>OX941086.1:92323500-93025000 GCA_954870635.1 Arctium minus | reverse complement strand
ATGACAGAAATCTTGCCACCAATGATGTCAATACAACTGCCAAGAATATATCTGAATCGTCCAAGATAAGAGAATCTGAACTAAACAAAATATTCGAAGACTTCTTCGATGATGATAATTCAGAGTTTCTTTTTAGAGATATTCACAGATTAACTTCAGAGGAACCTCAAAATACAGGTACAAATCTTTCTGGCCCTTCTGAAGTTACAACTTCTGCTTCTTTAAATACAGGTCCAAGATATGAAACAAGAAAACCTGGAGGACAATTATCTTCAGAAGCAGAAGATGAGCAAGAAACATCTGAATAATTTCCAGAGACATCTCTTGAAGAAACTTCAGAGCATACTTCATCTCTGGAACCCACTTCAGAGTCTCTGGAACACACTTCAGAGCCTCTGCACAGCACATCAGAGATGTCTCCTTCAATCATATCTGAAGATCAAACTCTACCTCATATTCATGCTCCACTCACAAGATGGACAAAGAATCATCCCCATGATCAGATCATTGGATCACCTTCAGAGGGTGTCAAAACCAGATCAGCCACAATCAATGAATGTTATTTTGTAAACTTTTTAAGCATCATTGAACCAAAGAAGGTAAATGAAGCTCTTGAAGATCCTCATTGGATCTCTGCAATGCAGAATGAGCTTCAAGATTTTGAAAGAAACAAAGTATGGACCTTAGTTCCCCTTCCTAAAGGAAAATTTGCAATTGGAACTAAATAGGTCTTCAGAAATAAAAAGGATGAGGATGGCATTATTATCAGAAACAGAGCAAGGTTGGTTTCTAAGGGATATTACCAAGAAGAGGGTATTGATTATGATGAAACCTTTGCAACTGTAGATAGGCTAGAAGCAATTAGAATCTTCTTAGCCTATGCTGCACACAAAGGGTTCAAATTATATTAGATGGATGTTAAATCTGCCTTTCTGAATGGTAAATTAAATGAAGAAGTTTATGTCCAGCAACCACCTGGATTTGAAAATGCAGAGTTTCCTAACCATGTTTATTATCTTGATAAAGCTCTATACGGACTTAAACAAACTCCATGAGCATGGTATGATACTCTGTCCACATTTCCGATAAATAATGGTTTTGAAAAAGGTACAATAGATACAACTTTGTTCATAAAAAGGTACAAAAATGAGATGCTTTTAGTACAGATATATGTTGATGACATTATATTTGGCTCTACAAATCAAAAGTATTGTGATAAGTTTTCAGAGTTGATGAAGAGTAAATTTGAGATGAGTCTCATGGGAGAATTAACATTCTTTCTAGGCTTACAAGTAAAGCAAACATCAGAGGGTACTTTTATAACTCAATCTAAGTATGTCTCTGACATTTTAAAAAAATACAGACTCAATGATTCAACCTCTATGAAAACACCTATTGCAACTGGAGTCAAGCTTGACTCTGATCTTTCGGGAAAATCTGTAGATGTCAAAACCTACAGAGGCATGATAGGATCACTTCTATACTTAACTGCAAGCAGGCCTGATATAATGTTCGCAACATATCTCTGTGCTCGATATCAAGCAAATCCAAAATAATCTCATTTGTCTGCTATTAAAAGAATTTTTAGATACCTCAGAGGCACACCTTCTTTAGGTCTCTGGTATCCAAAACTGTCTAGCTTTGATTTAACAGCATACACTGATGCAGATCATGCAGGATGCAAACCCGACAGAAAGAGTACATCGGGATGCTATCAATTATTGGGAAATAAGCTGGTAAGTTGGACATTCAAAAAGCAGAACTGTGTTTCAACTTCTACAGCAGAGGCAGAATATGTTGCTGCTGCTAGATGTTGCTCTCAAGTCATATGGATGCAAACTCAACTCAGAGACTATGGCTTACTGTATGACAAAATTCCAATTCTGTGTGATTCAAAGAGTGCCATAGCCATCTCTGCCAATCCAGTACAGCATTCCAAAACAAAGCATATTGATGTAAGGTACCACTTTCTGAAAGATCATGTTGAAATGGGAACAATCGAAATGTATTTTGTACCAACAAAACTTCAACTTGCTGATATTTTCACTAAAGCATTGGATGAACGAAGGTTCAATTTTTTAATCAGCAAGTTGGGAATGTTGAACATGTCTACCTAAAACAGGAAAACATCAGAGTCTCTGATCCTTTCATCAGAGCCTCTGACATTAGTAGCATGTTCTCAACAGATCTTCTGAAAGTAATTTCAGCATCTCTGAACATTGTCCAAATACTCAATCATTCTTTTGTATATCTACGCTTCTGTCAAGGGGGAGAAGATAAAAAGAAACCATTCTTTGGTCAAGGGGGAGAAAAAGAACCCTTCATCTTTCAAGGGGGAGCAAGAGCTTCTCTGATACACATATCAGAGCCTCTGATCTTGTCTCTGATACTCATATCAGAGCCTCTAATCTTGTCCCTGATTCTCATATCAAAAACCCTGATCTCTTCTCATTTTTGAGAATATTCCAGGAATTTCTTTTAAAAGAAAAATAATTTAATATAAAATCTCTTTTGGATAACCATTCATTTCTTTTCAAAAACCCTTCTGGCGGTTTTCTGACACCAAGCGTCTCTCCCCTACACACCTCAATGTGTCACCTACTTATTAGGGGATGATGGAATGTCCTTTCTGACATTGGAACACTCATTCGCCGTTTCCATAACCTTTCTCTCCACCTTTGTCCATAAAACCCCTTTTTCCCTTCTCGTTATTCTTTACGCTCTCAGAATCCAAAATCCCAAAATTCTCTCTCTCTCTAAGTTCTCATCCATCTCAAAACCTGCAACAATGGCGGTTCATTCTTAAAACTCAGACAACTCAAGCACACTGGTTCCAAGCTTGAACATGGCACAATTTGAAGTCTCAGTGAAAGGTAACAACTACTTTCTAGATGTCACTCCTACCAAATACGACGAGCAGTTTCGCCCTGTCTTGGACTTTTTTAGCAACTGCGAATTCAATGACTTACTCACCAAACATGCTAACGATGTTCCCCTACGATTTGTCCAACAATGGTGGTATTCAAGTGAATACGATGATGAAAAGGAAGGACTTGTTGGGTATATTGACCTAGGTGACCAAAGCATGTCAGGATCGAATTCTCAACAAGAATTAATTCTCAGAAACAATATCAAAGAAGTTTGCGGAATAACACTTTGATATTTAATCAAACAGGAAATCAAAACAGAATATAATTAACAAACTGTAAGCTTGTATTGAATGCTTTGAAGTTACAAGATTACTCACTCAACCTCAATATTGATGAACAGGCTCACCAATACGAATTCTACTTCTCTAGAATTAGGATCTATGCCTTGAGGTTGATTTTCTCTCTAGAAGAATGAAAACTGAAAAAGTTTTTTCATTATTCTAAACTATACACTATATATACTGAATACAAAGATAATTACAAAAAATAAAAAATCTTCAGTATATCTTCCATGTATATCTCTAAGCTTCCATGTATATCCTTTCATACGAATCTTCATCATATAAGCAGTATTAATCTTTAGCAGCATTAACTTCCTTCTAGCAGCATTAACTACTAAGCAGTACTAACTAGCTAAGCAGTACTAACTTTGTTCAAGCAGCACTAACTTTGACTAGCAGTATTAATAATACTAGCAGTAGTAACACTCAGCAGTATTAACCTTTAAATCTTCTAGCAGTAGTAACATTGAACCAGCAGCATTAACCATACTTGATGAATTCTTCAGTTCCCAACAATCTCCCCCTAACTTGACTTTTAGAAAGAGAAGTCAAGTTCTTCAAATTTTCTTCAAGATGCTTTCAAAACCTCTCATTCAGTTGCCCAAATTTGGATCTAGGCCCAAACTTTGATTTACAGTTCTTCTCACCACAATCTTGGCCATCTCTGAATCTTTTGTACAAACCAGTGTAGCTTTAAGCATCCCTTCTAACTTCTCCTTGCTATGCTCATAAATTTTGTCCACCAGGTAGTATTCATGATAACAATTGTCAATAGTAATCATGTATACACCACAGTTTTCAAACAGTATCCATTTGTCAATCTTCTTGAATATGAACTCATGCATATGATCTTTAATCCTATGGTGCACTCTTTCAGGCTCAAACATCATGCACAAGTATTCCAATGTCACTTTGAGAAGATTCTCTTCAGTACCTTTCAACACAGGTTCATAAAGTTTCATCCCAACTTTATATAGTTCTTCCATATCAGCTCTTGAACAACTTTTGATGACTTTCCCCCATGTTGAATAAGCTTCAAATGAACCATCAACTCTCTTGATTCTGAAGAAATTCTTTCCATTGTCTCTCAGAATATCCCAGAAGATGATCTCTGGAGCCTTCATGGAGATTGGAACAGCCTGTACAGGTTTTACTATAGTCATATACAGCCCCACATGCTCATCTGATTGCTCTTTGGACTGTTCTGAGTTCTGCACAGGTTCTGCTGAAGGTGTGACTGAAGGTTCTGCTTCAGTTTCTGCTCTTTCTTCCACTCTTGGCCTTTTAGACTGCTTTTTGGAAGCAATTGTCTTCACCCTCTTTGCAGATTTGATTTCTATACCAGCATTCTCTTGTTTTTCCTTCATTTCTTCAGCATTATCCTTTGAAGGTGTGGTCTCCTCAGGGAATGGTTGTTGAATATTTAGGTCATACCTCTCCTTCATTCTTCTTTCAGCCTCTTCCCTTTGAGATGAGTCCCCTTGGAGTTTAGCCATTTCTTTCTTGTACAATTCCTCAACCTGACTGTATGCCATATTGGTAAACATCTCCCCCTTAACACCAATTGCACCTTTCAGGAAGTTTATCATCTTTCTTCTTTCCTGATTGGCCAAAAATGTCTTGGAGGGTTGTCTTTTCTGCTTTTGTTTCTGAATTGGCATCTTCTTAACTTGGAGTTTCTTGACCTGAGTTGTTGTTTGAGTTGCTTCTTTCAAACTCTTTTGGTATTCTGCATTTAACTTCTTGGCCATTATCCTTGCAAGTTCTCTATCAGTTTCTGTTTGACATTGCTCCTCTTTTTCCATTTACTCTTGAAGCTGCTTTGCCATCTCCTCATCCATTTCAATTTGACTCCTCTTCTTTGAAGGTTGTTCAGGTTCAATCATCTTTCCTTTTCCTTTTATATCCTCCTTCATTTTCTTCTTTTGAGGTTCTTCTTCATTGATGACCACTCCTTTGGCCTTTTGAGTAGCCTTAGGAGTGTCATTCTTTGCTTTTACTAAAGTCTCTGCTATCTCCATTTCTTCCACAGAGAGCCCTGTTTCTGCTTCTTTAGTTCCTGTTTCCATCTCTTTCTCTGTCTCCCCCTCAACTTCAGCTTTCTTTTCAACAGTTTCCCCTTCATGCTTCTCCCCCTTGTTGAAAGAATCTTGAACTTTGTCCCTCTTTTTGAGTACAAACTGTTTCTTCTTCCTTTGCAGAATCAATTTCCTTACCATTTGCTTCAACTTGATGATTTGTTCTTGTTGTGACAGAACTATGAGTTTAAGCTCTTCTATATCTTTGCCCTGTTTGAGTACATCCATGTTGATGTTGCCTATTGCCTCCATCAATTCATCATAGTTATATCTGTCCTCACCTTCTCCAGGAGTGTTACCCCCTATTGAAGGATCATTGGATCTTTTAGTAGTGGAAGTCCTCTGCCTAGCAGAAGCACTATCCACCCCTGTGGTTTCTTGGCACCAGGGACCTTCAAATGATTGCTCATTCAAAGTTGCCATGGGGGAGGTCTTATTAATGTTACCACTTTCCTCCTCTGTGCTAGCAGGAGTAGTGGCAGCCTCATCACCCATATGCTCTACCTCCTCCTCAGAGAGCACCTCCTTTGGGTTGGGAGACACCCTTGTGGTTTCCCTTTGGATATTCTCTAGGGGAGAATTCTCCCTTAGAGGGCTTAAAGGCTTAGTGGGTGATGGTACAAGAAGGGAAGGAGCCTTCTTTACCTGTTTTCTTTGATAAGTTTGGGTAATTGGAGAAGTGGGCTTATTTAGTAGGGACTGTGGGATAGATATAGAGTGGGAAGGTTGGGCTTGGCTAGCAGTGGATTGATCTAATGGGGGCCTTGACCCTGCTGCCATACCTTCATTGGGTTGGGACACCACCATCATTGTAGAGAACAATGGGGTGTCAACTCCTTCAGAGTCCCCAGCAGATCTTCTCATATTTGAGAAAACCTTGCCTTTGGGGGGTTTTGGTACATAAATTCCATCAGAATGAGGAATATCCGTCAATTCATGGTTGATAACTGCTTGAACAAACCTGGGATACATATAAAAGCTCTTTTTGTTTCCCATGTTTGAGACAAGATCATTGAAAATCATTTGTGAAAAATTGTACCTTCTGGCAGTGGCCAAACAGACCAAAGCATAAGCAATGGTACTGCTGAACTCACTCCATCCAGTAGTCTTTTTAGAAATGCAGTGCATCGAGGTATGAACAAGAAAACGCCATTGGGGTGAAAATTTAGCTTTTGAGAACTTAAAAATACCCAATGGGCCTCCATACCCCATTCTTGTCAGAGTAGAAAACAGTTCATCATTGGGGATAGAAGTTATACCAGAGGCATCGTCTAGACGTAGACTGATGCGAACTATCTCTTCAGTAACTGTCAATGGATTGCCACATACTGTCGTCTTGATCATTCGCACACCATTTGCACCTCTCAGGAAGTTAATCATTCTTCTTCTTTCCTGATTGGCCAAAAAGGTCTTAGAAGGTTGTCTTTTCTGCTTCATTACTGGCATTCTTTGCTTAGACACTTTCACAGAGCTTTTCTTGGCTTCAGCTGCTGCTTTTAGACTTTCTTGATACTCTGCATTTAGTTTTCTGGCCATTATCTTTGCAAGCTCTCTATCTGTTTCTGTTTGAATTTGTTCCTCCTTTTCCATTTGCTCTTGAAGCTGCTTTGCCATTTCCTCATCCATTTCAATCTGACTCCTTTTCTTTGAAGGCAATTCAGTTTCAATAAGCTTTTCCTTTCCCTTTCCCTTTGTATCTTTCAAAATTGCTTTACTTGATTCTTTTCTTTTCTTTGATCCTCCTCCTTCATTAATGATCACTCCCTTGGCCTTTTGACTAGCCTTAGGAGTGTCATTCTTGGCTTTAACCAATGTCTCTGCAATCTCCAGTTCCTCTACAGAGAGCCCTGTTACTGCTTCTTCTGTTTCTGCTGCTTCTTTTGTTTCAGCAGCATTAACTGTTTCTGCTGTTTCAGCAGCATTAACAGTTGCTGCTGCTTGAGCAACTTCTATTTCTGCCTCTATTGCATCCTCTGTCTCCCCCTCAACTTCAACTCTCTTTTCAGCTGAACTTTCTTTTTCTGTTTCCCTTTCTTGCTTCTCCCCCTTGTTGGAAGCATCTTGAGCATTGTTCCTCTTCTTTAGTACAAACTGCTTTCTCCTCTTCTTTTGCAATAAACTTATCACCATTTTCTTTAGCTTGGCAATCTGTACTTGTTGGGACAGAACTATGAGTTTAAGTTCTTCTATATCTTTGCCCTGTTTGAGTACATCCATGTTGATGTTTCCCATGGTTTCCATCAATTCATAATAGTTATATCTGTCCTCACCTTCTCCAGAAGTGTTACCCTCTTTTGATGGATCATTGGATCTTTTTGTAGTGGAAGTCTTCTGCCTAGTAGAAGCACTATCCACCCCCTTGGTTTCTTGGCACCTGGGACCTTTGGATGATTGCTCACCCAAAGTTGCCATGGGGAAGGTCTTATGTATGTTACCACTGACCTCCTCTGTGCTAGCAGGAGTAGTGGCAGCCTTATCACCCATATGCTCAACCTCCACCTCAGTGAGCACCTCCTTGGGGTTGGGAGACACCCCTATGGTTTCCCTGTGGATATTCTGTAAAGGAGAATTCTCCCTTAGAGGGCTTAAAGGCTTAGTGGGTGATGGTACAAGAAGGGAAGGAGCCTTCTTTACCTGTTTCCTTGTATAAGTTTGGGTAATTGGAGAAGTGGGCTTATTAAGTAGGGACTGTGGGATAGATATAGAGTGGGAAGGTTGGGCTTGGCTAGCAGTGGATTGATCTAATGGGGGCCTTGACCCTGCTGCCATACCTTCAGTGGGTTGGGACACCACCATCATTGTAGAGAACAATGGGGTGTCAACTCCTTCAGAGTCCCCAGCAGATCTTCTCATATTTGAGAAAACCTTGCCTTTGGGGGGTTTAGGTATATATACCCCAACAGGTTGAGGTATATCCGTCAATTCATGAGTAATGACTTCTTGAACAAACCTGGGATACATAAAGAAGCTCTTTTTGTTTCCCATGTTTGAGACAAGATCACTGAAAATCATTTTAGAAAAATTATACTTTCTGGCAGTGGCCAAGCACACCAAAGCATAAGCAATAGTGCTGCTGAACTCACTCCATCCAGTAGTCTTTTTGGAGATACAATGCATAAGAGTATGGACAAAGAAACGCCATTGGGGTGAAAATTTTGCTTTAGAGAATTTGAAAACTCCCAATGGGCCTCCATACCCCATTCTTGTAAGATTTGAAAACAGTTCATCGTTTGGGATAGAGGTTATACCAGAGGCATCGTCTAGACGTAGACAGATGCGAATAACTTCTTCAGTAACTGTTAGTGATTGATCACAGATTCTTGTCTTGATCATCTGCACACCATTCTCAGCAACAATGGTGGCATTAGCCCAGAATTGCCTCTGATGCTCTATGAAGATAGTTGGAGACATAGTGAGAGCATGGGCAATGTGGCTAGACTTCAGAAAGTCGACTATCTGATGAAAACCTTCAGATTGTTTTGGCTTTTGGAGCATCGCAATTTCATTGTGCTCATCAATGAACGCCATGGATGCCATTGACCTTGAAGATTCTTGCCTGAAGACTTTGAACTTGAGAGAGAAACGGTTTAGAGCGCAAGAGAATAGTATGCAAAGAGTCGTTATGAACTTTTAGGCGGGCAAAGAGTATTTATAGTATTCGGAACATAAGCAGTATTAACCTAGAGCAGGAGTATTAACTACTAGCAGTATTAACTGCGAGCAGTATTAACTAATTAGCAGTATTAACTACTAACAGTATTAACTAAGAGCAGTATTAACTAATTAGCAGTATTAACTGCGAGCAGTATTAACTGCGAGCAGTATTAACTGCGAGCAGTATTAACCACTAGCAGTATTAACTGAAAGCAGTATTAACCACTAGCAGTATTAACTGAAAGCAGTATTAACTACTAGCAGTATTAACTGAAAGCAGTATTAACCACTAGCAGTATTAACTACTTACTCCTTTTAAACTTGCTAATCACTGAATACTGCTATTCATATCCTGAAAAAGAAGATTAGTAACTCCAAGAATAATATACAGGTATAAAACCACTTTTTGAGAAGGGGATTATTCAGAGTTGATCATTCCCACACTTGTTACCAAGAAAGTGAATCTACCCACATCAAATGCTTTAGTGAATAGATCAGCAAACTGATTATCAGTGTGAACTTTGACAACTTGAATAAGTTTCTTTTCATTACAATCTCTGATAAAGTGATACCTGATTTCAATGGCTTTGTTTTTGAGTGCTTGACTGGATTATTCACAATGCTAATAGCACTGCTGTTGTCAATAAAAATTGGAGTGTGTAGAAAGGTTACCCCATAATCCAACATTTGATTCTGAATCCATAAGACTTGAGAACAGCAACTTGCAGCTGCTATGTACTCTGCCTCTGTTGTAGATGTGGATACTGTGGTTTGTTTCTTGCACTGCCATGAGACTAGTCTTGCACCCAAAAACTGACATCCTCCAGAAGTAGATTTTCTGTCCAAGTTTGCTCCACCTAGGTCACTGTCTGAGTATGCTATTAGGTCAAAGGGTGAGTCATGAGGATACCAAAGTCCCAATCTGGGTTGCCCTTTGAGATATCTGAATATCCTCTTAACAGCTTGAAAGTGAGATTGCTTTGGCCTAACTTGGAATCTTGCACATACACAGACTGGAAACATTATATCTGGCCTTGATGCTGTGAGATACATGAGAGAGCCAATCATTGATCTATAATGATGCACATCCATATCCTCCCCCTCAAGATCTGCTGTGATCTGCTTGTGTGTTTCCATAGGTGTGCTGGCAGGTTTTGATTCTGAGAAACCAAACTTGGTTAGAATATCCTGCACATACTTGGATTGACAGATGAAAATACCATCTGACTTCTGTTGAACTTGGAGGCCAAGGAAGAAAGTAAGTTCCCCCATGGAACTCATTTTGAACCTTTGATGCATTAAATCCTCAAACTCCTTGCACATGTTGTTTCTTGTAGAACCAAAAATAATGTCATCAACATAGATTTGGACCAGCAAGATATCCTTCTTCTTTCTTTTGATAAATAGAGTCTTATCAATGACTCCTCTTTCAAAGTCATTTTCCAAGAGATAGGATGACAGAGTGTCATACCATGCTCTTGGGGCTTGATGTAGTCCATAAAGTGCTTTCTTTAATTTGTATACCCTGTCTGGATAGCTTGGGTTTTCAAACCCTGGTGGTTGACAGACATATACTTCTTCTTCAATTGATCCATAGAGAAAAGCACTTTTTACATCCATTTGGTAGACTTTGAAGTTCATGTAAGAAGCATAGGCTAGGAATAGTCTGATTGCTTCTATCCTAGCTACAGGTGCAAAAACTTCTTCATAATCTATACCCTCTTCTTGAGTATAGCCTTGAGCCACCAGCCTTGCTTTGTTCCTTATGACAATACCTCTTTCATCTCTCTTGTTTCTGAAAATCCACTTTGTGCCAATCGCTCTGTGACCTTTAGGAAGGTCTACTAGATCCCACACATCTTGTATCTTGAACTGTAACAGTTCCTCTTGCATTGCTTCTATCCAGCTGGATTCTTTCATAGCATCATGTGTCTTTTTAGGCTCAAGCTGTGATAGAAAACAAGAAAGCACTGTATGCTGTTGATCTTGCATTTCCTGAAGCCTGCTTTGATGTCTAGTCATCATAGGAGAAGAGATATCTCCTATTATCAACTGTGGAGGATGATTCTTTTGAACTCTGGTGTTGTGACTAGGTTCTTCATTCAATCCAACCTCAAGATTAGATTCATGCAACTCAACTGAAGTGTTTTCAGATGCCACTTCATTATTTTCTTGAGTCTCCTCATCTCTAGTGTCTTCTTCACTCTGACTTGGTTCAGTAAATGATTCCTTTTCACAGTCTTCAACAGAATTTACTGTGGGTATTGGAAAAATCACAGATCTAGATATATTTTCTTGAACTTGTGTGATCTCTGATCCTCCACTACCTGTTCCTGTATACTCATTACTGAAACCAAAAGAGTTAGTTAGTGAATCAATGTCAAATAGCCACTGAGGTCCAGACCCAACAGGATTTGGTGTGTTCTCATTGCATTTGACATTGTCACTTTCTTCAATTATTCTAGTAGAAGAGTTAAAAACTCTGTAGGCCTTACTCTGAGATGAGTATCCAACAAGAAATCCATCATCTGCTTTGCTATCAAACTTACCTAAGTGAGATTTGGTATTTAGAATTGTACAAGGACACCCAAAAGGTTTGAAGAAACCAATAAAAGGTTTTCTTTTATTTAAAAGCTCATATGGGGTCTTGTTCTTTTGCTTGACCACTAGAACTCTGTTTTGGACATAACAAGCAGTATTAACTGCTTCAGCCCAGAAGGTAATTGGCAAATTTGAATCAGCCAACAGAGATCTAGCAGCCTCTATTAGTGTCCTATTTCTCCTTTCAGCAACACCATTCTGTTGAGGAGTTCTTGGAGCACTATATTGCCTTTCAATACCTTTTTCTTCACAAAAGGTTTTTAGATCATGATTTTTAAACTCAGTTCCATTATCTGATCTAATGACTTTTACTCTTTGATTAGTTTGGTTTTCAATTCTTAGAATAAAGGATTTGATAAGATCACTAGTTTCATCCTTAGTTCTTAGAAAATATACCCAAGTAAATCTGGAGTAATCATCAACAATAACCAAGAAGTAAGATTTCTTGCCTATACTCATAACATTTGTAGGACCAAACAGATCCATATGCAGTAACTGGAGACAAGAAGAAACAGAATTTAACTCTTTGGTCTTATGAGAAGTTTTGTGTTGTTTGCCTTTAAGACAAGCAACACAATGATCATCACATGAAAAGACTTTTGAAGGTAAACCTCTTACAAGGTTATTTTTAACAAGATTGTTCATAGTCTTGAAATTCATGTGACACATCCTTCTGTGCCAAAGGGAGGATTCATCTACAGAAGCTTTTGACACAAGGCAATTTAGAGATGAATCACTATCAACATTGTCCAAATCAAGACAGTAAACATTGTCCTTTCTTGGAGTTCTAAGTAGTATCATGCTTTCATCAACTACCTTGAACCCTGGAGCAAGAATCATACACTCAGTATTAGTAAATAATATACTATGTTGTTTGTCACAAACCTGTGATACACTTAACAGGTTGTACTTTAATTGATCAAAATAGTAGACATCCTCAAATGTCATCTTACCTTTGGTGACATTACCTTTTCCACTTATCTTACCACCAGTAAGATTGTCTCCAAATGCAACATGTCCTCCATTGATATGCTTGAAATCCTGAAGGCATGACATGTTGCCTGTCATGTGCCTAGAGCAACCACTATCAACATGCCAAATGCTCTTTCCCTTGAGCTGTTGGTTGCCCTGCACATTAAATAAATCAATTAGTATGATCGGGGACCCAAGCCAAAGTGGTCTTGGGTCTCCCTTTCTCATCAAAGTATTTACATTCCTTTTTAATGAGGTTTTTAAACTCAGAGCACTCTTTATTAGAGTACTTTGTCAATATGATTGGCTTAGCAGAACCAACACTAGAAGCAGTACTAACCTTAGAAGTACTAACAGAGTTAGCAGTACTAACAGGTTTAGCAGTACTAACCTTGTTAGCAGCATTAACATTGTTAGCAGTAGTATTACTTCTAGCAACACTATCATTGTCAGCAACACTATTTGTGGTAGCAGTACTAACAGTTTTAGTGCTTTTAGGAATCCACATATTGACACTTTCTTTAACAAACTTTTTCTTCATGTGACTTTTAGTTTTAACAGTTTTCTTAGCCACATGGTTCTTTTCAATTTTCTTATAACCAAAGGGTTTTTGCATGGATCTTTGGAAATTCATCCTTTGGTTCATAGGATTGAAATAACATAATTTTGCAAGATGATTTAATTTGCCACAGATAAAACAAGGTTTTGGTCTATTGATTTTACTCAGATCAACCCCTTGTTTTTGTGCCCACTGATTATTCCAGTTTCTTTGATTTCCCCTCTTTTTGTCCTGTTTTTGGGGCTCATTCTTCTTATATGCACACTGTTTGCAAGGACCTGGATTCACAACTGTGGTCTGTTTGTAATGGACCTTACCAGACTTTCCCTCTGTCTTCTCTATGTCCTTGGATTTGATCCAAGCCCTTCCACAGTCCTCATTGGTGATAATGTTATTCTCTAGAGGAATCTCACCACTCACCTTGTTCTCCTTACTCTTGCCAACCTCTTTCTCAGTCTTATCCTCAACAACTACCTCATCTAAGGGATCTATTTCAGTGGCTCCCTCAGGCAAGTCCTTCCTATCTTTGGTGTCTAACAGGTCTGAAGTAGGAGGAATGTAATTGTTGTTATATGGTGGAGGTGTGGCATTGTACCCAATTCCTCTTCTCAGCTTATCATGAATCTGATTTTGTAGTAAAGATTCCATCGCTTTAGAAGCATTGGAAAACTTTTCTACATCAAGCTTAACCTTGGTTAGCTCCTCTCTCAGTTTTTCACTCTCCTCTTTAGATTTGGTCAGTTTAAGTTCTAAATCCTTTTTCTCCCACTGCCAGTAATTGGTGTCATATGAGTGTTGGAGTTCATTGGCTTGAAAACCTTTGATCTGATCTTCAAATCACTCTACAATCTTCACATAGTCTTTTATATCTTTTTCTAATCTCTTAAGGTCATCACTCATCTTCTGATTGTGATCCCTGTACCTTTTAACAGTGTCTATGCAAGTTTTAGAACAGAGATTAGAACTTACCTCAGATGGGAGATCAGATACTTTAGCCATAAGAGCTTGATTCTGAATAGCTTCTTCTGCTTGATCACTCCAATCAAACCCCATTCCTTGTTGAGAAACAAGGGCTTGAGCAGAGTTTCTGTTGTTATTGAAGCTTCCAGATTGAGCTTGTTGGTGGTTGTTGTTGTGAGACACTCCACTTCTGCATTCTCTAGCAAAATGTCCCTTCAGATGGCATTTGTAGCATTCTACCTTTGATTTATCAAACCCTGCTCCATCTTCTCTTCTTTGGGAGAAGTTGTTTCTCCCAGTCCTCTTTATAAACTTCTTAACCCTCATGGAGAGCATAGCCATCTGCCATTTAATATCTATCTCTTCCAGATCATCGGGATGAAGTTGTTCTAAGTCATCATTAATCAAAGAGGAATTTCCATGACTGGAAAGAAAAGCTTCAAACACAGAATCAGTGCCTTTATCTTGATTTGTTCCATTAGCAGCATTAACTGATTCAGGGTTAGCAGTGGAATCAATTGATGCTGATAGGAGTGCAGCATTATGAATATATCCAGAAGGCTTCTTCTTTGCCTCCACCTCAGCTTCAAATACTTTAAGATCATTGTACAGATCATCAAGTTCTTTTTCTTCCAACTGATCATTCTGTCTGAATGACACAGTGTACATGGTCCATTCATCTCCAAGGGACCTTAAGAACTTTCTGTTCACATCATCTTGATCAATCTGTACTCCCATAGTAGCTAGTTCACCAATTAGTTTATTAAATCTGTCAAAAGTTTGAGTCATGGACTCATTCTTAGTTGACATGAAGTTTTCATACTGTTGCTTTAAGATTGCCTTTTGATTTCTCTTGGTACTTTTGGTACCTGAGAATCTCTTCTCTAGAGCATTCCAGAGCATCTGTGCATCAGTACAATTGCAGAATTGGTGTTGATACTCATTTGGAATGGCCAAGAGCAGTGTGCTCAAGGCTTTCATCTATGTCTGCCTTGTCTTCCTGTCTGCATCTGTCTTTGGAGGGGTTCTTTTGCCATCTTCACCAATCTTTCCTTCATCAGATGGGCCATTCTCAATGATGTCCCACATAGAGTAATCTGTGAGGAGAATATATTGCTTGATTCTGATCTTCCACATGTCAAATTCATTGGATCTGAGCATTGGAACCTTTGAGACCAGAGTACTGTTTGATTCTGTAAGATTTTCCATGATGAATAACTGTTTCTGAGAGAGTTAAGCTCTGATACCACTTGTCAGGATCGAATTCTCAACAAGAATTAATTCTCAGAAACAATATCAAAGAAGTTTGCGGAATAACACTTTGATATTTAATCAAACAGGAAATCAAAACAGAATATAATTAACAAACTGTAAGCTTGTATTGAATGCTTTGAAGTTACAAGATTACTCACTCAACCTCAATATTGATGAACAGGCTCACCAATACGAATTCTACTTCTCTAGAATTAGGATCTATGCCTTGAGATTGATTTTCTCTCTAGAAGAATGAAAACTGAAAAAGTTTTTTCATTATTCTAAACTATACACTATATATACTGAATACAAAGATAATTACAAAAAATAAAAAATCTTCAGTATATCTTCCATGTATATCTCTAAGCTTCCATGTATATCCTTTCATACGAATCTTCATCATATAAGCAGTATTAATCTTTAGCAGCATTAACTTCCTTCTAGCAGCATTAACTACTAAGCAGTACTAACTACTAGCAGTACTAACTAGCTAAGCAGTACTAACTTTGTTCAAGCAGCACTAACTTTGACTAGCAGTATTAATAATACTAGCAGTAGTAACACTCAGCAGTATTAACCTTTAAATCTTCTAGCAGTAGTAACATTGAACCAGCAGCATTAACCATACTTGATGAATTCTTCAGTTCCCAACAAAGCATGAACATAAGAATCACCCCACAAACCCTAACTCGAAGATTCAACCTGCTCACGACAAAAGATCTTCAAATAGAGAAGTTTGAGAAACCACCCACTCAATAAGTTCTTCTTCAATTCCTCCACCACTTAGGCTACAACAAGAAAATCTCACACCTAAGTCAGTTCAGACGTCAGTTCCTACCTCCCAAGTGGAACTTCATGTTTAGTGTGTTAAATCGCACAATAACCTGCAAAATTGGAAGCCAGGATCAGACACATCCAGCCATCCTTGTCATAATGTATGCACTATTATTCAACAGAAGCATAAATATGGCTCATATCCTCTTCTGTGAGATGCTGACGGCGGTGGACAAGAAGAATAAAGACTTGGCCAAAGGAAAACAACCTATTTCAGTCCTGTTTCCCAGATTCCTTTCTGTTATCATCCAACGGGCAATGGAAAATACTCTCTCACTGAGGAAGGTCCGAGAATACCATTGTTCATCATGAATTCTTTCAAAGCAACAGAGGTTCCTCCGTACCCAAATGAGCGACGTTTTCCACACTCCATGCTTGAGGTAATTCCTTCTAACTCTAATACCCATCTTCTACTTAGCCGTGTTGCCCAATCATCAGAACTTATGATGGGATCCCCAACACACTTAGGTTCTGAGCCAGATCAAGAATCAGAGAGTGACATCTCTGCTACTGCTCAAAACATTCACAGAGAGCAACCAGAGGGTGGCTCTGTGAGAGTGAGGGAGAGAAGACAAGAGAACCCTCCCTCTGACGAAGAGAATAACTCTGTCAGAGCAAAGGAAGGTGAGGAAGAGAGAATACAAGAGGGAGAGTTTCTGAACCTAGCATCTGAAGGATGTGAGGTAGAAAAAGATGCCCTTGTTGGCACATCCGAGCGATTTCAGAGCCAAATTCCCCGTGCAAACATATCTACTGTCCAAGGTGGTCCAACACCAGTGGACATTGAAACAGAGGTGCACACCTCGAACCCTTCCCAAGCCAGCTGCTCAGAGGCATCTTTTTCTGCCTCTGAAGCAAGCACCAAAGGGGCACCCTCTGAAACGGCTAAGTCCTACCAACAGGACTTGGACCAAGATAAAAACACTCATTCACCCCAGAGTATGCCACCACCTCACACACATGATGCCTCTGTGGCTCATGCTACAACTGACCATCCTTTAGATCAGGAGAAATTAGAAATTTCTCGTAAGGACTGCCTGTCAGAAAAAGAATGGCACAACCTTCTTGCACATGGACTCCTTAGCCTGGACAGCAAGGTGTCCAAACACATTAGGTTCTCGTCATCATCAGATTCTGACTCTGATGATAATAGACCAATCGGAACCATTATAGAGAAATCCTTGAAAAAGGTTCCTCAAGGATTAATGGGAAGTCCTTCCAGAGTCAAAACCAAACCAACTCCGAAAGAAGTCCCCTCTGAACTCGAGGGAAACTTAGAATCATTTGTTTATCCTAAGGACACCCCTCTGATTATGTCACCAAAGAGGAGTTCAAAATCTTTGGTGATGAAATCAGAGAATCTCTGAAGGAGATTAAACTTCAACTGGAGAAGACCTCAAAGGCCTCTGCCTCTCACTCTGAAGTTGCAAAGCTCACTTCAGAGGTCTCTGAGTTGCGCACGACCATTCTCTCCCAGAACACCAAACTAGAGGATCTGTAAAACCTAGTTATAAAAAATGACTCAGTTTTATCCAGAGAAATTCAGAACTCCAGAACAGAACTCCTCAAGGTGATTCCACCTCCCTCTGCCCCAACTCCAACCTCTACAGATTTTTCTCAATTCAAAGAGGAAGTCTTGAGGACTTTGGCAGAGGTGATTGCAAAGTTCCCCACTTCCTTTGCTGCTGCTCCTGCCACATCAGAGTTCGTTACAAAGGCTGACCTCAACAACTTCTCCAAGAAGATCACCAACAATGTAATGAACATCTCCAGCAAGTTCGTCTCAAAGGCCACTCAGCAGAACAAGAAGATTGAAGACCTTCTGAAGAATGTCAAATCTTCAGAGGGATCACTGAAAAGGAAGGAACCAGAGGTCGCATGCTCTGAGGAAGCCAAGAAGAAGGCAAGGTATGAAGATTCTAATGACCAGGATGACCAACCTAAGGGGTCATCGGGCCATCACAAGGGGGAGAAGACTGGATCACCCAGAACTGTTGAAACTCAGAAAGAGTCCACTCCCTCTGAAAAGGTCAAGAAGAACCAGAGAAGCACTCAACCTCTGGTGAAAACAATCAGGCCACTCTCAAATCTCCAGTACCGATCATCTTCCTAGCACCATCCACTTCAGATGCTCCAATAATACCAGTCATAGATGCAACTCCAGAAACTATTGGGGCTCTGGAAGAAGATGGAGACGACGAGCAGCTAATAGACTACTCTACATCAGAAGATGCATTCTCATCACCTGAAAGACCAACATATGTGATGAGAGATGCTTTTGAATCAAAGTCTAAAAAAGCAGAATCTGAATCTGAACAAGAAGAAAAATCAGAGTCTGAAAAAGCAGAATCAGAATTTGAACAAGAAGAAAAATCATATTCAGGAGAAAAAGAAGTTGCTGAAGAACAAATTGAAGTAGTTGATGTTGAAGAGTATGTATTCAAGAATGCTCAACCACATCATACTTCAACAACAACAGAGTTGAGGGAATCAGCAGAGATAGATGGATACATCTCTGAACCTACAATAGAAGATCCTCCACAGACAAATGTACCAGAGACCATGGTTGTTGATGAACAAGCTCCTTTAGAGAAACCTGTTCAGAAGGAAAGCATTGGTTTACCAGCCAAAGTGTTTACTCAACCTCCTACATTCCTAGCATCCAATCTCGAATTCTCAATAGAAGATCATTTCAGATACATCTACTGTAAATTTAATTTGGCAGATACTCTAGTCATTCCTCTGAATCCAAGGATCAGAGAAAACATGCCTGACTATGAGCGAAGATTTGTCAGAGATAAAACCACACCCAGAGCACAGGTCCTCTCTGATGATCCAATCACATCAAAATCAACAAAATCTCTGAGAAGACCTTTGCCTACAACAAGATCATCTATAGGCACTATGTGGTAACTCGCTCTGATCAGAAGATTTACGAGTTCAATGACAATGATATCGTAAATCTAAATCTATATGATTTACCTCATTTATACGCCTATTGCTCTGCTAGATACGATCATGGAATAAGAGAGATCAGAATGGGCATGGTTGAAGTCAGAAGGGCAATGGAGGCTTATGTCAAACATAGAGCAAAACGTGACTTCCAGATTGCTCTGAACTTGGGAGAAGAAAAGCTGGACGTGACTGAACCTGTGGAGTCAATCGATAATCTTTACAAACAGAAGACAGGATCAATAATAGCAGAACCTCTGGGTTTCGTCTATATAGTAAACCAAGTAAAGAAAATCTTTCTTGCTTCAGAAGTTTCGAAATACTCTGATGAGACCTTGAGAGGAATACAGAAAAAGATCCATGTGAAGAAAGAAAGGCACAGAGCAGATTTATTGGCAAAACTAGACTTGGAGATTGGCTCAATGATTAATTTCAGAGCTCTAATCATGAAGTTTCATGGAATCTATTCTAGTGACAAATTTTAGTTTGTTTCCTTATTTTTGAATATTACTTTCTCTGTAATGTATTTCCAATTGTTTGAGAAGTAATATTTAAGAGGATGATTTTCTCCTCTATACTTTCTAGTTTAAATTTTTTTTCTCTGCTACTCTTGAAAATTTTATTTTCAACACTTAGGGGGAGATTGTTAGCTCAAAATCTTCATTTGTTAAAGTGTTGAAAATATCTAAATCCTGTTTCAGAGGACGAAGACTTCAGAGGATGAAGACCAGAGGACGAAGACTTCAGAGGACAAACCTGCCTCTAAAGTACATAGACTCAGCAGAAGACATCAGAGATGGCTTCATCAGAGGCTCTGAAGACTACATCAGAGCTCTGAAGACATTCTCTCTGAAGAAGGCGCTGAAGACATTTTCCTGAAGTATCAGAACAGATAACCAATCACTTAGTGATAAGATTTACTTTATAGAGTAGGTTACTGTTTAAGTATGTCTTGAGCTTACCTTTTAGGTTAGATATTGTTCAAGCATGCTTCTATTTGTCAGAATAGTACACTGTTTACTTTATGGTCCTACAAATAGGACCATCACTCCTTTGACAAAAGTGTGCTTTTTGATATCTTGTATTAGAAGAATCAACTGAATATATCTTGAGAAGATCTTGTTCTTACTGCTTATCTTATTATATGAACTGTGATATTTGAATCTGCTTTTGATAATAAATTATATTGCTTCCGCTGTTATTACTCTTGTTGTTTATATCATTATTATTGTAAGATTAAATATAGGATCCAACAGGGCCAAATTGTAAAATGAGAAAAAGGGGCCTAAGGGGCCCAAAACCCTAGGCCTGAGTCATTTTCTGGAGGACGTCTTGTGCGGCTGTGTGAGTGTGTGTGCGGCGACCGAAGAGGAGAAGAAAGGATTGATCGAAGTCTATGAGTTGGTGATCAAGAACAGTAATCGCGAGGGAGTTATCTTCTAGAGGTAAGTATCAAACTCGAATCCTTGTTCCTTTCGATCGTTTTGTGAAATCTAGGAAATGTGAGTTTTGGTCGACACTGGAAAGGGGTAAAGGGAATAGAGTGTCGATTAAGGATTTGATTCATTATGTAAATTTTAGTTAGATGGCTAAACTAAATGAATAAATCGATTAGATAATTGTTAGATCGGTTAAGGTTTTGGATTGGTTGAAATCGAGACTTAAGTGGGTCTGGGAGAGGGGTAAGTTGTGTTATGGGTTGAAATCGATGGGTGATGAAGAACTATGACACTCGACGAGAGCCTCACCTCACGAGGATCGGGACGGTTCCCAAGCCGGGGATCGGGGTAGACCGAGGTCTGCCCAGTATGGCCTTAGATCGGGGTCTGCTATGACCGGTGCCCCACCCCATCGACCGGTGTCTCTTGACCGGTATCCTACCCCATCGACCGGTGTCCTACCCATCGACCGGTGTCTCCATGGGGGAAATCTGTGAAGTCTAGAAACTTTGGGGGAAGTCTCAGAATGCCATCAAACTTTCCAATTGATGTATTATTAAATCTAGATTGTAGGAGTCAATCAATCCGGGGATAGGATCCGTGTGTGTGCCGAGTTTTTCTCTTCAGGTGAGTTCCCTTATTATAAATTTCTTAGAAGCTGGAAACTATTCTTACTGAAAATATTTATGCTGTTTACTGATTACTATCGAGTTTATGGTTGAACTGTGATAGATTGGATTCACTTAAATATTATGCACGTGTATTATTTGGCTATTTCTTCATTTGAGATTTGTATCGCTTCTTGAGTTGAACGCCATGGCTTAAGTTCAATCATCGGGGATGGTTGGACCGTGTGTATGGAATTCGTTTCCCTACACATCGGTAACGACATCGACTAGGGGGCCGTATGGGGATCTACTGGGAGGCCCCGAGGACGAGTGGTCCTGTATTTCTGATCAAGAATTTTGACGTGAAACTAGTGACTTCCCGTGACATGAAGTTATGAACTTAATTTTATGAATTGGAGTACATTTTCTACGTTTTACAAAAACGGACGAGGTTGGGAATTCACTAGACCTTCCGGTCTAATCCTCGCTTCCTATTTTCTTAAAACCATTTTCAGGTAACAGGGTTGCGTCCGAATCTTCTAAAGGCAAGGAGAAGCTTTAGGAGCTAGTACGTATGAAGCGGGCCTTAGTAGCGGCATAAAAACTTTTACTTTAGTTTCTCGGTTGTATTAGACTCAATGTCAGAATATGTTAACTCTGTATTATCAGATTTTGTATTGGGACCCGAGTTGGGCATTTGCTATGCGTATATTATTTTGTTGGTTATTGGGTTGTTACAAGTCTAATTAAAAGCAATCATCAAAGTGCTTAATTCTTTCTATCACATGCACGAACACACACGGAATTTGTTTCTTTGTGATAACGTTTATAGAAATTGCCTTTGTGGTGTTTCGATGATTGAATGGAAGCCCAGGGGAGTGAACATCAAAAAGCTCCTTTCCAATGTGTATTTGCTACACACAGTGACTTAGTGTTACTGACAGACATTTTAACTGATTCATTTGTTGATACAGGTGTTACACGATTATTTTGTCTGGATTTGCAAGGATCTGGATGAAAATCTTTTGAATTGACGAATCAGAGGCTCCAAATGAAAGACATTTCTTACTCAAAGTTTTGATGAAATCGTTTCTCTATTCATCAAAAAGGGGGAGAACCTAAAGCTTGAAGAAATGTCCATTACAATTACAAGTTGTGTCTCAAGAGACATTGAAGAAGAGAAGAGCTAACCAAGAAATGCGAGAGATCAAAGTATTCTGAAGACATGCTGATTTTAGAGAAATTTTTTTTGAAGATACTTTGCTAAAGCATTCTGAACTAAAACTGGAGATTGCTACTTGTTGAAGACTAAGAGGGAGATTGCATCTTCTGAGCTGAAAGAGAAGACTGAATTGCTAAATCATTTTAGTAATGATCTTGATCCAAAAGGGGAGATTATTAGCGCACAGATCTGTTGGATTCAAGATCATCCAATCTAAATATCGCAATCTGAAGCTAAAGCTGAAAATCCACTCTCGATATTAGTCTAATGTTAAGTTTGTAATAATTGTCAAAGTTAATTATTATGTTAATTAATAGTATTTTATATTAGTCCTAAATATCTAATAGTAGATATTTAGTTTAGTTTAGATATTATATTAGTTTAGATAATATCTTCTTAGATATTATGTGTTTGTAATGTTAGGTGAGATATCTAACATATCTTATCTGATCTCTCAACAACTCTCACACACAACACACATTGCTATCAATCAAAAACAAGAGAGAACACAGTGAGAGCGATTCAAGAACATCAACCTTGTAATACATCGTTTGTAATCAAAACAGGTTGGTAATCTATATCTTTGTGTTGTTTGATTATCTGGTAAAGATAATGTTCAATCACACGGACCGACATATAAGATTTTCTATCCTATAAAATCATTTTTTTATTTTATTCTTTCAAAACCTTTGATTTTCTCACCGTTTTAATCTTCAAATATGTTGGTTTTTTTCTATGTTTCTTTCCTCAAATAGAAACTGGTAAAACCTTCTTTATTTTTAGACTAAACTTTTCTTCTACTCTTCTTTATTTCCATATTCAGAAATGGCTCAATCTGCTCTTATTGCTTCTAAGAACGTCAAGTTCGCCATCACTAACTCTGAAGTCCCCAAGAACAACCATCTTGGACGCCTAGACTTCGATGGAATCAAATACCCACACCTTGTGGATGCAGCAAAATTCCTGAACCAATCTTGCATTGCTTACGCTCTAAATGTGGATCCCAAGCCATCCAAAACTCTACTTCAACAGTTTTGGTTCACAGCTGACGAATCCACCATCACCAATAAGAAAGGTGACCAGGTTCCTGTCATTTCTTTATGCACTAACCTAGGACCTGGAATGATGACCGCTTTCAGCTTGAGGAAGGCTCTCAGGTTTCCTGACAAACCCAAGAGTGGGTTTGACGCTCTACCCATTGACGCTGAACAACCATCCCCAACAAGCGGCTGACTCTTATCAAGAAGGCGAACATGCCTTCTCAGCTGAACTTTATCTTTTCTCACTTCATTCAGTGCATGAGTGGGAAAAGTGGTTCACTTGATCAGGCCAGCAAGGTTCAGCTCCAGATGGCCTACTCAATGATCGCTGGTAAAAACTTTGACTTTGCCACCGCTATCTTTGTCGATCTCAGATCAAAGATAGAGAAGACGGATAGGGATCCCAAGATCCCATATGTACGGTTCATCTGTGCATATCTGAAGTTTCTCTACGCCAACTCTTACCCCACTACTCCTGATGGCTCCTTTGCCAAAGTGGGTCAGCGTTCACTAGAGGTCAAACCGCTGGACAACGAGGTAAGTATCTCTACTCAACGTTCTCGCCTCTCTCTCCATTCTTCTACTTCAGCGGCCACGCAGAAGGTTCCTTCTTCTGCTATCCCTGCCGCTACCACCACTTCAAAACACCCATCAGCTAGTTCCTTTGGTCCTTCGAAGAAGGCCAAAGTGACTAAGGAGACAAGCGCCACTAGTTCAAGGCCTGAGGAAGTTTCTCGACAAACTTCCTTGGATGATTTCGTGGTTCTCTCCTCCACATCCTCAGCACTCACATCATCAACCGTGCCAGCGATCTCGGTCGCTGTCACAACAACAGTGACTCAACCTGAAATCTCAGTTCAATCAACTGAGGTACCTTCTCAACCCCAAATTTCTTCTATCTCTGTTACTAGTCCTCCCATCTATTTGGTCTCTAACCCTTCATCTCACTTGCAGCAACCTCATGTTGCATTTCTAGGACCTGATGCTCAAACCTTTGAAAGAGACATGCAATTTTTCAATTTGTTTGAACGTTCAGGTATACCTAAACCCCCAAATACACCTCCCACCTATCCATATAATCCTGTTACTCAGAAACTAACTTTTCTTTCAGGTCCTAGTATGGCGACTGTTGACGCTAATGTCAACAGTTTGGGAGTCAAGGAGGATTCTCTCACCACCTTGCCCAATGACACCACCAACGCCGTTAATATCGTTGGTGAAGAGTTGAAGACATTGACAGCTACCTGCTCCACCAAAGCTGAAGCCTTTCAAATATCCACTCTTCAAGAAGAGATTGTCAAAGTAAAGGAGGTTACTCAGCGACAGTTTGATGCTCTATCCACAAAAGTGGATTCCTGCACAGCTCTTCTTCAGCAAGTCCTTGACAAGCTGAATGCACCAGCTCTGACTCATTCCCCTTCCTTCACATCGGACGATCGCACCTCTCTCAACGTAGCTGTTGAATTCATTCATCAGGCTACTTCGGATATCCCTGTGATTGAAGGACTCCTGGAAAGTGTTGAGGCTAAAGTCCGCAAGTTGGCCGCTGCACAACCTTCCTCTCAACCTATAGATCTCTCCTTTGCTGATAATGACAAAGAGGGGGAGAAGGATGCTGAAGAAAATCAAGAGGAAGAGGAAGTTGCTGCTGAGGTTCAACAGGAAGAACCTCCCTCTTATGTTGAGGGGGAGAAGGTTTCTGACAAAGCCCCTCCTTCTTTCAAAGACTTAGTCGATGAAGAATAAGAGGAGGAGGGTGATGAAGAAGAAGATCTTGATCTTCAAGATCAAGAGGAAGAGCAACCTCATCAAGAAGATGATGATGATGATGATGAAGAAGATCTGTCCTTATGGTGTTCTGCAGCCATCACATCTTCAGTGATAACTTTGAAAGAAGTTGTCACAGCAGGGGGGAGTCATGAAACATCCTCAGGAACCCCTTCGCAATGCAAATCCAAGGGTGCAGTTGCTGAGGGAAACCTAAAGATAGTTTTACTATCTGAGGAGAATCCTTCACAAGTATGCCTTTCACTTGTTCTCATATCCTACTATAAATTCCCTACCACTGTTTCCTTCTAGCCTTTATCTTCATTCTTCCCAAAATAAACACTAACTTTGTTTCTTTCTATTTTCTGACCAGACAGTTCTCTCCCCTGCTTAAGGGTAAAGAACTACAAATAAATCCAGCTCCCATAGCTGATGAAGAAATAATCCCAATCTCTGTAAATGAGATTGATGAAGAAGATGAAGAAGAAGAAGAATCCCTGCAACATCCAGGAAGGCCCTCTAGACCATCTCACTAGTCAGAGGAAGAGATGAAGAAAAGAACAGAGTTGATCTCTCATCTAGAGAAACAACGACTGAAGGTTCCTACTCAATCAACAGATCTAGAGTTGCTGACTGAAGCTGAAATCGAATAATCTGTCAGGGCTGAGAAGTTGATAGCTGATTGTCAAATAGATGCCTCTCTTGCTCTCAAAATTCAGTCCTCTCAAGTCAAAGACAAGAAGCTGAAAAACAAAACAGTGGAAGTCCAGGCTGCTCTATTGAAAGAGATTGAAGAGGAACGCTCAAAAGAACTAGCGGTCAGCGATAACTCAGTTGATTGGTGCAAGCATAAAATCGACTATCGCTCTGACCCAATGAAGATCGTTGCAGTTGTTATCTCAGGGAGAAAGAAGAAGGACAAAGTTTCTGTCACTATGGAGATTACCAGAGAGGATGGAAGCTGCAAGGCTATGTTCGTTTCAAAGATGGAAAGCTTCGACTATATGGAATGACTTGAGTTCAAAGATGCGCTGAGGAAATCGAAGTCAATCTACAGAGGCTATGTTGAAGAGATAAATGATGCTCTCATCAACAGAATCACTGCAATCCTAAAGGTGCCATCTGCTCTTCCTTCTAAGCCAAAGCAAATCAAAAGAATGCCTGTGATAAGAAATGAAACCTCCATCAAATTCTCAAGAGAAGCTCTATTTGGTCCTCCTCCTGATCATCAGTTCTCGATCTATCTCTGCCCCCTGGTGGACCATATGTTGCAGGACAAGTTCTTAAAGAACCTTTTGGAATCTTCTTTAGAGATGATGAGGAATAACTCATATTCCAAAGAGTATCTGAAATTCCTATTTGTCCCCTCAGTCATCTCAAGGATCTCTTGTGCTTATGGTGTGACTTCTCTTCTTATGCTGATCCAATCAAAGCAATCATTAGCCAAGAATCTTTAGAGCGAAGGCAAAAAGGAGAATAAATACCTGAGTATATCATCAATCCTCCAAAGTCTTCTTTAGATAGCTGATAGATTAGTTTCCTATTTCTTGTAATCTATTAGTAAAAACTTACAGTAGTTAGTTCATCACTTGTACTTGTAATTTTCATACCTTGTAATTCTCTCTTTGAATTAATGAAAATTTTAGTGAAGTACTTAACTCTATCAGTACTGTAAAAGATCCCTCAAAATAGTAATTGGGACATGTATGTTATGAGTCCTGATTATTCCATTATTTTGAACTATAAAGTAATTTTCTTCAGTTACTTTGTCATTATCAAATAGGGGGAGATTGTTGATCCAAACTCTCTCAGTGATTTGATAACGACCCTCTTCTATACTTAGTGAAAATTGCATTTTAATATGTATTAGTGTTTCAGCATCAGCGATCAAGCTGAGTCTGTTCAGTTATCGCTGATGACCTTTCTGGTAAACATTTCATATGTATTAGTGTTTCACTATCAGCGATCAGACTGAGTCTGTTCAGTTATCGCTGATAGTTTCTGATGTAAACAGTTAACGTAATCCCTGAAGACAAGTCTCGCGTCAACAGATGTTCATAGCTGAATCGAAGAAGAAGCCACTGAACAAAGACAAGTCTACTAGTGACCTGATGCGGATATCAGTGAAGCAAAGACGACTCTACTTATACGCGAAGGAACATGAGGAAAAGCTTCAGCGATAGCTGAACTTCTTTGTATCTCTGAAGGAAGAGATATTCAGCGATCAAACGATCACGTAGCTTATGCCTCAAGTCTCCTTTTGTCTTACCTTGCACAACCAGTACGATGTGTCTGAACGGACATACCTCTGCCACAATTCGTACAACAACTCTGTCAACTACACTGTTCATGATACGGCCGAAAGCATGTCTCCCAAAGTCAGACTCTCTCAGCCAATCAATGAAGGACACGTGTAAAGTTCCGTGCCATGAATTTAATGCATAGGGTATAAATAGAAAGATTACCTCTTCATCTGAAGAAAGTGCTCACCTCTAGCCTTCATATTTCTATCTTATAGAAACCCTTGTTTTCTATAGTTCTCCAATCCCCATTCTCTATATTCTTGTGCAACTCTCTTAGTGTTTTCTTAAGTTTGTTTAGATTGAGTTATACTTAATCTTATTCCGCAACAGACTTGTAAATTGTGTTTGATTTATCAATAAACAATTTATTAAACTTTAAATTCCGTGTTTGTATTCAACCCCCCCCCCCCTTCTACAAACTTGTTAAGCACCTCTAGGACCAACATTCCCCAATCATTATTTACTAAAATCCCCAAAGAGATCAAAACCCTAGTTTCCCCAAAACCATCAAATCCGAGATTTGAGAAATCAAACACTAAGAACCGTCAATGGAGCATTTATAACTTATTTCAAGA
This sequence comes from Arctium minus, assembly GCA_954870635.1. Taxonomy (NCBI): domain Eukaryota; kingdom Viridiplantae; phylum Streptophyta; class Magnoliopsida; order Asterales; family Asteraceae; genus Arctium; species Arctium minus. The sequence continues at coordinate 92,996,971 of OX941086.1, read as the reverse complement.
AAGCTTACCATTCTAGGTGATGAGACCTTCCGAGGACACCCATTCCAACTCTTCAATCCGAGCTCCCAATCGTTGAGCTTGAGGAGGAAGATGAAGATGGAGATTTTGTGGTTCATGATCCCAACTAGCTTAGATGATGAAGACTCATGAGGTTTAAGACAAAAACACTCAAAATGAGTTAGGGTTCGTGGGAGAGGGTGAGGGATCAGTTTGGGAGAGAAAATGGAGAGATTAGAAATGAGAAATGAGGGAAATGGGTGAAAATTCGGACTTATTAGCCTCTCAGCCCCCCGCAGGCGACATTGACACGGCGACTATGCCATTGGCATAGTTGCGGGGCATAGTCGCCCGCTCCTTAGAGCTCGCGGTACAAGACTCGCGATAATGCCCCGTGAGAGTGACACTCTGTCACAATCGCGGGCAAGGTCGCCCAGGGCATACCGAGGGTTAAAATTTGACTTTTCTATCCGACACGCTCTCGATCGGAAACCCAAAATTCAAGAACACCACTTGGATAAGATTTATAGCCTTGACTTAACCCGATAAGCATAACATCAAGGGTTTACCAAAAATCACGGGTGTTACATACTGGCTAGCGGAAGCGACGAAGCCCTGGAAACTCAAATATGATGTTGTTAAAGCGATCAAAAACAGTGCCCAAAGGAACATGGTGCTGGTTGATGTGAAACACCGGTGAAACGTCCGATTCATCATGTTATTATGTACACAATCAATATTAATCTTCCCTGGAGTTGAAGGAAACAATTCTTCCTCCAGTGGCGTCCTTGTTGGCGATTTGTGGCGTCCTTGCCGGCGATTTGGTCCATCGAATCTGTGGCGTTCGTCTTCTTCATTGATTTGGTCCTCTCTTATCATTCTCTCGGTGGTATCACAGTGATATCATATTTGATTTCACAATGATATCACTGTTGGAATCACAATGGTATCGCATTTTGTATCGCACTAGGATCACATCAGGTATCAGAGTATGTATCACAATTGGTAACAGAGTGGTAACCAAAATGAGCCAATCATTTTAGATAATTAATGTTATTTACTAATCGGTATCACAATGGGTATCACAATCGAATTCATAGTGGGTATCACAATGGTTATTGTATTTATTTTGGGTATCACAATTGTCATAATAAGGGTTATCGAAGGTCAGAGAGAGGAAGCTATAGAGAGGAGAGAGGAAATATTTAAAAACACCTAAAATGCCCTTTAATTAACAATTTAAATTAAATTACAAAAAATATTAATTTCCTAATTTATTCTTTGCTTTGTGTTGAGATTGGATCTCACGGTTATCACAAATAACCGAGTTCTCCCTTGAATGGTCCCATATATATATATATATATATATATATATATATATATATATATAAATCTATAATTTAACAATCATATTAAATTTATAATATACAAATTACCTTAACCCAATTCCAACCCAATAGATTTGGTTTGGTCTAATTTTGTATCAACTATGTGTCGGGTTACCTCAGTGTGAGTTTTTTTTACGGGTTGGGTTGGTCGGAATTTTGAGCAACCCATGTATAACATTAAACAACCCTCAACCAATGACCCACCAACACCCCAAGGAATGCCACCCCCTTGTCTTTTCCGGTCACATGCTTGACCTACCCACTGCCATTACTTTAGATTATGAGAGCATCTCCAACAGTTTCTTCAAAATTTCTTCAAAATCGAGAACTAAAAGTCGAAATTTAAAAAAAAATTACATCTATCTCCAAAAAATTCCCCATTTTGGATAATCAAACATTAATTATAATATTAAAATATTTCATTCATCAATTAAAATATTATCTCTCTCTACATATTTATTTTCAAAGTTTTTTATTGGTCCCTTAACTTGGTATCATTTTTGGGGTGATCTCCATATTTGGAGAAAAAACTATTTTCTCTCATATTTTCTTTATTTTGGAGATAATTTTAAAAAAGTTATTGGAGCAGAATATTAACTCAAAATCTTCATTTTGAAAAAACCGTTGGAGATACTCTAAAACAATCAATATATATATATATATATATATATATATATAGAGAGAGAGAGAGAGAGAGAGAGCAAGGATCATTTGTTAACCATTTTTTTCTTTTTAATTATGTGAACTTTGCTCAACCAATAAAATTGCAAGGTTAGTTGATGTTTAATTGATTGATTTATTTAATACAAAAGGGTATTAACGTCATTTCATAAGTAATCTTTTGTCATTAATTTTATGGGAGTTACAAAAATGAAGATTCCAAAATTATCCTTTTTCATAATATTTTTAATTGATTTGTAGGTTACGATTCTAGAATTTTATCATTTTTCGTAATATTTTTGAATCATTTCAATATTACTATAGTAGTTTGGTTCATGCCTGGATAAAACCGTATATCGAATAGTCGTTCTATCAAAGTTCAGCAACGTTCATTGTTTTATCAATGTTCAGCAACGTTCATTGTTTATAATATACCATATATGTAGTGAAAATGAATGAACAGTGTAACGAAAAATATTTTTCAATGTTCATATTTATAATGTTTAGCAACGTTCATTGTTTATAATGTTCATCAATGTTCAAATATATATAGTGAAAATGAATGAACAGTGTAACGAAAAAGTGTAAATGTGCACTTTGATTCACCTTGGATTCACATGAATGGACATGAACATTGTATACGTGATGTTCATATATATATTATTATTATAGATGTGCAAAACATATAATGAAGAGGTTTTGATAAGTGAATCCTAATTATTGGCGATATATGAATATTAGTAAAGGATGGACTCATTAACAATCTCATTTTCAAAATAATGAATCGTAGAGGAATCATCGGTTACGATTGTGGTTTAAGGGGAAATTAATGATCCATTAAATGGGGGTTTAAAGGAATTATTATTTGATTCCCCAAATTACCCCTAACCACATATGTTCACATGTCCATTTAATAAATAAAACCTATTTTATTAATTACAAAATTAGTTTTAATTTCAACCATCCAATGTTAAGATGGATGCTTGAGATTAGTTCATAAAGTTAACAACAAAACAAGGGTTAACAAAAGAACCTAACCATACATACATACATATATATATATATATATATATATATATATATATATATAGGGAGAGGTTCATTCGAGAAATGGTAAATATATGAGAAATAGATAAGTAATCTTAGCCATTCATCTGGTCAACATTTGCGGCTTTGACCGCGAAGCACCGGATAATTTCTTGTGTGGTCTATAGAAGATAGAAGGGTAATTTCGTAAAATACACGGGATGAGTTCATATATGAGTCTGTATGAATCATAAAGATTCATATATGAATCTGTTAATTAGTTCAACTGATTCATATATGAATCTTTGTGATTTACAAAGGTTCATATATGAATCACAAATGAACCTTTGTGAATCACAAAGGTTCATATATGAATCTTTGTGATTCATACAGATTCATATATGAATCACAAAGGTTCATATATGAATCTGTTAGTTAGTTCAACTGATTCATTTATGAATCACAAAGGTTCATATATGAATCAGTTAAAAGAGTTCAGTTGTGAATTGCACTGGTTCATATATGAACATATAGTTCATATGTGAATTATACATGTTCATATATGAACACAACCCGTGTGTTTTGTAAAATTTACGAAATTGTCCTTCTATTTTTGGGATAGCCGCAACTTTTGACCGGTCAAAGCCGCAATATTTGACTAGTCAAATCCGATCTTGACCATATGAATGGCTAGGATTATTTCTCTATTTCTCATATATTTACCATTTCTCAAATGAACCAAACACTATATATAGTGTTTGGTTCATTTGAGAAATGTCAAATCTATGAGAAATAGATAAGTGATCTGGGCCCTTGGATTAAATACTATGATTTTTTTAGCGGAAGGGTAAAATTGTAATTAGGGTCAATCATGTCGATTACAATCAAAATCAAATTAAACGTATCTTTTCCTAAATTAGCGTCAATCGTATCATTAAGAGGTTTCCAATTCAGTTATCGTTTGCAGATTGATGATTCTCGTTTTCTTCTTCTATCGAAAAATTTAGGTTTTTAGATCATATTCTTCTTATTAAGATGTCGAATCCAGAAAATGTTGCTGATAATGAACTTTGATTTATTGAACATTTATATATGAAATACGCAATATTCAACAGATTCATATATGAATATGTTGAATGTATATGATTATTAATATACATTCAACTGATTCATATATGAACTATACAATATTCAACAGATTCATAATGAACTTTTGCATTATTTAACATTTCATATATGAACTATGCAATATTTAACAGATTCTTATTTGAACTATACAATATTCAACAAATTCATATATGAACATTTATATATATTCAACATATTCATATATAAACATTCATATACATTCAACATATTTATATATGAACTATACAATATTTAACAGATTCATATATGAACATTCATATATGAATATATATTCAACAGATTCATATATGAATTTTGCATTATTGAACATTCATATATGAACAATACATTATTCAATAGATTCATTTATAAACAATACAATATGAATCTGTTGAATGTATATGAACTATACAATATTCAACATATTCATTTATGAACAATAATAAATTCAGCAGATTCATATATGAACATTCATATACATTCAACATATTCATATATGAACATTCATATACATTTAACAGATTCATATATGAACTATACAATATTCAACAGATTCATTTATGAACATTCATATATGAATAAATAATTGAAGAAACATTCAAAAGATTCATATATGAACTATTCTATATTCAAAAATTAAAAACCCTAAATTCAAAAAATTTGTATATGAACTATTCTATATTCAACATTCATATATGAACCATCGAATATGAACCATCGACTTTTTGATTGTTCTTGTTGAAGAATCGGAGTATCCTTACTTGGTTTTGCCATTACTTCATATTCAAGATGAATAAGCGATGAATTTTTTGATGTTTTTGTTGATGAATCAGGGTTTCTGGAGAAGAATCTGGAGAGTCTCGATGGTTTGTGATGAAAAAGATCTTGCATAGTACTGTTATGATTAAGTTGCCGCCTATTTTGATTTAGTTGTGCATTTTACCAAATTGCCCTTATGCTGTCCTATTTTTGTTATTGTGCGATCGAATTTATCCCGTTTTACACATTTGACCCCTCAATTAATGACCCTTGATCATTTAAGCCAAGGACCATGATTACTTCTCTATTTCTCATATATTTAGTGTTTCTCAAATGAATCTTTCCCTATATATATATATATAGGGGCAAGTTCAAACGAGAAGCTAAACATTTTGCGAGAAGGCGAGAAGTGTTTAATCATATATGATTAAACACATGTTATATTGACAATACATAGGCGTTTAATCATACATGATTAAACACACCTACAAGTCATGTAATCATATATGATTAAACATTTCTCGCCTCATCGCAAAATGTTTAACTTCTCGCATGATCCTCCCTCCCTACATATATATATATATATATATATATATATATATATATATATATATAGGGAAAGGTTCATTTGAGAAATGGTAAATATATGAGAAATAGAGAAGTAATCTTAGCCATTCATCTGGTCAACATTTGCAGCTTTGACCACGAAGCACCAGATAATTCCTTATGTGGTCTATAGAAGGTAGAGGGGTAATTTCGTAAAATACACGGGATGAGTTCGTATATAAATATGTATGAATCACAAAGATTCATATATGAATCTGTTAATTAGTTCAACTGATTCATATATGAATCTTTGTGATTCATGCAGATTCATACAGATTCATATAATCACAAAGGTTCATATATGAATCTTTGTGATTCACAAAGGTTCATATATGAATCACAAAGGTTCATATATGAATCTGTTAGTTAGTTCAACTGATTCATATATGAATCACAAAGGTTCATATATGAATCAGTTAAAAGAGTTCAGTTGTAAATTGCACTGATTCATATATAAACATATAGTTCATATGTGAATTATACATGTTCATATATAAACACAACCCGTGTGTTTTGTAAAATTTACGAAATTGTTCTTCTATTTTTGGGATAGCCGCAACTTTTGACCGGTCAAAGCCGCAATATTTGACTAGTCAAATCCGATCCTGACCATATGAATGGCTAGGATTACTTCTCTATTTCTCATATATTTACCATTTCTCAAATGAAACAAACACTATATATATATATATATATATATATATATATATAAATGTAATTCACTCCAAATAAAATGAAGAGAAAAAAGGCCGAAAACGGCTGCCTCCGGCCGTGTGACCCCGCCCGCCATTTCTTCTTATAAAATCGTCCAAACCTCCTTCCGATTCTTCCAAACCCTGATCTTGATTTTTAAATTAAGTTTTCGGGTCTTGGAAAAAATGCCACTTCGTAGCTCATCTAATCCCGCCCTCAATTCATGGTTTCGACATGAAAACCCCAACGAATCTTTGTCATTGGAGTCCATATCCATTCGTCGTAACCCCAAATCACCAACAGTTACTTTGAATTCACTTAATAATTCTCCTAAAAAGATCAGTAGAGCTTCATCAGAAGCTGATCTGATCACCAGTTCCCTCCATAACCATAAATGTAAGAGTCCATTTAGAAACAATACAAACTGTTTGCTTTCTGCTATAGCTGTTGAAGAAGAAACTGAAGGAGATGAGAGCGATTGTGGGGTTTTGCTGTTTTCGAATTATGGATTTTATGATAATGAAGGGGGTGGATTTGGGGTTATGGTGGACGTGGCTGGTGGCGGTGGCGGTGAAGGGAAGATCTCCGGCGGTGGTGGTCACGGTAATCATCATGAGGAAGATGATACGGATCTTTATTATCAGAATATGATCGAAGCAAACCCTGGGAACTCGATGCTTCTTAGCAATTATGCAAAATACTTGAAAGAGGTATGCATATATTACTGATCTTTATTTCATGAGCGTGTAGAATACGTACATCGTATATTTATTGTGATTTCTTGTTGGTTCTTTATCAAATGAATGATCTATTTGTTTCGAGTAGGTACAAGGGGATTTTTCTAAGGCCGAAGAGTATTGCAGTAGAGCGATACTGGCAAACCCTAGCGATGGGAATGTATTGTCGATGTATGCTGATTTGGTTTGGGAGACACATAAGGATGCTACTCGTGCACAAAGTTATTTTGATCAAGCGGTTAAGGCTTCCCCGGATGATTGGTAAGATAAACTTGGTATTATAATACTTAAAGAACTCCGCTTTACGTTTTAATGTTGTGTTTTAATTTTCTTTTTTTTTGATGATGGTGTAGTTATGTTATGGCTTCTTATGCTCGGTTTCTTTGGGATGCCGATGATGACGAAGAGGAAGAGGATGAAGTTGATGATAAGAAAGCTATTTGCAATATGAACATATTACCACCTCCAATTGGTGCAGCATCTTAGAGATGAAAACTCTTTTGTATATTAGCAGAGATATTATATATATATATAGTAACTTTCTGACCCACCTTTTGTTGTTTGTTGTTGTTCTCTATATTTGCTTTTCAACTCTTTTAACATTCCATGTGATGTTGTCTCATCAATGGATTATTATAGATATGTTTCTATTGCAGTATTACTGTAATTATCATGTCATAAAGGTAATAAAATGATATAATGACAGATGGATTATTGTTAAACCCATGCATTCGTGTCACTATTTTTACATTACTTGTATCATAATTCATCAAATTTGTTAATCAGTTTAATCTAGGAAACTCACAAAAAGGGAAACAAGAACGAAGTTAGTTAAGTATCGTTCATTAAATTTGCGATTCATGAATTACAAGTAACGTTCATTAATTATGTTATTTCAACTTCAAGAAAAAATCATTAGGCTTATAAAGTTGTAAAAAGATAGCAGGACCATTGCCTCTTGTATTCAAGTGCAACTGCTCAAATGAATTGATTGGATGAATTATGATAAGAAATCAGCGGAGGATTATGTTCTATGTAGCTGCTGTTTTGTTCCTTGCATAAAAATATCTAGTTAGTGCTTGGAATTGAATGGGACATTGCACCTAATGTGTACAGACTTCTGTCCCACAAGTGTTTGGAAGTATCTCATGTTCATTGACTTAACTTTTATTGTATGTAGTCCGTAGAGATCACATGTCTAATGGGTTATGAATACAACATTAATAACAAATTCATTCATATACTACTACCATAAAACAAACCATATAAATTTCTAGGTATCTTGTTATGTGTGTCATCAGGGCCGGTCCTGACATTTTGGAGGCCCTGTGCAAAAACCGAATTATGATCCTATAATTTTTTTCCCAGTTATATTATTCATTAAATTCAAAATAAATTCTTTTATGAAATATGTGTGGGAGTACAAATAATCATAAACAAGATTCTAATAAAAATATAATTGATCAATATATCATTAAATTAATGATCATAAGTGATCAATGAACCTCTCTTATATGGTTTTGGAATCTTACAGTAGCAATAAAAAGTCAATTAATAAGAAAACTAAAAGTAATCACATAATACGTATAATGTATAATATATAGTTTATTAACAATGAACACTAAAAGCTATTCATTCTTCACTAATAATTTGACACTACTATGTACGTTTTTCCAAAAAAAACAAACAAACAAACAATAAGCATTTCTATTTTCTAAATATAGATCTTCTAACAATTTTAGAAGCAAAATCATCGCTAATTATACTTTCATAATCAAGATTTACAAGAAACTCATTTTCAATATATATCAAAAGCAAAACATTTAATCTCTTTTGGAACATAGTAGATTGCTAATAAGATTTCAAACGTTGTGAAAAAATATGAAGAGAAATGTAAAAATAATCAATAATGATCAATAATTTTTTTAAAGTTCATTAAATAATCAAACAAGGTTTGGAGAAGAAATTATTGAAAAATAAATTAAATTTAGAATAGTACTAAACATTTGCTCATAGACTGAAATTTGTACTTTGAAAGTGAAAAAACCCGACTACAGTCGGGATCACTTAACTTCAATATAGTTAAGAAATTGTTATCAAAATTATAGAAAACTCCTTTAAAAAAATTAGCTTTTAATCGTGTATTGAAGGAATCGAACTAGGGCACCTCCTAGGGTAATGGAACGCGCTAGCCAACTGAGCCACAAAGCTACTTAATATCAGTTTTATATACTAATATATACATATAAAAAAGAATTTAAAAATCGGAGGCCCCCGACGGTGGGGGGGCCTGTGCGGCGGCACCGCACGGAACACCCCAAGGAACGGCCCTGTGTGTCATATTGAGTAACGATTAAGAAAAATAGTTCCTTCATTATAAAAGACCTTTTCCCGTTATAATTATAACGAGCTTCCCATTATGACGGGTTTTTTTTTCTAATGTTTTTTAGTGTGATAATCATTATGTATCTGCTGAAATAATCTTATAGAGGATATTGGGACTTAGCAGAATCGTTGATGTTGGAGTTATGACTATTTTTTGTAAGAAAAACTTTAAACTGTATACAAGATATTGATAATTGTGCTCTACAAACATGTAAATCCTTCATTGAATGTAAGTTGTATTCCTAGTAATGCTCTATAAAACTAGACATACTTCTTGCATTGAGCATCAGCGGGCAAGGACAATGACACATTAATTAATAAGGCTATTGTGTGATGCATACATAGTTTGTAATTCTTTGAGAACGAATGAATCTTCTTATTCACGAAACTCGAATACATAGAGGTTGTACAACAGAAAATAAGGAAACCCTAAACTAAATATGGAACATATAATGACAATAAAATACATTTAATTTACAGCATAAAATCTGGAAATATATAAGGCATATATTTCGGCTAATACTCCCCCGCAGTCGAATCTGTAGCTGGGCGGATAGTGAGGCTGGAGCGAAAGCGGGTGAAGAGGTGGCGTGGCAAACCCTTTGTAAAAATATCGGCATATTGATAGTCAGCGGGGACATGTAGCACACGTAAAGAACCCAAACGCACTTTTTCGCGGACAAAGTGGATGTCAATTTCAACATGTTTTGTGCGTTGGTGTTGCACCGGGTTTTTGGTGAGGTAAACGGCTGAAATGTTGTCGCAATAGATGATCGTGGCCTGGCGTAGTGGAAGATGAAGCTCAAGAAGAAGATTGCAAAGCCATGTGGTTTCAGCCGTTGCATTTGCGACTCCTTTGTACTCGGCTTCGGTGCTTGATCGGGAAATGGTAGGTCGTCTTTTAGACAACCATGAGACGAGGTTGTCACCGAGAAACACGGAGTAACCGGATGTGGAACGCCGAGAGTCGGGGCACCCCCCCAGTCCGCATCTGAGTAAGCGATCAGGTTGGTAGACTTGGAGGGTGAAATATGAAGTCTGTGACTACTGGTGCCCTTAAGGTATCGTAGGATGCGCTTAAGAAAGTTGAAGTGCGGCTCACGCGGGGCGTGCATAAATAGACAAACCTGTTGAACTGCGTAGGTAATGTCGGGGCGGGTGAAGGTTAAGTATTGGAGGGCCCCGACTAGGCTACGGTAAAGAGAAGAATCAGGCAAGGGGTTGTCGGCGGTTGCGCTGAGTTTAGAGTTGGTATCAACAGGAGTAGTGGACGGTTTGCAATCTTGAATTTTGGCTCGATTGAGGATGTCAAGCACGTATTGCTCTTGAGATAAAAACAGTCCTCCGTTCTTATGGTGAACCTGAATACCGAGGAAGTGGTGAATAGGTCCAAGGTCGGACATTGCAAACTCTTGAGATAATAAATCAATGAAATACCGAAGAGTGGTAGTGTCCGATGCGGTCAAAATGATGTCGTCCACATAGAGAAGTAGATAATCCATTTTTGTGCTACGTTGAAAGACGAAGAAAGAGGTGTCACTGTTGGTGCTTTTGAAACCGCATGTTTGGATATAGGTCGCAAAACGATGATACCAGGCCCGCGGGGCTTGTTTGAGCCCATATAATGATTTGCGCAAGCGACATACATGCTTGGGGTTGGTTGAGTCTACGAATCCGGGTGGTTGAAACATATAAACAGTTTCTTGGAGATCACCGTGCAAGAAGGCGTTATTTATATCTAGCTGATGGATTGGCCATGATCGGGAAACAGCTAGACTGAGAACGGTGCGGATCGTGGTAGGTTTCATGACGGGACTAAAAGTTTCGTCACAATCAACTCCGACTTGTTGACATTTACCATTAATTACCAATCTTGCTTTGTATCGCGCAAGGGTCCCGTTGGCGTGAAATTTGTGCCGGTAAATCCACATGCAACGTATAACATGAGCATTAGGTGGACGTGGCACAAGTTCCCATGTATTGTTATCCATTAAAGCTTTGTATTCGTCAGTCATAGCACGGGACCAGTTTGGATCAGTCAGGGCATGGTTATGGGACTTGGGAATAGGAGAGACGGTGGGGGTTGGGTTAGTGGTGGTGGTGTGTAGGTTAAAAGGCTTCTTGGGTTTCGTGATACCATCTCATAAGCGAGTGCTCATAGGATGTAGGGAGGCTGGTGGTGGAGGGGTGGGGGTGGTTGTTGGTTTCGACGAGAGTAAGTGAGAGGGTAGTAGGTAGGGGCTGTAGAGATGGGCTGGGAGTTAGTGCTGGTGGTGGATCCGGTTGGTGGTGATTGGGGTGAGGTGGCGGAGGGCCAGAAGGCATCATCGGTGGTGGTGGATGTGGGTGCCGCAGGGGCTGTGGGTGTGGGTGGTGTATGTAGGGGTGGGGGTGTGGGTTGGAAAAGTAGCGGGTTAGGGTCGGAGTCATGAAATGGGTGGTTGGTGGGTTTGTGGTTAAGGTTGGCAAAAGGGAATGTGGATTCGTCAAATATGACGTGCCGGGATAGGATGATCTTGCCCGTAGAGAGGTCAAGGCATCTATAGCCACACTTATTCTTTATCAACAACACATCCCACACTCAGCCTCATAGCAACCCATTACTACATCTATGACTTACTCGTCCACCTTGGCATAAAGTGCCACCAACTTATTACACCTGCACCACTTCAAACCCTTACACTACAATTAAAATCTCCCCGATTACCTTCGCACACGTAACAGATATCGCCTTCTCTATTCCAACCATAACACATATATAATTGAAGTAAGGTCATCTCACGACTTTGTCTTTCTTGAATCTAGATAAACCACCAACAAAATCATGATCATCTACTTTACTCGAACAAGTTTTTTTTCCTTGACAGCTCATCACAATCTACAAGAAACAAGTTCTATTAATCCAAGAAAATTGAGTGCATTCCCTTACGAATCAAAATAGTCAAAGTGCACCCACTTCGGTTGAACTAAATACTTCATTTATATATGGATCATCTAAACCTAATAAGAAGTAATCTATCCAAACTAGCAATTTCCCACTTTCATAACGCCCACACAAGGTGGTCCGACATCATGCCAGGTATACACCTTTCCCGAACGACTTCTTACATATTTGAATAAACTCAACACAATAACCACATTAGAGCTACTTCCCCAATTCCAACAACCTAATAATAACTTCAACAAACGGTCATTGACTTCAACATCAACACTCGACAAGCTAACGCTTTAACGATGTCTCTGACAAACAAGGATTCCCAATGGGAACTACTTCTTTCAACGCATCATAACTAACTTTGTGCCGCACAGTCCTCACATGCTGAAGGCACAAGACTTACTTGGTATGCAGTCTAATTACAAAACCCTCTCAAAACTCTGGCTCGACGCCGATAACATTTCATTAAAGTACCACAACACTACTTATTAACATGCTACTAATAGATGTATCTTTACGACTTCGAATTTCACCGCAGACATAATCACATCTTAGATACGGAACAAGAGTATAAGCTACCATATTACGAACATTACTAGAGTCACTAACCGAGAGTTCCGTTATTCACCACCCTTCCCTAATGGAAACACCACGGTAAAGACTCGACCATCAACGGCTCGACCGACACATTTCCACACTCTAAACCTTTCCTCATCCTTATTGCAATGTTTCCTTATGAGCGAGTTCATAGTCTTCATGCATGACGACACAACGATTTATATCATTTTACAGATTTGAAAATTCATTAAGTACAACACCATGAAACAAGCTTGAGAATATCTGACGGAACACCACCATAATTGATTAGCCATGTACATCGATCCCAAGGATTATTCACACGCAAATCCACAGTAAAACACAACCTTGCCTAACCCAATCGATGTCGGTACATATGAAAAATAATTTAAATAAACCTTTTTCTCATGCAGTTATAAAACACCGAGCGAAATCCCTTCCACTAAGCGAGTCAGTTGACGCTTACACTCATTGGTACGACAACAAAGTGTCCATACCAGTGTCGGTTATAAAACCATGCAATTAGACGTTTTCATGTTCTCCATAAAAAGTTAACTCAATCAGAAAGAAGGCGAATTAATTCACCAATTACCAAGTTCAAAATTTTATCATGAAACGTAAGTAAGTTTGTATCTTTCTTTCAAGCACACACTTGCACACACCAACATGTTTTCAAAACAAGACTCACAAGGCAAACATAAATCTTTAACATGAAGGACTCATGTAACTCGTTTAAAGACACAATGCATGGAACTCGTTTTGCAATTGAAGGTTATTCACTCTAACAAGGTCAACTATTGTACTCACAACAACTTATCACCAATACCCTAATATTGCCCAACGGTGGTTGTCTCACTCTTGCAACTGCCTTTGGTACCGATGTATCACAACCTACTTATTTGATTATCCCACACAGTTGACTTGCAATTTATATGGTTCCCATCTTTGATCTCCACCGGTCGATGAATGACCACTTCTGCTCTTATCAATACTTGAATCTAACACTGATATCTTCCCTTCTTCATCCCTGCCACTCTACCGTTTGACCGAAGAGTGAAAGGCTCATTTTTTTGCCCGATCTTGAGTTAAAGCCTTCAAGATCCTAATCGAGTTCTCTCTTCCTATCTGAAATTACCGACACAACAACGTGAAGAACAGAGACTCACTAGAAACTAGGAGTATGCCCTTAATAATTCATTCATCCTTTTTAAACCCAAGAAGTTCTACCTTTAGTCGACTCATTAACATTCTGAACAATGCTACTTATAGAAGGTGTTAACATTACCTCACAAGCGATCTCACAACATATCTAAACCATTGCTATCCTTGCAAATTTAGAATTCACCCCGTACTATCACCCCCATCGATCTCCACAACAATAGTAATCGAGTACAACCACGCACCTGTAAATTCACAATGGCATTGGCCATATGCGATTTTGAATTTACCTTACATGAGAGTCCCCACTACCATCATTGTGATTCTCGAGGACAAAGGTCTTCTCTAATAACTCCCTATATCTCAGTTGTGTTCCCCTCTACTCCACAGTTTAAGTTTAGGCCCATCCGGTCACCTAAATCCCTTAAACTGTGGTGTGATACCAATTGTAATGACCCGAATTCTGTAACAGCTAAAATATAGCATTACAACCCAAATGGTCCCAAATAAAATTTAATACATAAAGTTCAGCTCAAAATCCACACGGTAATTCATGACTACAACTGAGATATACTATGACTACTGGAACTTCGAGCTTCCACCAGGTCTTTTCCAAGACACTGCCTCCCATCGATACCTTAGATGAACTTCTAACTAGACCCTTGCCTGAAAATGGTTTTAGTTTTTGAAAAGCGAGGGTTAGACAATGAGGTCTAGTGAGTTCCCTCTAAAAACAACATTCGTGCCACAAATAGCATCTAAAGCAGTTTATAAGCATTTATAAACAATTCGTAACTTTAAAACATTAAACGCATGTACGACACATGTTGATAGCACACAATAAGGTCACGCACACATGTGATAATGTGTCTGGCTCACATTGCCTTTAATTGGGACACACCCCCATTGGCATAAATGTGACACCCCCCCCCCGGTATGAGCATTTGCAGGACACCCCCCCTACTTAAGCTATCACATGCCTACTCACAAATGTGTGCATACATAACAAATCACATTTCATATCAAGATAGAATATGCAGTTTCATAATCACTTTATGTGTTAAAACAGAATGTATGTCAATCACATTTTCAGTTAGAAAGACTCACCTGTCGCCTTGCTTAAATCCTCCTTACTTATGCTTTGAACCCTTAGAATGAAGACCTATGATTTAAAAACAAAAAGGTGATAAGTCGCACGATCATATCTCACCAACAACTCTCTGCTACCTAAAACGAATAATCCTACACGGATTCCCGATTTCTCCCGGTTTCGGTTCTACCAGAGGCTTACAATGGCCTCCCCCGACTCCCGGGTCTCCACCTCCCCACCCAGGTCCCTCGCTTCCTGGGGTCTCTACCCGGGATCCCCGACTCCCGGTTCCTACGCGGGCTCCCCGTCTCCCGAGCTCACCCCACTCTTGGGTCCCATGACTCCCGGGGTTATTCCTGGGTCTCCCCTCTCCCGTGTACGGCCTCCCCTCCCGAGATCCTTCCTACCGGGTCCGGCCTCCCCGGATTTCCTCCCTCATTCGGTACCCCTTACGATCCGGGTAATGCGCCTACCGGATAAAGTTCTGTCAGGATCGAATTCTTAACAAGAATTAATTCTCAGAAACAATATCAAAGAAGTTTGCGGAATAACACTTTGATATTCAATCAAACAGTAAATCAATACAGAAAATATGAAGAACAAACTGTAAACTTGTATTTAATGCTTTGAAGTTACAAGATTACTCACTCAACCTCAATATTGATGAACAGGCTCACCAATACGAATTCTACTTCTCTAAAATTAGGATCTATGCCTTGAGGTTGATTTTCTCTCTAGAATAAAAATTAAAAACTATCTCACTATTCTAAAACAATACAATATATATATTGAATACAAAAGATAAATACAATAAAATATCTTCAGTTGTCAGGATCGAATTCTTAACAAGAATTAATTCTCAGAAACAATATCAAAGAAGTTTGCGGAATAACACTTTGATATTCAATCAAACAGTAAATCAATACAGAAAATATGAAGAACAAACTGTAAACTTGTATTTAATGCTTTGAAGTTACAAGATTACTCACTCAACCTCAATATTGATGAACAGGCTCACCAATACGAATTCTACTTCTCTAGAATTAGGATCTATGCCTTGAGGTTGATTTTCTCTCTAGAATAAAAATTAAAAACTATCTCACTATTCTAAAACAATACAATATATATATTGAATACAAAAGATAAATACAATAAAATATCTTCAGTATATCTTCCATCATTATCTTCAAGCTTCCATGTATATCTCTAAGCTTCCATGTATATCTCTAAGCTTCCATGTATATCTCTAAGCTTCCATGTATATCTTCAAATTATCCAGCTGTTATCCTTTCATGCAGATCTCCATCTTATAAGCAATATTAATCATAAGCAGCATTAATACTCTGAGCAGTATTAACTCTAGCAGTACTAACCATGCTCAGCAGCATTAATCTCTTCAAGCAGTACTAACTTTGAACTAGCAGTACTAATCTTGTTGAGCAACATTAACCATCAACTAGCAGCATTAATAACTAGAAGTATTAACTAGAAGTATTAACTGTTTTCTTCTAGCAGCATTAACTTTGTCCAGCAACATTAACTTTGTTCCAGCAACATTAACTACAACTGGCAACATTAACCACAGAAGTAGTAACCTCAGAAGTATTAACCAAGTTCTAGAAGTAGTAACCATGTTGAACTAGAAGTAGTAACCATGTTGAACTAGAAGTAGTAACCATGTTGAACTAGAAGTAGTAACCATGTTGAACTAGAAGTAGTAACCATCCTTGGCATATTTCAGACCCAACAAGTTCCCATCTGGCTTAGGCGATTCCTAGTATCGCTAACAGGGTTGTTCATCGACATCAGAGGTTTTTTATGCCTCCCCCAAGGGAATGCTTTCCTTTTTAAATCGATTGAATACTCAAGAGTTCTCGGTTAATCTCCCCTTAAAATTGTTCAACACTAAAGATAAAAAACAAACCCAATCCTTTAAGAAAACACCTGATTAAACACTTTTCAATCCAAAACCAAAAAACAACCTTCCCAATAAAAATTATTAATCCGAGAGCAATGAAGATTACCTTGTTGAGGATTGGAGTGGAATCCCTCCCCCCAATATGCACTTTACCTTGATTTCTCTTTCAAGCACGTCTCCTAAACACACACACACAAGAAGTTATCTGATATCTCTAGCCTCCAAATAGCAAAATGATGAGAAGATAAGAGTATTAGGGTTTTCTTCTTCCCTTTTCCACTAAATTCCCAATAGTCCTTATACTTTGGCTTTCCACCAAAATTTCCCCTTATACACCACTTCTTTAACTAATTAAATTCCGGTTATTACAGTATTCCTCTCCTCTATTCACATACAGTTTGTCTTTTGTGATCATGTTTGGTTTGTGCAAAAGCACATGGCATATATGTGGTTGGGTCAGGTTTTCTGCTAATGGGTTTGAAACATCTCAAGCTTTGACCAATGGCAAGTATGTAAGGAAAATAAAGAAAAAAGAAATCATGTTTTGAACACAATTAACTCGATTATGTTCACTTAAATGTTCTTTTTTGTGAAAAAAAAAACTCGATTGGAGCTTACAAGCTGTAGAATTGATGTTTTATGGTATAAATTTCTGGACCAAGTAGGAGAATCTTTGTGAGAACCAGACTAGTGGTTTCCGTAAATGGTTTTCCTCATTGATCCTGTTCACTTTTTAGGCGCTCTTAGGGTCTGTGTCGTTTTAGTGTAGAATTTTCTTCAGCCGTAAGAATGCTATAATGTCTAAATTGTACTCTTCTTTTCCCAATAAACATCTCATCCAAAACGAAATGTTCCTAAATTGGGGCTTTTTGGTTATGCCCCTTGATTAGTTTGACAACGTAATCTTTAGGGGTTGAATTCCCAAACCAATGGGAATAGTGATCTGCCAGCTTGATAACTATTTTTTTTAGATGCCATATTTTCACGTTCAATTATATTGAGGCGAAAAGGAATTTTTATCGAGCTCGAAAATAAAATTATAACATAAATTATGAGAGATTGAGAGTGGTGTGAAAAAAATACCAACAACAATTCTATTTATTCTAAAAATAAAGGGTTTGCAATTTTACATAATTAATTAAATAAAAACAGCAAAAAAAAGGGTCAAGAAAGGGTTACAAAGACCAAGAAGAAGACAAAAAGAAAATAGCTAATATAGGTGGTTCGTTTGGAGAAATTTTTAAAAAAGTAGACCGGATTTGGAATCCCGGTTACGTATGGATTTTGGGTTGATCGGTTGGCTTGACTAGTTACATAACCGACCCGATCGGTTACGACCTTAACTTGTTATTGGGCAGTTTCGGTTATGAAAATCTGCCTAATTGAAAGAAGCCAGGGAGAGAGATAAGCTAAGCATGTTATGGTAAATTTGCTCATAATCGGCATATGGGTTAGTTGGTTTAGTTCATAAACTTGAGCTCAGTTTGTTAAACATGGGATTGTATCGGATAAGGTTGATAGTACCTTTTGTATTTAACTGATGTATGTATGAATATATTTGTGCTTTTCTAAGAAAAAATCGAACTTGCTGCTAAATATCAATACAATCGGGGTTGATTTCGCAATTCTATTTAGAGATGCAACATGAGAGGCCCTAACCAGTTTTTGGGCTTGATCCTCCAAGTAATTTAAAACCCAAAACAACAATTTAAGAGTGTTTGGATGTATATTCTAGTAGTAATTGTGACACCCCAAAATTGAGTTAAAAAAAGGAAAATAAAATTGGCTTTTATTTTATTGGATAAAAAATGTAAAGAAGAGCGTCAAAAATGTAACAACCTATACCTTTATATATATACATCAAAATAACATTTCTGTCTAGAAACAGCCCAGGCTTACATTACAGAGTATAAGGTTTACAACTATCACCTATTACACAATTGAGTCAAAAAGTAAACTATTGCAGGAAGTTTTCTAGCTCCTGGAAATAGCTCATATCTTCTCCTTACCCTTATCTGTACCTGCTATCTTGCGATAACCTGAAACAGGATTATAATTTTGAAAGAGCGAGGGTTAGACCAATGGTCTAGTGAGTCCCCTCCAAGCACTACTGCAACAGTTCAAATATTATTTAAAACATTTAACAAAGCTTTATATCTCAAAAACGTAACTCACTCTTTTAATCAAATGTTAATCATACTTTACATTCTCCTTTATGTCTTCGGTTACACTTGCTACATGGCTTACTTTCCAACTTATTAACAAACCGTTGATCAACTTTTGCAGATTTAAACATTTTGGAGTCACGGACTGATCCGTCCCATTTTCTTTTATCTCCACTTCTTTCAGTAGCTTGCCGATTCTTTTCCTTCTCTCTCATTTCAGCTGCATTTACCGCCACTTGAAACGTAGACGGTTCCTTGTTTGAGACAAATTCTCGAATATCACTTCTCAGCCCAAAGACAAAACGTTCTACTCGTCTTCCTTCATTAGGGACGTAAACTTCTGCAAATCGAGACTTCTCTATAAACTTTGTAGTATATTCACGAACTGACATCCCCTTTTGTTTCAAACTCAGAAACTCTTCTTCCAACTTTTTAATTGCCGCCAGAGGGCAAAACTGCGCTTTAAATCTCTTCACAAACTCACCCCAAGACATTTCTTTGGCTACCGTCGAACTTTGTCCTCCTGCTTCAACATCCCACCACATTACAACTTCATCTTTCAACATTGACAAATCATAAACTACTTTATCTTCCTCAGCACATTTACTAGTATCAAATGCTAGCTCCATTCCTTTTATCCATCTTAACGCTATCACTGGGTCGCATTCCCCTTTATAGGTAGGAGGTTTGCAGGCAGCAAACTCCTTAAAACTACATCCTCTCCCAGCTACAGCTTTAACTGACACAATGGGGTTTGACTGAGGGTGGCTACCCCCTACAGTTACTGGTGAGTCCGCTACCTCGGTCACTACTCTTTCTTCACTCTTTTCTTTGCTTGACGAGACCTCATTAGTGCGCTGAGCCAATAAAGCGTTCAACGTTTCCTGTAATTTTCCCATTTCTGTCGCGAAGGTTTCATGGGTAACAAAATCCTGAGTTCGACCTCCACCACAGTTTCCTGTCTGCTTTCGACCCCTCACAGAAGCTGAACTTTCCTGATGAGAAGTTTCTTGCTCAGATCTTACCTCTACACTTTCAACTTAACGAATACCACGAGTCGTCTTCCCGCCTCGAGTTCCCACAGTGGAAACCCTTGCTTGAGTAGTCACCTTCTGAACCGTCTTACCTCTAGGTCGACCGCGACTCTTTCCTCAGTTAGCAGTCGGGTTGACCGCAGTCGTTCGCTCTTCGGCAACGACTTCATTAACTGGCTCAATTTCAGGATTCGGCATAGACCTACTCCTTGTCACTCGCTCAGACATACTTTTCTGATAAGAAGAAACATAAGACATTCCATCTAACATGCTACACATTACAGCAGTTTAAGCACAAGCATGTACTTGTAAATTCACAATTACACTGGCCAGATGAAATTCCAAATTTACCTTACATGCTAGTCCTTACTACCTTAATGTTAACTTCCTACGGTCTTCCTACTTCTCAGTTGTGCTTCTACTTTCTCAGTTTAAGTCTAGTCTCATCTGGTCACCTAGATCTCTTAAACTAAGGCTCTGATACCAATTGTAACAACCTGTACCTTTATATATACATCAAAATAGCATTTCTGTCTAAAAACAGCCCCAGGCTTACATTACAGAGTATAAGTTTTACAACTATCACCTATTACACAACTGAGTCAAAAAGTAAACTATTGCAGGAAGTCTTCTAGCTCCTGGAAATAGCTCACATCTTCTCCTTACCCTTATCTGTACCTGCTATCTTGCGATAACTTGAAACAGGATTATAATTTTGAAAGAACAAGGGTTAGACCAATGGTCTAGTGAGTCCCCTCCAAGCACTACTGCAACAGTTCAAATATTATTTAAAACATTTAAACAAAGCTTTATATCTCAAAAACGTAACTCACTATTTTAATCAAACGTTAATCATACTTTATGCTTCGCAAGCGTAACTCAATCTATTGGCCATCACTGACCACTCTTTACGCTTCACAAGCATATCTTAAGCTACTGACCAACACTGCCGTCAAAGACGGTATGTCTGTCTCGTACTGCCTTATTTTAGGGACACACCCTAATGGCATAAACGGTCCACACTCCCCGGTACGAGCAGGCGGGTCACACTTCCCGACTTAGATCAGACTTCTGACTCAAATGTATGCATACACTTAGTCTTCACTATATATAAAACAAGTTTATATAAACATAGCATAAACATGCCAAACTGATTAAATCAACCTTTTTCAATAAATCTTCATAACTTTCAATACTATAAACATGCAGTTTATAAAACTCAAATTTATCAAATAACTGTTAAAATCATAAAAGATTTAGTTTGAAAGACTCACCTCTGATTCTTCTTGCTTAAACTCTGTCTTTTAACGATTAACACCACCTACGATGGTAATTACATAAACAGAGATAAGCTAACTTGCGACTAACATTCTTTCCTTCCCTAAACAATCAAATATAATATACTGCTACTAACCCTGTCGAAACCACTCCGGTCAACACCACTTATATCGGTTAACATTATACATATCGGTCGAGAACATACACCGGTCGAGAACATACACCGGTCGAGAACATACACCGGTCGACACACTCCGGTTGAGACCGGTCGACAAAATATCGGTTGACTACGAGACCGGTCGCAACATATCGGTCGACGAGACCGATCAACACAACACACCGGTCCACTATACCGGTCGACACCGGTTACACTATACCGGTCGACCCATACCGGGCCATACCAGTTCGGTCGATATTCAATCAGAGTCGGCGACTCAAACCCAGAAAACCTCAGATCTATAAATTGATCAACTATACGGTTAAAAGCTTGAATAACAAGGCTATTTACCGACTATAACACTTAGATAGAAGTATTAAGCTAGAATCATACATCTATTTGTCAAAAACTGATCAATCCTTTGAAAACCTTGTTCTCTTTCTCCCTGCCTTCGCTCTGTTCTCGTTTTCTTTATCCGGTCTCAAGAAAATATCAATATGAGTTTTTGAAATCAATCTCTTAGGGTTAAGGTTATATATAACCAAAGTTTCAAATAACCCCCCAGAACTTTGGGTCTCGCTTAACTTTTCACCCAACTTACAATATTAATAAAAAATTTCGGATCCGGATATTACAAAAAATGGCCAACCATGGCGTTTAAGGAAAGTGAGAAGTGACGAAAGAAGTTTATGTTCAATCGGGCAAAAAATGAAAGAAAACATCAAAAACAGGGATGAAAAGTGTAATAATGGGCAAAATATTGAAGCCAGGGGGGCGAATGTCATTACCTGATAGTTCAGGACGTGTGTCAGCGTCAACCTCCTCATATTTAAGGACCTGTTTTGCTAAAAGTACAATCTGTTTGAGAATCAGATTTTGAAAATGATGACTGATTTTGGGAGGCTCCTATTGGCTCGTCTAGTCAACAAATAAGCCAAAAAAATTCAGATATATGTAGACAACACTTCTCTCTAGGGTTTTGGTTCAAGAAAATAGACATTTGAGAGAGTTTTGAGAGAGAAATTGGAGGGTGACGTTCGTAATTGAAAAGCCCCGTTTATCGACGAGTTGAGGTAAAATACTTAACCAAAATCCGAGTTCTTTATATGGTTAACTTCTTTTTTAAGTTCTTTATCGAACCTTAATAGCCTCATGTCTTAGATTTTGGTTTAAAATGTCCGATTTTGCGTTTTTTACTAAATCGAGTGGGTTTTTAACCCAAAGTTTAAATGAACAAATGAGACTCAATACTTGATGGTTTTCGATGATTCTTGTTTCTATAATTGAGGAAAATCATTTTCTAGAGTTTTAGTAAAAAGAATCGGCAAAAATGGACCAAAAAACGAGGCCAAACGGCCTGAAAACACGGCTGTCAGGGACAACACTCGCTTCGGGTAAAAAAAACTTCGAACTGGGTCGGATCTGGTGGGTTTGGATCCAAATGAGATGGGTATTGGGCCGGTTGCTTGTTGGGCCGAGATTTTTCATATTCTGTAGATCCCAGTACAATGCAATCAACAGATAATAATATCAATGAAGAACAATAATGTTGCCACAACCTCTAGTCATATGATTAATATGCAATCAAAGGTTACAGGTTTACAGAATGAATTTCTGACCAAAGAAAAGTAAACCTATTGACTAGAGATCTGGAAATTATGAGACTTAACTACTAACACTGTCTAACCTGAATAATGAGATAAATATGCCTTTATATACTTAGGCTTTACAAGACTAATGGGCTTATGGGCTTTAGGCCCAACTAATAAATAACTTTTAACTAATTACAATTTAAACCCTTATAAATACTTTATTCCACTTTCAACACATAGGACTTTTAGTCCTAACATATTCTGGGGTCGTTTTGTCTTTTGGGCTAGCATGTAGGTCGATATATGTTTGAGTTGGTTATTATTGAGTAAATTCTAATTTTGATCCCTTAGGTTTACTAAAATCTTTGAAAGTGGGACCTGAACTTTACTAAGTCTAGAAATCATCTTTGTGGTTTTTATTTTACTTTGAAAGTGGTCCCTGACTACTAACTTCGTTAACTTTATCAGTTAGAGAGAGGGGCAATTTTGTCCATTTATATTACTCTTTTCCCTTTTTTTAATTGGGCCCAATTAAGCAAAACGATCAGGCAGTCAAGAAGTTGTTTTTAAAGTCGTTATCCTTCCCTCCATCATCAGATCGATTATTGCTCCCTCCCTCATCTAATCGATTAAAAAATCGATTCCTTCTCTTATTCCATTAGAAAACGAAAATCAATTGCTGATTAGAATAGAGGAATGTCAAACTCATCATGGATGATTAGAACCGAGGAGTGGAATTCAAGTGAAGTCTATGGTATGTTTTTTTCTTATCAGTAAGTTTGATCGAATTATATGAATACGTTTGATTGAATTTTTTTTCTTTTATTTTGTTCACAGAAATTTATCCCACATTGATAACAATTAGAATCAACCATGGAGGTGTTTTTACGGCCTCTCCAGAAAGAAGATACATGAATGGTAAGCATGATTTTATTGATTTGGTTAACACAAATGAACTATCTGTTCATGACTTCGATGCTATGATGAAAGAATTAGGGTACGATGAGAAAGAATGAATGTATTACCATTTCTTGATTCCTAATAGTGAATTGGATTTTGGTTTGCAAGCTTTAGGGAGTGATCAAGACATTTTAAACCTTTTAAAATATGCCCCTAAGATCAAACTGATAGATGTCTTCATAGAACATGGTAAAACAAACTTGGCATCTCCAAATCCTAGTAAAAATCTGCTTCTTGAATGGGTTGATGCAAAAGTTGAGGGAAGTAATGATGTTGATAGCTTTGATCCTTTTGATGGGTTGGAAACTTTTTTACCAGAAGTAGACAAGGGTAAGGGAGTAAATGATAGTGACGATGATACTGAGGATTATATTGATAACAATGTAGGGTGGAAAGGGATGCATGAAGAAGCAACTAATAGTTATAATGTGGATGGTGATGTAGATCCTTTTGATGTTGACCAGTTTTCAAGTGGAGAAGACAATGATGTGGTTGGTTCTTACAAAGAGAGTGTATCTGATAGAGCAAGTCATGTACATATTCAGTTTTATTTAGGCCTAACGTTTGGTAGCAAAGAAACAATCAAAAATCTAATCAAGCAACATGCACTTGAGTCTAGGAGAGATATAGTTATTGTGAAAATGATAAGCAAAGCATTAGGGCCATTTGTAGGGGCACTTTGCCTAAGTTAAGTGAACCAAGTGGGCCTCATGAGCCAAGTAGGCTAGGTAAAGGAAGAAAGGCTAAATGGGTAAAGTCAAGTGGGCCTACTTGTCCATGGGTTTTATACATCTCAACAACAAGCAAGGAAGAAACTTGGAAGGTTAAAACCTATTTAGACACTCACAAGTGCCTCCAAACTAGGGAAGTTGGTGTTGCTACTGCAACTATACTCTCGAAACATATTACATAGCAGGTTAAGGAAGATCCAAATACGCCATTGAAGGCTCTTCAATCCCATTTGTCACAGAAGTTTGAGATCCTTGTGTGCAACATCTGCCACTGTCCCTCAATTTCAAAAGGCAATGGGGGACTTAAAAAAATTCAATGTAGACTGCTATGAATGGTTAAACAAGACCCCCCCCCCCCAACATTGGACCAGATCCACTTCACAGGTATAAAATATGTTATGCTTATTACTAATAATATGTGTTATTGCTTACATATCACAATGATGTGTTTCTAAGTAACAGGTAGATGTCACTCTGATGTGCTACTAAATAACATGTGTGAGGTAATCAATAGGCAAATTGTTGATGCGAGGGATAAACCAATATATTCTTGCTTGGAGTGCATTAGAGTATACCTTATGAAAAGGATTGTGAATGTCCTGAAAGTAATAGATACCTGCAATGCACCATTGACCCCTACAGCAACAAAGATGATGGAGACAGTCAAGAAAGACGCATCCAAATACCATGTGGTTTGGAATGGGAGAGAAATGTATGAGGTATTTGGGCCTTGGAATGATCAATGTATAGTTGCTGTCAGACAAAGAACCTGTTCTTGTAGGAGGTGGGAGTTAACGGGAATTCCTTGCAAACATGTTGTGGCAACTAACTGGAACATGACCTTGAATGGAGCATCTATTGAGTTACCTAAAGAATGGGTGGATCATGTATATTGGCTTAGCACATGGAAGGAGATGTACAACTTCAAGATAGAGCCTGTTAATGAAAGCATGTTTTGGCATTCATCCGTTTGCCCAACAACCTTGGTTCCACCAAAGCATCACAAACAGATTGGCAGGCCAAAGAAAAAGAGAAAGAAGACGGGTGAGGAGTCAAGTCAAAGAAGTGGGAAAACCGGTAAATTTCCTAGGAGTGGGAACACTGTTACATGTGATAAGTGCAAGAATCCAGGGCATAATTCAAGGACTTGCAAAGGACAAGGAGGACCTTCAAAGTACAAGTCATAATTCAAGTTGTGGAAATGTGGATTGGTTGTTTTTTGAGATTTTTGGTTAATAGGAACATGTTACTTTTGGTTATTGTTTATTTGGATTTTTGGTTAATGTTAATAGGATACTTTTTGTTAAGGTTCATTTTGGTGCTTTTTGGTTAATGAAAACGGTTTCTGCCATGATTAATAGCACCTTTTTTTGTACTTTTTGGTTAATGTCTTTTGGTATAATGAATACATATTGAGATAGGTGTCCAATTAAAAATGCAGATGGTTTGACATATTTAGAAGATTTATTGGATGAATCGTCTTTATCTTCCAATTTAAATGTTCTAGAAAAGGATTATGATGCAGCTACACGCGAAGAGTATTTGCAGCAGTAAAAGTCTAAGGGGTTGTAGATTTATTGGATGAAGCGGCAGGTGGCTTTATTTCTCCATGGTTGTGAAGTGCTTAGTTGTTTTGTGCTTGTTTGTCTCTGCTCAAGATGTTTCCACTAGTACATCTTTCAGTTTTACGGATTACTTGGTTCTTTTTGGCGCTTTATGAATCTATATCCGGTTTCTAATTTATGTTAGTTTATTGTAAAGAAGTTAGTGAGTCATAGACTTAATAACACAGTATGAACCAGTTGTCTTTTGTTGCTGTCATCCATGGGAGGTCTAGTCCTACAAAAAGAACATCTATTTTGAGTCTTATCCTATTAACTATGTATCCATGAAATTTGTTTTCTTGACAGATTCCAAGGATTTTTCTGGTGCATTAATCTTACTATTTTTCCTTATTTTTAGTAAAGGTTTAACTTTTTTAATACTTTTGGGTTTCACTTCCTATTATTATTCTAAAAGATGCATATCTGATTCACTTTTGAATTTGAGTATCTTGATAAGGCAGTTCTTTGGT
This sequence comes from Arctium minus, assembly GCA_954870635.1. Taxonomy (NCBI): domain Eukaryota; kingdom Viridiplantae; phylum Streptophyta; class Magnoliopsida; order Asterales; family Asteraceae; genus Arctium; species Arctium minus. The sequence continues at coordinate 92,969,924 of OX941086.1, read as the reverse complement.
TCAGTCATTGAATTTGTACTTTATTTTGTTTTAGAGTGCACTTTCTCAGAGGGGAAGTGAAGTAAATCTGACGTTAGGAGGAATTGACTTGAACAATTCAGGAAGGTAATGGTGGTTCTGGGTGTGTATAATGTGTGTATAGTTCTTGAAACTTTTATAAACATCAGAGGTTGTGAAGCATTGTGGATCAAGCTACTCTGTAATTAGTTAATTATATAGAATTGCAAGTCTGAAATTGAACAAATATGGCTCTTAGATTTCTTGAGAAATAAGGTAAGCTTTTTTCTGAGTATTAAAAATGTTATGGAATCATGTGGACACATATTAAGAAACCAATGATCTGATGTTGGTTCCAATTCCAATTTTCATTTTTGTATATTTAATTCCAATTCCAATTTTCATTTTAGCACGCAAAAGAAACACATGTCAATTGTTGCATTACCAATTTGGTGACTTATATAATTTGGCTTCCTAATACATTTCCATCATGATATTGATTTAGTACTTCAGTGGTTGCACTGGTTATGGCCATGAAGAAGTCGGGGGTCGTGAGGCCCTTGACCAAGCTTTTGCAGAAAATTTTGGTGTTGAATCTGCAATCGTTCGATCACAGGTGCTTACCGTTTTTTGTTTTCTATGATGAAACCAACTTACTTTAGTTTTTTGTTTTGTATGATGAAACCAACTTACTTTAGTTTTTTGTTTTGTATGATGAAAGCAGTTATGAACTCCATATTCATTTGATAATTCTAATGCCAAGACAAATTGGCAATTTGGCCAAAGACCATTGCAAAAACCAGAAGCAAAACCAGACTGTTGTAATCTGACTTGTGCACATAGATTACAAAAATTGTTCTCTAGCAGAACAAAGCAGACTCCAAACACTGTTGCTGTAATTCCAAAAAAACAGTAGCCAACAGTTGATTCCATAAACCATTAGACAACAAATCAAAAAAATTTGAGAGCCAAACACTGCTGCTATAATTCACTATCCAAAGTAATCCAATCACAAACCAAACTTAATCAATAGTCATATACTGATTCATTTGTTGTTCCAACTGAAACAATGGATGAAAAAATTACATGGAGAAGAAACTAATCAAATTACACTGAGTACAAGAACTAAAAGCCTAGCCTAGATGGTATAAAACCATGGAGAAGAAAAGATTCATCCAATCGATTACGAAGTTTCATCATCTTCATCCCCCCTGCAGCAAAGATCCATCCAATCTAAAAAAACCAGGAGGACTTCTCAATCAATTACCAATTTCGTCGATTAACGTAAAAAAATCCTAAACTAAACCCATCCAATCGATTATGCGACTTCCAATCGATCATTTGACTTCCAATCGATTCTGCGACTTCAAATCGATCATCTGATTTTGATCGACCAGTTCTTCAACAGGGTGTCGTTCTGAATCGCAGGTCCGGTGATCGATGGATTTTTGAATCAATCAGAAGGAAAGGCTTTTGATCGATGCTTGAACAGAGGTCGACTTTTTTGTCGATCGATTGGTAATTTGGATCTAATGAAAATGGTTTTTTGTTTAACGGGTTAGGTTAAAAAAAGAGTCATATAAATGGACAAAATTGCCCCTCTCTCTAACTGATAAAGTTAACGGAGTTAGTGGTCAGGGACCACTTACAAAGTAAAATAAAAACCACAAGGACAATTTCTAGACTTAGTAAAGTTCAGGTCCTACTTTCAAAGATTTTAGTAAACATCAGGGACCAAAATTAGAGTTTACTCTTTTTTGGACCAACAATTAATTGTTTTGGGCTTAATAATTTATACTTAAGTTTTGGGCAAAATATAATTAATTAGTTTCAGATTTTAATTTATTATATTATATAGATTCTATTAGTTAATAACTTAATTTCTAAATTTTTATTAATATGTTATTTAATTAATATATTAATTTAATTTAGAAAAATAAATATTAATTAATTAATCTTTTCCAAAGTAGGTTATTAAATTATTTAATAATTTAATAAATGCTTTAAAGGTGTCGTAAATTGATACTATCAATTGTTTGGGAAGTGTTAATATGAAACAAAGGTTTCCTTTAGTTGTTAAAAATCGTTATCAAACGTAGCATCTAGAGGTTTATTAAATTATGTTGAATATTTAATAATATGATTAAAGCGTCGTAATTTGAGTTAGGTATTTATTGAGATGCTATAATTTGGAGAGATGGATTTATGAGATTATAAAATGATTATTTTGACGACGCCGTCGAGTTTTAGATTTGGGGTTTGACTAAACTTACTCGAGGTTGACCGAATTGACCGATAGTTGACGTTTACCTCGTTTAACCCATAGGTATTTTGATGATGAGATCAAATAGAGATATTTGAGTCACTAAGAGACCCGGTTTTGGAGTTTGACTTTAGGTTGGGTCGAGTTTGACCATAGTTGACTATGGTTTACTTTTAGAGAAATTAAGCCATTAATTAGATATATGGTATGAAATGTGTAGGTTTTCGGTCAAGAGCTATCGGTAGCCGATCTACACGCAATCAAATGAGTCTTCATGAGACTTACAATGGGATGCATACCTACATACAAAATTATTTTGAGCATTATATGATTTGTATGGTTATGTGTATGTATGCATAATTTTCAGTTTTCATACATGATACAATATATTTTACATGTATGTTATTTATGATCAGTTGCATGTTATGTGTTTATTTTGTTTTCAAATAACTCTAGCATGTTGTTTTATACGAAAGTTTCATGACCAGTTGTAACGGGTGGACATTTGGCTAGTAAGTCACACGACAAGTGACAGGACCCGTAATGGGTGTCCAGACAGGTGTAGGTCGGACAACCCTGGTAATTCTAGTGACATAATGACCCATACCCGACAAGACAGTTATGAGATCTCTTTTCCTTCAGTGTTGCATGTTTTTTTTATAGAAAATGCATACTATTTGGTACAGAGTTTACAAGTGGAATATGCATGATATAAAATGATTTTATTCACGTAAACAATGAACTCACTAAACTTTATAAGTTGAGTATAGTATGCTTCTTAGGGACAGAAGGTTTCAGCTTGGGCAGACGAAAAGGACACACATAGAGACTTGTCTAGTCCATCTTAAGTCCAATATTTATGTTCAGACATCTATGGTAGATAAATTTGTAACGCAATCCGGTATGGGACGGGTTAACATTAAGTTACATATATATTGTTTTAAAGTCTTCCGCTATAAACGGTTTAAAGTTTTAATTTAACTGTAATTTTGAGTATTTTTGGAAGAATTGTTTTAGATAACGTAACATTTCTCATTGTAAAAATATGGGTGTTACAGTAATTATGTTATATCAAATAATCAAGATTAGACAATCAATTGTATAGAAAAGAGTGTAATAAATAGTGTTTCTACATGTTTCTCATACTTACAGTTTCAATGATCATTTATGGTTCCATAATTCTTGATGGTTTAAGGAAATAGTAAATGAAATATTGGTATATAAGTAACTTCACTTTAGTCGTCAAATAATCAGTTTTATCATAATTAATATCAAACTAATAATTTTGTCATAACTAAAGACCGAACATTTGATTGTATGATAATCTTAGGTAACATCAAGGGAATGTTTATTTTTTGTTTTCCATTATGCTCGCTATGAGTTAAAATTGTATGTTTTGATAAATTTGTCTTTCTGAAAGACGGGAGACCAATGGGTTTAAGAAAGACAAAAAAAAGGGTTGGATTATTTCTGGGGCATTTAGGGTATTAATTTATTTGAGGTGGCTTAATGGGACAAGTGAGGGGTCTTGGTTTATCTCATATAACCAATTTGGCTAATGGATTAATGATTAATAGTAAAGAAACATTAATGTATGGTTGAATGAATAACTCTTCCAGACCATTAAGCTCATTAAGTTGTAAGTAAAATAAGTCAGTTTTTCCAAGCATTATAATATTATAAGTCGAAATCACACTAATAAAATAATTATTTACATTTTACTTCTTTGAAGTGTCTATCATACATATACGGTAAATACCTACACATCCTCCTCATATTTGGTGGAATTTGAACCCTTCATTTTTTGAAGGCTGAGTTATGGCTCAAATATTGCTTCCCTATGGCCCTTTGGAAAGTACATATATGATTAAAATGACTGATAGAGGTATATCTTTTGAATTCAAAGAGAACGTCATTGTCGACAAGCTACTTATCAATTATACATCAAGTGAAGGTTTTATGTCATGTTATTTGTTGGTCCCGAAGGTGTTATACAAGTTTGTAGAAGGGGGGTTGAATACAAACACAAATTTTCAGTTTAATAAATTGTTTATTAATAAATCAAATTACAATTTACAGTTTGTTGCGGAAAAAGATTAAGTAGAACCTAATCTAAACAAACTTGAGAATCACTAAGTATGGTTGCACAAGAATAGACAGAAATGGAGGTTGAAGAGATTATAGAAAACAAGGGTTTCTATAATATACACGAAGAAAGAGAAGGCAGTAGGCAACCCTTCAAAATGAAGGATGAACCTCCTATTTATATCCTATGCATTTAATGCATGACAGAGGTACTTTGCACGTGTCAGCATCTAGTTGGGTGCATGCTTCTGACTTTTAGTGACATGCTCTGGGTCGTATGGTGAACAGTGTAGTCTTCAAAGTTGTACGATTATGGACAAAAGCTTGTATCTTCTGAAAATTCGTACTATGTGTGCAAGAGGATAAGACAAACAAACCTCGGAGTGTAAGCTTCATGATCAGTGATCGCTATGAAGTCTTTTGTAACACCTAGAAAATTCCTTGTAAGTAATCTCGGATAAAACCTTTCCCACCCTCTTATAATAATGATAAGTATTCCTAATATTAGTTAGCTTAACCTCCCAAGGACCCTTATTTGATTTCTGGCCCATTTAATTCGAAAACGCAAAATTTTCAGAAGCCTGGGGGGAGTCGATGACAGTGACTCGCGACTGTGACATGGGCACTATCTCCTGCACAATCGTATGAGGTGTATCGTAGGGTACTGGGCTCCTGCGACAATGCCCGCAACAATGCCCCTGGGCAAAGTTGTAGGGCAATGTCGCCCGTGTGGTCTGGCTTTCTGTTTTTAAGTTGGATCTGATGCTTTATTTCACAATTTTTCTTTAGGAAACTGGGAGAGGAACATTTGGAGGCGATTTTAGGGCACACAAACAGATCCTTCATTTACTCCACTCATTTTGGTTGGTGACCACATTTATTGAGCATCAAACCTCATCCAAAGGCAATTATTGAGGTGTTTTTGTCAAGATCTTCACTCTCCTCAACCAAGGCTTCCACTATCAACTTCTAGGGTTTTGTTATTTTCTAGGTTTTAACCAAAACCTAGATTGTGAGTTCTAAAACCCTTTGTTAACACTAAGATACATATGATACATGTTTAATATTGTTATTTGTTGCTTTTACTTGAGTTATCTACTACATATGTGCTTTGAAGTTCCAATATGGGCTATGATCTATGGAATTAATAGGAGGATTATCATGCTAATGTCGGTGTAAACTCGTAAAGGATGTTATATGGATAGGATCACCTTAATATGGGTTGATTTGAAGAAATGACCTAAATGTTGGGAGTTGACCAATGTGATAAAGTGACCCCATGAGATATATAAGTATGTAGATGTGGTGGTGATATTTATGAAATGAATATGCCTATAATTTATGTTTTTAAGATTGGAATGTACCATATGGGGAAATTGTATATTGTGGACCTGGAATACTTGGAAGTCTCGAAATGATCCTTGTATGTCATGTGAAGCATTAGACCATGATGGTCACCCACGTTTGGGATTGTTTATATTAGTTGTGGAACAAAAAGGATTTGTAGCTCATTTATGATATTGTTGGATGAACCAAGTCGGTAGATACTAGGAGGATATAGTCTTGGGTGCCACCATGAAGGTATGTACCTAGACCTCCGCCATTCGAGGTAATGCCATGGTCGTAGTCCTCGGGTGTGCCAGGCTTTTTGGATGTCACTCATGGTAGTTTACATCAAGGTGTATCGTCTCTTTGGGTGGAACCTGATTGGTTCTATGGGTCTCCCCCCATTGACTCCACATGGGAACTTATTGATAAATGTTAATTATATATTTCAATTGTTGAACTATTATTGCTTGTACAACTCACTAAGCTTTTTGGCCTAACACTTGTTTGGTGTCGATGTGTATCTCAGGTTCTAGTGACGCCTCACCTAAGAAGGTCTAAGTGGACTTTGGGGAGAGCTTGGGGGAAGTTCATACGGGCTCACTTTTTGTGAAGATTTTATTGGGTCTATAGGCGACACCCTTTTTGTAATCTTATTTCTGTTGTAGAAATTAGATTAGATGGTTGTTGTTTATTACCGTTGAATTACAAACTGTAATTAAACAGACATTTTACATTCCCAATTTTTGGAGGCTCTTTGCTTTGGCAATTTTCTTATACCACATGTCCGTTTTTCCGGAAATTTTGTTATCCCTATTTATAGGGTGTTATAAGTTGGTATCAGAGCTTTAGGTATTGACCTTAGCATATCTAGACTTAATTTTTAAGCATTAACAATAGGCTATCCATATTGGGGTAAAGGTCATAGGTGGGGAGAGTATTAGGATCTACGGAATTACACTAATTAAGAGTTGTGATGATGGTGGCAAGAATCCTTGTGTATAATCCGTTCATAATTTCACTTAGCTAATGTTATTATGAATGTGTTGTTACATAAGCTTACTTAAATTACTGTTGTTATGATAATTAGTGAATGTATTAATGCGTACCTTGAGTTTAAACTCACTTAGTCTTTTCTCAACCTTATTCCTGTGTGTGTATGACAGATAACCATGGTAAATACCCGGAGCCGGTTACCAACCCCACAAGAGGGTAACGTGGAGGATGAATCTACCACCGACCAACTTCCTTTGAACCCGACCGTCGTGGGTCCTCCCATACCCACAGTCTTGGGTGGGGACCCGAGCATATTTCACGGTTGAACATTGCCACTAACAACCCGATCATCGAGAAGGTGACCCTAGAAACTCGAATCAAGGACAATATGATGCAAGCGATAAACTCGACAATGGCACAACAACAAAAATTCTTCATTAAACTATTGGAAGACCGCGACGCTAGTCATCGACGACCCTAAACGGTGGCAGAGAATGTCGTAATGGAGTCGAGAGGTGGAGTAAATGTCGTCGGTACTGAGGAGCAAGGGATAGTCCGAGACAATAGGAGGGAGACGGGGTGCACATATAAGACTTTTCTAGGGTGCAAGCCACCCGAATTTTCAGGCACTACCGATCCCGTCAGTTGCATGTATTGGATTCATGAAATGGAGATGGCGTTCGAGGCTAGCGAATGCGATGAATCTCAAAGATTCAAATTTGTTTCTCATTTACTTAAGGCTGAGGCCCTAACGTGGTGGAATCTCACCCGATCGTCCCTTACTCCAGAAGTGTTGGCCAAACTCTCATGGCCAACATTTAAGAAGAAGATACTCAACAAGTACTACAGTGAAAGGTCTTTAGACAAGATCGATCTAGAGTTTCGAAATTTTTAGGAAGGGTACCATGTCTATTTCTTACTACTCAAAGAAATTTCTGGAAAAGTTAAGTTTGGTGGAGCACCTGGCTCCTGATGAGAAGATGAAGATTAAGGCCTATCAGTTGGGTTATCGGCCGAAATGAAGACGAAGGTGAGGAATGCCAAAGTCACGACGCTGGAAGAGGCCATTGAAGAATCATTTTTGTGGAAGACGACATCGCTCAAGGTAAGGAAGAAAAGGGACAGGTTGGAGAGAAAAGAAAGTGGGAGGGGACATCTGGGCCCGTACGTCAATCAAGACCATTCGTGGGAGAAAGGTTTTGAGACTCCCATCGGGAATTGAGGTGGTGCCATAAATGCAAGGCCAAGCATTTTGGCCCGTGCAATCCAAGGCCTAACCCGGGTCCCGTTGAGTGTGCGAAGTATGGAAAGAAGGGCCATATGATCTTAGACTGCCCATCTAGGGGTCGGTGTGCTTTGAATGCCGCGAACCAGGACACATTAAGAGAGAGTTCCCGAAGCTTGCAAGTGGTGTCCATGGAAATTCTTTTGGGTCAAAAACAAGGGTCGAACAAAGGAGATAGTTGATGTTGTATCGGGTACGTTCCTAGGAAATTCCTTGCCCGCTCGTGTGTTGTTTGATTCGGGTGCAACATGCTCTTTTGTGTCAAGTATTTTCTGTAAGCAATTCGTCACACCTAGTAGTGCTTTTCCCGATGCTTTGGTTATAGAATTGGATAATGGGGACCAAGTGATTATCCGAGAGTGCTTTAACGACTGTACCCTAGAGATCGGTGAGAATTCCTTTGGAGTAGATTTGTTACCTATGACTATAGGAGGTTTTGTTGATCCAAACTCTCTCACTGATTTGATAATGACCCTCTTCTATACTTAGTGAAAATTACGTTTTAATATGTATTAGTGTTTCACCATCAGCGATCAAACTGAGTCTGTTCAGTTATCGCTGATAATCTTTCTTATAAACATTTATATGTATTAGTGTTTCACTATCAGCGATAAGACTGAGTTTGTTCAGTTATCACTGATAGTTTCTGATGTAAACAGTAAACGTAATCCCTGAAGACAAGCCTCGCGTCAACAGATGTTCATAGCTAAATCGAAGACGAAGCTGGTGAACAAAGACAAATCTACTAGTGACCTGATGCGGATATCAGTGAAGCAAACACGAATCTACTTATACGCGAAGGAACATGAGGAAAAGCTTTAGCGATCGCTGAACTCTTGATATCTCTGAAGAAAGAGATACTCAGCGATCGAATGATCACTTAGCTTATGCCTCAAGTTTCCTTTTGTATCACCTTGCATAACTTAGTACGATATGTCAGAACGGACATGTCTCTGCCACAATTCGTACAACATCTCTGTCAACTACACTGTTCATTGTTCGGCCGAAAGCATGTCTCCCAAAAGTCAGACTCCTAAATCCAATCAGTGAACGCCACGTGTAAAGTGCCCTGCCATGCATTTAATGCAGAGGGTATAAATAGGAAGATCACCCCTTCATCTGAAGGGTGCTTAATCCTTGAACCCCGAAATAGAAACCTTTGTTTTCTATATCTCTTAGTCCCCCTTTCTCTGAATTTCTTGTGCAACCATCTTAGTGTTTCTTAAGTTTGTTTAGATTGAGTCTGTCTTAATCTTATTCCGCAACAAACTTGTAAATTGTATTTGATTTATCAATAAACAATTTATTAAACTTTAATTCTTGTGTTTGTATTCAACCCCCCCCCCTTCTACAAACTTGTTAAGCACCTTCGGGACCAACAAGTGGTACCAGAGCAGTTTGTTTAATCTAATAAACAAGATCTTGCTTTATTCTCTTCTTTACTCTTCTAAATGGCACTTAACACAAACACAAACTACTATGATAATGGTTCACTTTCTAAACCTCCTCGATTTAGCAGAGATAACTTTTTTCTATGGAAAAATCGAATGATGCTATTTCTTGAAGGTGCGGATCCTACTATACCTGAATATATAGAAAATGGACCCTATGAACCTGTTAGAATTATAGCTGCAGTTCCCGCTACTACCACCACTGAAGCTGTCCCTGAACGCTATGTCGTTAAGGAAATAAGACATTGGAGTGATGAAGATAAAAATAAGGTAGGAATAGATGCAAGAGCAAAGACCATTATTTCAATGGCTCTGCCTGATGAAGTTTTCCATTCCATCATGCATCTGAAAACTTCTAAAGAAATGTGGGAAACCATATGTGTTCAATATGAGGGCACCACTGAAATCCAAGAAACTCGTAAGATTAACTTGGTAAGACAGTATGAAAGTTTCATCGCTGGTAAGAATGAATCTCTCTCTGACGTTCATCAACGGTTTAACTGCTTAATCATTGACCTAAGAATTGTTGGCAGGACCTATTCTAATTTTGAGGTCCTAACAAAATTCTTAGAATGTCTTCCTGAAAGCTGGGACAGTTATTCAATATGTCTTAAGCTTACAAAAGACTTAAATTCTCTTTCTCTCAGCACTCTGTATGGAATATTGCTCAACTACGAGCAATCAAATCTCCTGAAGAAAAATCTTGTAAAATATTCTAAAGACTCCAAAAGCACTCCTGTTGCTTTAGTCTCTTCAGAGATAATTCCATCTCAGCGATCTACTCTCACCATCACTGAGTTAGATTCTGAATCTGAGGATTTATCAGACCCTGATCTTTCAGAGTTTGATGAGTCCTTAGCACTCTTGACAAACTCTTTTAAGAGATTTGCAAGAAAGAGAAACTTCCGAAAAAGTAAGCCTCTCTCTCTTACTGAAAAGCCAAAATCAACGCCTGTTGATAAGGCTACTGCCACTTGCTATAACTGTGAAAAGATTGGACACTTTGCTAGTGAGTGCAGGTCGAAAAAGGTCTTCAAACCTTCTACCTCAAGAAGATCCAGTGATGACAAATACCTAAAGCTGAAGAACAAATATCAAAAACTGAAAAGCTATAAGCGAAAAGGTAAAGGTCTCATCGCTGAAGAACATGACTGGGCTAAATCAGAAGAATCAATCTCTGATGAAGAAATCGCCGCTAATCTTTGCCTCATGGCTGAGATTAAAGAAGAAGTGGAAGAAGCATCTGAACCTTCCATGAGCTACATATCATCTCAGGTATCTATCTCTACAAATCCCTCTCTGCCTGAAGCTGAGAGAAGTCGTGTTGTTGATGTGCTGACGATTGACCTTTATAATACTCTAAACGACAAAATTCAAGCTGAGAATAAAAATGTTCATTTAACTCAAGAGCTAGAGAAATGTCATGAAAAGATCAGAGAACTAACTCTTTTAGAAGAGAAGTTGAAAGATCAAGTCATTATAAATGAAATCATCAGTATTGAACGCGAACAAGCCATCGCTGCTCTAAAAGCAGAAAAGGCTCATGTTGAAAAATGGTGCAAATCATCAACAAAGATCTCTGAGATAATAAATGCTCAAATTCCTGAAAGTGATAGAACTGGTCTTGGTTTTTGGAAACCACAGGATGTAACTAAATAAGAAAGTTCATCACTTAAGTTTGGAACGTTTGTCACTTCTTTCTTTGACACTTCTTATAATCAATTCTATCCCTGTTCTTCTTCTAATTCTATCCCTGAGGAAATATCCAAAGACACTAAGTCTGCGAATAAAGGAAAATCCATTCTTCTTCCTCAGAAGGCTACCAGGAAAGCAAAGCTGAAGGTTACTTCTAAACCTTCAGCAAATCAATCCTCTAGCTCTGTGATAGAAATATTTGATCTCTGTCCTCCAAAGCTAAAGATTGATCTTAAATCCACGAGATCTGAAGAAATGAAAATTCCTCCCAGATCTCATGAGAAAAGCCTTCTCGGACCTGGACCTGCTCATCTTAAACTTGCAAAACCTTCTACTTCTGGTCCTAAAACCATTTTCAAATACAGAAAATGTTACCACTGTGGTTTTACTGACCATATTGCAAGCAAATGTCCGACTGCCACTAAAGCTGATAAAACAGCTAAAGTGAAGATAAATGCCTCTAAGGCTGAGAAGGTCACCAAAGTTGAAAAATCGACCAAGTTGAAAAATACCTCTAAGGTTAAGAAATTTACCAAAGTGAAGATCACCACTGAAGCTGAATCCTCATCTGCTGTGAAGACTGCTGAATCTTCCATATCCACTAACTCTAAAGGACCCATTGAAAAGTGGGTACCAAACAACGCTTAATCTTCCTTATGTGTGCAGGGATCAAAGGGCATCTAGTATCTCGATAGTGGATGTTCTCGTCATATGACTGGACAAAAAGACCTGCTCACTGAATACAAGGAAGAGAAAGGTCCCTTTGTGACCTTCGGTAGAAATGGAAAAGGATATACCCGAGGGTTTGGTGTCCTCAGCAATGGGACAACTACCTTTCGAAGAGTCTCTTATATAGATGGACTGAAGCACAACCTTCTGAGCATCAGTCAACTATGTTACAAAGACTACGAAGTTCGATTTTCTAAGAAAGCATGTTCAGTGGTGGATGAAAAAGGAAAACTTGCTCTCAGTGGTTATCGCAGAGAAAATGTCTATGTAATAGATATGGACTCTACTATCACTGAAAACTTATGTTTTCTCTCTAAGGCCTCTTCTGATGTAAACTGGCTATGGCACAAAAGGCTCTCTCATCTAAACTTCAAAACCTTGAATTCTCTCTCATCTAAGGAACTGGTTTCTGGTCTTCCTCAGCACTCATATGCTAAAGAATCTCTCTGCTCAGCATGTGAAAAAGGAAAACAAACAAAAGCTAGTTTCAAGTCTAAACAAGTTTCCTCAGTGACAAGTCCTCTTCAGCTCTTACATATGGATCTGTTTGGCCTTGTCAACATCCAATCAATAGCTGGAAAGAAATATACGCTTGTCATTGTAGATGAATTCTCTCGATATACCTGGGTTATCTTTCTTCGCTGTAAGAGTGATACTCCAGAAGAACTAACATCTTTTGTTAAAAAGATGGAAGTGATGAATAATCTTATTGTTCGTTCAATAAGAAGTGATCATGGAACTGAATTCAAAAACAGTTCCCTGAACAATTTCTTTGAAAACAAGGGAATTTCTCATAACTTCTCTACAGTAAGAACACCTCAGCAAAACGGAGTCGCTGAAAGAAGAAACAGAACGATCATTGAAGCTGCTAGATCAATGCTCAGCGATTCTCATCTCCCTACTCAATTTTGGGCAGAAGCTGTAAACACTGCATGTTTTACTCAAAACAGATTGCTAATAGTAAAGCGATTTGGGAAGACAACTTATGAACTTTTTCATGGAAGGAAGCCTTCTATCAGTTTTCTTCATATCTTTGGTTGTCAGTGCTATATTTTAAACAACAGAGATCAACTTGGAAAGTTCGACCCAAAAGCTGATGATGGAATATTTCTAGGATATTCCTCCACCTCCAAAGCCTACAAGAGTTTTCAACAAAAGAAGACAATCTGTGGAAGAAACAATTCATGTCACATTCGATGAAACTCGCTCAGCGAACTCTAAACCAATCACTGACAATGAAGAGTTAAATGCTTGGATGTTTTCTCACTACAAAAAAACTGAACCCTTCTTCTCAAACCATCAGCATTCAGATCCTCCAGCCGCTGATGATTATCCAAACATTATACCTCCTAGCGCTGAATCCAACTCATGGGTTTCAGCTGAACCTCTAAACACCTTGCTACCATCAGATCTACCTCTGTCTGAAAACCTCTCTGATAACAATAGTCTGACCACTACTCAACAGTTAATTGCTGATGAACCTCAAACATCCTCATCAGTAAACATCCCAATTGTTGATTCAACCTCTGAGTTGATAGATCATGCTCCTGCTTAGCGATGGACCAGAGATAACCCAATAGATCAAATTCTTGGTGATCCAGATGCAGGTATTCAGACACGACGAAGCTCAGGTAATATCTGTCTCTTTGTCAACTTTATTTCTTTAATAGAACCAAAGAAGACTGATGATGCCCTCAGAGATCCAAACTGGGTCAGCGCTATGCAAGAAGAGCTGACTGAATTCTCTCGAAACAAAGTTTGGAATCTCATTCCTAGACCATCTGATAAAACTGTTATAGGCACCAAATGGGTGTTTAGAAACAAGTTAGATGAACATGGAACTGTAACCCGCAACAAGGCTCAACTTATTGCTCAGGGATACAGACAAGAGGAAGTTATAGACTATGATGAAACCTTTGCCCCTATGGCTAGGCTCGAAGCAATTCGACTATTCTTAGCTTATGCAGTCTATAAAGATTTCATCGTCTATCAAATGGATGTAAAATCAGCATTCCTAAACGGAAAGATGAATGAAGAAGTCTATGTAGAACAACCTCCAGGGTTCTATGACCCTAAGTATCCAAATTATGTTTATAAATTGGATAAGGCTCTCTATTGACTAAAACAAGCCCCTCGTGCTTGGTATGACACTCTCTCATCATTTCTTATCTCTGAAAATTTTGAACGTGGCAAGATTGATAATACGTTATTTTTCAGAAAGATAAAAGGTCATATAATTCTTGTACAAATATATGTCGATGACATAATATTTGGTTCTACTAACCCATATCTATGTACTCGCTTCGCTGAAAGAATGAAGAAAGAATATAAAATGAGTATGATGGGTGAGCTGACATATTTTCTTGGTCTTCAGATTAAACAATCTGACAAAGGTACTTTTATAAACCAAGGTAAGTATGTTAAAGATATGCTGAAGAAGTTTGATCTTACTCAAACTTCAGCGATGAAAACTCCTATGGCACCACCCCTGACACTTAACAAAGATCCTTCTGGAAAACCTGTTAATGTCACTGCCTATAGAGGAATGATAAGCTCCCTGCTGTATCTTACAGCGAGCCGACCTGACATTATGTACTCTACTTGTTTATGTGCACGCTATCAATATGAAACCAAGGAATCCCATCTGATCGCTGTTAAGCGAATTTTCAGATATCTGAAGGGAACTCCTAACCTCGGTCTTTGGTATCCCAAAGACTCAGGGTTCGATCTAACTGGTTATTCTGATAGTGATTTTGCAGGCTGTAAACTTGACAGAAAGAGTACCACTGGTGGATGTCAACTCCTGGGAGGAAAGCTGGTAAGTTGGACAAGCAAAAAGCAAAATTCAGTGTCCACTTCCACAGCTGAAACTGAATACGTAGCCGCTGGAAGCTGTTGTTCTCAAATCTTATGGATGAGAAATCAACTATTAGACTATGACCTTCAGCTGTCAAAGATTCCTATCTATTGCGACAACACTAGTGCTATCGCTATAGCAAACAATCCAGTGCTACATTCAAAGACGAAACACATAGAGATCAGATATCACTTTATCAGAGATCATGTGATGAATGGTGATATTGAACTTCATTTTATCCCTACTGACTTTCAGCTTGCTGATTTATTCACCAAACCTCTTGATGAGACAAGGTTCAACTTTCTCATCAGTGAGCTTGGAATGCTGAATCTAGAAGAATAAATCTTCAGCGTTCATGCATTGTGTCAGTAATCATAAGTTCCCCTTTTATCATTTTCTCTGATAAACATTCTGACTCTTAGGTATGTTCTCTCAATCCCTACAACTGAATCTTCATTCAGTTAAGATGTTTTTCAAAATATAAACCTTAATCACTGAACTTTCTTCAAATGATTAAAAGCTTTTTGAAAAATAAATTTATCACTGATATTTCTAGTCAGTGATCCTTTGAAGTAAAAAAAAAAGGACAAATGAACAGTCTCTCTCTTCTATGACGTCATTTGAACCGACAATCCACGACATATTTTTTTTTCTGACACGTTCGTCCGTTGCCCTTCTATCCAATCAACTTCGTGGGACGTGTCCATGTCATGATGAGCATTTGTTTTCCCGCCTCTCACATTCTCTCTCCTTTCTCACACGTATAAAAGGAATATTTTTCCATTCTTATCATTTTACGCTTTCTGGAAATACTTTCAAAGCAAGAATACTCTCTCAAGCATTCTAGCATTCTCAAGCATTTGTATCATCTTCTTCAAAGATCAACCGGTTATTCTTGATTTTTTTCTAATTCTTATCTTAAATCTTTTTACATAAAACTCCATTTATGGTTTTATAAGATTCTAATCACATAAAATCATTTTCATTTTTGATTTTATTCTTTAAAAACCATTTTATTTTGATTTTCTTCATTCAAAATCTTTGGTTTTTCTTCTTGTTCTTGTATATTATATTAAGAACACCTTGGTAATCTTCAAATTTGTTGATTTTCTATGTTTCTTTCCTCAAATAGAAACTAGAAAATCTTCTTTATTTTTAGACTAAAACCTTTTCTTCTACTCTTTTATCTACTCATATTCAGAATGGCTGAATCTGCACTTGTCGCTTCTAAGAACGTCAAATTCGCACTCACTGAATCGGAGCTTCCAAAGAACAATCATCTCGCACGTCTTGATTTTGACTGTGTTAAGTACCCACATCTGAAGGAAGCTGCAATGTTTCTAAAGCAATCTTGCATTGCTTTTGCTATCACTGTGGATCCTACACCCTCCAAAGCTCTTCTCCAGCAATTCTGGTTTACTGCTGACGAAACCTCTATCACCAACAAAAAGGGTGAACAGGTTCCTGCTATCTCTTTCAGCACTCAACTTGGCTCAGGGATGATGACTTCCTTAGGCCTGAGGAAAGCTCTACGTTTTCCTGACAAACCCAGGAATGGATTCGACGCCTTGCCAACTGATGCTGAACTCATCCAATTCCTGGATGCCATGGAATACACTTGGGAACCCAAGGCAAGGACGACGATTCCAATCAAGAAGCTGACTCTTGTGAAGAAGGCACTGATGCCTTCTCAGCTTAACTACATCTTCTCACACTTCATTCAGTGTATGAGTGGGAAGAGTGGGTCACTGGACCAAGCAAGCAAGATTCAGGTCCAGATGGCTTACTCAGTGATCGTTGGACGAAACTTCGACTACGCAACAGCTATCTTTGACGATCTCAAGTCAAAGATAGAGAAGACCGAAAGGGATCCCAAGGTCCCCTACGTATGCTTTATCTGCGCATACCTGAAGTTTCTCTACCCTGCCACTTACCCCACTAACTCGGATGCATCTTTTCCGAAAGTGGGTCAGCGCTCCCTGGAGGTCAAGACGCTCCCCAATGAGGTAAGTATCTCTGAACTTCGCTCTCGTCTCTCTCCTCACTTCTTCCTCTTCAGCGGCCACGCAGGAGGTTCCTTCTTCTGCTATCCCTGCCGTTACCCCTTCCAAACGACCATCAACTGGCTCCCTTGGTCCTTCGAAGAAGGACAAGGTGACTAAGGAGAAAGCTACCTCTAGCTCTATACCTAAGGATGTTTATCAACAAACTTCCTTGGATGCTTTCGTGGGTCTCTCCTCCACATCCTCAGCGACAACCACTTCAACCGTGCCAGCGATCTCGGTCGCTGTCACAACAACAGTGACGCAACCTACAATCTCAGTTCAACAACAACCTGAGGTAACTACCCCTATCCCTACATCTTCTATCCCCATCTCTAGTCCTTCTATTTCTTTGATCTCTAACCCTCCATCTATTTCTACTCAACCACAGTTTGGACCCATAGGACCTGAACATCAATCTTTTGAGGAATCGTTACAATTCTAAAAAATGTTTGATAATTCAGGTATCCCTATAACCTTAAACACTTCTCCCAACTCACCATATAAGCCTGTTTCTCAAAAACTAACTTATATTTCAGGTCCTAGTCTGGCGACTGTTGACACCAATGTCAACAGTTTGACTACCAAGGTGGAGGCTCTGACTGCATCTCTCAACAACACCACCAATGCTGTTCAATCAGCTGGTGAAGCTCTGAAGACGCTGACAGCCAACTGTGCCTCCAAAGCTGACATTTCTCAAATCGCTACTCTCCTTTGTCAAAGTCAGGGAGAACTCACAGAAACAGTTTGCAGCTCTGACTACAAAGGTTGATGCCTGTAAGGTCCTTCTTCAGCAGATCCTGACCCGCCTGAAGAAACCAGCTCCAACTCCTGCTCCTTCATTTACAGAAGACGATAGCACCGCTCTAGACGTAGCTGTGGAGTTTATTCATCAAGCTACGTCTGATATCCCTGTACTTGAAGACCGGCTCAAAGGACTGGAGGCTGAAGTCCAGAAGTTGTCCACCGCTGAGACCTCTACTCCTTCCTAAGATCTCTCCCTTCGTGATAATGACAAAGAGGGGGGAGAAAGCATCTGAAGAAAATAAGGAGAAAGAAGTTGATGCTGCTGAACAACTGAAGGAAACTCCCTCTCATGTTGAGGGGGAGATAGCTGTTGAGAAAGCCCCTCCTACCATTGCTGATCTAGTTGATGATGAGGAAGAGGAAGAAGACGATGATGATGAAGACCTTGATCTTGAAGATCAAGAGGAAGATTCTCATCAAGATGATGATGATGACGATAAAGATCAATCTCTATGGTGTTCTTCAGCCGTCACTTCATCAGCGATAGCTTCGAAAGAAGTTATCAAAGCAGGGGGGAGTCAAGAGACACCTTCAGGAACCCCTTCCCAAAGCAAAGGTGCAACTGCTGAGGGAACCCTGAAGATGATTTCACTACCTGAGGAGAATCCTTCTCAGGTATGCCTTACTCTTGTTCCTTTATCCTTCTATAAAAATCCCACCCCTGTTTCTTTCTAGCCTTTATCTCTCTCCTTCCCTAAAAATAAATCTAACCTTTTTCTTTTTCTGACCAGATAGTTCTCTCCCCTGCTTAAGGGTAAAGAGCTTCAAATAATACCAGCTGCTGAAGCTGATGACCAAATAATCCCAATCTCTGTCAGAGAGATTGATGAAGAGGATGAAGAAGAAGAAGAGTCCCTGCAACATCATAGAAGGCCCTGTAGACCATCTCACTGGTCAGAGGAAGAGAGAAAGAAAAGAACAAAGATGATCTCTCATCTGGAGAGTCAACGACGAAAGGTCCCCTCTCAATCATCAGATCTGGAGTTCCTGACTGAAGCTGAAATTGAAGAATCCGTCAGGGCTGAGAAGCTGATTGCTGAATGTCAAAGAGATGCCTCTCTGGCTCTCAAAATTCAGTCTTCTCAAGTCAAAGACAAGAAGCTAAAAAGCAAACCAGTGGAAGTCCATGCAGCTCTTTTGAAAGAGATTGAAGAGGAACGCTCCAAAGAAAAAGCGGTCAGCGATAATTCTGTCGATTGGTGCAAGCACAAAATTGACTATCGCTCTGACCCAATGAAGATCGTAGTTGTTGCTATCTCTGGAAGAAAGAAGAAAGAAAAACTCTCTGTCACCATGGAGATTACCAGAGAGTATGAAAGCTGCAAGTCTATGTTCATTTCAAAGCTGGAAGACTTTGGCTACATGGAGTGGCTTGAGTTCAAAGATGCGCTGAAAAAATCAAAGTCTACATACAGAGGCTATGTTTAAAGGGTAAATGATGCCCTAATCAACAGAGTCGCTGCTATACTAAAGGTTCCATCTACTCTTCCTCCAAAGTCCAAGTAAATCAAGAGAAAGCCTATCTCCTCCTCATCTGATAATGTCGCAGTGATCAGGAATGAAACCTCCATCAAATTCTCAAGAGAAGCTTTGTTCGGTCTTCCTCCTGATCTTTCAGTTCTGGATCTATCTCTGCCTCCTGGCGGACCATATGTTGCTGGACAAGTACTTGAAGAACCTTTTGGAATCTTCTTTAGAGATGAAGAGGAACAGCTCAGATTTCAAAGGGTCTCTGAAATCCCTATTTGTCCCCTCGCTCTTCTCAAGGATCTCATGTGCCTATGGTGTACTCTCTCTCCTGCTGCTGAGCCAATCATAGCGATCATCTGCAAAGAATCTTTAGAGCGAAGGCAAAAAGGAGAAGAAATACCTGAGTATTTGATCAATCCTCCTAAACCCTCTTTAGATAGCTGATAGATTAGTTTCCTTTCTTGTAATCTATTAGTTTAACTTACAGTAGTTAGTACATCACTTGTACTTGTAATTTTCATACCATGTAATTCTTTTCTTGGATTAATGAGAATTTCAGTGAAGTACTTAACTCTATCAGTGCTGTAAAAGATCCCTCAAAATAGTAATTGGGACATGTATGTTATGAGTCCTGATTATTCCATCATTTTGAATTATAAAGTAATTTTCTTCAGTTACTTTGTCATTATCAAATAGGGGGATATTGTTGATCCAAACTCTCTCAGTGATTTGATAACAACCCTCTTCTATACTTAGTGAAAATTACGTTTTAATATGTATTAGTGTTTCACCATCAGCGATCAAACTGAGTCTGTTCAGTTATCGCTGATAATCTTTCTTATAAACATTTCTATGTATTAGTGTTTCACTATCAGCGATAAGACTGAGTTTGTTCAGTTATCACTGATAGTTTCTGATGTAAACAGTAAACGTAATCCCTGAAGACAAGCCTCGCGTCAACAGATGTTCATAGCTGAATCGAAGACGAAGCTGCTGAACAAAGACAAGTCTACTAGTGACCTGATGCAGATATCAGTGAAGCAAAGACGAATCTACTTATACGCGAAGGAACATGAGGAAAAGCTTTAGCGATCGCTGAACTCTTGATATCTCTGAAGAAAGAGATACTCAGCGATCGAATGATCACTTAGCTTATGCCTCAAGTTTCCTTTTGTCTCACCTTGCACAACTTAGTACGATATGTCAGAACGGACATGTCTCTGCCACAATTCGTACAAAATCTCTGTCAACTACACTGTTCATTGTTCGGCCGAAAGCATGTCTCCCAAAAGTCAGACTCCCAAAGCCAATCAGTGAATGCCACGTGTAAAGTGCCCTGCCATGCATTTAATGCAGAGGGTATAAATAGGAAGATCACCCCTTCATCTGAAGGGTGCTTAATCCTTGAACCCCGAAATAGAAACCTTTGTTTTCTATATCTCTTAGTCCCCCTTTCTCTGAATTTCTTGTGCAACCATCTTAGTGTTTCTTAAGTTTGTTTAGATTGAGTCTGTCTTAATCTTATTCCGCAACAAACTTGTAAATTGTATTTGATTTATCAATAAACAATTTATTAAACTTTAATTCTTGTGTTTGTATTCAACCCCCCCCCCCCTTCTACAAACTTGTTAAGCACCTTCGGGACCAACAGGTTTTGATGTAGTCATAGGCATGGATTGGTTGGTTAGGCATGAGGCCAAAATCTTGTGTTCCAAAAAGATTATCCAAATGCCTCTATCGGGAGGCGGCGTGTGGATCCCGGTACAGTTCAATAATAATAATAATAATCAGTAAATAACAGAGATTGCATCACAAAACTTGGTCATATGATTGGATTGATCGATAAAGGTTTAGAAGGATTACAGAAAGAATATGACTTATGAGCCGTAATCCTTAAATGACCATTTAACCTCTAACCCTAAAACCCTAGGATTAACATCTTTAAATATCAAGGGCTTAAACCTAAAGGCCTAAGCCCATTACAAAACAAACGAGCCCAATTAACAAATAAAGGCTTTTACAAATGCTTTAAATAATTAAAAATAAACTCTATAAATACTTTATAGAACTTTCAATGCACTAGTACTTTTAGCCCTAACAAACTCCCCCTAAAGTTGTATAAAGGATTTATCTTCTTGAAATCTTCAGGTATTGATCTTCTCTCCTTCTTGAATCCCTGGAAAACTTTGGTGTTGCTTGTCTTCATGTCTTTCCCAGCTCCCCCTTGAATAAGTTCTTGGTCTTCATAGTTTCAACTTTGTAACCAGATTCAATGAACAATAGCCTCGACTGAATGCACTATTGAGTAACTTTCAACTGTAGAAACTCAACACATCGGATCAACACACGAGAAATATATTGTGTGAGTTACATGACATTCCACAGTGCAACTTTAGTTTAAAAACAAAGAATTTGTCTTTGAACCACGAGTTGAATTGACTTTCAACTTAAGAACTTGTAGAATCAATATGCTAGTAGGAGGAATCAACTTATAGCAAACACCACTTGATAAAGGATAGAAGAACCAATGCAATCTTGATATCCATGGCTTTTCAACCTCAAATTTAAGAAAATAATAAAATTCAATAAAATTATGGTACTCCCTGATACTCCCCCTCAGCTTTTGCTAACTCCCCCTCAACATGATGATCTATGTCTTTGAATCTTTATATCGTTTCTCTCCCTCATGATGATTAGGAGCATCCTGAGCATCATGTGTCTTCAAGGACTAACCGGATGAGTAGCAAAAGATAAGATAAAAGATTTAGTAATCAAGATGGTGTAATCAACTAACATAGAAACATATTAGTAACTGTAATCACAACAATTAAAATAATTGTGTGGCCTATTGGTCCATGTTTGTTTCAATATCCATCTCCAAAGAACGAGAATGAATAGATTGTGTGGTAACGCGGATAACTGACTCGGTTTGGTAAGGACCCAAAATTCTTTTAAGTTCTGTCACATCCTCACCATATATTCTTTTCACTCTGAACTCATCTATCAACCTAGACTCCTCACTGATATCTATGAATTGAATGTATTTCTTGGGTAGGTCCTTCCGGTTCTGGATTGACCATAGAAACATTATAAGCCCTAACACTCCTTTAACTCGCAAAGCTATAACATTGAAAAATCAAGCATTTAGTAACGAGTCCTGAACTGAGTTGTTCAGAAGTCAACATGAAAGTTTGAACAAATGGTACTCCCCCTCAAAAATGGAATAACCTTTGATTGTAGTCATGTGATGTGAATAATCTGAATTAAATCACATATGACATTCCTGCAAAACAGATTAGACAGATTTTGGTATCTATGCTATGATAGATCCTTGGCAGTTAGATGCCTTAGCTTAGAAGCTATGAAACTGGGGGTTGGGGATACTGTAAGTAACGTACCAATTATTTACATACCTTAAGTCCACAAACTCACTATTTCCACAATGAGTGCAATAGATCTTTGCTCGGTTTAGACTGATCAACTTTGCTGTAGAATAAACATAGGTAGGTGAATCAGTTTTGGAAATATATGACTTTGTATCAACTACAGAAGATTTGTAAGACGCGTTTTCATCATTGTCTTCTGTAGTTTATTTCTTCCTCCAAACCATCTTGACTTTTCCAAACACTTGATTATATGTATTATCAACAACAGAATTATTGAAAAGATTGGAAGGGCGAATCTGATCTTTTGAAAATTCATTTGATTTGACAAAACACTTCAAAGAAATAGTTGTAGAAATTGAACTTGAAGAATAAGGAGACTGAACAATAGTATCGGGACTGACTTGTTCAAATAAATCATCTTTGAAATTGAGTTCTTCAAGTTTGTTGACTTTTGCGGATAAAACATTTCTTTCTTTGAGAATTGAATCAAATTGCTTTTGTAAATTAGATTTTACCTTCTGCTCTTTCAAAACTTTGTTGCTAATCCAGATAATTTCTGTGAAAGCTTATGAATTTCAGTTTCAAAAATCTTTTTTCACTTTCAAAGTCTTTTTCAATACTGTTGCGTTTATCAGATATTTCTTTGAAAACCGCAACATTTTTCTTTTCGAGCACTTTCTTTGTCGTTTCAAAACTTTTTCGCTCTTTTGCAAAATTATCTCTCTCAATTATCAAACCTTTTCAAAATCAGAAATCTGTTTTGAAAGTTTTACATTTTGAATCTCAAAAATTTTTCTTTCATTGAAAACTTTCTTTGAAAGCTCGAGAATCTTTCTCTCAAAATTCTTCTTTTCATATGAAAAGTCAACTTTTTCTTGTTCAAAAATAGAAAGCCTATTCTTGAGATCAAGATTTTCATTCTCTAACACGTTTCTTCTTTCTTCAAGCACCGCGTTCTTCTCTTCCTTGACATCAAAATCAACAATCTTTCTTTTAAGTGCAAATATTTCGTCACCGTACAGAAATTTATATGAACCACCACTTCTCGTTGCTTTTTCAAGTGCATAATTCCTAACCCTGAGCCAGTCATTGCTTTTCTTTAAAGAGAAAATTTATTTATACGCTTTGCTTTCCGTTCTCAGATTATCCAGGTCTGACTGAAGATAAGCTTTTTCAAGTAGTAGTTCATTATTCTGTAACCGTGCTTCAAGAACTTCAATCTTTTCTTTAAGATTTGTGATTTCTTGTCGAGAATCAGAATACGACATTATTACCTGTAAAACTTAAAGTCTAGGGATTAAACTTGTTAGTATATGAAAAACTCAAAATGCAAGGACTAAAAGTGACAACGTGAGAAACTTGAAAGTTTAGGGGTCAAAATTTAACACACAAGGAAACTTAAAACTACAAGGACTAAAAAAGACAGAATTTAAAACTTAAAACTAGAGGGACTAGAACTGGCAGAAATTTAAAACAATGAACTATGGGTACTGAAAATGACACAAACTAAAAGTTTAAAAGAATTAACGGACCAAACAGAAAAACGGACTAAAAATGTAAGAAAACTAACTGATACCTAACGGAACAGTTAACTAAGCTAGAATTAACAGAACTAACTGAAAAAGGACTAAATTGGAAAGAAAACTAACAAACCTAACAAACTAACGGACACTAACGATGACTTAACAGAAAAAGGACCAAAATGTAAGAAATTTAACAGCAAACTAACAGAATCCGTTAGTTACTATTCATCATCTTCTCCAACTTGACATAGCTGCAAAGCTTCGAACGGGTTAGTAATATTAAATACAAAACGATCGATAAATCTCCCTGATCATTCCTTAACAGATTAAAACTCAAACGGTCAACCCACGATCACATACGAGCCAACCGAAAACTTTTCGGAAAACGATCGAAAACTTAAAAACTCGATATGGGTTAAAACTTTTCGACCAAAATTGATCGCTTATGTTCCCTTAAGCTCTCTCAACTGATTACAACTTGAAACAATCTCTCAAACTCTCGAACGAAGCAACCGAAAATTTATCGAAAAACGACCGACAACTTAAAAAGTAGACATGGGTTGGAATTTTTCGATCAAAGATGTTTGTTTAAGCTTCGTAAACAACCCTTAATGTTTTAAAATCCAAAAACTTCATCTATAATTACTACCGAATCAACTGAAACATTTCGAAAATCGATCGAAAACTCTCAAAGTTAACCGTTGGAGCAAACCTGTGTATTGAAAATAAGATGCAGAGGGGCTGTCGTAGTGGTTGGTGGTGGATCCGGGTGGGGATCGGGTTTGGGTGAGTCCGAGTGAAGGATCGGGTGAGGGTGTGACCGAGTGAGGGTGTGAGAAGAGGGACGCGGGGGTGGGAGGGGGATGTGGGTCTCGGTGGTGAGAAGCGGGTTTGATGCTGAAACGAGTTTGAAGAAGTAAGCGGGGGTGATAGGGAATCGTGTGTGGGTTGCGGGCTTGGCAGGAAAGCGGGTGTCAATGTAGGCGAGTTTCAAATGAGCTAGGTGAGGTTGTGGCTGTATGCGGGGGTGAGTGGTGAGTCGGGGGTCGGTCTAAGGGAGAGCGGGTTTGGTGAGGGTATAGGATGCGGGTGTGGGATGCGGGATTGGGGTATTATGCGGGTCTCAGAGATGG
Organism: Arctium minus; assembly: GCA_954870635.1. Taxonomy (NCBI): domain Eukaryota; kingdom Viridiplantae; phylum Streptophyta; class Magnoliopsida; order Asterales; family Asteraceae; genus Arctium; species Arctium minus. The sequence goes on along the minus strand of OX941086.1, from coordinate 92,944,879 downwards.
TGCTGGTGTTGGCGACGATGGCGGAGATGAGAAGCTTTGATTGAACCACCGACCCATGATGATGAAATCTTCCAATCACAATTGAAACATAAACATTAAGATGTAATATCCTTGGAAGCTCAATCTGATTAACAGCCTACGGTTACAGTGGAAATCAAAAAATAAACATCCATAGATGTCGATCTTCAAATCGAATACACCACCGACTAAATTTAAGTAGCAGCCGCCTATAACAATTTCACCGACCTTCAACAACCTCCAATTAATTTAATCAAATTATTGTAAATTGATCATCGTAAGATGTTTACAAACACAAATTGATCAATCATTTTCATTAACAACCGGTCAAATCACCCTAAATCGCTCAAATTTTATAGAAATCATGAAGAACACAGTTGCAATCCAATTTTTTTTTTCAAAAACTCAGATTTGATCCAAAATTCTTCAAATTTGATGTAATCGATTCCAATGATTTTATCAAGTAACATCGAATCGATTTAAGCAATAAAATTCACTGATTAACATCAAACTTCATCAAATCAAATCCAAAAATCGATTTCATAAAAAATTGGCCTGTAGAATCATGAACTGTTATAAAACGATCGAATCAAAGAAAAAATTCTTCGATCCTGCTCTGATACCAATTGTGGATCCTAGTACAGTTCAATAATAATAATAATCACTAAATAACAGAGATTGAATCAGAAAACCTGGTCATATGATTGGATTGATTGATAAAGGTTTAGAAGGATTACAGAGAGAATATGAGTTGTGAGTCGTGATCCCTAAATGACCATTCAACCTCTAACCCTAAAATCTTAGGATTAACATCTTTAAATATCAAGGGCTTAAACCTAAAGGCCCAAGCCCATTACCAACCAAACAAGCCCAATTAACAAATAAAGGCTTTTACAAACGCTTTAAATAATTAAAAATAAAGTTTATAAATACTTTATAGAACTTTCAAAGCACTATGAATTTTAGTCCTAACACGTGATTGTCACTATTTATGGCGAGAAAGGAAAGAGGAGTAACCTTATCATCTCATCTCTTAAGGCGCATAAATTCCTAGCGAAGGGGTGCCTCTCATTTCTAGTTTATGTGGTGGACGCAAAGATGGAGAAGAAATATGTAGAAAACGTAAAGATCGTGCAAGACTTACCGAATGTCTTTCCGGAGGATCTACCTGGGCTACCACCAAAACGTCAAGTGGAGTTCCAAATCGACCTAACACCGGGAGCGGCCCCGATAGCCCATGCTTCCTACCGTTTGGCACCGACAGAAATGCAAGAGATGATGTCGCAACTACAAGAGCTTCTTCAGAAGGGGTTAATTCGACCGAGCTCGTCCCCTTGGGGAGTTCTGGTTTTGTTTGTAAAGAAGAAGGACGGATTGATGAGGATGTGCATTGATTATCGCGAATTGAACAAGGTCACAATGAAGAACGAGTACCCACTACCATGGATCGACGACCTCTTCGATCAACTCCAGGGTGCGGGATGCTTTCCAAAGATCGACCTTCGGTCCGGGTACCATCAAGTGAGAGTGAAGAAGAACGACATTTCAAAGATGGCATTCCGGACGAGATATGGACACTATGAATTCTTAGTGATGCGCTTTGGTTTGACAAACGCTCCGGCCGTATTCATGGATTTGATGAACCGCGTATGCCGTACTTTCCTGGACAAATCGATGATCGTTTTCATTGACGACATCTTAATCTACTCAAGAGACGAGGCCGAGCATGGGAAGCACTTGCGGGAAGTGTTGGAGGTCCTCCGAAAGGAGAAGTTGTTTGCAAAATTCTCGAAATACGAGTTCTGGCTACAAGAGGTTCAATTCTTGGGCCATGTGGTGTCTAAAAACTAAATAAAGGTAGACCCGACGAAGATCGAGGCGATGATGAGTTGGTAACCGCCAACGATTCTGACAGAGATCTGAAGCTTCCTGGGGTTGGTGGGCTACTACAGACGGTTCATACAAGACTTCTCCAAAATCGCTTCGCCACTTGCCTCCCTCACAAGGAATAATGTCAAATTCCTTTGGGCTGAGACGCAATACCAAGCTTTTCAGACTCTCAAGAAAAAGTTGTGTGAAGCTCCAATCCTATCCCTACCCAAGGGTTCGGACGAATTTATGGTGTATAGCAACGCTTCCAAGATGGGCCTCAGGTGTGTGCTAATGCAACGAGTCAAGGTGATAGCTTACGCGCCACATCAACTGAAAGACCACGAAAAGAACTACCTGACCCACGATTTGGAATTGGCGGCGGTGGTCTTTGCTTTGAAGTTGTGGTGACATTACTTGTACGGGACAAAGTGTACCCTCTTTAGCGATCACAAGAGTCTAAAGTACATTTTCAATCAAAAATAACTCAACATGTGGCAAATAAGGTGGCTCGAGCTATTGAAGGACTATGACTGTGCGTTGCTCTACCACCCTGGTAGGCCAACGTAGTAGTGGACGCTTTGAGCCGAAGGAGCTACGAAGGTGGTATCAAGATGAACCTCAATAGGATTGATGTGGTGTCAAGTTTGTTGGTTAACATCAAGTCGAGTCAGACGGAAGCACTCAAGGAAGAAAACCTCAAGGCCGAAGTTATGGTGAAGCAAAGGGAACTTTTGACTGAAGACGGTCGCGGACTCAAACTATTTCAAGGTCGTATTTGGGTGCCGAAGGTCGGTGGGAACCGTGAGATACTTCTAGCAGAAGCTCACAAATCCAAGTATTCCATCCATCCCGGAAGCACCAAGATGCATAGAGATTTGAAACTAAATTATTGGTGGCCGGTGATGAAACTTGGCGTGGCCAACTTTGTGGAGAGGTGCGTCACATGCCTTTAAGTCAAGGCGGAACATCAGAGACCGTACGAGAATTTGCAACCATTGTCCATTCCCAAGTGGAAATATGGAAAATATTACAATGGACTTCGTAATGATGTTACCAAAGACCTTGCGAGGCCACAATACTATTTGGGTAATTGTAGATCGCCTAACCAAGAACGCGCATTTCCTTACAATGCGGGAGACCTCGCCAATGGAGAAATTGGCCAAGGTTTATATTGATGAGGTGGTGTCAAGGTGTAACACCCTAAAATTTAGAGTAATTTTAAAAATTGAAAATCCGGCAATATGACGTTTGTATTTGGAGTAAACCACCAAAAAGGGGTAAAAGTATAAGCGTTTACAAAACTTGAGTATGAAATATGGAAATCGACAACAAACTAATCTAAACCATTTCTATCTAGATTACATAGGTTGTCAACCCAATTTCCAAAATGAATAAATTGTTTTTAAACGCCAAGACTCCAATATCTATCATCTCAAAAATGCCCCGAGTCCACGCTCGCCACTCAAACCTTCGGTAACCCACCAATATTGGAACCTGTTATACATGTCATTAGAGAAAAAGTGTTAGGCTTAAAGCCTAGTGAGAACATACAATTTATGTGACAATTTAAGAAAGTAATTTAAATGCAACCGTAAGAAATCTTTTTCACCAAAAGCATTTGTAAATGATTTGATATTCACATAGTGACCTTGCGGTCCAAAATACATCTTGCGATGACGGGGGAGACCCGATTTTCCAAGGATCGTGGCGGAACACAAAAGTAGGCCACTCTCCGAGTTGTGAGCTCAATACTTGGAACCATGGCCACGAACAACGCCGGTTCCTACTCAGATGTGGGGGAGGGCAATCCGAGGATCCAAGTCATACTCATTCACTAGGTTTACATTTACAGCCCATGGCTAGTAACCGGTCCCACATAACCGTACCAAATTGCCTCCGAGGACCCAATATCTCAACTAGCTACATATGGGGAAATATACCCCAAACGAAAGTCGACTCAATACCTATGGATCCATTAGTCTAGACTCGTCACAATTACATTTGTGATTAACTATAATTAAACATATAGTTATTAGTATCAATCGTTTCCCAAAATACATATCTTTGTTCAACTGCTGATAAGAAAGTTAAACTCAAACATGAACCATAGTGTGGCCATTTTCTCATTTCCAAATAGGTTTCCTTTACCAAGTACACCGTTCAAGTGTTAAACCATTTTAATGTGGTTATAGACCATAACAACAACAATCCATGTATTTTCTCCCAAGGATTCATTTTATCAAATACAACCCAATCATAAGAATGAGAATCATAAAAATGATAATATGTATATACTTTCAAGTAACCTATATAAATATGCAAGTAAAACCATATCTTACATCATATATGATGGAACCCTTTATTTTAGTTGAAAGTGGTAAAAACCTTAAAATCTCCCAAAATACAAGTTAGGTCAAAAATCTTATAAACATGAACTAAAATCAAAGGAGATAAGTAGGAGCTTAAAATATAATGTGTTGACATGTATAAAGTTTAAGAAAAGGAAGTATGAACTCACAATGGGGTTTAATCAAAACCCTAGCAAAACTCTAGATGGAGAGGACGATTCTAGCTTTTGAAGAGAAGAAATCTTCACAAGGAGAGCTTAAATTCACCTACACAACCACCATAAATGACATTGAATGAGGTAGTTGAGAGGATTAAAGAAGAGAGATGATGGAGAGTGCTTTCTTACCCAAATACAGCAGAGAAAAACGAGCTCCAACTTCTCAAAACATCAGCCAAATGACCTAGAAAATAGGGTTTGGCAATAAATACTCGTTGGATACCATCGACTATGACCATGCGATAATGACATGGTCATTGTCGCTGGTTAATGTCGCACATACCAGGCCACCTACTGTTTGATTTATGCGATTGTGGCACGGCGACAGTGACCGTGTCACAGTCGCACGTCAAGGTCGCCCAACACCTCTCGAGCCTCAAAACTTGACATTTTTCGCACGGAAGACACCTAGTTCACCTTGTGATTAAGTAGGGACTTTCCAACGATAAATTTAGATAAGAATACTAAGAGATCGATCGAGGTTCTGACCAAAAATTCTGGGTGTTACACAAGGCATGGGGTTCCAAAATCAATTGTATCTGATAGGGACAGTCGGTTCACATCAAACTTCTGGTCTAGTCTACAAAAAGAGTTGGGCATGAGAATCAATCTGAGCACGACGTACGATCCTCAAACGGACGGTCAAAGTGAGAGGACAATTCAGACACTTGAAGACATGTTGAGGTCGTGTGTCATAGATTTTGGAGGGAATTAGGACTCGCATCTACCCTTGGCAGAATTCGCTTACAACAACAGTTACCATTCCAGTATTGGAATGGCACCATTCGAGGCCTTGTATAGCCGGAAGTGTAGAACCCCATTTTGTTGGCTCGAAGCGAGCGAGAAGCAATTCACCGGACCGGAAATTGTTCAAGAAACAGCAGATAAGGTGAAGGAAATTCGAGAGAGATTGAGAGCGGCTCAAGACCGACAAAAGAGTTACGCAGACAAGAAAAGAAGACCGGTCGAATTTCAAGTAGAAGACCGCGTTATGCTGAAAGTATCTCCATGGAAGGGGATTATCCGATTTGGGAAACTTGGGAAGCTTAGTCCCCGTTTCCTTGGACCTTTCGTCATTTTGGAAAAGATTGGAATGCAAGCTTACCGATTGGACCTACCACCGGAAATGGATGGAATACATCCTACCTTTCACGTGTGCTATCTTCGGAAATGCCTAGCCGAAGAAGAGAGTGTGATTCCCTTAGCGTAAAGTGGATAACGGGAACCGTTGTGTGGAGGAACCGGAAGCAATATTGGAATCAAAGGTAAAGAAGTTGTGACATAAAGACGTGGTCATGGTTAAGGTTCAATGGAGGCACCATCGCGGTGCCAATGTTATGTGGGAATCGAAAGAAGACATGAGAAAGTGTTATTCTCACTTGTTTCCTTATAATGGGATTTCAGAGACGAAATCCAACCTAAGGTGGGGAGGATTGTAACACCCCGAAATTCCTTGTAAGTAATATCGGATAAAATCGATTACATCCTCTTAAATAATAATGATAAATATTCCTAATATTAGTTAGTTTAACCTCCCAAGGACTCTTATTTGATTTCTGACCCATTTAATTCCAAAACGCAAAGTTTTCAGAAGCCTGGGGGAGCCGACGACAGTGAATCGTGACTGTAACATGGGAACTATCGCTTATCACAGTCGCATGGGGTGTATCGTAGGTTACAGGGCTCTTGCGACAATGCCCCTGGGCAAAGTCGCAAGGCAATGTCGCCCGTGTGGTCTGGCTTTCTGTTTTTAAGTTGGATCTGATGCTTTATTTCACAATTTTTCTTTGGGAAACCGGGAGAGGAACATTTTGAGGCGATTTTAGGGCATACAAACACATTCTTCATTTACTCCACTCATTTTGGTTGGTGACCACATTTATTGACAATCAAACCTCATCCAAAGGCAATTATTGAGGTGTTTTTGTCAAGATCTTCACTTTCCTCAACCAAGGCTTCCACTACCAAGTTTTAGGGTTTTGTTATTTTCTAGGTTTTAACCAAAACCTAGATTGTGAGTTCTAAAACCCTTTGTTAACACTAAGATACATATCATACATGTTTATTATTGTTATTTATTGCTTTTACTTGAGTTATCTACTACATATGTGCTTTGAAGTTCCAATATGGGTTATGACATGAATCTATGGAATTAATGGGAGGATTATCATGCTAATGTCAGTGTAAAATCGTAAAGGATGTTTTATGGATAGGATCACCTTAATATGGGTTGATTTGATGAAATGACCTAAATGTTGGGAGTTGACCAATATGATAAAGTGACCCCATGAGATATATAAGTATGTAGAAGTGGTGGTGATATTTATGAAATGAATATGCTTATAATTTATGTTTTTAAGATTGGAATGTACCATATGTGGAAATTTTATATTGTGGACTTGGAATACTTGGAAGTCTCGAAATGAGCCTTGTATGTCATGTGAAGCATTATACCATGATGGTCACCCACATTTGGAATTGTTTATATTAATTGTGGAACTAAAGGGATTTGTAACTCATTTATGATATTGTTGGACGAACCAAGTCGGTAGACACTAGGAGGATATACTCTTGGGTGCCACCGTGAAGGTATGTACCTAGACCTCCATCATTCGAGGTAATGCCATGGTCGTAGTCCTCGGGTGTGCCGGGCCTTTTGGATGTCATTCATGGTAGTTGACATCAAGGTGTATCGTCTCTTTGGGTGGAACCTGATTAGTGCTATGGGTCTCCCCCATTGACTCCACATGGGAACTTATTGATAAATGTTAATTATATATTTCAATTGTTGAACTATTATTGCTTGTACAACTCACTAGGATTTTTGTCCTGACACTTATTTGGTGTCGATGTGTATCTCAGGTTCTAGTGACGTCGTACCTAAGAAGGTCTAAGTGGACTTTGGTGAGAGCTTGGGGGAAGTGCATATGGGCGCACTTTTTGTGAAGATTTTATTGGGTCTATAGGCGACACCCTTTTTGTAATCTTATTTATGTTGTATAAATTAGATAGATGGTTGTTGTTTATTACCGTAGAATTACAAACTTTAATTAAACAGGCATTTTACATTCCCCATTATTGGAAGGCTCTTTGCTTTGGCAATTTTCTTATACCACATGTCCGTTTTTCCGGAAACTTTGTTATCCCTATTTATAGGGAGTTATATCTTTTATCATTGAGTGCTGATAGAAGTCAACTATTGTTGAAGCTTTCCTTCTTGGTTTGTCGCGTGTGTGGACTTGTGTTGGTTTCATTGATATCCGCATCAGATCGTGAGTAGACTTTTCACTTGTTCATCAGCTTTGTCTTCGATGTTAGCAATGAACGTCTTTGTCATGAAACTTGTCTTCAAAAATTACATTTAACAATTACATCAAAGATCATCAACGATACTGAACAGACTCAGTATATTATCGATGATGGTGAAACACTAATACATATAGATGTAAAATGCAATTTTCACTAAGTAATTTTAAGGATCATCATCAAATCACTGAGAGAGTTTGGATCAACATCTCCTCCTATTTGATGATGACAAAGCAATAGAAGAAAATTGCTAAGTTCAAAACATAAGGATAAATAGGACTCGTAAAACACATGTCCCAATTGCTGTTTTGAGGGATCTTTTTTAGTATTGATGAAGTAAAGTACTTCACTGAAATTTTTTATTGATTCATAATCAGATTACATAGGGAATACGAAAATTTACAAGTACAAGCGAAAACTATACAAGTACTAACAATATGCAGCTAATAAATTACAAGAAGAAAAGATAATTTATCAGCTAAGTTGGTTCTTCTTTAACTTGGATGTCAAGGAATTCTTCTTTAGCAATCATATGATCAGGTATCTATTCTCCTCTCTGTCTTCTAAGGGTTGCTTCCTTTCGAATGAGAAATTTGATGAGAGTCCCTGATGTTGAGTTATCGCACCAACAGTAAAGAAGATCCTTAAGATGAGAAAGAGGACAGAGAGAGATCTCTGAGACTCTTTGAAATCTTTGAAAACCGACATCGTCAAGGAAGATTAACCATAGAGATCACTTATCACTTGCCCTGGAACAAAAGGTCCTCTAGGTGGCAGTGATAAGTTTAGAGCTGAGAGGTCTGGTGATGGTCCAACGAATGCATCTCTGAAGAATTCGATCTCAGTTTCATTTCGGAGAGCAGGTATGTTGTCAAAAGTAGATGCACATTTCTTTTGTCTAGCTGGTCTTGGATTCTGAGGGAGAGGAAGAGGAATTTTAATCCTTGTAGAGACTCTGTCGATAAGTAAATTTATCAGAGATTCGACGTGGCCTCTATACTTGGAGTTAGATTTCTTCAATGATTCTCTGAACTCTAACCACTCGTAGAAACAAAAGTTCTCCAACTTCGATGGGAACATTGTCTTCACTATGCCATCTATTCTGAATACCTCCATAGTCACTGTTACTGATCTCTTTTTGCTCTTCCCTGTTATTGTTACGGCTGAAATTTGGCTTGGGTCAAGTCTCTGATCAAGTTTCTTCTTGCACCAAACACGTTAAGAGTCACTGAAAGCTTTTTTCTTGTTGGACCTCCTTCTCAACTTCTTTTAGCATTGCTTCTTGAACTCTGATTGGATGTTTCTTCAGCTTTCTATCAGAGACTGAGTTTTGTGCTACCTTAAGGGCAAGTTTGGTGTCCTTTTGGTAAGCAACATATAATTTCTCAGCCCTAATAGATTCTTCACGTTCTTCTGGAGTCAAGAAGTCTAGATCTTCAGTGCGTAGAAAGAGATAGATAAAGGTTAGAAGTGTAGAGGGGGTCTTAGGGGACAGTAAGTAGAAGCAGAGTAGGGAACTATGGATAGGCATACCTGAGAAGGTTGCTCCCCCTCAGATGTAGAACATATCTTCAGGTTTCCAGTGGCAACTAACCCCTTTTGCTTGCCCTGGGAAGATTTCTTTGAAGGAGTCTTCTCAGATCTCACCTCTACTTCATTGATGACAACTCCTTTAAGTTGAGGAACACTGATGGGGTTGGGTTTGAACCATAAAGTTGATTCAGCATCATTATCGTCAGCGTTCCCAGAGTCTTGCTTGGAGTCATCAAGCTTAATCTCTTCTTCATCCTCCTCGTCATCTTCCTCTTCTTCTTCAAATTCAACAATTACATTAGAAGAGGAAGGATGGGATTGAGCATATTTATTTAAATCCACCCCTCAGCCTGAGGGAGGTCTTTTTCATTTTCCTTCTGACCAATTTCTTTCTCCCCCTCTTTGTCATCATCAGAGGGAGAGACCAAAACATCAACAGCAGCTGAGGATGAAGGGATGACATCAGCTTCCAACTTGTCCACCCTGGCTTCAAGGCCATGGATGACTGATGTGTGTACAATTTGTATTACTACAGCATCACATTTCTAACTGTTTTCTTTGTTTTTATTGTTCAATGTCCAGTTTGAGTCTTTTGTTATTTATTAGGCTTCTTGTTGGATCAATATGATAAATGGGCCCAATGGACTATTTTATGGTTTTTGGGCCTGATTTTGTTGTTTAGCCTCTCTTTTGTAGTTTAGTCATGCTACAACAGGTCAAAGACATAAATACTGAAAGAATTATGACTGCTGCAACATGGATGTCGATGTTGAGGAAATTCCATCGAAGAAAAAGACTTTTGAAGATTACTTGGCCCCCAACTTTCGTACATATGGAGGCTAGAAGACCCTGGAATTGTCCAGTTGCTTAGTGACCAAGCATGAAGAGTAATTTTGGTAGTTTAACATGTGATGAAGACTTTTTGGTCAATAACCCTCCTCTCCAAGCTACCTATCCCTTATTTAAGGAAGTCTTTGGCTTAGGGTTTTCACACACCTTTGATACCTCATTCTAAATTGTGCTCTCTTGCTACAAAACTTTCAGACTAAGTGCTTTTGTTTACTTTGGTAGTAGTTGTTTGTGTTCAAGAACTTTAAGCTTTTGGTGTTCACGTAATTTAATTGCTTTCTAGTGTAAGTGCAAATATGTACAAAACTTCTAAGTGTTCGAGGTTATGGATCACAATTGATTTGTACTTAATCCTTTGGAATACGAATTAAAACTTGTGGATGTTCTTGTTTCTTGCTTTTGATTTCAAGTATTCTTGTTAACTTGCTCCTTACTCAAGCACTTTCACTGAAGTAATTTCATCCTTGTGCTTGGTTGAGTTGGTTTTCCCTTTGAATACGTCTTTGTTACTTGTTAACATGCAAATCATCATTTTCAACATGCAAGAACACCAAGCGACGATAGGCTAATCCCTTAGCTTGGGTGTGAAGGGAGGTTTAGGTCTAAAAACAAACATGAAGTGGATATTGCTTAAGGATTGATGTTTGCTCCAATTTTTCATTCAAGTTATTAATGATCTAACATCTTCTTGACAAGTGACCACTTGCTAAATGTGTTAAAGTGTGATGGACTTGAGACCCCTAGTCATTAGACACATCCCACTTGAATGACATGGAAGTAAATTTTTCTTTAAAAGATACTAAAAATGGATATCTATTCCTTCACCATGCAATATAATAGGAGATGACCGGTCGTTCGACCCATATCACAAGAGTGACACTTGAGATATGTGGAGCAGTGCTTATCAAAACCTTGACCCGAGTGACTCTTAGTTGATGGTTGGATGTTAAACTTATTTCCTGATCAACTGGATCTTATGTTGCAGGCATCACCTTTGTTTGAAATATGTTGCAACACACGTCCACCAGATTATTTGTTGGAAGCCTCAATTGAACTTTACACCCTTGCATTTTCTCACTCTTGTTTAACTGCTTACTTACTGCTTTCACTTACTGCTTTCAATTTACTTTTAACTGCAACCCAATCTCAAAATCATTTTATTCCAAATTCATCATTTGAAGTTGACTTTTCTGATTTGACTTTCCAAAGATTTCAAAGCTTCCTATCCCTGTGGAATACGATATATGGTTCTTACCACTTTATTACTTGAAAGGTGATAATGTTTAGAGTTGTATACTTGCATCACTATTCATTTGTCTTAGTCTGATTTGTGATAATACAAATTTGGCCACATCAAATTTTTGGCACCGTTGTCGGGGACATGCAATGCCACGAGTTTTTGGAATTTAAATTTTTGAAAGCCAATTTTTCTATCACCTAGTTACTGTATTGGAGAACATCATGCGAATTGTTGATTCTCGGGATAGAGGAATCATGGACTATATTATTCCTTCTTTTAGTCAATTAAATTCGGGGATACTTCGGCCACACATTAAGTCAACTCACTTTGAGCTCACGCCTGTTATGTTTCAGATGTTGCAGACTAATGGCCAGTTCAGTGGTTTGCCATCTGAAGACCCTTATTTACACTTAAGATCTTTAATTGAACTAACTTATTGTTTTCTCATCCCCGGAGTGTCTAATGATGCCTTAAGGCTGAAGTTGTTTCCATATTCTTTAAGGGATAAAGCAAAATTATGGTTCAACTCTTTACAACCGAATTCTATCATCTCTTGGAATGATCTTGTAAATAAATTTTTGAGAAAATATTTTCCTCCCAACAAGAACGTTGAATCCAAAAATAACATATGTTTGTTTAGACAAATGGATGATGAAGCAACACCTAATGCATGGAAAATGTACAAAGAGTTGTTGAGAAAATGCCCTCACCATGGCATTCTTTACTGCATTCAGCTAGAGACATTTTACAATGGTCTGACCATTGTTGCTAGACAAATGCTTGATGTTATTGCAGGAGGAGCTTTCACAACTTGTACTTATAATGATGGGCGTGACATACTTGAGAAAAATTCAAATAATCATGGATATTGGGTTGATCCACATGCATCAATACAGAAGCAAGCAGTTGAGATACCTGAAACAGATGCATATAATGCAATTGCAGCACAACTCACATCTATGGCTGACATGATTAAAAATATGAATGTTCGACCAGGTGTGCAGACTATTGCTACAACATCATATCCTACTGCCAATACTGTAGCATGTGTGTTTTGTGGAGGAAGTCATCCATTTGACCAATGTGCATCTAACCCAGAGTCAGTCAATTTTTTTGCTCACCAAGATAGGGGAGTTAACCATTCTGAAACTCATAATGCAGGGTGGATGCAACGCCCAAATTTTTCTTGGAATAATCCATCCTTGAACCAGCAAGTTAGTGAACCCCAAGGACCCCTAAGTTTTCAACATCAACATCAAAGTGGATTTCAAAACCACCAACCCATTTTCAACCAACATCATCAAAGTGGATTTCAAAATCTTCATCCCACTTTCAACTAACACTATCAAAGTGATTCTTGCAACTACCAACCGAATTTTCACCAAAATACTACCCTTCCCGTTTTTCACAGTAAACCATGTCCTCAGCCAGAATCACCATCTTTGGAGGCTATGTTGAAAGGTTCAATTAGTCAGAGCCAAGATTCCATAAGATGTCTTGAAACTCAAATAGGATAATTAGCTTTAGAAGTAAGACGTAGACCTAGTGGATTCCTCCCTAGCGATATCGAGACACCTAAAAATCTAGGCAAAGAGCATGTTAAATTTGTAACTTCAAGACGTGGAAAAGACTTGGTAGAGAGTAGTGCAAAGAAACCCATGGTCGTGACTGAACCTCATTCTGACCAAAGTGTTGCAGCATCTCTCCCTGTTAGTAATACTGTAGCATCTTCATCTGAACCTGTGAATACCCCACCAGTTGTCATGAACACAGCAACTCCACTTACTGATGATAAAACTACTGCATCCACATCACAATTACCTCAGAGATCTGACTTTACACTTCTATTTCCTGAAGATAGCAAGCATGGAGAATATGTGCATGTGAAACCCATTGTAAAAAGACCACCTTCAAGGATTTTAGCTACTGTACCCCTGTGTCCAACAGCTAAGGATCCTCAACCCTTCATCATTCATACTTCTTTTGCTCTTCCACCCCAAAAGAAAGCTACCATACCTCCTGTACCACCCTATGTACCATAGCCTCAAAGGCTAAAAAAATCAAAAGGATAAGCTACCATTCAAAGAGTTCTCGGGTGTGTTCAAGAAGTTGCATACTAATATTCCATTGGTAGAAGATCTAGAGAAAATTCCAAGACATGCAAAGTTCCTTAAGGACATTGTGAGTAAGAAGAAAAGATTAACTGAATATGAGACTATTTGTTTGACTAATAGTTGTAGTACCTTCCTTTATAACAAGATACCCCCTAAGCTCAATGATCCAAGGTGTTTCACTATTCCTTGTATAGTAGTTGGGAAAGAGATAGGAAATTCCCTTTGTGACTTAGGTACAAGCATCAACTTAATGTAATTATCTGTATATAACACACTGGACATAGGAGAGGCAAAGCTTACAACAATCATCATTCAGTTAGCTAATATGTCCGTAGTATACCCCATTAGAATGATTGAGGATGTTTTGGTACAAACTGATAAGTTCATTTTTCCTACTGACTTTATTATTCTTGATTTTGATGCAGATAAGGAAATTCCAATCATTTTGGGAAGACCCTTTCTAGAAACAGGAAGAACTTTAATCAATGTTCAGGATGGAGAATTGACAATGAGATTGCATGATCAAGAAGTCACCTTCAATGTGCTTAATGCAATGCGATACCCTTATGAGAATGATGAATCTTCTCCCTTTTGTGTAATTGAATCTCGGTGTCATGACAAAGGAGTGAAAGAAGTGCTGAGAGAAGTGTTTAAGCATAAGTGGAATGATAACCAGATTTCCTAAAACAGGCTACATGCATGCAAGAAGAGCAAAGCTCACATTAGATATAGAAAGTCACTGTATTAAGCCATTAAAAATAAAGGTGACAGCAGCAAAAAAAAATGAAAAAGATGTGTGTTGTAGAACTGTAAAACAGGTTGCAGCATACATGCAAAAGGCATGTGTTTGTGAGAAAAAAGCCAAAAGAAGGAAAAACCCACTAAAGTCCTATTAATCTCAAAGTCAGAAAGTGTGTGGCCAAAACAAAGGGAGGATAAAAGTTAGCATGTGACATGATCATAGGAGGTCTAGGATGAGTCTCATTTTGAATTATGAAGAGCTATAGACAACATGAATATAAGTAGTTGTCAACGCAATCAATCATTCTCATGTATGATCTATGCAATTTTTGTGAAAATTTCAAAATTTGAATATTTTGTTGTCGTTGCTTGGGGACAATCAACAATTTAAGTTTGGGGGTGTGATGTGTGTACAATTTGTATTGCTACAGCATCACATCTCTAATTGTTTTCTTAGTTTTTATTTTTCAAAGTCCAATTTGAGTCTTTTGTTATTTATTAGGCTTCTTGTTGGATCAATATCATAAATGGGCCCAATGGACTATTTTATGGTTTTTGGGCCTAATTTTGCTGTTTAGCCTCTCTTTTGCAGTTTAGTCATGCTACAACAGGTCGAAGACATAAATACTGAAGGAATTATGACTGTTGCAGCATAGATGTCGATGTTGAGGAAATTCCAGCGAAAAAGACTTTTGAAGATTTACTTGGCCCCCAAGTTTCATACAAATTGAGGCTAGAAGACCCTGGAATTGTCCAGTTGCTTAGTGACCAAGCTTGAAGAGTAATTTTGGTCTTTTTAACATGTGATGAAGAATTTTATGTCAATAACCCTCCTCTCCAAGCTACCTTTCCCGTATTTAAGGAAGGCTTTGGCTTAGGGTTTTGACACACCTTTGATACCTCATTCTAAATTGTGCTCTCTTGCTACTAAACTTTCAGACTAAGTGCTTTTGTTTACTTTGGTAGTAGTTGTTTATGTTCAAGTACTTTAAGTTTTTGGTGATCAAGTAATTTAATTTCTTTCTAGTGTAAGTGCAAGTCGCTACTAAACTTCTAAGTGTTCGAGGTTTTGGATCACAATTGATTTGTACTGAATTTTTTGGAATACGATTGAAAATTTGTGGATGTTCTTGTTTCTTGCTTTTGATTTCAAGTATTCTTGTTAACTTGATCCTTACTCAAGCACTTTCATTGAAGTAATTTCATCCTTGTGCTCGGTTGAGTTGGTTTTCCCTTTGAATACGTCTTTGTTACTTGTTTACATACAAATCATCATTTTCATCATGCAAGAACACCAAGCGATGATAGGCTAATCCCTTAGCTTGGGTGTGAAGGGAGGTTGAGGTCTAAAAACAAACATGAAGTGGATATTTCTTAAGGATTGATGTTTTCTCAAATTTTTCATTCAAGTTATTAATGATCTAACATCTTCTTGACAAGTGGCCACTTGCTAAAAGTGTTAAAGTATGATGGACTTAAGACCCCGATCCATTACACACACCCCACTTGAATGACATGGAAGTATACTTTTCTTTAAAAAATATTAAAAAATGGATATCTATTCCTTCACCATGCAATATAAGAGGAGATGACCGACCGTTCGGCCCATATCACAAGAGTGACACTTGAGATATGTGGAGCAGTTCTTGTCAAAACCTTGACCCGAGTGACTCTTAGTTGATGGTTGGATGTTAAACTTATTTCCTGAGCTACTGGATCTTATGCTGCAACATCACCTTTGTTTGAAGTATGCTGCAACACACGTCCACCAGATTGCTTGTTGGAAGACTCAATTGAACTTTACACCATTGCATTTTCTCACTCTTGTTTAACTGCTTACTTACTGCTTTCATTTATTGCTTTCAATTTACTTTTAACTGCAACCCAATCTCAAAATCATTTTATTCCAAATTCATACTCTGAAGTTGACTTTTCTGATTTGACTTTCCAATTATTTCAAAGCTTCCTGTCCCTGTGGAATACGATACTTGGTTCTTACCAATTTATTACTTGAAAGGTGATACAGATGTTTGCACACCTCTAGACATGTGATAATTGAACCTCAAAGCAAGTATACAATGGGATCCAATATTGTCTTTTCAAGTAATAAAATGGTAAGAACCAAGTATCGTATTCCATAGGGATAGGTATCTTATGTTGCAAGATCTCGAGATGAAAAACTAACTTCAGATGGCGAGTTTGAAGACTTTGTTTGGGTTGAGTGAACAGTTAATTAAAATAACAGAGAATAAAGAAAGCAAGGGTGTAAGACTTTTGGTGAGTATTAAACACAAGTTTCTGGGGACCAATGTTGTAGGAATGCTACAACATTGTATTTTTCAACAACTAGTTCCACCATCTACTTTGAAAGTGATCCTTCCGAATTCTCACTGTGACACTTGTATTTAGCTTCTACTAGACACATTCCTGTGCAATATCAGAACTAGTGATAGTGCCAACAGTGTCTTCAAAGTATATGGATAAACAAATTCCTTTGTTAAAAATTACTCTTCCGAGTCGATTCCCATATCATCCAAGTTGACGTATTCCAAGTGGCTCATTCCTGAGTCCACCACACTTTAACACTTTAACTAGTGATCAACTCGTCAAGAATAAATCAGTTTGAAAAACATAGATAACAAGTTCCTTTGTTAGCAACTCTTCCAAGTATACTTCCCATATCATTCAAATTGACGTGTATTCATGTGGCTCATGCCTGAGTCCACTACACTTTACCACTTTCAAAGTGATCAATTCGTCAAGAAGTGTGTTTGGATTTATAAAAACTTACAATGAAATGGTGGAACATCATTATTGAGAAACGATGTCCACTTTCTTCTGGTTTAAAAACTCACCATTTGCCTCACACCCAAGCTAATAAAACTAGTTACTCATTACGTAAAATAAATTGCAAGAAATGTAAATGACATAATGTAAATGATGGAAATGTAAAGTGCATAAAATAAAGACAATAAAGAAATCTAAAGACAGGTAATGCTGAAGTAATAGCAACTAATAATAAAGAACAAGAATTCTAAAAGATTAAAGACTTGATATTAAAATTTCTAGGGAGAGTCCCAAGATCAGTTCTAAAACTGAATCATTACATTTTTTTTTGAAACATAAAGTCATCACCCCTATTTATACCAAACAAGGATGGCAAAGATGTAAATAGAAATCTTTAAAAAAATATAATATAAAGGACACCAACTAAAGTTTCTTTCAAAGATTTGTCCAAAAGATGTCATCCTCTTCCTACTCCAGCCAACTACTACTTCTATTATTGCCAAAAAGATTTGGAAACGCCAAAAATTCAGGATTGCAATCTTCATCAAAATATCTTCATAGTTCCATCCCAAAACAGCCCCCAATGCTACAACATCCATCTGGCATCACAATAAACAAAAATTTTAAGTTGGTTTACACAAAATAACAACAAATAGGTAAATCATAAACTTAGCACCATAAATAAGAAAAAGTGGAAAATAAGTTAAGAAAATGACTCAATTATTGGGATAAAAAGAAATTGAAATCCTAAAAGATAAGAAAAAGATGCAATATGTATTGAATTTTCAATACATATCAAAAGGCGATAATGTTTAGAGGTGTATACTTGCATCACTATTCATTTGTCTTAGTCTGATTTGTGATAATACAAATTAGGCCACATCAATGATGCTCGCCGCTTTATGAATAAATCCGGCAGCCATGTTAAGGTGGTTGCAATCAGTATTCGTGAAGGAGGGAGTGGTAGCAGGAATTGGTTTCCTCAATATGGTCAGCACATCAGCAAGGAGTTGATTTATAGTGTCAGCTTTGGAGCTGAGATCGTTGACAGAAGAAGTGAGTGGGATGATGTTGTTGCTGAGAGATTGCAGCGCTGAACTATTATTGGCAACGTCTTCCTTGATCTTTGACACCTCGTCCATTAGCGCTGAGAGTTGAGCATTCTCAGCTTTGAAGGAGAGGGAGGTAGAGAGATCCCTCAGCAATTTGTCGGCAGTGTTCACGGTGCTGGTGTTGTTTTCCAGATTGGTGGAGAGAGAATCCATACGTTCACTAACCTGTTTGATTGAGGTATTGAAGGTGGCCAAAGTAGGAACTGTAAGAAAAGAATAAGGTTGAGAAAAAATATGCTCAGACTTAGATATTTGGGAAGAAGTGTTTTGAGAAGGTGGAATACTTAATGACACGAAGAATAAGTCAAAGTTACTATGTCCTCCATAAAATTCCATGTCCCGCTCGAAAGGAGTCTGAGACATTGGTATATGCTGAGAGCCTCCGAGAGGGTGATCATCAGGTCCTACGTTTCGCATGAAGTATTGCAGGTGTGATACGTATGTGTCAGCGATTGCAGTTGCTGGTGCAGTGGTGAAAACAAAATATGTTGAGGGAGAATCAAAGGTTGAGAAAATTGCAAAAGTAGCACTGGTGTTGCCAGAAGTGACCTCAACAGTGCTTTGAGGCACTGAGATTGGTTGGGAATTTACCATCGTAGAGTCAGTGCATTTAGAGGTCGTGGTTGTAGCTTGGGTAGCCTCGGAGGGTTAAGCCGAAGGCATCACTGTAGACATAGAAGAAGTGGATGAGAGGCGGTGTTTGAGTTCAAGAATACTAACCTCGGTATCAACCTGCTCCACATCAAGGATGTGAATCCCCAGTTTTATGATTTGATAATCACCCTCAGTCAGGTAGAGCTCCTTTAGGTAGTGTTGGAGGATCGCTGATATAAAGCGAACATAGGGAACTTTCACCTCCCTATCAGGCTTCTCCACCTTTGACATTAGGCCTTTGAAAAAACATCGTGACAAAATCGATGTTTTTGCTAGCGATGATGTTGTATCCCATTTGCAGCTGAGAGCGGTTTGCTTGATCCAGGGATCCAATCTTGCCACTCATGGACTGGATAATATGAGAGAAGAAGTAGTTCAGATCAGAAGGTATCTTGGCCTTGAGGATCTTGGTCATCTTTTTGTCTAGGGCTTTATAGCGAGGCTTAGTTTCCCACTAGTATTACATGTGGTCAAGGAAAGTTATCAGCTCGTCATCAGTTGGAAGGGCATCAAAGGGCTTGGAGGGAAGATGCAAGCTTTGTCGAATGTCGTTCGGAGTTATGCTTGCCTCACCATACTGTGTCTGAAAGGAGATCACTGTCAGTTTGTTCCCTGAAGGAAGGATCTTATCAGCTCTCTCAGCAGTGTACCAAAACGGATGGAGAAGGTGCGTGTGGGCCGGAGGAGATACAGTCAATGCATAGGCAATGGAGATGTTTTCAGAACTGAAGCAACATCAACAAGGTGCAACGAGGGTTTCTTGTTGGGAAAGGAGAGGAGTGCCAGATGGTTGTTTCCAGCAAATTGCACAGGGTTAAGCTTGAACTTAACGTTCTTGGACTTGACAAGAGTTGCTTGGGATGCCATTTCTAAGAAAAAATAGAATGAAAGAAGATAGAATGATTTTAGAATAATTAAAAATAAGAAATATGAATTTTTACCAGTTTCCTTTTTGAGAAAGAAACTTGCAAAACAGATTATTCCAATTTCAAAGAATAAGAAATGGTAAACAAGAATGTTTTACCAGTTTTCTTTTTGGGAAGGAATCGGAAAAACCATTGAAGATAAAAGAGAAAAGTTTAAAAACAATTTTAAACCTTAAAAACCTTTGAGGGTTTTTGAAAAAAAATCATGAGAAAGACGATTTTTAGAGGAAAAACATTTATTTGATCTTTGTAAGCAAAGATTTTAAGATCAAAAAGAGTTTTAAGAAGAATAAAGATGAAAAGTAAGAACCTGAAACTTAAGGATTTGGGAATTAGTTCGTAAGTTCTTAAGGTTGCTTTAAATGCCTTGAGAGATTTTGTGCGTGTAAAAGAGAAAAAGATGAACAATGATTAATGTTTATATAGGTGAAGGAGAGGAGAGAGAAAATGATGAGCGGGAAAATTTCTCATCATGACACAGACACGTCCCACGAAGTTGATTGGTCAAGAACTGTAACGGACGCATGTCAGGCAAAATGCATGCCATGGGTTATCGTATAGGATGACGTCACACAAAAATTGTCTTTTCATTTTTCAAAGACATCTCTGATAGAAAATCAATGATGAATTTTATATTTTTAGAAGAATCACTGATGAGAAGTATCAATGATGGGTTTTTTTAAAAGAATATCACTAAGAAAATTGTCGGCGATAAACTTTATTTAAGAAGGATCACTGATAAGAAGTGATGAATTTTATTTTGAAAAAGATTTTAATCACTTGAAGAAAGTAAGTGATTAAGTTTTGGGAGTTTTGAGAACGTCTCGCTGAGTAAAGCTTCAGTGAAGTAGGATAGAAATCATACCTGAACGTCAAAGAACATTTGCTCAGAGATTAAGGGATGAACATCAGAGATAGAACCTTATTACTGACGTAATGCATAATCACTGAAGACTTTTTCTTCAGGGTTCAGCATTCCAAGCTCGCTGATGAGAAAGTTGAATATTGTCTCATCAAGAGATTTGGTAAAAAGATCAGCTAGCTGATAGTCAGTGGGAATAAAATAAAGTTCTATATTTCCATTCATCACATGATCTCTAATAAAATGATATCTGATTTTGATGTGTTTAGTCATTGAGTGCAGCACAAGATTATTTGCTATAGTGATGGCACTAGTATTGTCGCAATAGATAGAAACCTTTGATAGCTAAAGATCATAGTCTAATTGATGAGTTCTTATCCATAAGACCTGAGCACAACAACTACCAGCAGCTACGTACTCAGCTTCAGCAGTGGAGGTGGACACTGAATTTTGCTTTTTACTTGTCCAGCTTACCAGCTTTCCACCTAGGAACTGACAGCCTCCTGTGGTGCTTTTTCTATCCAATTTGCAACCAGCAAAATCACTATCTGAATAGGCAGTTAGATCGAACCCTGAGTCTTTAGGATACTTAAGGCCTAGGTAAGGAGTTCCCTTCAGGTATCTGAAAATTTGCTTGACAACAATCAGATGGGATTCCCTGGGTTCTGATTGATATTGTGCACAAAGACAAGTATAATACATGATATCGGGTAGACTCGCTGTAAGATAAAGAAGGGAGCCGATCATTCCTCTATAGGCGGTGACATTAATAGTTTTCCAGCTGGATCCTTCAGAATTAGAGTAGGTCCTACCAACAGTCCTTAGATCAATGATTAAACAATTAAAGCGTTGGTGTACTTTAGACAAATATTCATTCTTACCACAAATGAAACATTCATATTGTCTTACCAGATTTATCTTTCTGGTTTCTTGTACCTCAGTGGTACCTTCATATTGAACACATATTGTGTCCCACATGGATTTAGATGTTTTTAAATGCATGATGGAATGGAAAGCTTCATCAGGCAGAGCCATGGAGATGATGGTTTTGGCATTTGCATCAAGAGCGACTTTCTTTTTGTCCTCATCACTCCACTGTCGTATTTCTTTGCCATCTTCTCTTTCAGGAACAGTTTCAGTAGTTGCAGTGGTAGGAACTGCAACAATTATGACAAATGGTACATAAGGTCCATTTACAACACACTCAGGTATAGTGGGATCTACACCTTCTAGAAATAGCATCATTCCATTTTTCCAGAGAGAAAAGTTGTCTCTGTTGAATCGAGGAGGTTTCGCAAGAGAGCCATTGTCATGATAGTTTGAGTTTGTGATCAATGCCATTTTAGAGAATAGCAAGGAAGAGAGTTAAGCAAAATCTTGTTTATAGATTAAAAAAACTGCTCTGATACCACTTGTTGGTACCGAAGGTGTTATACAAGTTTGTTGAAGGGGGAGGGGTTGAATACAAACACAAATTTTCAGTTTAATAAATTGTTTATTGATAAATGAAATTACAATTTACAGTTTGTTGTGGAATAAGATTAAGTAGAACCTAACCTAAACAAACTTGAGAATCATTAAGTATGGTTGCACAAGAACAGAGAGAAATGGAGGTTGAAGAGATTATAGAAAACAAGGGTTCCTATAATATACACGAAGAAAGAGAAGGCAATAGACAACCCTTCAAAATGAAGGATGAACCTCCTATTTATACCTATGCATTTAATGCATGGCAGAGGTACTTTACACGTGTCAGTATCTGGTTGGGTGCATGCTTCTGACTTTTAGCGACATGTTCTGGGCCGTATGATGAACAGTGTAGTCATCAGAGTTGTTGTACGATTATGGACAAAAGCATGTATCTTCTGAAAATTCGTACTATATGTGCAAAAGGATAAGACAAACGAACCTTGGAGTGTAGGCTTCATGATCATTGATCGCTGATGAAGTCTTTTATCATTGAGCGCTGATAAAAGTCAGTTATTGCTGAAGCTTTCCTTCTTGGTTTGTCGCGTGTGTGGACTTGTCTTGGTTTCACTGATATCCGCATCAGATCATGAGTAGACTTGTCACTTGTTCATCAGTTTTGTCTTCGATGTCAGCGATGAACATCTTTGTCGTGAAACTTGTATTTAGGGATACATTTAACATTTACATCAGAGATCATCAGTGATACTAAACAGACTCAGTATATTATCCCTGATGGTGAAACACTAATACATACAGATGTTAAATGCAATTTTCACTAAGTAATTTTAAGGATCATCATTAAATCATTGAGAGAGTTTGGATCAACATTATTCTAATATAATATACTAATTTTTGTATCACTTGCTAATATATGTTATATCCTTTTTATTAGCGGTTTTAACCTAACATATAAGAAGGTGGACATCCTTATAGTAATGTTAGCATGAAAAATGCTTGTAGTTATGATAGTGTTTCCAAATGTAATTTTGGTAAGCCAGACATTGAGACGATGCCTCAATTCCTATAGTATCATGTCAAATGATGGAAGAGGTCAAACGGCCTCGAAGAAAACAAAAAAGTGAGTGTCACGTCTTCTCACTTGATCTCTTGCAAACAATAATTCACAGAAAAAATGGTTAAACATATGATGTTGAATTTTTTAAGTTCGTCAATAGAATGTTAGAAAACGTTTGATGTATCGAGAAAGAGAGTACATTTCTTTTTCTTCATTGATGTATCAAGGAATTACGGAAAATAAAAATACGATTCTTAGTACACACAAGAAAGTAAAGTATGTGGTCATTAGTAAATGTTTCGAAGTAAATGATACGATCAAGTGAATATATCATAGTAAAAATATTTACAAAAATAATCCAATTACAAGAGTGTTAATAAATGTTAGAGTATATTACGTTTTTCATCCTTGTGGTTAGGTGTTTTTAACGGTCATTGTCCTTTTTTTTGAAAATTCAACGCAATCTCTCATTGTGGTTGTCTCTTTTAACGAGTTACGTCCCTATGGTTGCCTTTTTTAATGAGTTGGGTCATGTAATTGCTACTGTTTAATGAGTTTGGTCTCAGGGGCGGAGCCAAGATTTGGGTCTAGGGGGGGCATCAATATATATATAGACTTGGGATCACATGAGACCAACCTGTTTTCGTGAGACCGGCGAGACTACATTTTTACTCTTGAAACTTCATAGCAAAACACAGTAAAGGTAACCTTCACAGTGTTTTTTGTTGTGATGGTTCAGAATCTTTTTACTTTCACAATGTTTTGCATTGAAGTTTCAAATGTAAAAATGTTGTCTCACATGTCTCACGAAAACAGACTACACAGTTCCTTTTTACTTTTGTTTCAAGATGCATATTCACTAAGTATTGAATGTATTATATAAAGTACTACCATTAGAATAGTGTAATTGGTGGTGAATTTGTAACAGAGGATAACCATTTTTTTTAAATCAAAGTGAAATTGTTTTTCTTCATTAAGTTCATGGGTGGAAGGATGAAAAAAAGAAAAAGCATATAGCCTCTAATTAGTTTGTGGACTGTGGTCAATAAGTCGTAGGTGGGAGGATGAAAAAAAGAAAAACATCCAGCCTAATTAGTTTGTGGAATGTGGTATGTGAGTGGAGACATAGAGTGGAGTCCAGCCTATTATATAATAAAAGATTGGACTTGATATTACTACATCAAAAAAGAAATTAAGGAATCTAGGGGTCGCTAATGCACCTCCTGGTGCTAAGGTGGCTCCGCCACTGTTTGGTCCCTAACTAAATCAACAACCTGGGTTTATGCGGTTGCATCAATGACCTAGCTCATTGTAAAGATGCAACCACACTTACACAATCCTTTGAATTTTCAGAAAAAAGACAAAGACCGTTAAAAACATATAACCACAAGAACAAAACATGTAATTTACTCTAAATATATTCAACTTTATCAACATTTTACTTTTGGGTCAAAATTAACCAAAATAATCAAATTTAAGAAGTATAATGGTTTTAGTAACGATTTTAAAAGTTCAATGACCAAATATAAGAATATCCTAGAGATGGGCAAACAATCATGAAAAGTATAAGTTGATCAAAAGTTCAAAACGATATATTTAGGGCTCGTTTACCAAACGTTTATTGACGGGGCCAGAATTCTAACTTAGGGGGGACTAAGAGGCATACGAGGGAGTGAACTTAATTTGTTGACTGAAGGTATTTAAACAAAATGCTAATAATGTGATTAATGTTAGTTGTCGTAAGTCTCGTGCCACTTGTGAGGACATTTGAGTTGCTATGAGTGGATTATTAAGAATTTTAAAAGATTGTAGATAAAAACACACAAAAGAAGAACATCAATATTTATGACTTTTGTTTGTGGACTGTTAGAAAAAAGATGAATATATACAGTGCCAATGCTAATTGAAGCAAACACTTAGGGCGCGTTTGGTTTACGGGATTGGAATGGATTTGGAGGGATTTGAATTTCAAATCCATTCCAATCCTATGTTTGGTTTGCAGGAATGAAATTTGTTGACCGGATTTGAAATCCTTTGACCTTTTTAAAATCATTTACTTGATGGATTTGGAATTCCTTTGCAATGGGTCGGGATTTCAAATCCCCCCAAATCCAAATCCTTACTCGAAATCCAATCCATTCCATTCCAATCCCGCAAACCAAACGCGCCCTTATTTATATCAAGTGAAATGTGATTTCACTAATTCAGAAATAAAACATAAATGGCACCAAATATAAATATTTATATTATATATTATGACAAAAGATCATATGAGAAGTTGAGGTTAATGTGAGAAGTATGAGAAGTGGATATGAACCGTTGATCACTTTTAATCAAATATCGTCCCATGAATTGCACTTAGAAGGGAATTGATCTGGTTCATCTGGATGCATCTTATCTAGGTGCATCTCATTCTAATATGCATCTTATCTAGGTGCATCTCATTCTAATATGCATTCATTTTTTATCCAGCAGTTGATAACCACTTCTTATGCTTCTCACGTTAACTTCAACTTTTCACCGGAACCCAACCCTATATATTATATCCATGGACGAAAAACATATTATTTGGAAGACGAAAAAGGATATTTATGGACATCTATGGTCAAACAAATGACCTTATATAAACCTTGATCTATATATTTTTGAACTTTGGACAAAAATATCAATATTGATTTTGTTTAGATTGATGTAATAATGTTTTTTCAAAACATGAATGAAAAAGAAATATAAAATTATAATTGATAATATAAACAGTAAATATTAAAATATCAAAGGGAATTTAATTAAAATGCCCTTTATTGAAAAATCAGTACCCAATATGTCCCAAATTTTGTTATTTTTGCCAAAATACCCCCTACGTCCTCGTTTTTGGTCCGCGTTTTTGAAAAAACGCGGACATAGTGCATTTGGTCCGCGTATGGCTTGAAACGAGGACCAAGTCCGCGTGTAACAGTGAAAAACGCGGACCAAACCCTCGTTTCAAGCCATACGCGGACCAAATGCACTATGTCCGCGTTTTTTCAAAAACGCGGACATAGGGGGTATTTTGGCAAAAATAACAAGATTTGGGGTATATTGGGTACTGATTTTTCAATAAAGGGCATTTTAATTAAATTCCCAAATATCAATGCCTATAAAAATTTTAATAACAACAAGAAAATTGATCGGTGAAACCATAAATTAAAAAAATATTGATGATTAAATAAAAAGCCAAAAACGCAACCAAGGGATTTGGTCCAAGGTTTTGGCAGGTATCTCGAAAGAGCTTTAACCATCTAGCCTAGTGATGGCCAAAAATCGGGCTCGGGCCGAACCGGGCCGGGTCAAAACGGGCTTCGGGCCCAAACAGTGAAAGCAAAAATCGGGCTTCAGGCCGGGCCGGGTTTCACCCGAAAATGTGTGGCCCGGTTAAGCTTGGGTTAAACTGGTTTACAAAAAACCGGGTTGGGCCGGGCCCAAAACCGGGCCAAGATCGGGCCTCGTATATATATATATTTTTTAATAATTTTTTTATATAATAATTAATTACTAACTTTAAAAAATAAAAATTGGATTGGATCACTAAAATACACTTTAAAAATACGTTTTATTTATAATAAATCTCTAAAATACACTTTAAAAATTCATTTTATTTATAATTTTAAGTTACAAACTTACAATACATAAATTCAAGTATTTATAGGGGTTTGGAAGGGTAAAAAATACAAAAAAAGGGTCAAAAAATGGTCACAAACGGTAACATAATGGCTAGTTTTTTGAATTAGTGAGAATCGGGTCGGGCCGGGCCAAAAACCGGGCCGTGAACCGGTTTCGGGCCGAGCCGGGTCGGGCCGACAAATCCTCCAAATACCTAGCCCGGTTCATATTTTTGGGCTTCAAACCAGTTTGGCACCGGGTCGGGCCAAGTTGGGCTTCAGGCGGGTCGGGCCCCGGTTAACCGATCGGGTCGGGCCGGGCCGATATGGCCATCACTAATCTAGCCTATACGAAGTTTTA
Source organism: Arctium minus (assembly GCA_954870635.1). Taxonomy (NCBI): domain Eukaryota; kingdom Viridiplantae; phylum Streptophyta; class Magnoliopsida; order Asterales; family Asteraceae; genus Arctium; species Arctium minus. Next base: position 92,917,815 of record OX941086.1, on the reverse strand, counting down.
TGTTTTTCTTTCTACTACATGCTATTAAAATGGGAGATTGGGGTTGCTAAGCACTAGCCAACCCCCCCCCCTACTAGCCATGTTGTTACTGGATAAACGCTTATCGAGAAAAGTCATCACTCTCACTTACCTTATGAGGTAACGTTTTTTACCATAAAAATGGATTGATGATAAGGGTTTATGACCCGGTAAGCACTTACCGAATAAAAAAGTCATCACCCTCACTTACTGGGGTAAGACTATCGATCCTTGTCTTCCCTCTTAAGGGGTAAGATTATTGGTCCTTGTTATGTTTACCCAGTAAGGTAAGTGTTCAGTAAACGACCCTAAAACGCTTATCAAGTAAGCGCTTATCAAGTAAGCGCTTATCAAGTAAGCGCTTATCAGTAAAAGTCACCACTCTCATTTACCTTATGGGGGTGGCTAAGCTGACCATCAAAATGGATTAATGGTAAGCGTTTACTCGGTAAAAGTCATCACCTTCACATATACCAGGTAAGACTCTAGATCCTTGTTTTTTCTTTAACCGGGTAAGATTCGCGGTCCTTGTTATCTTCACCCGGCAAGGTAATAGAACCGCTAAATGCTTACCAAGGTAAGTGTTTAGTAAACAACCCCTTAGTGCAATTTCATACCTATAAGTTTATTCATAAAACTTGATAGAAATATGGTTTTTGGTATAACGCAGAGTCAGGATATTAGACCCACAAACGTTTGTTCTTATTAGATAGTCAATTTCTTCTTTTTTTAATTAGCCCGAACTAGTAATTTATACTAAAAAGCCTAGAGAGCTAGGCCACAACACCATTTCCAATGATAAGCCCAAGATGGTCAACGAGAAAAGTTAAGATCGATCATATCAACCACCACCACCACCACCTCTAACTTCAAATCCATCACCACCACCTCTACTTCCGCCACTAACACCACCATCGTCGCCAACCACCTCCGCCTCTGCCTTTGCCTCTACCTCAATTACCAACTCCACTTCCATCACCACTGGTAACCACACTATTGATCACTTGTTTCTTTACATCTACCCTCAACCACCACCACCTTCTCCTCCTCTGACTGCCACAACACCACCATTGCAACAACCTCCACAGCCACTAGCCACGATCGTCGTCGCTTCCTTCAATTCATAAGGACCTTTCAAATAGAATAAAACATAGTTTTTTTTCCTTGTACAAACCGGACTACTTCAAATTATCATCAACTATATCAAATTCTTCATTAAAATTTAATGTATATATATAGATATATTAAAAATTGTGTAAAATGTTTGTAGATTAAATTATTTAAATATTTACTTAATTTATGTCATTTATAACTATTATTTGTTCTAGGTGAACATTACAACTTGTTTCGTCGACATGAAACACTATCGGTCAACCACAAGATTGTGGTGTACTGGTTAAGGCCCTGGGGGATGTGGTGAAATATCCTATCTGCTCAGGGTTTTAATCCAGACATACATAAAAATTTCGGCCACTGAGCTTTAATAAGGACTGATATCTTACAGTCAGAATTTGTCAAATGATTAGTTTAGACATAACATAGGACACCCTTTCCAAAAGAAAAAAAAAACTACTAGTGGTCTTTGACTAATTCCGAATGGACTTTTTAGGTAAACAAACTATTAAAAGATTAGATCCAATGGGCCTGCTTTACCTCTCTTATTTTCATACTCGTCAGATACTTGGGCTCCAGCGCAATACAAACTCAAATAACAATATTATATTATATAAATATTTTCTTTGTCTTTTAGGTATTAAAAATGAGAAAAATTGTATCAGAACCAATTTTAATCTCATTCTTATTTTTTGGAACCAATTTTTTAAATCATAATTAAAAGACTTGAATGAAACTTTTCATATATTTAAGGGTCTCATTGACCGATTTAGTAGGTAAGAGCATCTCCAATAACATTGGGATAATAAATTAGAGAATATTAAATTTCTAAAATAGCAAATCTGTTGGAGTTAAATGTAATACATTTTAGAGATTTTCACTTTTGTGTCTCTATTTTAGAAAAATTATAGGAAAGCTGTTGGAGATGCTCTAACTAATTACCTCAATCTGATGTGACAAATATTTTAAATAAATATATGTTATGTGGATTTCTTTTGAAAAAGCCAACATCAATAATTAAAAAAAGAAAAACAAATTAAATAATCAACTAAAACCAAAAAACAAAAATAAAATCTTGTAACCAAACAGCAACTTCTTCTCGCTAGGTGTTCCTTCTCTCCTTCCCAGTTCCCTCCCATCACTTCCCCCCTTCCATGTTTGATTAACACCTCGCCATTCTATTTTTTCTCTGGTTTTTTTCTTTTCCAACAAAATATGAATAGGTAGAGGTGGCCAAATATCGGATACGGGTCGGGTCCAATCGGTCATCGGGCCGAAACTGTAACCCTCTTAACCGGTTAAGGCCCAACCGGTCCCGGGCCGGTCACGGTTTGGGGCGAAATTTCGGATAACCGGGTAAGGTTATGTGTAAACGGTTATGGGTAACCGGTCCCAGTTCAGTTACGGGTTGGGCCCAAAACCGATTAAGGCTTATTTTTATTATTATTTTTTACATAAAAATTTTAAATAATAATTAATTACATCAATTAATAAAATTTACAAAATAAATTTGGGTCATTCAAATACATTTTAAAAATACGTTTTATTTATACTTTCGAATTAATTACATCAGTTATAAAAAAAATTCAAATATTAAAGATTCCTATTCGCCTTATCCCATTGATTGTATTGAAGAGTCTCGTACTTTTCAAGTCAGTTCTTAAGAGCCGTTGAATCATCAAGGTCGTCGATGTCGTATTCATCATCATCATCGTAATGTGAGAGGCAAAAAAAAAAACAGTAACATTATAAAAAAACAGTAACTTAACAGCTATAAACGGCTACTTTTTTTGAAAAAAATCGGGTCGGGTCGAGCCCTTAACCGGTCACGGGCCGGATCGGGCCGGGCCACCGAATCGCTCCAAAAGTGTAATCGGTTATAAATTTCGGGCCCTTAACCGGTTAAGGTCGGTCCCGGGCCGGATCGGTCATCGGTTAACCGATCGGGTCGGATCGGGCTAGGCCCATTTGGGCACCACTACCTGCATGTGGTGAGGGGGAAGGGGCATAGGTCTTGGGGGAGAAGAAATGGGGGTGGAGAGGAGACATGTCATTATTAACAAAATATGACATGGAAAATTATGTGGGAAAATGCTTTCATTAGCGGGTTAACAGGTCTGAAGACCCTTAAATATATGAAAAGTTTCATTCAAGCACTTTAATATTGATTTTAAAAGTTGATTTACCAAGATTAAAGTTTGTTGAGTAAACTATGATTTTCGTCCCTGTGGTTTTATGTTTATAACGATTTTCGTCCCTGGTCTTTCAAAACTGTTTTTTTCGTCTTCGTAGTTTCTATTTTGCTTCCATTTTCGTCCCTCCATCCAACTTTGTTAAAATTAAAGTTAATTCTTCATTAAGAAAATTACATATTTGGTACTCGTGGTATATCAATTTTTACATTTTAATCCATAAATGATATAGTTTACATTTTTTTTACCTTTTACTTTTTTTATTTATTTATAGTATTTCATTAAGACATTTATTTTTCTATTATTTATATTGTATATTTTCAAAATTATTATAATTTTAATTATAAAAATAATCAATAATTTTTCATTAAAAATATTGATAAATACATGATATTTTTTTCAAAGCTTTAGGTTTAAATCTTATAAAAATTAATATTTTTATCTATTGATTTATTAAATATTTTTATTTATTTTAAATTACCATTGGAAAATTTTAATAAAATTCGAGGAAAAATAGTCTTGTTTTATAACAACCGATTGTTGTTTTTGTTAAATGCACTTTACTCCCTTTATTCCATATTTTCATTTTAACTTTATTTTTTATTAATTAATCAAATTTGTTTAATATATATATATATATATATATATATATATATATATATAAATCTTTGTTCTCTACAAAAATAATCTTATTATATAAACAAAGGTTTATATGTGTGTGTGTGTGTTTGTGTGTGCGTTTGTGTGTGTATGTATATGTTTAATTTAAATATTAAACAAATTTGATTAATTTATAAAAAAAGAGTAAATTATGTTTTTAGTCCCCGTGTCTTGTTAAAAATTGTGAATTTCATCTTTGTGGTTTTGAAATTTCAGTTCTCGTCCTTATGGTTTGCAATTCATTTCTATTTTCGTCCCTGAGGCCAAAATACTACTTTTAAGTACGAATGACTAAAATAGAAATGAATTGCAAACCATAAAGATGAAAAAAGCAATAACAATTAAACAATAAGAATGAAAAAGACGATGAATTATAAACTATATGGATGAAAATGTAATTTCAAAACCATAAGAATAAAAATAGAAATTCTCAACAAACTATAGCGACTAAAAACATAATTTACTCTATAAAAAATAAAGTTTAAAATGAAAATGCGCAACAGTGGGAGTAAAATGCATTTAACAAAAACAACAATCGGTTGTTATAACAAAAGACAATTTTTTTCTCGAATTTTATTAAAAAATTTCTAATTGTAATTTAAAATAAATAAAAACTTTAATAAATCAATAGATAAAAAAATATTAATTTTAGGAGCTTTAAACCTAAAGCTTTGAAAAAAATATCATGTATTTATCAATATTTTTAATGAAATTATTTAATTATTTTTATAATTAAAGTTATAGTAATTTTAAAAATATATAATATAATTAATGGAAAAATAAATGTCTTGATAAAATACAATAAACAAAGAAAAAGTAAAATGTAAAAAATATAAATTATGTAATTTAAAAACAAAAATGTAAAATTGTTATACCATAAGGACCAAATGTCTAATTTTCTCAATCATTTTGGAAAAATTAACTCTAATTTTCAAAAAAGTTGGATGGAAGGACTAAAATGGTAGTAAAATAGAAACCATAGAGGTGAAAAAAACAGTTTTAAAAGATCAAGGACGAAAATGGTTATAAACATCAAACCATAGGGACTAAAATCATAGTTTACTCAAATTTGTTTCATTTTGATGCAATTTTCCCTTTAGAAATATGATAAACTCTTTAAAAATTTCATGCTAAAATTATTATTTTTTAATAATTATTAAAAATATATTCTTTTTTTATAAGATTTTTTATTTGGTGATTATTGAGGGTATTTTGGGTGTATAATCACATAAATTTATGAGTTTGAATACCATTTTTCGTATATCGCTCGGTGAAATACTTCTTGTGGGATTTTCCTCGAGCTTTTGAAAATGGTCAAACTTACTCTCAGGTGCGGAACACAACTTTTCCAACCGCAGGGACTGGAACTAATATATTATATAATTTGTAGTCCTTAACATGGACGGACCCATAAATTTTTTCATACCATAGCACCATATTTTTTTATACGGTTTTTATTAACGTATCTACATCTTTTTACCAACGTTCAATATTGTCCGATTTGTTTTCAGCCTAATTCTGCCGCTTCAAAGGATTTTTAAAGTTTTTTGTTTGATTTCGAAGGATTTTTAAGTTTTTTTTTATCGATTTCGAGATACTTTTTCGATATTTTTTTGTGGATTTCAAGAGTTTTTTATTTTGTTGATTTCAAGAGTTTTTTGGTTCTTCGGTTGATTACTAACATGTTTAAAAAACTAACATGTTTTAAAAAACCCATGAATATAGTATTCCAACACTGCAATAAAACTGGATTTATAGGACCTTGAAAATATTTAATTCTCTACATAGATTGTTTTGTAGGACTTGAGCTACAGGATAAAACATTTGTGTCTGATGTAAAAGTGTTACAATAAATTTATAGGACGTTTTCAGACGTCTTAATAAAAAAGTTAGCACATATTTGAACTAAAGTGTTGTAACACCCTCAATTCTGAAAATAGCAACTAATTTGAAATTTTCTAAATACATCGATAATTGATTCATCTACAATCACAATTTAAGTTTGAACCTCAGTACACACATTCCATTCCATACATACAGACTATAATAAGAACGGGTGCTACTAAAACCCAACAATAATCACTATCTCCAAACTGCGGAAGACTTCACCAACTACTTACACTTGTGTAAGACTAAGGCTCAACTCTTCATAGCACTGCTAGAATCAAAACCCCCAACTGGAACCTGATGCACATGCCGACAAATAAAAAGGGTTAGGCTTTACGCCTAGTGAGCTCAAGAGTTTTCAACATTTATAAATGAATCGTTAAAGAGGAAGAATGCAATTAAATCATAATCTTTCAAAATGATATGTTTCAATCATGAAAATGACTCGTTTACTAATAATTATGCATTTTAAACGAAAGAGACACCAATATAATCGTTGACCAAACCAAACCGTTTTAAGGGCTAAGATCCCAATATAAAACGTTCTTTCGTAAACTTAGATTTAACCAAAAACTTGCTCAAAATGAGAATAGATAGAGGACTCACAATTGTATAAAACGCGGGTAAAATGTTATATCTCGAAATACCCAAAACACGGGTGAATCATGACACACAACTCATAAACCATAAATGAAAACCCATGTAAATAAATATCGCAGTGAACACGGACATTAGACCCAATACTCACACAATCATGAATGGAAAGAAACCAAATACCGAAACGTAGAAACGACGCATTCCATTCAAACCTTAATATACGTGGGGGAAACCCAATATTAAGGCCATCATTTACCGTCTACCGCACAAAACCAAAGTTGATAAGATACGACATTGACATTTAAAAATACCACGGATCGACGACGGGAGACCCGTATACGTTGAGAGTAGAGGAACACGCAAGTAGACCGCCCATACAACTTACTAGCATGTCATCTCAACGTTTCCATCTTGGGTGGCGAGAACACGTAAATGGGGCCACCCGTGATGTTATTGGATTTCACCACATATCTCGGTCTTAGTTCCCATGCCATACCAGACATCACAACCTCAGACCGTTTATTGATTCTAGCCATACTCCGTCGAGTTCCACCCCAAGGACTTACGGACATGGGTGTCTATCCAATCTAGACGAGTTTCAACTCGGAGGCTCGTGCCACCTATTGCCTACTCGCTAGCGAAACCAAGCGGTCAACGGTCATAACCAACCTTACCCGCTTTCCCAATACAGACAGACTTACGTGCCTATGGACCCATTACAACACTGTCTAACATTACATGACTCCAAATGCAAGACCAAAGCTCCCAAAACATGTAACTCTCAAATGACACGAAAATGCGCCATCATACTCAAAATCTCACAACGGTTATTAATCCGGACAAATGTCCTCAAGACTCAATTTAGTCAAAACCGAGCCAAAGACCCAACAATTTACGTAAACCCCCAAATGAAAGCCAGTATAAACCTTGAAACACGCTTGACCAACTATCATGCAAACACAACGACCAAAAGTATGATTAACTCAAATCTCATCGTTGGTTGAGGCAAACCATTTTCCAAATGAACTCATGCCCTTATATTTCCAAAATGCCTCATAACACATTAATATGCATTTTCCAAAATTCCCAAAGATCCCAAAATGGGTGTTTCAACATGTTTATAAAACTAAACATTTCAAAATAACCAAGACTTATCAGATGATCAGCAGTTAACAATTTCATGTAAAACACAAAGCACTTTAAAAATGAACATTTTGGCATGTACACCGTTTTCACAAATCAACTTGAACTCACCTCGCTAGATTTAGGCTAAATCTAGATTTTTACCCCAACTTAAGCTCCTTTGAAAAATTCTGAATTCCACAAAAAAATCCTTCAAAAACCTAGATCCAAAGTACTGTAATCAAGATGAGACAGTGGCGACTCGCCTTTGGGTTTGTTGGGTGAAGACGGTAAAATCCTGGTAGGAGAAGGTGGCACAAGAAAAGTACTGTAATCAAGATGAGACAGTGGTTGCGCGTGTGATTTGCTTTGGAACGGGAAATATGTTTCGTCGAATTTTGCATGGCGAGATATGTATAACCGGGAGTTTGTCGGATCGATACAGAGAAATTCTTTATATCGATAGCTATACCTTAGAAAAACGCCTGTTGACTGCGTGGAGCAAATTTGTGTTGCGTGTAGTCTCGAAGACAAGGATAAACACGACAACCATAAGGGTGAAAAACAGAATAGTTCGGCGGAGTACCCATCAAAATTTCGTGTGGCGATAAGTTTTTGAGTAGAGGTGTGGGTAGACGATTTATAATGTAAACGACAGAAGAAAAAGCGGTAAACCAATACGACATCGGTACTTTTGCATGAAAAAGTATGGCTAACCTGGTTTCCGTGACATGCCTGTGTTTCCGTTCGACCCGACCATTTTGGGGTGGTGTATATGGACATGAAAGATGGTGCAAAATGCCATGAGCTGATAGCAAAGCTTGAAATCTGTGGCTTGTAAATTCGGCTCCTCCGTCACTGTGAAAAATCTTTATTTTTTGCCCAAGTTGATTTTCAACTAATTTATGGAATTTGATGAAAATATCATAACTTTCAGATTTGGATTTCATTGGATATAACCAAGAAAATCGAGAAAAATCATCGATAAAGAGAATATAATAGCGATATCCTTCCGTAGAGGTGATCGGTGCAGGTCCCTATATATCGCAATGGACTATGTCAAGCGGGGTTTTAGACCGTTTATTATCAGAAGTAAAAGGAAGTTTGTGGCTTTTCGCTAGTTGACAAGATTCACATAATATTGGGTCCGGTAAAATAGAAGATACAACCAATCGTTTCTGAGAATTAAGTGTTGGTATTACACGATTATTGACGTGCCCGAGACGTGTATGCCATAGGTGAAAAGATCCTTTTGTAAGGGGGTTGTTGAGATCGGCTAGCAAGGCGTGATCAATTTGATGTAGACGATAAAGGTCGCGATCACTTATCCCGGTTGCCAGAGTTGTGTCGTCCACCCGATTCTGGATAACAAAGGAGTTTTTAGAGAAAACTACATTAACGGGTAGATCGTGTGTGAGCCGACTAATGGATAAAAGATTGCGTGTGAGTTGGGGAACCACAAGAATGTCTCGCAAGATAATGTGAGGCGAGAAAGTGTGGTTTCCAACGTGGGATATGGGCAGAAAATTGCCATTACCGACGATGACCTGTGCCTTACCGTGATATGATGTGGATGCGTCAAGTGTAGATGCACTAGGAGTCATGTGATCCGATGCACCAGAGTCAAGATACCAATCGGATATGTCTGAATTTACGACAGAAGAGGAAGCATTGAAAGCTTCCGCAAAATTGGTATGTGTGGGATTTGTGCGACGTTGAAGAGTATATTCACGGCATTGGGTTGCTTTGTGACCGATACGATCACAAAGTTGACATCGAGGAACGTATGTGCGACGACCACCACGTCCACGACGGCCGGAATTACGATAATCGGGCTGTCCACCTTGCCGATTGGAAGAGCCTCGATAAGAACCTCGACCGGAAGTGTTAGCAGTAAACGCAATAGGAGTAGAGGCTGTAGTGGAGATCGATTTTTGAAAGATCTCGTGCGCTTCGGCTCTATGGATGAGATCTGTGAATCGTGGGAGAAGGGTGACGGCCATTTGCGCGGTGGAGAAATTAGAGAAATCGGCACCCAATCCACGAAGGAACCATTGAGATTGAAACGATTCATTTACCGACTTACCGATCGAGGCTAATTGATCGCATATCCGCTTGAAGTGACGTGTATATTCTTGGACGGATGAGGCGCCTTTTGGATAGTTGCTGCAGATCGGAACGAAGAGAGAGTTCACGACTTTCCGAGGCATGGCTAAATGTTGATTCAAGGGTTGTCCAGGCAGTACGTGCGGTGGTGCAACCAACAACCACCGCCATGGCTTCTTCTGATAAAGAGGAGTGCAACAACATACGCAATTGGCGATCAGTTTGAGAGGAAGGAGAGATGGTTGGATCTTCAAGAAACTTCATCAAATCTTGAGATTCAAGAATTGGGATGATTTGATTTTTCCACAAAAGGTAATTGGAGGAATTCAATTTGATGGTCATCATATGAATAAGAGTAGCAAAAGGAAGGGAGGAAGAAGATTAGCCACTGCTTGTGGCAATGCTGGGATCATTGCTAGAGGTAGGTGCCATGTTTAAGGAGAAATTGAGAGAGAGAGAGAGAGAGAGAGAGAGAGAGAGAGAGAGAGAGAGAGAGAGAGAGAGAGAGAGAATCAAAATTTGGCTGATACCATGTAGAGAATTGATATGGAATATTTCTAACCACACTTTGTGGGAGAGGAGAAGATTATTATTTATATGTATTAGATTACAAGGGATATATACAAAGACTTTGATAACCGACTAACAAACTTAGTTAGAGAAGGATTCTATCTATTTGAGTATTTGTAATTATCTGCATTAATAACCTCCTCCTCTGACTGCCACAACACCACCATTGCAACAACCTCCACAACACTAGCCACAATAGTCTTCGCTTCCTTCATTTCATAAGGACCTTTCAAATAGAATAAAACATAGTTTTTTTTCCTTGTACAAACCGGACTACTTCAAATTATCATCAACTATATCAAATTCTTCATTAAAATTTAATGTATATATATAGATATATTAAAAATTGTGTAAAATGTTTGTAGATTAAATTATTTAAATATTTACTTAATTTATGTCATTTATAACTATTATTTGTTCTAGGTGAACATTACAACTTGTTTCGTCGACATGAAACACTATCGGTCAACCACAAGATTGTGGTGTACTGGTTAAGGCCCTGGGGGATGTGGTGAAATATCCTATCTGCTCAGGGTTTTAATCCAGACATACATAAAAATTTCGGCCACTGAGCTTTAATAAGGACTGATATCTTACAGTCAGAATTTGTCAAATGATTAGTTTAGGCATAACTTAGGACACCCTTTCCAACAAAAAAAAAATCTACATGTGGTCTTTGACTAATTACGAATGGACTTTTTAGGTGAATAAAACTATTAAAAGATTAGATCCAATGGGCTTGCTTTACCTCTCTTATTTTCATATTCGGCAGATACTTGGGCTCGAGCGCAATACAAACTCAAATAACAATATTATATTATACTAGAAGTGTACTCGTACAATGCTGCTAGATACATCATGATTTTAATGTTTCATTTTATTTTCTATTTTTTGTCGATTTACATTACGATTTTGGTTGATTGTGAGAAGTTGATAATGATTTTTTTTATATAAATTTGTTTAATTTAGACTTAATAATATAATGTAATTTATTTTGGTTTAATAATATAATTTTTTTTATAAAATATTATGTTAGATTTTTTTGATTATATTTTATATTTTTATATTTAAAATTTGATTTTTATTCTATATTTAATTATGCTGAGAGTTATTTTAGGGGAGTTAAAGTGGGAAATGATTTTAGGAGAGTTAAAATGGTTAGAGATAATGATTAAAATTTAATAAATAGCATTAAGTGTAGTATATACAACTTTAATGGTTGTTTTTTAAGTAATTAACATTAAATAGTTGTACATTAAGTTTTAAAACTTGTTTTTAAGAGTTTTTTATGTCATCTTTATAATATAGTATAGATAAATATTTTCTTTTTTTAGGTATTTAAAAATGCGAAAAATTGTATCAAAACAGAACCAACTTTAATCTCATTCCTATTTTTGGGAACCAATTTTTAAAATCATCATTAAAAGACTTGAATGAAACTTTTCATATATTTAAGGGTCTCATTGACCGATTTAGTAGGTAAGAGCATCTCCAATAACATTGGGATGATAAATTAGAGAATATTATAATAATATAAGTTATTTTAAAATTTCTAAAATAGCAAATCTGTTGGAGTTAAATGTAATACATTTTAGAGATTTTCACTTTTGTGTTTCTGTTTTAGAAAAATTATAGGAAAACTGTTGGAGATGCTCTAACTGGTTACCTCAATTTGATGTGACAAATATATTAAATAAATAAATGTTATGTGAATTTCTTTTGAAAAAGCCATATCATCAATAATTAAAAAAAGAAAAACAAATTAAATAATCAACTAAAACAAAAAACAAAAATAAAATCATGTAACCAAACAGCAGCTTCTTCTCGCTAGCTGTTCCTTCTCTCCTTCCCAGTTCCCCTCCCATCACTTCCCCCTTTCCATGTTTGATTAACACCTCGCCATTCTACTTTTTCTCTGGTTTTTTTCTTTTCCAACAAAATATGAATAGGTAGAGGTGGCCAAATGTCGGATACGGGCCGGGTCCAATCGGTCATCGGGCCGAAACTGTAACCCACTTAACTGGTTAAGGCCCAACCGGTCCCGGGCCGGTCACGGTTTGGGGAGAAATTTCGGATAACCGGGTAAGGTTATGTGTAAACGGTTAAGGGTAATCGGTCCCGGTTCAATTACGGGCCAGGCCCAAAACTGATTAAGGCTTACTTTTATTTATTTTTATTTTTTTTAAATAAAATTTTTAAAATATAATTAATTACATCAATAAATAAAATTTACAAAATAAATTTGGGTCATTCAAATACACTTTAAAAATACGTTTTATTTATACTTTCGAATTAATTACATCAGTTATAAAAAAAATTCAAATATTAAAGATTCCTTTTCGCCTTATCCCATTGATTGTATTGAAGAGTCCCGTACTTTTCAAGTCAGTTCTTAAGAGTCGTTGAATCATCAAGGTCGTCGATGTCGTATTCTTCATCATCATCTTAATGTGAGAGGGGAAAAAAATAGTAACATTATAAAAAAACAGTAACATAACAGCTATAAACGGCTACTTTTTTTGAAAAAAAATCGGATCGGATCGGGCCTTTAACCGGATAAAATCTCTTACAACAAGTCCAAACTTGAAATACTAATCTAGGTTCAACCATCAACAAATAAATAAAGTCTTACACGAAGACTAAATCGAGTCGGGTGTTACTAAACCCCAAATACAGGTTGCTATTCCCAAGATAAAGACGAAAGACTTCACCAGGCTACTCACCCCCGTGGATATGACTAATACTCAACTCTTCGCAACAACGCTAGAACCATTTCCCCCAACCAGAACCTGATGCACATACCGACAAATAAAAAGGTTAGGCTAACGCCTAGTGAGTTCAAGAGTTTACAAGATGGAATTAATATATTTGTTAAAGGGAAAGAATGCAATTTAAATCGTAGACAATCAAAATATTTACTTTAAATATTAAACGACAACATTTTCCAGAAACACCCTTAAACACAAGGGACCCAAATTGAACCTTCATTCGTGAAACCACTTTAACCCCAAACACACCCAAAACGTGAATAGAAAGCAAAACTCCCAATTTATAATGATGCGAAATAAGATTTTACTTCTCGAAGCACCCCAAACGTGGGCGGGGCATAATACACAACCCATAAATCTTGAGTAAACAGACCTATATATGCAACACGTCACCGAAAATATGGATAATAAAATACTACCCTTTAATACCAAAATAACACCTTCCGGTGATGGGGGAGACCCGATTCCATTGTACGTGGCGGAACACAAAGTTAAGCCACATAACCATGTTGTCGAACTACACCTCAGATCATGACTGTATTGCCTGCTCCGTCGAGCTACACCTCCAGTCGGACTTTATTTCAGGTCCCAAACATCGTATCCCCTATTGCCTGCTCCGCCGAGCTACACCTCAAGGATACACGGTCTTATTGTCTGTTCGGTTTCTAGCGGAGTTTCATCCTTAGGGTACTCATTCGACCCCTAGTGCCTACTCCCTAGCATTCAAGATAGGAGCCCCAACTTCGATGTCTAACCTCGTACACAAGAATTAGACATCCAACATAAGACTCATGGTCCAGAAGTACAACCCATAAAGGTTCCTCTTCCCCAAACAACCGGGACGACGCCAATGCCAACACGACATTATTTCCCAAAGTGAGAATCCCAAGAGTCCTCACCATTAAACACGACTGACTTACCTGCCTATGGATCCAATGCATTACAGTCTAAAATACATGACTCCAATTGAATGACACACGCACTCAAAACATGTATTCTCCAAAATAAAGTGCAATAAATGCAACTCACACCCAACGCTCCACTTTAAGTTATTAAAACCGGACAAAAGTCCCCAATACCCGACAAAGCCGAAAACTGAGCCTTAAGCTCAACTAACCAAACGACCATATGCTGAAATCCACAAAATGCAATAAAATGCAGCGACCACATATATGCAAATACATGCTTCGACTACATGAATAAACTCCAACGTAAATCATTTTCCACAAGTTTATAATCTCATTTACTACATCCAAACGTCCCATGATACACATTTAAATAACACTTACTCAAGAGATTTATACTCATACGATAAATCATTTAAATACCAATATCACCGGTTTACTCAATAAAATACTTGAGTTACATCTTTTCCCAAAACATTAGGTTCATAAGTTCAGAAACGTTTGCAAGGTTGGGAATGACCCAGCGCCCATGACTCACCCAGTGGTATTTTTAAAACATTTCACGATACAAAATACATGTAATACCAACAAGCATAAAAATGCATTCCTACCCAATACTTTCCATTTAGGTAAATAAGTCATCAATTCATTTTCATTTCGATGCATTTAACAACATACTCAAAAATCCTCAAGATGAGTGTTTTATAAGTTTACAAAGTTACCCACTTCCAAATAACCAAACTTATCAGCAGTTAACATTTTAATGTAAGACATAAACACTTTAAAATAAACATTTTGGCATGCACACCGTTTTCACAAATCAACTTGAACTCATCTTGCTAGATTTAGGCTAAATTTAGATTTTACCCCACTTTGAGCTCCTTTGAAGAAACTTGAATCTTCAAGTCCAAAACTTCCAAAAACCTAGATTCACAAGTTTCCACCCATTAATAAACATATTCAACCATTTAGAATCGATCCCCAAACACCTTATATCAAAATCCCCATTTTGGTCAAAAACCCTAATTTGACCTAACTTTTCTCAAACTATTCCAAACCGAAATTGGAGTAATAAAACACTAGGAAATCATCAACGAAACATTTACATCACTTAATGAGGTTTAGAAATGAAGAGGATAAACTTACCACTTAGGTTTTGATGAAAACCTAGAAAACTCAAAAATGGAGTTTGAGGTTGAAGATGAAGATGAAGGTTCTTGGTGTTTAGCTTCTACCCATTGATGATGTTTCAATACTTGAGGATGGAGGCATTTGATGGATCAAAATCACCATGGATGGGTTTGGGAGGTCTTGAGAGAGTTTAGAGGGAGTTGGGAAGGAAATGAGAAGTGAAGAGTGAGAAAAGGGGCTGAAATTCGACTTAACAGTAGCCTGCACAGCTTTGGCGACATTGCCAAGCGACTATGCCTAGGGCAATTTCGCCTGGCATAGTCGCCAGTGTGCCCCAGGCCCATGTTTCTCTTCTGCGACTGTGCCACGCACGACTGTGACTTGTCATAGTCGCCGGGCATTGTCGCGGGACCTTTCTGGAGCCCCGAAACTCGACTTATTCACTACCAAAACTCCTGAAACTCCGAGGCACTTTAAACAATACATTTCCCAACAAAACCCCACTGTTTACAAGTCATAGAAACGTTCGGGTGACATTTACTTACCAAAAATTACGGGTGTTACACACACTCATATATATATATATAAATCTTTGTTTTCTACAAAAATAATCTTATTATATAAACAAAGGTTTATATATGTGTGTGCGTTTGTGTGTTTATGTATATGTTTAATTTAAATACTAAACAAATTTGATTAATTTATAAAAAAAGAGTAAATTGTGTTTTTAGTCCCTGTGGCTTGTTAAAAATTGCGAATTTCGTCCTTGTGGTTTTGAAATTTCAGTTCTCGTCCCTATGGTTTGTAATTTATTTCTATTTTCTTCCCTGAGGCCAAAATACTACTTTTAAGTATGAATAACTAAAATAGAAATGAATTGCAAACCATAGGGATGAAAAAAGCAATAAAAATTAAACAATAAGGATGAAAAAGACAATGAATTATAAACTATATGGATGAAAATGTAATTTCAAAACCATAAGGATAAAAATAGAAATTCTCAACAAACCATAGGGACTAAAAACATAATTTACTCTATAAAAAATAAAGTTTAAAATGAAAATGCGCAACAGTAGGAGTAAAATGCATTTAACAAAAACAACAACCGGTTCTTATATCAAAAGAAAATTTTTTTTTCTCGAATTTTATTAAACTTTTTCTAATTGTAATTTAAAATAAATAAAAAACTTTAATAAATCAATAGATAAAAAATATTAATTTTAGGAGCTTTAAACCTAAAGCTTTGAAAAAAATATCATGTATTTATCAATATTTTTAATGAAATTATTTAATTATTTTTATAATTAAATTAATAGTAATTTTAAAAATATATAATATAATTAATAGAAAAATAAATGTTTTGATAAAATACAATAAACAAAGAAAAAGTATAATGTAAAAAATATAAATTATGTAATTTAAAAACAAAAATGTAAAATTGTTATACCATAAGGACCAAATGTCTAATTTTCTCAATCATTTTGGAAGAATTAACTTTAATTTTCAAAAAGTTGGATGGAGGGACTAAAATGGTAGTAAAATAGAAACTATAGGGGCAAAAAAACAGTTTTAAAAAACCAAGGAAAAAATGGTTATAAACATCAAACTACAGGGACTAAAATCATAGTTTACTCAAGTTTGTTTTATTTTGATACAATTTTCCCTTTAGAAATATGATAAACTCTTTAAAAATTTCATGCTAAAACTATTATTTTTTAATAATTATTAAAAATATATTCTTTTTTATAAGATTTTTTATTTGGTGATTATTGAGGGTATTTTGGGTGTATAATCACATTAAGTGGTGACATAAATTTATGAGTTTGAATACCATTTTTCATATATCGCTCGGTGAATTACTTCTTGTGGGATTTTTCTCGAGCTTTTGAAAATGGTCAAACTTACTCTCAGGAGCGAAACACAACTTTTTAAATTGTAGGGGTCAGAACTAATATATTATATAATTTGTAGTTCTTACTAACAGGGACGGACCCATAAATTTTTTCATAGTATAGCACCATATTTTTTCAAACGGTTTTTATTAACGTGTCTACATCTTTTTACCAACGTTCAATAATGTCCGATGTGTTTTCAGCCTAATTCTGCCGCTTCAAGGGATTTTTAAAGTTTTTTGTTTGATTTCGAAGGATTTTTAAGGTTTTTTTTATCGATTTCGAGATATTTTTTTCGGTACTTTTTTGTGGATTTCAAGAGATTTTTTTTGTTGATTTCAAGAGTTTTTTGCTTGATTACTAACATGTTTAAAAAACTAACATGTTTAAAAAAACCCATGAATATAGTATTCCAACATTGCAATAAAACTGGATTTATAGGACCTTGAAAATATTTAATTCTCTACATAGATTGTTTTGTAGGACTTGAGCTATAGGGTAAAACATTTGTGTCTGATGTAAAAGTGTTACAATAAATTTATAGGACGTTTTCAGACGTCTTAATAAAAAAGTTAGCACATATTTGAACTAAAGTGTTGTAACACCATCAATTCTGAAAATAACAACTAATTTGAAATTTTCTAAATACATCGATAATTGATTCATCTACAATCACAATTTAAGATTGAAACTCAATACACACATTCCATTCCATACATACAGACTATAATAAGGACGGGTGCTACTAAAACCCAACAACAATCACTATCTCCAAACTGCGGAAGACTTCACCAACTACTTACACTTGTGTAAGACTAAGGCTCAACTCTTCATAGCACTGCTAGAATCAAAACCCCCAACTGGAACCTGATGCACATGCCGACAAATAAAAAGGGTTAGACTTTATGCCTAGTGAGCTCAAGAGTTTTCAACATTTATAAATGAATCGTTAAAGAGGAAGAATGCAATTAAATCATAATCTTTCAAAATGATATGTTTCAATCATGAAAACGACTCGTTTACTAATAATTATGCATTTTAAACGAAAGGTACAACAATATAATCGTTGACCAAACAAAACTGTTTTAAGGGTTAAGATCCCAATATAAAACGTTCTTTCGTAAACTTAGATTTAACCAAAAACTTGCTCAAAATGAGAATAAAGAGAGGACTCACAATTGTATAAAATGCGGGTAAAATGTTATATCTCGAAATACCCAAAACACGGGTGAATCATGACACACAACTCATAAACCATAGATGAAAACCCATGTAAATAAATATCGCCGTGAACACGGACATTAGACCCAATACTCACACAATCATAAATGGAAAGAAACCAAATACCGAAACGTAGAAACGACGCATTCCATTCAAACCTTAATATACGTGGGGGAAACCCAATATTAAGGCCATCATTTACCGTCTACCGCACAAAACCAAAGTTGATAAGATACGACATTGACATTTAAAAATACCACGGATTGACGACGGGAGACCCGTATACGTTGAGAGTAGAGGAACACGCAAGTAGGCCGCCCATACAACTTACTAGCATGTCATCTCAACGTTTCCATTTTGGGTGGCGAGAACACGTAAATGGGGCCACTCGTGATGTTATTGGATTTCACCACATATCCCGGTCTTAGTTCCCATGCCATACCAGACATCACAACCTCAGACCGTTTATTGATTCTAGCCATACTCCGTCGAGTTCCACCCCAATGGCTTACGAACATGGGTGCCTATCCAATCTAGACGAGTTTCAACTCGGAGGCTCGTGCCACCTATTGCCTACTCGCTAGCGAACCCAAGCGGTCAACGGTCATAACCAACCTTACCCGCTTTCCTAATACAGACAGACTTATGTGCCTATGGATCCATTACAACACTGTCTAACATTACATGACTCCAAATGAAAGACCAAAGCTCCCAAAACATGTAACTCTCAAATGACACGAAAATGCGCCATCATACTTAAAACCCCACAACGGTTATTAATCCGGACAAATGTCCTCAAGACTCAATTTAGTCAAAACCGAGCCAAAGACCCAACAATTTACGTAAACCCCCAAATGAAAGCCAGTATAAACCTTGAAACACGCTTGACCAACTATCATGCAAACACAACGACCAAAAGTATGATTAACTCAAATCTCATCGTTGGTTGAGGCAAACCGTTTTCCAAATGAACTCATGCCCTTATATTTCCAAAATGCCTCATAACACATTAATATGCATTTTCCGAAAAAGTTTATAAGATCAAATACACAAAATGACACTTACGTCAATTGAACTCCAATTATATATGTAAAATCATCAAAGAAACATTTAACATGATTTATTTACCAAAATTCCCAAAGATCCCAAAATGGGTGTTTCAACATGTTTATAAAACTAAACATTTCAAATTAACCAAGACTTATTAGGTGATCAGCAGTTAACAATTTCATGTAAAACACAAAGCACTTTAAAAATGAAAATTTTGGCATGTACACCGTTTTCACAAATCAACTTGAACTCACCTCGCTAGATTTAGGCTAAATTTAGATTTTTACCCCAACTTGAGCTCCTTTGAAAAATTCCGAATTCCACAAGAAAAATCCTTCAAAAACCTAGATCTAAAGATTTACAACCATGAATAAGCATCTTCAACCATAAAGAATCGATCTCCAAACATCTTATAAAAAAAAATCTCTATTTTGGCCAAAACCCTAATTTGACATATCTTCCCCAAAATCAGCCAACCCCAAGTTGGATAAATAGAAACACTATGAGGTCAAAGATGAAGCATTTGTAACATGATTAAAGTTTTAGAAAGAAAGTGGATGAACTTACAATATGGGTTTTGATAGAACTCAAAACCCTAGATTTTCTTGAAGAAGACTTCAATGGAGATGGTGGAATGGTAGCTTCTTGAATCCTAGACTTCCAAGACTTGGATGGTGATGGAAATGCTTCAAAATCAAGGTGAATGGACATAGGAATGGCTAGGGTTTGAACCAAGAAGGTGGGAATCGGTTTGGGAGAGAAATGGTGGAATTTGAGAAGTGAGAAATGAGAAAAAGGCTGAAATTCACGACTTAACAGCAGCCTGGGCCACTGGTGCGACAATGGCCAGCGACATTGCCCAGGGCAATGTCGCCAAGCTCCCCCTGGCCACTGTTCCTTCTCTGCGACTATGACACTGTCATAGTCGCCGGACATTGTAGCGTAACCTTTCCGGGGCCCCGAAACTCAACTTTTTCAATGCCAACACTCCCGATACTCCAAGGGACTTTAGATAAAGCTTCCTCGACAAAATCCCACCGTCTACCAGTCACAGAAACGTCCGGGTGATAATTACTTACCAAAAATTACGGGTGTTACAAGTGTCATATTAATATATTTTATAATATATTACATGAAAACGTGTTTTATAAAAACTAGTGTCCTATAAAAATATATGTTTGTAGGATATTTCTCAAAAGTGTCCTAAAAACTTAAGTTTATATGAAACTTAAGCTACAGGATAAAAACATTTGTGTCTGATGTAAAAGTATTATAATAAATTTATAGGATGTGTTTAGACGTTTTAATGAAAAAGTTAGCATATTTTTTAAACTAAAGTGTTATATAAACATTTTTATATAAGATGTACAATTGTTTGGTACAATAAACTTTAATCATTTTATTTTTCAACTTGCTAGATGATGGTAACCCATGTTCTCTAAAATCTAAATCATAAACACATAAAATCAAATCAATCTTAAATGACTAAATCCTTAGATTTAAATCTAAATCATAAAACAAAAATTCAAGAAATTATATCAAACAAAATCAAATATTCAAACTAGAGTTATAATCCAAAAAATCATGAATATGACATTGAAATTAAAATTAAAATTTTAAATATAACATAGAAACTAAAAACTTGGAGAAATCAATAGACCATGAAAATAAAAATAATATTGAATGAGCTTGAGAATTAAGATCATGAGTTAGTTGGTGAACTAGACTACTAGAGTGCAGGCCAGATTGAAAAATAAAAATAAAAATAAAAATAAAAATAAAATACACATATATTTTTTATGTTGGCTTCTTAATCATCAACAAAATCAGAGGGCCTTGGCACCTGTAGCCCTAATAGCCATCCGCCCCTGCTTACTCTACGAAAAAAACTTGGTTTTTGTGATGTTTTATTTTTCAAAAGCCACCATAAGAAGTTAAGAAATGTTATATAAAAAGAGTAATATAATGATTTAATTCTTAAATCATATTATAGTCTAATTTTACATGAATTTTAGATATTTTGAAGGATACAAGTTGTTACGTTGTCAAATTTTAACAAATTATATGTAGTATTTTTGTATAAAACGCACGGTTGTTGTTCATATAAACTTAAATATCTCCTAAAATGTTCTATTAGAACAGTTGTGGGTGTTATAATCTGCGTAATTTGTTTTAGTGTTTTTACTTAATTGTTTGCCCAAATAGTAGCGTTTGTATTGATACAAGATAATAAATCGTATGCTTCAAATTCAGTAGTTAAAAGGTACAAATGTATAACATGCAATTACTGCATGCGGTTCTTTTGCACTCTCACATTAAGTATTTTCAACGACTAGGATCTTGAAATATTAAGGTGGAAAAAACATATTGTAATCTTCTTGAACACGACTTAGAAACTGTTTCAAAGTCAAATATCATGCTGAATTTGTTCGAATGACACCCCGTTTTGTTTGGTTTTAGTTAGAAAACCATTGGATTTTGGACTTTATGTTTCATGATTGAGAATTTATTACATCAAATTTCAGTATTCTTTCAAATATCACAACTTTAGTAGCACATTTTTTTGATGAGTCTCTTATGATACACGACTCACACATTATAAAGTAAATTCCCCAATTGAATTTATTCGACCTTACCACAAGGGGTTTCTAATGGAAAACCGTTAAATTATGTTCTTTGCCATCTAACACTTTACATATTAAAACAAAACCATCTTAAGTCAAAATTTCAGTATTTTTTCACATATTTCTCAATAGGTCTTTGCAAACCTTGACGGGTTGGTTAGAAGTCAGTCGTGTTTGGTAAGACGGAAGTTTACAAAGAAAAGAGAGTGCTCTAAATATCATAATTACATAGATAACTGCTCCTCAGTCCTCCCCTTGCTACAGGAATTTCAATAAAAAAATGCTCGATCCTTTATGGAGTATAACTATTTTCTTCATTAAGATTCAAGAAATCATACATTAAACTATGAAACTTTCATCCTTTGTTTATTGACATATTCTCAGTAATCAACTCGACATGTACAAATATGCTTTGATACAAAATATCATATTATAAAAAATTCCGTACGATTCAAATGAACCAAATGAAACTGAAATAACTATTCTAGTTTAGTTAAGAGAAAGCAAGTAAAATCCATTACTAAGAACATGATGCCATGGGGAATCATACATTGTTGTTCCAAATGTTCCCCACTAATTGAGTCCCAAACACTTGGAATTTGGGGGAATTTATCCATGTTATCATCATTTTTGACAAAGCCTAAGAGCCATCCATGTTGATGGGACATGATTTATCTCTTTGGGACCCTACATTCGACATTGTTTGGTGTTTATGAATGGGAGAAAGTTCCTTTATGTTTGTTGTCTTTTAACATAAACATCCATTATAAGTTTCAAATAATGAAAGAGATTATTCTCTATAATATATATATATATATATATATAAACAACAACCCTATTTTATGAGAATATAAAGATATCATAAAACGTCATAAAAAGTATAACAATATATATGGATATTAAACTAGAGAAAATAAAATGATCTTTTTTTAGTGTAATTTATTTAGCTTTAATTTTTTATTATTTTCGATTTTACAAAATAGGAGGTGGGTTATTTTATATAGTGGGGGTGTTGTTATCCTCCCCCCCTCCCCCTCATATACCCCTCATATCTCACTTACATACCCCCTCCAATCTCACTCACATACCCCCTATAGGAGGGGGTATGGATATAATTCACTGTTATCCCAGATAATAATGTAATTCACAAGATGACAATCAATTTTACTTTAAGATCACTTTGTATTAATCACAAAAATCAAATTACAAATTGTCTCTCTCTAACTCCAATACTCGTATGGTACTATGAAAACTACTACCTAATACACACACAACACATCTATATATACAAACATAGAAACACGCACGCAACTTACAAAACAGAAATGCGCAAACAAAACAAAACAAAACTCTCACACTACTAAAACAAACACAATACTAGAAAAACACAAAATACAATATTTGACTTTGACTTTTATTACATTGACTTTGACTTTGATGCTTGAGGGTTGACTTTCAGCTTTGACTTCAATCTTCAGTCTTCTATGATCTTGTATCCAACATATTTATGATCTAACAATCTCCCCCTTTGGATTCAAGATCATCTCCTAAAAGATTTTACAAAATAATTAATCTTCTCTCAATAAGCTCAGTAACTGTAATCTCCCCCTTTGATCAACTTTAACAAATTAGATATCTAAGCTCAATCTCTCCCCCCCCCCCCCCCTTTTATACTCAAACCAATCTTCACAATCTTCAGTATTCTTTCCAAAATCTTTCTTCAAACAAAGTAACAACCTCCCCCAAGGTTAACAAAAACCTCTTTTAGACTTGGAAACAAATTATCTTCAGGATTTGCTCAGAATGCTTTAGTAGAAAATCTTCAACAGAAAATTTCTTGAAAAATGGCTCATCTTTAGAAATTTGAACTTTCACTTTCATCTTTCAATAATCATTCTTGAAACTATCTTCAAATTGAAATTTCTTGAAACTGTCTCCCCAACTATAACATTTCTAAATCAAACACTTCTTGAACTTTTCTTCCATATTTGATACAAACTTTTCGTTCCAGTTATTTCTTGAACAAAACTTCTCCTTATCAACCAACATTTCTTGATTTATTCTCCCCCTTTTTGATGATTAGAGCATATTGATCCTCAAAACTTTCAACAAGAAATGTCATTTCATATATTCTGACCACTGATCTTATCAAGAGCCTCCAATTCTTCGTCAATTTATAACAATGTATTTATCTAGATCTGTTCAAATCTAGACAAATAAGAATGTAACCCCTGAATCAACAAATGAATCAGTTAAAAATGCCTGTCAGTAACACGAAGTCACTATGTGTAATGAATACACATTGAAAAGGAGCTTTTTGATGTTCACTCCCCCAGGTCTTCCATTCAATCATCGAAACACCACAAATGAATTTCTATGAACGTTATGATAAGAAAAACACATTTCCTTGTGTGTTTGTGCAAGTGTTAGATATAATTAAGCACATGATGATTACTTAAATAAGGCTCAAAATTGTGTAAACCACTGAGACAACAGTAATTAAACACAGACTCAATTGTGCATGATCAAAGTGCGAAGGTAGGGCAGACTTCCTTCTTTTTCAATATCCAGATGTTCCAAATGAAAACCAGATAGATTATATACTGCATCCCCTTGAAATATGAAACACTTTCTTTTTAAGAAGAAAATGAGTGGCTGGTGGGGTTTTTATCAAGAGTTGGCATGGGCTAGTTGCCTGTTTCAATAATGTTCACGAAGAATTGTGAAACACTAGCAATGTAGTTTCCCGACTCAGAAAAAGTTGGTGCAGAGTTTGATATTCTTTTACTCTGATCTCACACCCTCTTTCTTTTTAAACATTGAGCTCACATCTAACCAAACTTTCTTTTACATTTTACCTCGTCACATAACCCACACTCATTTATTTTTGAATCCTCACACTCGATCACTAAGGATTAACTTCTTAGGTAGGAAAGACTGGTTAACGTGAATCCATAGAAGTTCCATTTAAGTCCTACACAATGAACCCATATTTTCCTATTAAAGCACAATGTTGCTAAAAATGGTTTAACTTTATCAGTTAAATCACAAATATACAAGTAAGATGTTTGTATGCTCATAGATATAATCAAGAAGATTTGAGCATTTGAAAACATTGAAGATATTGCAAACAAGTATATTGAATGAATAAAAATGAATACAAGAAAATTGTTTGAAAATCTGACATTGTATGAAAATGGATCAGATATGAATGATTTATCATTAAAGCTTAGGTCAGCAAAAAATAGATTTTGTCTATACGAACCAAAATATAGACATTCTTGAAAGAACGTTTAGAAATGAAATCACGCTCAAACGTTGAATAACAATCGGGGTGTCTTACTATCAAATATTTGTTCAATTTAGAGACATGGTAAGAACATTTTTCAACAAAAGTTAAATCGGTGTGTATGAATACTTGAAAGTATATGGAAAAGATAATACACAAGTATTAATCTTTGGAAACACACGATTTATATAGCAATTAAAGCACAAGTATCATGAAAACATTTAAAAACACACTTCTATATTCATGAAATCGTTTAAGAATCAGAAGTGGTTTGAACATTTAAGAACATGTTTTCTATGATTGAAAGGCGTCCTTCTTTCAACCATATTTGAGATTAAGAATAGAAATAAACCTTTTCAATCTATCTTAAATCTCATGAAGTCGGCTTAAAGTCATAATGATATGATCATTAAGTATCCTCTCAATCTGCATCAGTCACAAAGTCCGTCAAAGTGCAAAAGTTATTCACAACTTTATTGAAAAATAAAATGACATAAAGCAGTAAAACAATGAATGTACGAGTTCTGATCTGAAATAATCAGCAATCATATTCAGTACTCCTTATTCATACTCTAACTCCCCCCTGCATATATGCATCATAAAAAAAAAATTATCAGTGAAACATATGCAAAAATTGTTAACTCCCCCTCAAATAGATATAGATCATCTTTTTATCTTCTCTCACTCCCCCTGAAAACACGAATACCCTTCAGTACAGATATCTTTTCAGAATAAAGATAAATAAATGAAGAAAAATAACAATAAGAAAAACTTTAATAGGTAATCACAGATTATGTCTTGAGATTTAACATACCAAGTTTCGAGACAAGAAAATTAAATCTCTTTTCGTCGAGAGGCTTGGTAAACAAATCAGCAAGCTGATAATCAGTGTTTACAAAATAAAGTTCTATTGTACCTTTTTCGACATTGTCTTTGATAAAATGATATCGAACATCTATGTGTTTTGTCTTTGTATGTTATATAGGATTTGCTGATATTGCAATAGCGCTCTTAGAGTCACAGTATATCGGGATCTTGTCAAATTTGAAGCCATAATCTGGTAGTTGCGTCCTCATCCACAACACCTGAGAGCAGTAGCTTGCAACAGCAACATACTCCGCCTCTGCTGTTGATGTGGAAACACAAAGTTGTTTCTTTGATGCCCAACTAACGAGTTTATCTCCAAGAAACTGTATATGACCCGATGTGCTCTTCCTGTCTAACATACAGCCTGCATGATCTGCATCTGAGTAAGCTGTTAGTTCAAAACCAGTATCTTTAGGATACCACAGACCAAGATCTGCAGTCCCCTTCAGATATCGAAATATGCGCTTAACTGCAGACATATGGGATTCTTTTGGATTAGCCTGATATCTTGCACATAGACATGTAGAGAACATAATATATGGCCTACTTGAAGTTAAATACATTAAAGAACCAATCATCCCTCTATAGGTTCTAACATCAACAGGTTTTCCCGAAGGATCCATGCCGATCTTAGTTCTCGGTGCCATCGGGGTTCCAATTGTTGTACAATTTTCCATTTTAAATTTTCTCAGAATATCGAAAATGTACTTGGATTGATTTATAAAAATCCCCGTTGAAAATTGTTTTACTTGTAATCCGAGAAAGAGGTTCATCTCTCCCATCATACTCATTTGAAATCTGGACACCATGAGATTTGAAAAATTCTTACAGTATTTAGGATTAGTTGAACCAAATATAATGTCATCCACATATATCTGAATAAGAATAATATCAGTTTTTTCCTTTTTGATGAATAAAGTAGTATCGATTTTACCTTTTGTGAAGCCCGACTTGACCAAAAACTTTGATAATACCTCATACCAGGCTCGAGGCGCTTGTTTAAGACCATAAAGTGCTTTATCCAGGATGTAGACGGGATCTGGTTTATCTGGATTCACAAAGCCTTCAGGTTGTGAGACATAGACTTCCTCCTTAAGAATGCCGTTTAGAAAGGCAGTCTTCACGTCCATCTGATAGATGGTGAAGTTTTTATGAGCAACATACGCAAGAAACATTCTGATCGCTTCAATGCGTGCTACTAGAGCGTAAGTCTCATCATAATCAATGCCTTCCTCTTGCCTATAGCCTTTTGCGACAAGTCGTGCTTTATTTCTGATTATGATACTATCTTCATCCTTATTATTTTTGAATACCCATTTTGTACCAATTATAGATTTACCTTCAGGTCTTGGTACAAGTCTCTAGACTTTTAAAGCTTCAAACTAGTTCAGCTCCTCTTGCATTGCAGTAACCCAATCCGAGTCAACTAGAGCTTCGGATACTTGAGTGGGCTCTATCTTGCTCAGAAAGGAATCATGCATATACATGTTTAATGTCGCAGACCTAGTTTGCACCGCTTTTGATATATCTCCAATAATTTGGCTTATCGGGTGCTCTTTGGTCCACTTATGTTCGTGAGGGAGCGGATTCTATGTAGATTGATCATAACTCTCATCTAAATATCCACTATCAACTTCTTCTTGTTCAACATTTATTGGGGGTGCAGTTGAAGTTTCTTGTACAGAAGTTTTAGTTGGAACAACTTGTGCATTCTGTTGATTAGTCATAACAGCGCAGCCAACTGAAGTAGGAACTTCTAATTCAACATTTTCAGGTGCCATTTCAACTGAAGGAGTATTTGTTTGAATATGAGTTTCTGTCTGAACCGAGGGAACGAGTTCAGTTAACACTTCTGAAGTGATTGGATGTTGACAGCTTGATTCTTCAGACCTGTCAATCACAACAGATTTAGGCAATTTAGATCCTAGAAACTCATCATAAAAGAATTCAAACAATAAATCTAATTCAGATAAATGAGATGTTGAAGTAGAAGCTTTATCCGAATTAGTCTCATTAGATACAGGTTATGGAATGATTTGTCCAGAAGCTAAAACTCCTGTAAGTACGGGTTCTGAACTACTTTGTTCAAAAGCCATCTCCTCGTCGAATGTAACATTGACGCTTTCTATCACTGTCTTGGACTTCTTCAAGTACACTCGGTATGCAGCAGATGTTTGAGAATATCCAATGAAAATACCTTCATCAGCCTTAGGTTCGAACTTGTTTAAGTTCTCTCTATCATTCAATACGAAGCACCTGCATCCAAAAACATGAAAGTGTTTAATGCTAGGTGTACGATTGTTTATCAAAGCATAAGGTGTTTTACCAAATAGGCGATGTATTATGGACCGATTCTGTGTATAGCATGCAGTCAAAACAGCTTCTGCCCACAGAAATAGAGGTAGATCGGATTGACTCAGCATAGTACGAGCGGCCTCGACTAGCGTTCGATTTCGTCGTTCTACTACTCCATTCTGTTCTAGAGTTCTAGCAGCAGAGAATTGATGTGTTATCCCAACCGATTTGAGATAATCTGCAACAATTTTGTTCTTAAAGTATGTGTCATTGTCTATTCTCAGAAGCTTGACTGGCTTTTGAAGATTTACTTGGGTAGTCTTTAAAAAACTGATGATGACTTCGGACGTCTCATCTTTAGATCTCAGAAATTTGACCCAAGTATATCGTGAATAATCGTCCACAATAACTAAAACATACTTCTTGCCGCTTATGCTTTGCGTTCTCATTTGACCACAGAGATCCATGTGAAGCAATTCCAGTAGAGAACTAGTACTTTGTTCAGGCTTCGGCTTGTGTGCGTCTCTCTTCATCTTACCTTTTTCAAATGCTTCACATAAATGTTCTTTCTCATACTTTAGCTCAGGAAGTCCTCTGACTAGCTTACCCACGACCAGTTTATTGATGTAGCAAAAATTTAGGTGAGATAGCCTGCGGTGCCATAACCAACTCTGTTGCAGGCGAGGCTTTTGATAGTAGACAAACCTGATTGTCAGTCTGGACCTTTGACAGATTTATGGTGTAGAGGTTGGACTTTCTAGTGCCGACCAAGAGTTCTTTGCCATCTTCAGTGCGTACAGAACACCTCTTGGCCTTGAAATTTACCTCTAAATCTTTGTCGCAGAACTGGCCAATACTGAATAGGTTATGTCCTAATCCTTCCACATAACTCACCTTCGTAATCGTTACATTATCTTGTATCACGTCACCATATCCGAGAATCGGTGAAAACTGATCGTTGCCAAAACGTACATTCCCGCAGAATTTCTCTATATAATTAGACAATAAATCCTTTTGCCCAGTTATATGCTTGGAACACCCGCTATCCAAGTACCACATATGACGGGTCTGCATAAGAGAAATTAGGGAATAACAACTTTAGGTACCCATTTAAAAGTGGGTCCTATCTGATTAGCACAAGATTTTGGTATCCATTTATATATGGATCCTCTGACCTTTTGAAAAACTTTTGATGTAAAAGACTTATAAGAACCAACATGATAAGTACCAAACCAATCATCAGAAAATCAGTGAGAGACAAAATCATTCCGTCTATAAGTAGATGACTTAGTAGTAGATTGAGATAATCGGAGTAATTGCTTTATTGAATATCGCTTGTAAGGAATTACAAGGTTTTGTTTATTGGAAGCAACACTACCAACTACATCAAAAGAACTACTAGTAGATCTATTACAATCCATATCAGGAATTGATTCAGAACACTCATCTATCTTCTGTTTTGGTCGCCATTCAGTTCGACCTTCTAAACTTTTTTTCTTAAATCTGAAACGAAAGATTTAGATTTGTTAGGAAAATCAGATTTCTGAGATTGTCTTTTCTTTAGATTACCAGTGTTAGTCTGTTTCTGTGAGCGCCGTTTCTTTTGCTTCTTACCTTTAGCATAATAATCAGCACATAATAATCAGCATTCATAGAAACTGATTCACCAACCGTAGTTGATGATTCACCAACTTCATGCACACTTGGTAAAGCTTGTTCATTAATAACAAAAGTAGAATGATTTGGAAGTTTAGCATTGAAGTCAAACATATCAATCTCATCTACACACCCTTCATCAGAATTTAAAAAATCATTTGCAGATGCAAATAAATCATCAAGATCAACTTCAGAGGTGTGAGGTGCTTTAGAAGAATTAGAACACTTTTGAGATTCAACATTTAAAACTGTATTCTTTATAACAGTTGAAAATACATTTTGTTCAATGTCAGCCAATATTCATTCATGAGATAAAATATTTTCAAGCTCGATTATTTTGCTTTCTAAAATGAGTGGAGGAACATAAATTTTAGCTTTTAAAGGTTTTACCTCCAACTCGTTTATCGAATAGCTTTCAAAATAATCATTTGAAAGAGATTTTGGCTGATCTGAAGTATAACTATCATTCAGTTTTTGATAGCAAAATGGTAGTTGCATTTTCTTTAAATTCTTTCTTTTCTCATCCTCTTTAGCCTCAACCTCATTCGGTAATTTGATAACAAATTTGGGTTTCAAATGAGGATATTTAGCACCCGCATATAGAAAATCAAAATTATATAACGCAGGCTGTTTTCTGATGGCTTTCTTAAGATAGTGTGGGTTTTCGTAACCGAGACCCCACTTTCCTTTAACATCAGCCTCTTCATTAGGGGTGTTTAGAAAAATGGTTTGATCTGTTTGGCCTCTAGCATACAATTTCTCTTCCAAACCATTTACCTTCTTTGTTAAGTTCTTGTTTTCTAACTGCAATTTATGAGCTTTTAGTATAGATTCTTGTTTCTCAAAATCAGACTTAGAAATCTTAGAAACAAAATCAGAAATCTTACTTTCAAAACAATCTTTTTCTTGTTTAAAAATAGAAACATATTTGTTCAGAGAATCAATTAGATCTTTGTTCCCAACAACTTGCTTGTTAAGTTCAAAGATCTTTTGATTTTTCTTTGCAATTCTGTTCTTTTCCTTTTGCAACTTATTTTGAAGATCTTGAAGTTCGACCATCATAGCTTCCATTTTGGTCATAAAATCATATTTGGAAAGATTAAGTACCTCATCAGCTGTCTCGTCATCACTATCATCATATTTCACCGTATTTCCCATCAAGCACATATGGGTTGTTTTTTCTCGTTCTTCTTTGTCATCTGAATGATCTAACCAGAACTCATCTTTAGCCATGAGTGCCTTGCCAGCCTCTTGTTGCTTGGCCAAAAACATCTTGTTCTTATAATACTCTGAGTTTATGATCTTGGGCTTCCGACAGTCCTTTGCGTAGTGACCAACCTTAACACAGTTGTAGCATTTGATCAGGCCATCTGTATTCTTTTCAGCACCAGTATAATCATTCAGATACTTTTTCTTCTCTTCCAGTTTTCTATCCACATATCTTTGCTCCTCAAATCTTTTACCTTCAATTCTTTCCCGATGTTCATGGTTCTTTGATCCGGACGAGGAATACCTTTGAGAATTAGAACCCGGTTTCTTGTAGAACTTCTTTTGAAAAGCACGGGTCAATAAAAGCATAGCTTGCTTTAGGTTCTCTCCGTCGTCAGTATCAGATTCAGACTCAGAATCAGAACTGGAATCACAATCTTCTTCTTCTTCTTCTTCTTCTTCTTCTTCTTCTTCTTCTTCTTCTTTTCTTTCTTTTCCTTGTCTTTCTCACCAGCTACTAAGGCAATGGGATCTGACACTTTCTCAGTTTTCTTCTTCTCAGCTCTTTTCTCTTCGACCTCTTCTTCATTCTGTCTAAGTGTCTCATAAACTTCATGCAGTGGAATGTCACTCAAATCCTTCATCTGTTTCATTCTACGAGTGTGCTTTTTTCCATTCCGGCTGCAGAATGCTTAGAAACTTGACGTTGTTCTCGATCTACTTCTTTTTAACTTTATTCTTTGATAGTTCATTCTGTAGAAGCACGAATATCTCATATGTTTCTTACAGGCTCTCATTATCCTTAGCTTTAAACTCCTCGTAGCTGTTGATACAGTTAGCTACTTTCATTTGGTTTCCCACCTTGGAGCCCATCATCATCTTCTGTAACTGATCCCACATCTTTTTCGCATTCGCTTTGTAGCTGTCGATCTTAATATATATCTCATTCGGGATACTCTGAAGTAGAAGAGATCTGTCTTGTTTATCAGCTTTGAACCTGTTGGGAACTGAAGATTTGTTCAACTATGGTTAATGCTGCTAGTACATCATGATTACTACTGCTAGTAGATTTAATACTGCTTGAAAAGTTAGTGCTGCTATTTCAATAGTTAGTACTGCTTGGAAGGTTAGTACTGCTAGTAGTTAGTACTGCTAAGAGATTACTACTGCTAACATCATTAATACTGCTGAGGTGTTTAATGCTGCTGAAGATGATTAATACTGCTGAAGAAGGTTAATGCTGCTTATGAGATGAAGACTCAGAATGGAAGGAAGACAGCTGTATAGAAGACTTGCTAAAGTAAAGGAGATAATTATGGACTGAAGATCAATTGTATTTTGATAATTATCTTGTAATATGTCTTGTATAAATAGTATATAATAGTTTGACAGAAGAAAATAATTCTGAATTTTTTGTTTTCATAGAGAGAATTAACCTCAAGGTTTAGAACCCTAGTTCTAGAGAAGTAGAATTCATATTGGTGAGCCTGTTCATCAATATTGAGGTTTTGTTTGAAATCTTGTAACTTTAATCATTCAATAAAGTTTACAAGTTGTGATTTCTGATTCACTGTTACATTGATTGTTGAATATTAAAGTGTTATTCCGCAACTCCTTTAATATTGTTTCTGAGTTCATTATTCTTGTTAAGAGTTAGATCCTGACAAGTGGTATCAGAACAAGTATTCTCAGAATTCTTCATTCATCATGGAAAACACAGTTGAATCAAACAGTACTCTTGTCTCAAATGTTCCAATGCTCAGATCTAATGAGTTTGACATGTGGAAGATTAGGATCAAACAATACATTTCTCACAGATTACTCCATGTGGAACATCATTGAGAATGGCCCATCTGATGAAGGAAAGATTGGTGCAGATGGAAAAAGAATCCCACCAAAGACGGATGCAGAAAGGAAGACAAGGCAGACAGAGATGAAAGCCTTGAGCACACTGCTCTTGGCTATTCCCAATGAGTATCAACACCAATTCTGCAATTGCACTGATGCACAGATGCTTTGGAATGCTCTAGAGAAGAGATTCTCTGGTACCAAAAGTACCAAGAGAAATCAGAAGGCAATATTGAAGCAACTGTATGAAAACTTTATGTCAACTAAGAATGAGTCCATGACTCAAACTTTTGACAGGTTTAACAAGCTGATTGGTGAACTAGCTACTATGGGAGTACAGATTGATCAAGATGATGTAAACAGAAAGTTCTTAAGGTCCCTTGGAGATGAATGGACCATGTATACTGTTTCATTCAGACAGAATGAACAATTGGAAGAAAAGGAACTGGATGATCTGTACAATGATTTGAGAGTGTTTGAATCTGAGGTGGAAGCAAAGAAGAAGCCTATTGGATATGTTCATAATGCTACACTCCTATCAGCATCAATTGATTCTACTGCTAACCCTGAATCAGTTAATGCAGCCAGTGGAGTAAATCAAGAAAAAGTCAATGAATCTGTTTTTGAAGCCTTTCTTTCCAGTCATGGTAACTCTTCTTTAATCAATGATGACTTGGAACAACTTCATCCTGATGATCTTGAAGAGATGGATATTAAATGGCAGATGGCCATGCTTTCTATGAGGGTGAAGAAGTTCATCAAAAGGACTGGGAGGAACAACTTCTCCCAAAGAAGAGAAGATGGTGCAGGCTTTGATAAGTCAAAGGTGGAGTGCTATAAATGTCATCTGAAGGGACACTTTTCCAGAGAATGCAAAAGTGGAGTGTCTCACAATCACCAACAAAATTAGTCTGGAAGCTTCAATCAGAACAAAAAATCTGCTCAAGCTCTTGTTTCTCAACAAGGAATGGGGTTTGACTGGAGTGAGCAAGCAGAAGAGGCTATTCAAAATCAAGCTCTCATGGCAGAGGTATCTGATCTTCCGACTGAGGTACTTTCTAATCTCTGTTCTCAAACTTGCATAGATACTGTTAAAAGATACAGGGATCACAACCAGAATATGAGTGATAACCTTAAGAGATTAGAAAAAGATATAAAAGACTATGTGAAAATTGTTGAGAGGTTTGAGGAACAAATTAAAAGTTTCCAAGCCAATGAACTGCAACACACATATGATACAAATTACTGGAAGTGGGAGAAAAATGATCTAGAAATCCAACTGACAAAGTCTAAAGAGGAGAATGAAAAGTTGAGAGGAGAGCTAGCCAAAGTTAAGCTAGATGTGGAAAAGTTTTCCAATGCTTCTAAAGCAATGGACTCTTTACTACAAACCCAGTTTCATGACAAACTAAGAAGAGGAATTGGGTACAATACCACACCACCACCATACAACAACAGCTACATCCCTCCTACATCAGACTTACTAGAGACCAAGGATAGGAAAGACTTGAATGAGAGAGCCACTAAGATAGATCCCTTAGATGAAGTAGTTGTTGAGGACAAGACTGAGAAAGAGGCCAGTAAGAGTAAGGACAATACTGTGAGTGGTGAGATTCCCTTAGAGAATAACATTATCACCAATGAGGATTGTGGAAGGGCTTGGATCAAATCCAATGACATAGAGAAGACCGAGGGAAAGTCTAAAAAGGTCCATTACAAGCAGACTACAGTTGTGAATCCTGTTCCTTGCAAACAGTGTGCATGTAATAAGTCTGAGCCTCTAAAACAGATAAAAGGAGGGGCAATCAAAGGAATTGGAATAATCAGTGGGCTCATAAACAAGGAGTTGATCTGAGTAGAATCATCAGACCAAAACCTTGTTTCATATGTGGCAAATTGAATCATATTGCCAAGTACTGTTACTTTAATCCTATTAACCAAAGGATGAATTTTCAAAGAGCTATGCAAAAACCCTTTGGTTATAGGAAGGATGAAAGGAACCATGTGGCTAAGAAACCTGTTAAATCTAAAAGCCACATGAAGAAAAAGACTGTAAAAGAGAATGTCAAGATGTGGGTTCCTAAAAGCACTAAAACTGTTAGTACTGCTACCACAAATAGTGCTGCTGACAAAGATAGTGCTGCTAGAAGCAATACTGCTGCTACCAATGTTAGTGCTGCTGAGAGTATTAGTACTTCTAAAACTAACATTGTTAGTACCTCTTCAAATGTTAATACTGCTAACTTTGTTAGTACTTCTAACAAGGTTAGTACTGCTAAACCTGTTAGTGCTGCTAACTCTGTTAGTACTTCTACAAGCTAGACCAATCATCTTGACAAAGTACACCAGTAAAGAGTGCTCTGATTTTAAAAATCTCATCAAAAAGGAATGTAAATACTTTGATGAGAAAGGGAGACCCAAGACCACTTTGGCTTGGGTTCCCAATCAATACTAATTGATTTATCTTATGTGTAGGGCAATCAACAGCTCAAGGGAAAGAGCATCTGGCATGTTGATAGTGGTTGCTCTAGGCACATGACAGGGAACATGGCTTGCCTCAAGAATTTCAAGAAAATTGATGGAGGACATGTTGCCTTTGGTAATACTCCAGATAGAGGTAAGATTAGTGGTAAGGGTGATGTAACAAAAGGTAAGATGACCTTTGAGGATTTTTTCTATGTTGAGCAGTTAAGGTACAACCTGTTAAGTGTATCACAGGTTTGTGACAAACATCATAGTATATTATTCACTAATTCATAATGCATTATCCTTGCCCCTGGATTCAAGGTAGTTGATGAAAAGATGATACTACTAAGAAATCCCAGAAAGGATAATGTCTATTGTTTGGATATGGAAAATGTGTCAACTGATTCATCCCTAAACTGTCTTGTTTCAAAAGCATCTTTGGATGAATCATCACTTTGGCACAAAAGGATGTGTCACATGAACTTTAAAACAATGAATAAATTGTCAAAAACAACCTTGTAAGAAGTTTGCCTTCAAAAGTCTTTTCATGTGATGATCACTGTGTTGCTTGTCTCAAAGGCAAACAACACAAAAATTCTCATAAGTCCAAAGAAGTGAACACAATTTCTTCTTCTCTTCAGTTGTTGCATATGGATCTGTTTGGACCTACAAATGTTATGAGTATAGGTAAGAAATCATACTGCTTAGTTATTGTTGATGATTACTCTAGATTTACTCTAAGGACTAAGGATGAGACAAGTGGACTGATCAAATCCTTTATTCTAAGAATTGAAAACCAAACAAATCAAAAAGTAAAAGTCATTAGGTCAGACAATGGTACTGAATTTAAAAATCTTGACTTAAACACCTTTTGTGAGGATAAAGGAATTGAGAGGCAATACAATGCTCCTAGGACTCCACAACAAAATGGTGTTGCTGAGAGAAGGAATAGGACACTGATTGAAGCTGCTAGATCTCTGTTAGCTGATTCAAAACTTCCAATTACTTTCTGGGCTGAAGCAGTTAATACTGCTTGTTATGTCCAAAACAGAGTTCTAGTAGTCAAACCTAAAAACAAGACACCATATGAGCTTTTAAATAAAAGAAAACCATTTATTGGATTTTTTAAACCTTTTGGGTGTCCTTGTACCATTCTCAATACCAAAACTCACTTAGGAAAGTTTGATAGCAAGGCAGATGATGGTTTTCTTGTTGGTTACTCATCTCAGAATAAGGCCTACAGAGTATTTAATTCTTCTTCTAGAATAATTGAGGAAAGTGACAATGTCAAATGCAATGAGAACATACCAAACCCTATTGGTTCTGGTCCTCAGTGGTTGTTTGACATTGATTTACTCACTAACTCTTTTGGTTTTAGTAGTGATGATCATGCAGGTTCAGGAAGTAGAGGATCAGGGGAAGAACAAGTACAGAATAGTATTCCTCAGTCTGTGATCTTTCCATTACCAACAATGGACCCTATTGAAATCTGTGAAAAGGAAACCGTCACTGAACCAATTCAGAGTGAAGAAGAAAGAAAAGATGATGAGAATTCAGAGCATGAAGAGCTAGAAGCAGCTGATGAGACCCCCTCAGCTGACTTAAATGATTCCAATCTAGATGTTGGAATTAATGAAGAACCTAGTCACCAGACAAGAACTCAAAAGAATCATCCTCCAGAGCTGGTAATAGGAGACATCTCTTCTCCTATGGTAACTAGGAATCAAAGCAGACTTCAAGAGATGCAGGATCAGCAACATACAGTACTCTCTTGCTTTCTATCTCAGATTGAGCCTAAGAAGGCCTATGATGCAATGAAAGATTCAAGTTGGATAGAAGCCATGCAAGAAGAGTTGCTACAATTTAAGTTGCAAGATGTTTGGGACCTGGTGGACCTTCCAAAAGGTCATTGAGCTATTGGCACCAAGTGGATTTTCAGAAATAAAAAGGATGAGAGAGGAATAGTAATCAGAAACAAAGCAAGGCTAGTGGCACAAGGGTACACTCAGGAAGAAGGCATAGACTATGAGGAAGTCTTTGCTCCAGTTGCAAGGGTAGAGGCAATTAGGCTGTTTCTAGCCTATGCTTCATTTATGCAGTTCAAGGTATATCAGATGGATGTAAAGAGTGCCTTTCTTTATGGAACAATTGATGAAGAAGTATATGTCTGTCAGCCCCCTAGATTTGAGAATACATCATATCCTGACAGAGTATACAAACTTAAGAAAGCACTTTATGGTCTACATCAAGCCCCAAGAGCATGGTATGATACTCTGTCTACCTATCCCCTGGAAAATGGGTTTGAAAGGGGAATAATTGACAAGACCCTTTTTATCCAAAGAAGAAAGAAGGACATCCTACTAGTTCAGATCTATGTGGATGACATCATCTTTGGATCTACAAAAGAACATATGTGCAGAGACTTTGAAGAATTGATGCACAAGAGCTTCAAAATGAGTGCAATGGGTGAACTCACCTTCTTCCTTGGGCTTCAAGTGAAACAACAGAAAGATGAGATTTTCATAAGTCAATCAAAGTATGTGAAAGACATCCTGGACAAATATGGTTTATCAGACTCAAATCCAGCTAGCACACTAATGGAAACACACAAACAGATCAATGCTGATCTTGAGGGGGAGGGTGTTGATGTCCATCTTTATAGATTAATGATTGGATCTCTCGTGTATCTCACAGCCTCAAGACCAGATATCATGTTTCCAGTGTGTGTTTGTGCCAGATTCCAAGTCAAGCCAAAGCAGTCACATCTTCAAGCAGTTAAAAGGATTTTCAGATACTTAAAAGGGCAACCTAGATTAGGTCTTTGGTATCCCTATGTATCCAACTTTGACTTGATTGCATATTCAGACAGTGACTTGGGAGGTGCTAATATGGATAGAAAGTCTACTTTAGGGGGATGTCAACTTTTGGGTGCAAGACTAGTATCTTGGCAGTGTAAGAAGCAAACCACAGTGTCCTTATCCACAATGGAAGCTGAGTACATTGCTGCTGCAAGTTGCTGCTCTCAGGTTCTATGGATTCAGAATCAAATGCTGGACTATGGGGTAACCTTTCTGCACACTCCAATCTTCATTGACAATAGCAGTGCTATCAGCATTGTTAACAATCCAGTCAAGCACTCCAAAACAAAGCACATTGAGATCATGTATCACTTTATTAGAGACTGTAATGAAAAGAAGCTAATTCAAGTTGCTAAAGTTCATACTGACAACCAGTTTGCTGATCTATTCACCAAAGCCTTTGATGTGGGTAGATTCACCTTCTTGGTCACAAGTGTGGGCATGATCAACTTTGAATGAGATCATGTTTAAAAAGTGCTTGTATACCTGTTATTTGGTTATTTTTGGTGCTACTAATCATCTTTCTCAGGAAGTGTATTGCCTTGCTCAGACTAACACAAGCTTCAAAAAGTGTAAGTATAGTTACTACTGCTAGTGCAGTTTTAATGCTGTCAGGGCAAAGTTACTACTTCTAGTTAGTTAATACTGCTAGTGGTTAATACTGCTCTCAGTTAATACTGCTAATTAGTTAATACTGCTCTCAGTTAATACTGCTAGTTAGTTAATACTGCTAGTGGTTAATACTGCTCTCAGTTAATACTGCTAGTTAGTTAATACTGCTCTGAGTTAATACTGCTTCTTTCCCGAATCATATAAATACCCTCTTTGCCCGCCTAAAAGCTCATAACGACTCTTTGAATAATGTTCATCTTCTCTCTAACCTTTTTCTCTCAAGCACCTAGTGAATTTCAGTCCAGTTTACTCAAGCTCGATGGCTTCAATGGCGTTTATTGATGAACACAACGAGATAGCAATGCTTCAAAAGCCTAAGCAGGCTGCTGGATTTCATCAAATAGTCGATTTCCTCAAGTCCAGCCATATCGCTCATGCTCTTACAGTGTCACCATCAATCTACATTGAGCACCAGAAGCAATTTTGGGCCAATGCCACTGCTAGTACTGAAAATGGTGTTAAGGTAATCAAGACAAGGGTGTGTGACAAA
Organism: Arctium minus; assembly: GCA_954870635.1. Lineage (NCBI taxonomy): Eukaryota > Viridiplantae > Streptophyta > Magnoliopsida > Asterales > Asteraceae > Arctium > Arctium minus. The sequence continues at coordinate 92,878,309 of OX941086.1, read as the reverse complement.
CCCTTGATAGTTTCTGAAGAGGTAATTCGCATCAGTCTACGTCTAGACGATGCCTCAGGTATCACATCTATCTCTAATGATGATCTGTTTTTCACTCTTACTAGAATGGGGTATGGAGGCCCATTGGGTGTTTTCAAGTTCTCCAAAGCTAAATTTTCTCCCCAATGGCGTTTCTTTGTCCATACCCTTATGCATTGTATTTCTAGAAAGACTACTAGATGGAGTGAGTTCAGTAGTACCATTGCTTATGCTTTGTTCTGCTTGGCCACTGCCATAAAGTATAATTTTTCAAAAATGATTTTCAATGACCTTGTGTCAAACTTGGGAAACAAAAAGAGTTTTTATATGTACCCAAGATTTGTCCAGGCAGTTATAACCACTGAATTGACGGATATGCCTTAATTTGATGAGGTATATGTACCTAAAATCCCCAAGGGCAAGGTCTTTTCAAATATGAAGAGATCTGCCATGGACTCGGAAGGAGTTGACACCCCATTGTTCTCTACAATGATGGTGGTGTCCCACAATCAAGAAGGTATGGCTTCAGGGTCAAGGCCCTCACTAGACCATCCCACTGAAAGCCAATCCCAACCTTCTATCAGTATATCAATCCCTCAGTCCCTTCTTCAAAAACCAACTTCACCAATCACCAATACTTATATAAGGAAAAAGGTAAAGAAGGCTCCTTCCCTTCTTGTACCTTCACCCACAAAGCCTTTAAGCCCTCTAATGGAGAATTCTCCATTAGAGAATATCTATAGGGAAACCACAGGGGTGTCTCCCAACCCCAAGGAGGTGCTCACTGAGGAGATGCATGAGCATATGGGTGAGCAGGCTGCCACTACTCCTGCTAGCACAGAGGAGGACAGTGGTAACATCAATAAGACCTCCCCCATGGTGCCAAGAAACCAAGGGGGTGGAGGGTACTTCTGCTAGGCAGAAGACTTCCACTACTAAATGTTTCAATGATCCTTCAAAAGGGGGTAACACTCCTGGAGAAGGTGAGGATAGATATAACTACCAAGAATTGATGGATACAATGGGAAACATTAATCTGGATGTTATCAAACAGGGAGCAGACATAGAGGAGATGAAAATGGTGATTCTGTCTCAACAAGTACAGATTACCAAATTGAAGAAGATGGTGAGGAGATTGGTACAGAAAAAGAAGAGAAAGCAATATGTTCTGAAGAAAAGGAAAGATGCTTTCAAAAAGGGGGAGAATCAAGAGGCTGAAGTAGAGAAGGAAAGTACATCTGAGATGGGATTTGATTTTGAGGGGGAGAAAGCAGCAGAAACAGATAAGGTTCAAGCAGCAGTAGAAACAGAATCAAAAGCAGTAGAAACAGAATCAAAAGCAGCAGAAACAGAATCAAAAGTAGTATACACAGAAACAGAAATTGCTCAAGCAGCAGAAATAGTTAATGCTGCTGAGATAAATGAAGCAGCAACAACAGGGATTTCTATTGAGGAGTTAGAAATTGCAAAAACTTTGGTAAAAGCTAAGAATGACACTCCTAAGGCTACTAAAAAGGCCAAGGGAGTGGTCATTAAGGAAGGAGGTATTGAAAAGAAAAGAAAAGAAATCAGTGAAACAGGTTTGAAGGATGCAAAGGGAAAGGCTAAGATGGTTGAACCTGAACAACTTTCAAAGAAGAAGAACCAGTTGGAGTTAGATGAAGAAGTGGCAAAACAGCTTCAAGCTGAGATGGAAAAGGAAGAACAACTCCAATCTGAAAAAGACAGAGAGCTTGCACTAGAGATGGCTAAAAAGCTAAATGAAGAGTATCAACAGAGCATGAAAACTGCAGCTGAGGCAAGAAAATATCAGTGAAAGCATCCAAGCAAAGAATGACAGTCAAGAAGCAGAAAAGACAACCTTCTAAGACCTTTTTGGCCAATCAAGAAAGGAGAAAAATGATCAACTTTCTTAAAGGCTCAATTGGTGTCAAAGGAGAGATGTTCACTAACATGGCATACAGCAAGGTTGAGGAGCTATATAAGAAGGAAACGGCTAAGATTCAAGGGGACTCCTCTCAAAGGGAAGAAGCTGAAAGAAGGATGAAAGAGAGGCATGATCTCAAAATCCAACAACCCTTCCCTGAGGAAGCCACTCCTACAAAAGAAAAGGCTGAAGACACTAAAGAAGAGAATGTTGCTGTGAAAGCCAAATCTGCAAAAAGAGTAAAGACCATAGCCTCCAAGAAACAATCCAAGAAGCCAAGGATTGAAGAAGCAGAAAAAGAGGAAGAATCTTCTGTTCCACCTTCAGCAGAACCAGAGCAGAATCCAGAACCATACAATCTGCAATCAAATGAGCATGTTGATTTGTTCATGACTGTAATAGAACCAGTACAGGTTGTTCCCATTTCTGTGAAGGCACCAGAAGTCATCTTTTGGGATATTCTGAGGGACAACAGAAAGGAGTATTTCAGACTCAAAAGAGTTGGTGATGTGTTTGAAGTCTACTCAACTTGGGGTAAAGTGATCAGAAGTTGTTCAAGGGCTGATTTAGAAGAAATGCACAAGGTGGGAATCAAGCTATTTGAGCCTGTGATGAAAGGAACTGAAGAAAGTCTACTCAAGATTGCAATGGAATACTTGTGTATGATGTTTGAACCAGAAAAAGTGGTGTACAGGATAAAGGATCTACATCATGAGTATGGGCTTAAGAAGATTGATAAGTGGATGCTATTTGAAAACTGTGGTGTATACATGATTACAATAGACAACTGCTATCATGAGTATTTTCTAGTGGACAAAGTATATGATCATAGCAAGGTGAAGCTAGAAGGAATGCTGAAAGCCAAGCTAGTGTGTGCAAAAGGATCTGAAATGGCCAGAATTGTGATAAGAAGGACAATCAATCAAAGTCTGGGGCTGGATCCAAATTTGGGCAACTAGGCTGAAGTTTTGAAAGCATCTTGAAGACCACATCTGAAGAACTTGACTTCTCTTCCTAAAAGTCAAGTTAGGGGGAGATTGTTGGGAACTGAAGATTTGTTCAAGTATGGTTAATGCTGCTAGTACATCATGATTACTACTTCTAGTAGATTTAATACTGCTTGAAAAGTTAGTGCCTCTATTTCAATAGTTAGTACTGCTTGGAGGGTTAGTACTGCTAGTAGTTAGTACTGCTAAGAGATTACTACTGCTAACATCATTAATACTGCTGAGGTGTTTAATGCTGCTGAAGATGATTAATACTGCTGAAGAAGGTTAATGTTGCTTATGAGATGAAGACTCAGAATGGAAGGAAGACAGCTGTATAGAAGACTTGCTAAAGTAAAGGAGATAATTATGGACTGAAGATCAATTGTATTTTGATAATTATCTTGTAATATGTCTTGTATAAATAGTATATAATAGTTTGACAGAAGAAAATAATTCTGAATTTTTTGTTTTCATAGAGAGAATTAACCTCAAGGTTTAGAACCCTAGTTCTAGAGAAGTAGAATTCGTATTGGTGAGCCTGTTCATCAATATTGAGGTTTTGTTTGAAATCTTGTAACTTTAATCATTCAATAAAGTTTACAAGTTGTGATTTCTGATTCACTGTTACATTGATTGTTGAATATTAAAGTGTTATTCCGCAACTCCTTTAATATTGTTTCTGAGTTCATTATTCTTGTTAAGAATTAGATCCTGACAGAACCAACTTTTCTGCTCATCAGAATATTGTGCAAATTCCTTCGGAACAGTTTTCATTTTTCTCACTCTGTCCTCGTCTCCATCTTCATTGTCTGAAGATTCATCATCAGGTATTTCGACAGTGGGTGGTATCATAGGACCTTCTGTAATGGATAACAGAATGTTTTCACCATTTGCATGCCGGTCTACGAAATCGAGAAAACGATCCTTCCACTGTTCATATTCGCCTTTGAATAGAACAGGAGGCTTTACGTCAGTACCAATAGAGAGAGCATATTTGGAAGTCATCTTTGATCTACACTACTTACTGTGATCGTCAAAATTCAGAAAACAAACTGGATCTACAAAAATCAAACTCAGTTAAATTTCAGAAAAATCACAAAATTTTACTAAGTATAAAACGCGCATAACACTGAAAAGAAACACTTCGCGCAAGAGCCTATGTGCGAGTTTAAGATACGCACACACTGAAGACTTCGTGAACTGCACTTCTCGCACAAAGAGTTGTGTGAGTTTCAGCTTCGCGCACGACAAAGCTTGCTTGAACCAAAGTTCGCGCAGAAGACTTATGCGAGTTCTTAGTTCTCGCACACAACTATGTACGAGTTCTGATACTTCGCGCAAAAAACATTGCGAGTTCTAGACTTAGAATATATTTCGAAAACTTAAAACTCGCTAAACGTAAACGCGCAAGAACAAGACTTGCGAGTTTTGGACTTAGAATATTTTGAATAAGGATACTTCGCGCAAAAACACAAACGTGCAAACTTATACTTCTCGTAGAGATCACTTCGCGCACAATGAAGAAACTGAATAGTACAAACTCGCACCTAGTGTTGTGCGAGTTCCAACTTCTCGCACGACTCTGTTTGCGAGTTATTGCCTTTAAACACAAGATTAAACCTTTGCGAGTTCTTGATCCTGCGAGTTTTACACTTTTGCGAGTTTTTCCCTTAGCGAGTTCTTCACTAGCGAGTTCTTTGGATCTTGCGAGTTCTTGGCTTGCACAGTTCCAAAATTCGATCTTTGCTCTGATTTTGACTCAAACCTTCTTCAATTTTCTCAAAACTTTGTAGGAATCACTTAGAGCATATTTCGAACAAATTACTATGATTTGATTACAACCAAATACACCAAGATTACTAATTCGATCTTAAAAACAGACCAATACGAACTCGAACTGAACCTTACAATAAATCCAAAATTCACATGAATCTTTTGTGAATTGGACAAAACAATCCAAACAGAACTCGATCTAGATGTAAAATCTAATACAATGACACAAAAATCAAATAAAAAACATCGTAAAATGTCAAAAAATCACTTCAATCCAGTCGACTTGCGTGTTCTTGGAAAATACGACCAAAAATTCTTTGATTCGATCCTTGTTTCTGAATTTCTCACTGCTCTGATACCAATTGTTATCCCAGATAACAATGTAATTCACAAGATGACAATCAATTTCACTTTAAGATCACTTTGTATTAATCACATAAATCAAATTACAAACTTTCTCTCTCTAACTCCAATACTCGTATGGTACTATGAAAACTACTACCTAATACACGCACAACACATCTATATATATACAAACACAGAAACACGCATGCAACTTACAAAATAGAAACGCGCAAACAAAACAAAACAAAACTCTCACACTACTAAAACACGCACAATACTAGAAAAACACAAAATACAATATTTGACTTTGACTTTTATTACATTGACTTTGACTTTGATGCTTGAGGGTTGACTTTCAGCTTTGACTTCAATCTTCAGTCTTCTATGATCTTGTATCCAACATATTTATGATCTACCATTCACCTTTTGATATGGTTCTCGTTTGACCCCCCCATACACACACACACACACACACATATATATATATATATATATAGGTCACGGTTATTTTGCAACCGAGTAAAATGTTACAACCCCGTGCAACCCTCATCTAAACGTCCATTGCATTTGGATTCTCATTGATTCTCTAAATGAATTTACCACATTTTGTCGAATTTCTGCAGCAGATGCGATGCACATAATGTTTCATGCGATGTATCAGATGAATGTGGTACTTTTATGATACAGTATGCATTCCATGTTAGTGATTACTGAACAGACTTAATTGTTGAATATTAACAATAACATAACTTAGATAATATCACTGAACAGACTCAGTGAAATGGTCATCATCAAATCACTGAGAGGTATGGATCAACAATATATGTTCACGATGAATGTTATAAAGAAAACGTATATTCATGATGAATGTTACAATGAAAATGCATACTAATGATAAATGTCATAGTGATGTATGAATAATGAAGATTTGTTGAATACACGTTGAAAATACATAACTATTCATGATGAATGTTATATTAAGTTGTATATTCATGATGAATATCATACTAATGTATGAATATTAAAGAGTTGTTGTAAACATATGAACATACATAAATATTCATGATAAATATTACACAGATATACCATTTCACGTAAAAATAGTAAAAAAAAACTATATTGAGTTAAATAGAAGAGAATGAAATGCTCGATTTTTATATGTAAATTGTTTGATTAAAATATTATTTATTTTTTAAAGATAATTTAGTTTAAAAATTTACGGGGTAAAAGTTTTTTAATTAAAAAAGAAAATAAAAAGTAAAATAAAGTAGTTGTTGATTCAAACTTCAATTTTTGCCCCTAATCACTTCTCTATTAATCATTTTATGTTTTGACTATTGATTAGTTTTCTAAATTTTGATCAATGACAAAATTGGTCCTCAAGTTTAGAATGAAAATGTGGTTTTCATTTGAACCTACTCCATATATATATATATATATATATATATATAGGGTCAGGTTCACGTGAGACCAAACTGTTTCCGTGAGACCGCATGAGACCAAGCCTTAAAACATGAAACTTCACACCGAAACACTGTGAAGGTAAAAAACATTCGAACCTTCATAATGTAATCACACTATGAAGGTAAAAAAACCTAAACCAAGTTAAAAAAAATCAAACCTTAACAGATAAAAGAATGTGAAGGTATATCCGAACTTTCACAGTGAAGACGCTGTGAAGGTAAAAAAAACGAACATTCACAACGAAAAACACCGTGAACGTAACATTTACGGTGTTTTCCCTATGAAAAGTTCGATTTTTTTTTACATTCACAGTTTTTTGGTCTCATGTGAACCTGACCCTATATATATATATATATATATATATATATGTAGGCGAATGATCATGTGAGAAATTGAGTTAATTGTGAGAAACGTAAGAAGCGTGAGAAGTGGATCTAAACCGTTGATCTCTTTTAATCTCAAACTCTCCCATGAATTGCGGCTTAGAAGGGAATTGATCTGGTGTATCTCGATGCATCTTATCTTGGTACATCTCATCCTAATGTGCGTCGATATCTCATCCAACGGTTGATAACCACTACTCACGCTTCTCACCTTTAACTCAACTTCTCACCGGAACCTAACCCTATATATGTATATATGTATATATATATATATAGTCGGGTTCAAACGAGAACGATACCTATTTAAGAGAATAAGAAAGCGGTCAAATCACATGTGATATTAAACTAACATCACGTACAAAATCACACGTGATTCACGCGACTTTGCCCCGCAACTTGAAGACACGACCAAAGTCTCCCGCACACCTTTTTTTGACCGTTAATTTGAAATCACATGTGATTTTGCACGTGATTTGACCGATTTCGTATTCTCTTCAATAGTTAGCATTCTCGTTTGATCCTCTCTCTCTCCCTCTCTCCCTCCCTTTCTCTCTCTCTCTCTCTCTATATATATATAGGGAGAGGTTCATTTGAGAAATGGTAAATGTATGAGAAATATAGAAGTAATCTTAGCCATTCATCTGGTCAACATTTGCGGCTTTGACCGCGAAGCACCGGATAATTCCTTGCATGGTCTATAGAAGGTAGAGGGGTAGTTTCGTAAAATACGCGGAATGAGTTCATATATGAACCTATATGATTCACATATGAACTATACGTTCATATGTGAATCAGTTAATTAGTTCATATGAGAATCAGTTAATTAGTTCATATATGAATCACAAAAGTTCATATATGAATCTATTAATTAGTTCAACTGATTCATATATGAATTTACAGTTAATTAGTTCATATCTGAATCAGTTAATTAGTTCATATATGAATCAGTTAAAAGAGTTCAGATGTGAATTACACTGATTCACATATGAACATATAGTTCATATGTGAATTATACATGTTCATATATGAACACAACCTGTGTATTTTGTAAAAATTACGAAAGTGTCATTCTATTTTTGGAATAGCCGCAACTTTTGACCAGTCAAAGCCGAAATATTTGACCAGTCAAATCTGATCTTGACCGTATGAATGACTAAGATTATTTCTCTATTTCTTATATATTTACCATTTCTCAAATGAACCTAAGGCTATATACATATATGTGTGTAGGGTCAGGTTCAGGGGAAAACCTCAAAAAAACGAAAAACTAAGGAACACCCGGGTAGCCCTTCATCCGGATGGTATGCACTTGTGCATATAAGTAATTTGTAACAAGCACATGTGCATAAAAAACAAAATACAACTTAATTTACTTGTATGCACAACTGCATACCGTTCAAATAAAAGGCTACCATGGTGTTCCTTAGTTTTCCAGTTTTTTGAGTTTTTCCCTTGAACCTCCCTTTATGCGTGTGTGTGTGTGTGTGTATATATATATATATATATATATATATATATATATATATATATATATATATATATATAGTATGTGTTTCAAATGAGACCCCCAAAAATTTAAGAATGAGAGAAACAATCGTAACCACTAGTTTAAATCTTTTATTTCCAAGTCTTTTTTCACTAGTTAAGATAACTATGGAAAAAACCAAATATCCTAATTTATCTTCTATTTTTTCTATAATAATTTTTGGATATTGATAATCATCAGTTTTTTCTTTTCCAATTTTCCACCTTGAAATCATTGGTGAATTTACAATCCACAAATCCAATTAAATCGCATATGTCTAAATATCATATGTGAACACGTACATCAATATTCTTTATTGGTCACTGGAATTGTAATCAAATGCAAAAAAATTCCAACAAATCAATATCAGACGGTGATAATTAGGTGTACATTGGTCCATATGTGAACAAGTGAATCCTAACATATATTTTGAAAATATTAATCATAACTTGTACATAAATCAATTTAAAACTTATATACAACCGAGAATCTAAATCAGTTTAAGATTCATATCGTAGCATAGATTCACATGTGTATCTTAATTATAACATGTACATGAATCAATTTACAACTTATAATCAAGATTCTAAATTTGTTTAAGATTCATATGTGAATCTTATATATATAGGGGCTCATTCAAGAGAGAACTGGGTTATTTGTGGTAACCGTGAGATCCAATCTTGACCATAAATCAGAGGATAAATTAGGAAATCATTAATTTTGGTAATTTTAATTAAAATTTAATTAAAGGGTATTCTAGGTATTTTAGAAATATCCTCTCTCATCTTTCCTCTCTCTAGCGAACATTATTCCGACGAACAGACGATGCACACTGTGATACACTTTGTAAACATCGAAAATACATTGAAAAAACGTGATGCACACTGTGATACCCTTTCGTAAACATCAAAAATAATGAAAATAAATAAGAAATGTTGTGATACCCTCGTAAAACAACGAAGATACACTGTGATACACTTTGTAAACAACGATGATACATATTGTGATACCCAATAATTTTAAACTTTAAGAAAGAAACTTACTGTGATACATTGTGATACCTATCGACGAAGATACACTGGAAGGAAAAAAATGTGTTCAACCAACCTAACAGAATATCGTATGTAATACACACGAGTAACTATAGCACTGTGTTGTGTCCCATAAGATACAACTTTTGCATCCAAGTTGGGATAGACTGTGATACTTAATGTGAAACCCCTGTGATACCCCATCAAAATGTGTACTTCTTCAATTCAAGAACACATTCAGGGGTTTCGAAATGTGTACTCCTATAATGGAACAAAGCTTCTGAAAGTCGATCGCCATGTATACTTACACATGTCTTCTATTTGGTCGGTGCAGTCGTGCTGGATCTTTGGGTTCTGGATCTTTGGTCAGTGATGGATCCATGGTTTTTTGGGTTGTAGTGGTGGATGGATCTTTGGTTGGACTGCATCTTTTGGGTGGCAGGGGTGGTTTTTGTACGAATTTTTGGTAGGTGTTAGATCGAGGCCGTGGGGGAAGGGTTGATTCTCCATGGATGGTGAGTAGCGGTGGGTTGAAGGGTTGGTACGATGGAGAGGAACTGTAGTAAAGGGAGGGACAATGGAATGGCGTGGGTTTCCTCCATTTCAAAATGATAAGTAGGGTAAATTGTAATAAATTAGGTAATTGTGGATTGAGTAATTAATGATTTTATTTATAATAAAAAATACAAATTATCCTTTTACTTTATTTTAAAAATAACATTACTTGTATGTATGTATGTATGTATGTATGTATGTATGTATGTATGTATGTATGTATGTATGTATGTATGTATGTACGGGCTTAATCATTTGAGCACTCCCAAATTTGTGAGATATGTGAGATCCATTCTATTCCATTCATTTGGCTTAATTAAGGAATGGCGGGGATAAGTGAAAAAAAATGATTTTATATCTACTGCGACAACAAGTCGTCGCTATAAGTAAAAAAATTAAAAAAAAATTGACTTTTTATCTACTGCTACAAAAGTTGTCGCTATAAGTAAAAATAAAAAAAATATTTTTATCTACTGCGACAACAAGTCGTCGCTATTGGTCAGGAACAGAAAATGTTATTATATACCTATAGCCACGACATGTCGTCGCAGTAGGTAAAAATTAAAAAATTAGTTTTTTATCTACTGTGATGACTTGTCGCTGCTAAAGGATGGAAATTAAAAAAAATTCTCTAGCTATAGCGACGAAATGTCGAAGCAGTAGATAAAAATTGATTTTTTTTCTTTTTCCCATATCTAATATGATTATAAAATATATTTTAATCAACTAATTTGATGTTCAAATTACTAGAAAACTTTATAATCATATAACTAAGACATATCTAAAAAAACCATAATACAAAATTGATGACATAAAATAAACATTAACGTCTCATACATATTAATACATAAATATCTAATCACCGTACGAGTCAGTATATGTGTCCTCATCCTCATCTTCGTCCTCACTAGGTGGGTGTTGTGGTGGCTGCTGTAAACATACTTGCATAGGGCCCAACCGGTTTGTACGTATCCTCTATTAGATCAAACTCGATTGGCAATGGCTTGTTTCCATTAGCCTCAAAGGCAATATCAAGATTTCTAGTTCTGCCCATGCCTCTCTCTCTCTCTCTCTCTCTCTCTCTCTCTCTCTCTCTTTCCTTTCTTATTTGCTACAAGATTGAAGTAAGAAAATGTTAGAAGATACTACATTCAAAATATTAAAAGAAAACTGAAAAGGAGATCTACATGTTGCCTCGCATACTGTAGGTATTCTATTTGGATGAGGAAGAGGATCACCCCCGACATCTCCTCCATGTCCTCGAGCAACGTCCATAGACATAACTATATCCGGAACAAAGCAGTATCTGCAACTACAACTTTTCAGCCATTGTTTAGGCTCTATCAGACTATCAGGGTACAATCGGAGAATTATTGAAAACGACAAGGCTACTATATTCAAAATTTCAAAATCAATACCCATCAAACACAACGTTGAAGAATTTGAATGCTCTGAAATGCACTTAACCAACCAAACTTCATATAAGGTTGAACTAAAAATGAGCAACAATCCAAAACATGAAACTAAGAGTACGCTTTTAATACATAATCTATGTCAAGCATAAATTAGAACGATGAAATGTCAAGAAATTCAATTCCATATATTAGCATCAACCCTTGCAGTGATCCGTGTTGAAAACATAAAATAATTGCACTCTTAATAGTATACCTAATTCTACATTACTAGCTCTATGTGTGTGTTTATCTTCAAAAGCGTCACTGAACGGATGTTCAACCAGTTACTTATTTTATAAAATCTCAAAAGAGCCAAAAGGAAGATAAAAAGACCATAAAATCTTTTCATAACTATGAAGATGGCAGGAGCACTAACAATATACTTACTGAAAATTTCCACTAAATCTATGAAAAAAAAATACCAGGTTACATAGATGTAAATAAAAAATACAAGGATACATAGCTGTAAATAAAAAAGAGCCACAAGGATACTTACAAAAAAATTTCCATGATCCAAAAGGTTGTATATCATCTGCATATACTTGATATGTCAACTATCAACTGTCAAAGAACATTTGTAATTTAGAATTTGAATCATATCGTCAACTATCAACACGCCAAAGAACATTTGCCAAAATAAGAGTTGGTCTCTTTCTCTATATCATATGCATATACTTGATATGTTGATGAGTTAGTACCACCACTGACAAATTATCAGCTAACATATGTAATTTAGGGGCATGAGAGACGATTAAAGATATCACCATTTGAATATCATCGACAAGTTTTAGAGTATTAGAGATTTCAGTTTCAGAGGGATGGTGGGTTTCATGGTGGGGGTAGAGGGTTTGTAGGGTTAGAGGAGAGAAATTAAGCAGTTTTGAGGAAGATGGAACAAACAATAAATAGTATTTCAAAACACTAGTAAACACAGAGAAAAAGATCTTAAAAATGTGTCAATAGGCTTCACTGCTTCAGATTTTTTTAGTATATTAGCATCAGGGATGCTATAGGTGGTCAGATTACACATGAAAATTTCCAATAAGAAAATTCATATGATGCAAAATCAACATGAATTTATATATAACAAGAAAAATGAAAGAGCATACCGTTCATAATTGTATCTTTTGATCAATGTTCCCTGCAAATACAAAGTAAATGGAATTAGTAAGTACTGCAAAACTGGAACATCAAAATCAGAACTCTACAAATGGGCTAAATTAGAGAACCCAACATTTTCACCAATTCTCAATGACAAACGCCTTTCATCATCCAGCGATAATAATCTCCAAATTTTCAGATAAAGCATTGCAAAAACAGTGACTGTCAATCAAGCAAAAAGATGTCCAACCACTTGGTTAGGAAGAAAGTTCCATCCCCAGTGCATTAACTATATGAAAAAAATGAAGGTGGTCATGATCCAATTACTACTCTATTCATCATGTTGATGAGGCTTACATAGCTAGAGCAAAATGTAGTGGAAAACCAAAGCAGAACAGAGGTTGTATTTGTAGTTTACTACTAGTATCAGAGTAGTAGTAATTAAGAAATTGATAGCTATAATTGGGGCTTGTATTATGTTATATAAAAAGGAAATTAGTGATATGATTAGTTAATTAATTGATCATGAAATCAATATTAAATAACCCTAATCCTATTGACTTATATTGGGCTTCCGTTAAATAAATACATCCTTATGAAGAGGAAGTGGTAGCCTTGGTAGTGCTGGTGGTGTAATTCAAAGCTGATGAATTTTATGATAGAATACTAGCTAATAGCATACGTGTAACTAAATCCATAACAAATATAATTGAAGTTACAATATATCAATCAGATTCGTCACTAGAACAATACTGAGCTACAGAATTAGCATTATCATTATCTTCACTTAATTCTACATCATTAACATCAACATCATTAACATCAACATCCTCATCCTCCTCCTCATCACTAATGAAATCTTCATGGACTTACAAAAAATGAAAGTTACATGTTTTCTTTGAGTTTTGATGTTGATATGTTCATCTATATGTTTAATCCAAGATTAGTTATACATGTTGAAAACACATACTTTTTCACAAGGTACACATTTTCATATCCAATTTGAGTTTCTACCCATGAATTTTGTACTTATGATTGAACTATGAAATTAGTCTACTTTTTTGAATTTTGATGTGGATCTGTTGAAGATATGTTGAGTTAAAAATCATCGTTTTTGTGTTCTTACATCATTTGGATGCGTCTGTTGAGAATATATGCTGAGAGTATTGTTTTTTTATTCTGAATTTTGTTGTGGATATATCTTTGAGTGATATTCACAGTAGGAATGTAACGATCGTTATCTCGGTGTCAATACAAGATTGGGTTAAGTGGTGTCAAATGGGTGAAATAAGTAAGTAAGAGGACTATTGTGGTAATTTTTATATTTTAAGAACCTAAAACCCTAGTCAAATCCGTAAATTTTAGTCTGGACAATCATTTTGTGTGTGTGTGTGGCGCTAAGCTAGAGAGCTAGGAGTGTCCTTGGAAATTTTAAGCATTGAAGATTTTCTGGAAGCTTTTGGAGTAATCTGAAAGAGGTAATCTTCTATCTTTATTTGGACTTGACACTATTATCAATTTGTTAGCTTTTCTTCTGACAAAAGAAATCCGGTGGGGGGGGGGGGTTGTGTAACACCCGTAATTTTCGGTAAGTAAATGTCACCCGGACGTTTCTGTGACTCGTCAACCTTGGGGTTTTGTTGGGAAATGCTTTGTTTAAAGTCCCTAAGGGTTTCGAGAGTGTTGGCATGTAAGAAGTCAAGTTTGGGACCCGAAGAGGTTTGGGCGACATTGCCCGCGACAATGACAAGTGTCACTGTCGCCGTGTCACTCTCGCGGGTGAGGTACCGCGGGCTCTATGGAGCGGGCGACTATGCCCCGCGACTATACCAATGGCATAGTCGTCGTGTCAATGTCGCGGATGGGGGCTGGAGGTTGTTAAGTCCGAATTTCTCACCATTCTCCTCATTTCTCACTTCCATCTTCTTCCCTGTTCTCTCCCAAACCCCAAAGACGAACCCTAACCTATTTTGGGGGGTTTTTCCTCCCCAAACCACTTGACTCTTCACCATCTAGCTTGTTGGGATCTTGAACCACAAAACCCCCATCTTCATCTTCCTCATCAAGTTCAACGGTTGGGAGCTCGGGTTGAAGTGTTGGATTGGGTGTTCTCGGAAAGTCTCGTCATCTTTAATGGTAAGCTTCTTTGATTTAAGGTTATATATGCTCTTTGGGTGTTTCCCTAGTGTTTGGGTTATCAAATCTTGGATTTGTTAGTTTTGGAGAAACTAGGGTTTTGATCTCGTTTAGGGTTTTTGGTATATAATGTTGGGGAATATTCCTATGTGGTTGTTTATGGATATTTATGGTTCGGTATGTGTTGATCTAGATTTTGGAAGTTTCCGGCTTGAGGATTCAAGCGGCCTTCAAAAGAGCTCGTTAGGTGAAATCTAGATTTAGCCTAAATCTAGCAAGGTGAGTTCAAGTTGATTTGTGAAAACGGTGTACATGCCAAAATGTTTATTTTAAAGTGTTTTACATGAAATGGTTAACTACTGATAAGTTTTGAGTATTTTGAAGTAAAATATGTTTTACTTGGTTATTTGTCAAAGTGTGAGTATTTTAATAAGTTTTCATACTTGGTAAACTTGGGTTGTGTTAACCTCTTAAAATGCTTATATTGGGTTTTGAACGTTTCAACAACTAAATAGCATGAATTACGTATTCTTGGTGATTTTGTACAAGTAAGATCTATTTTATGAGTTATACATCTTCGACGGTTTTGCTCAAATGAAGTCTATCTCATGTTACATGGATCTTGGTGTAATAGTATTCACAAACCCTTTGGAAAACCTTTAGTCTCATTAGGGGTTGAGTTTTGGGTTAATCTCGTCTTTGAAGTATGTGTCGTCGTAAATATTGTTTAAAGACATTTCATTAGTTAGGGGGGGGGGGGGACCGGTAATTGTTGGTCAAATGGATTTTGAGCATCTTAGCTCGGTATTGGCTTAAAAGAGTCTTGAGGATATTTGTCCAGTTTTAATGGCTCGATGTGGAGTCCAATTTATGATTTACATCTTAATGCATTTTATTGCATGTTACTGATAATTACAGACTTGAGTGCTTTAGTCATTCAGGGATAGTCGTGTAATCTTAGACTGTGTTGCATTGGATCCATAGGCACATAAGTCAGTCTTATTTGATGGTCAATTGAGTGGTACGGGGTTGGACTCCGGGACTCATTGCTTATGACCTTGTCTTTACGAGTAGGCACTAAGAGTGGTTGAGTTCCGGTTGAGCTATTATGACTATGGGGAGTCCTCTGATGGGCGTTGGGATCTTCTCCATGTGGGGCAATGCCTTCGTTGTATCCCCCGTGTGTCGAGCCTTTGGCGGTAATTTCGGTGTTGTTCGCTAAGGTCAATTATCTTTTCGGGTGAAACTTGTTAAGAGATTGTAGGGACACTTGGGCTTGCGTGTCGTGAAGTGTCGTACGATCAACGTTGTTTGAGTGGCATACTTTTGTGTTCCTCCGCTCTCAACGGATACGGGTATCCCCCGTTGTCGGCCCACTGTATTTTGGATATTTAATTGTCCATGCTTTTATATTTGGATTTCATTCTACTTTATGGTCGCGTGAGTATTAAGCTTCAGTTTCATGTTTTAATGGCGTATCATATTTATATGGATTGTTTTCCGTTATTTAAGGGTCGAGTATTATGTCCCACCTTAGTTTTTGGGTGTTTTGGGCTATGAGGTATTATTTACATTTTAGCACATTTGAGTATCGAACTATTACCCCGTTATGGATGAGTTACGGGTTGCATCGTTTTATAAGAAATGTGTGTTTAGGAGCATTGTCTTTAAAAGTGCATATTACGAGAAAATGTGTCGTTTCCATTTTGAAGTAAAATATTTCGAAGGATCTTGCTTTAAATAGAATTCCTTTCTTTTAAAGTTATATTTTATTCATGTTAAAACTCTTGAACTCACTAGGCGTTAAGCCTAACCTTTTTATTTGTCGGCATGTGCATCAGGTCCCGACCGGGGGTTTCGGTTCTAGCAGTGCTATGAAGAGTTAAGCCTTAGCTAGGTTCTAAAGTAGGTCTTCGGTGAAGTCTTCCGCAAGTTGAAGATAGTGGCTACGCATGGGTTTTAGTAGCACCCGTTCTTACCATAGATTGTTGTATAGATTATTCTTGTGTTTTGAAGTTGAATCTAAATTGTGGTTGTAGATGATTCATTTATTGAAATATTTAGAAAAATTTTAATAAGTTACTATTTTCAGAATTAAGGGTGTTACAAGTTGGTATCAGAGCATAAGTTTGAGAGAATTAGGTATTGATTTTGGATGCCTAGACTCAAAATAGAATTCTTATAAGTGATTGTAAGTGAAGTGCGCATTAGGTACCTTAAGATAAGATATTTTGAGGATTGATCGAGTCGCTAGAAACGAGAACTTGTCGAGGGTCGCAAGGATGATCATGTTCGGTACGTTCATAATGGCACCGGGCCAGTGCTATGGTGAACCTACATGCTACATGTGTATACTTGAACTACCTTGGTATGATAACCGTTGGGTAGTGAGAAAGTTTCTAAGCGAGTAAGCTAAGGGAGGATTGATGTTTATTGCAATGTCACTTTGGAGTGGTAGTTAAGTGCGATGAACGCATTAAGTTGATCATCTTGAGTCAGATTTATTGGTTGGATAAGAACTATAAGTCTGTTATATCATTTCTATTTCGAGGAGAAATTGTAAGTTAAATAATGGGATTGTGGCCCTAAGATGTTTGATACACCCGGATGACATTAGTATGTCGGGTTGTTGAGAAGTATAGTCTGGAGGGGTGAATGCCGACCAAATTCATGCACTAAAGTTATTTCTAAAATAAGTTTGCATAAATTGTTTCTCATGTTTGCCAAACTTAAAGTGTTTTGAATTAGAAAGTTTTAGTAAAACATTAGCCCTCATCAGATTTTGAACTGTGAGCTTAAGCATGCATGAAATTGTTTGTTGCACGTAATTGTAAAGTGTTATCTAAATTCTCTTCTTTCACGCCTCATGTTTAATGTTATTTCCGGATATTGTAAATGTCCATGTTTTAATGTCGTTTGGGTATTGGGCAAGCAACTATGAGATTTTAACCTAGACATTGGATCTCCTCTACGTATGTCAATGGTTTTTAAAGGAAAAGTTAATCCCATGTGTGGCGTCGGAATCTCTTGAGAATTTTAGTTTGTACAACTTTTGTTAAATTTTATGGAGTATTGTTTTGCATGTCTATTTCGATGCGTGAGTTTTAATTTCTGTTTCGTATAAACTTGCGAGTTTATTCTGCGTCGTGTCCCATGTAAATTTTGTCAAAAGTGTTACTTGCCTTTCATTGCATTCAAAAGAGGAAACTCTTAAAAGTTTAATATTCTAGCCATATTGCCGTCTTGCACACTTTGTTGAGAAATGGAAATTTTGACACCACTTGATTTTAGCATTTATGAGTTTTGCGAAAATTCAGTTGAGTTTATGATGTCTCATCTTACGTCTTTTGCGCCGCGTAAATAATTTTGGGATCATGTACTTGTGCATCATGGTGTGCGTTATTTTATGAATATTGTTAATTGACGTCATCCTACATGTCGTTTTGGGGGTTTCATTATCATGTAAATTATCTTTGGCTTTATGCAAACGTCAATCGTCGCTTGCTATGTGCATTGGATTTAAGTGTAACGTTGGTATGAGTGATTGCATAAACGATTTACGTTATTTTAAAACATGGTTTTTGTTCTTCTCGTATTTCAATCATCAACTTTTACGGCTAAGTAATTTCCGCAATGCTTGTAACGAGTTAGCGGCATCCATGCCGTTGTAATTTTTGTTATGGTCAAATGTGTTTATCTTTACGACCTAAAGCTTTAAGCTCTACTTGAAATTTTATTTGTATGTCCACCATTTTACCGAACTTTGGAGATTAAACTGTTTCTTATGGGATTGTTGAGAATTCTTTTGCCACAACGTCTTTTGGTTAAAGAGAAAGAATTTTTAAAGTTAAAATTGCGAACTTCTCTTTTGGATTGTACAAACATTTATTGCACGTGTTGTGGTGCAAGAACCTATTTTCATGTATATAGTGTAAACTGTGCGCATGTTTTATTATTGACTTTATAAACATAAGCATTGAACAATTCAAATTTTGGAAATGGTTTCTTATGCGCTGTGTTTTTGATCAATTTAAAACCCTATCAAATGAACGATAGTGTATCTTTACCGCACGTTTGATCGTTAAAAGGCTTACGTACTGGAAAGTTTTATAAAATTAAATTGGCATAGTAATTGGAAAACCTTGAACTCATTAGGCCTGTAGAGACTCGTAGATGATCATTCCACTTTATGGTCGCGTGAGTATTAAGCTTCACTTTCATGTTTTAATGGCGTATCATATTTATATGGATTGTTTTTCGTTATTTAAGGGTCGAGTATTATGTCCCACCCGAGTTTTTGGGTGTTTTGGGCTGTGAGGTATTATTTACATTTTAGCACATTTGAGTATCGAACTGTGACTCCGTTATGGTTGAGTTACGGGTTGCATCGTTTTATAAGAAATGTGTGTTTGGGAGCATTGTCTTTAAAAGTGAATATTATGAGAAAATGTGTCGTTTCCATTTTGAAGTAAAATATTTCTAAGGATCTTGCTTTAAACATAATTCCTTTCTTTTAAAGTTATATTTTATTCATGTTAAAACTCTTGAACTCACTAGGCGTTAAGCCTAACCTTTTTATTTGTCGGCATGCGCATCAGGTCCCGGCCGGGGGTTTCAGTTCTAGCAGTGCTATGAAGAGTTGAGCCTTAGCTAGGTTCGAAAGTAGGTCTTCGGTGAAGTCTTCCGCAAGTTGAAGATAGTGGCTACGCATGGGTTTTAGTAGCACCTGTCCTTACCATAGATTGTTGTATAGATTACTCTTGTGTTTTGAAGTTGAATCTAAATTGTGGTTGTAGATGATTCATTTATTGAAATATTTAGAAATTTTTTAATAAGTTACTATTTTCAGAATTAAGGGTGTTACAGTTTGAGTCTCTTTTATTCCAATGATTGTTTTATGTTACTCGAATAAACCTAGATCTTGGCTTGGTATTGTTTTGTAGAAACCGTCGATTAGGATTGGGAATCGATCAATCTGTTCCTTTCGTTTGGATAGAAATCGACTAAGGGTCGGCGTGAGTTTTTTGAAATCGATCATTCGTACAATCGTGAAGAGGCCAAAAACCCTCGATCGCAAGGAATCGTCGCCGGATCTCGATTAAGATGGGTGTGCAATAGGAGTTGGGCCTCAAGGAACCGGATGTGCCAAGTAGGTCGGGGTCAATTCCCGTGAGACGTCAAACCCGAATAGAGCCGGGCTAGCGACTGAACCCGGGTGTCACCCTCAACCAGACCCGGGTCAGATTTTGATGATGCGGGCGTGGGCAGCAGGAACTTTCTCATAGGTGGCCCACGTCCCAATTCACTATAGGTTTCGTTTAGGACCCGGTTGGGATGTCGTACCTTCGAGATTTCGAAAAATTTTAGGAACGATCTCCTCTTAGGTTTCGTTCGGGGTTGTAATAAACTTTTAACAATAAGCCTTTATCAAATGTAGGACTCGATCTCTTTTGTTCTAGCTTCGCGTGTGCTAAGATTCAAGTTCCAGGTGAGTTTCCTTTTTCCTAAAACTCTTTTAAACTGGAAATGGGATTTTGTGTTAATGTTTAAAATGTTTATCGCTTTCTGGAGAATAAATTTGAATAATGAAATACTGGGTTAATTATTGAGATTATGTATGTAATTATTTTATATGCTCTATCGATTGTGAAAATGAATTATTATAAAATGGACGCCATGGCTGACCTTAAACCATCGGGGATGATTGAACCGCGTGTATTGAATTTGTTTCCTTACACGCGAGCACGACATCGACTTGGGGGCCGATTGGGGATCTACTAGGGGCCCTGGAGACGGACGGTTCGTTATCCCGTGAAGGGTAAATTTGTACTTTATTAAACGAATTATTTCCTCGATTAATTGTTTATGGTTGATATTGGGAATTCACTAGACCACTCCGGTCTAACCCTCACTTTCAAACTCTTTTCCTCAAAACCCATTTTCAGGTAAGAACACAGTCGGTGGTTCGTTCAAAGGGAAGGAAAAATGTTGAGCTAGCGGGTCAAGAAGATTCTGCCTTAGTGCGGTGTAGTTACTATTTAGAGTTCTCGGTTCTAATAGAAACTCGTCTTTTGAGCTTTACTGAATTTTAACTTTTCATGTACGTTGTATTGGGACCCAATTTCGGGAAATTGAACCTTATGTTATGGTATCGGTTGTGGGTATTACAAGGAATACTTCTATATTGAAGTTTATAAGATACTTGCATTAATTTAAAAAAAAATTGAAGCTGTACTTTTTCTCTATTTTCTACGGTTTTCTCCTAGTGAAAACTCATTTGTACACACGACGTGGCCTTACCAGGTGAACTATGGAAATATAAGTGTTTTTTATTATGAATCTTTATGCTTGGTTATCCACAACAGATTACAGAAAACTTACAAAACCTAAATTTCTAAGTAGACACAACTAGAAATATAGAAATTCGGCAGGAGATGAGAAAAAACTAAATAGGTATCTGATTCGACGAAGCAAACCCTCTAATGTTAACCACAAATGCAAGTTGTTATCAACAAGAAATGATATATTCGAGCCCAAACACTACTGTTCAAGCTCAAAATCTAAGAATGTACCTTTCAGTGAACAAAATTGCGCAAAATCGCACAATGATGAGAAGATGGATGATGAGTCTGAACTTCGTGGATGATTACAACGAGGAGCCTTGGACGATTATAGAGCCCGGATGATTACGACGAGGATCCTTGGACGACCGTTCCTACAAAAATCACATAACGATTACGACGAGGAGTCTTGGACCGATTATGTTCCTTTAAAGTTTAAATCACATACCACAATTCAACCACAATCGCAATCCTACATCGATTTTGCTGGAGTCTGGAGGCACAACTTCAATTTGCACAATCGCAAGGATGATTGAGACGCAAATTTATCGATTAAACGCACAACTCTATGAGCCGCAACTCGCAAGGTTAAGATGAATTATAGATGGGCCTTAAACTGCAATTATGTATTGAATTATAGATGGGCCTTGAACTATTGTATAAAAAGAAAATTAGAAATTTTTTTGACTCTACAGCGCGACAAGTCGAAGTTGTAGGTTCACCAAATTTTAAAATTTTTAAAATATATGGAAGAATCTTTTTGACTCTATAGTGACGACAAGTTGACGCTGTAGGTTCAACAAAATTTTATTTTTTTTTACTAAACATATTTTCTTTATTAAAAACAAGGGGAAAATATATATATTTTGACCCTATAGCAACGACACATTGACGTTGTAGATCCCCCAGATTTAATTTTTTAGTAAACATATTTTCTTTTAATAAAACTATGGGGATATTTTTTTTGGCTCTATAGCGACAACAAGTCGACACTGTAGGTCCCTCAAATTTTGATTTTTCAAAAACCATATCTTCTTTTATTGAAAGTATTATTTATCATTATTTGAGGAAATTACTGGAACCCTACTGTGACGACATGTCGTCGCTGTAGGACTATTTTTTTAAGAATAATTTAAACTCTTCTTTCATATGTAAAAAATATTTTAATATCAACAATGATGATTTCCTTGTCGTCGCTATAGAGGTGATTTCTTGTTGTGATAGTGCCAAGCGAAAGTGTCATGGGCACAATCGTTGGGCACTCTCGCTGAGAGAATAAAACTCTCAGTAAATTTGGCGCGAGAGTGCCAGCGAAAGTGACATTTATCACTTTAGCATGTCACTATCGCGGGAGAGGGTCGAGGGGGTTAAAATTTTGATTTTTCGAGTTTTTCTTTATTTCCTCATATCTTCTTCACCACAACTCCATTTGAGGCGATTCATTTTGCTATGTTCTTGATTTTGAGAGCTTATTAATAGTAGATCAAGAGGATTTAAGTTTATTAGAGAATACAATAGTATTTTATGGTTTGAAAGCTTTTCATCTCTCTTGATTTTAAGTTAGGGTTTGGAATATTCTTTATTTTCTCTCCTCTACCTTCCATGTTGCTTTAGGTTTTGGATCTTTGGAGGTGAAATAAATACTTTGAAAATGTTGGATATAAGAGTTATGAGGTGTTTCTTGAAGATTCAATTTTTCACTAAGAAAACTCAAGTTTTGGGTAAAACCTAGATTTAGCCTAAATCTAGCAAGTTGAGTTCAAGTTGCTTTGTGAAAACTATGTACATGCCAAAAATGTGTAGTTTGATGCTCTGAAATGTTTTACTTACTATTTATTAAATATGTTCAGTATTTGTTCAAGTTTGCACACTTGGTGTTTTTAGGTTAATATATCTTGAAAATGCATATATTGGGTTCTTTAAGTATTTTGCTAAATAAATCATAAATGTGGATTCTTTTGATGATTTATTTCATAAGTAGAGATTATTTGGTGACAATGCATTTATAGTGTTTTTGGTTTGGGAAAATGTATATTATTATACCATGAGATATTTTGGAAGTATAATGGGGGTTTTAATCGAAAAATGATTTGTCCCAACCCATTATGTGTTTTTAAGTTAATCATACTTTTGGAGCATGTATTTGCATAAACCCCTGTTAAACGTGTTTCATTGTTTTAATGACCTATATTTAATGGTCAATTGAGTTTTTGAGCTTTTGGCTCGATTTCGACTTAAAAGAGTCTTGGGGAAATTAGTCCAGTTTATTTTGCTATATGTTGGGCTTTTGGTGTTATATGCATTTGAGGCATATTTATTTGTAAATTACATGTTTTGAGAGTGTTGGACATTCTTTTGGAGTCATGTAATTTAGACTGTAATGCATTGGATCTGTAGGCATGTGAGTCAGTCTTGTGTTGATGGTCGAATGGGTATTGCAGGGTTGGACTCTAGGACCCATGTTTCGTGACCTTAAACTTTTCAAGTAGGCACTAGGAGGATTGAGTCTGGAGGTGCTACAATGGAGGTAGGAACTAGAACCTCCGCCGCTTGAGGTAATGCCTTGGAGGTAGTCTTTAAGTGTATCGGACCTTGAGGTGGAATTCATAAGAACAAATACTAAGGTCAACCGACCCTTGAGGTGAAACTTGTTAAGGAGTCGTGGGGACATTTGGACTTTAAGTCATGAAGTGTTATGCGATTAACGTTGTACGAGTAGCATACTTATGTGTTCCCTTCACTCTCAACGGATACGAGTGTAACATCCCCCGTCCCCGTGGTCCGGAACGGGCGATGTCATGAACGGGACGTAACATAAATACAAAACTAATTCAGAGCTATTAATAAATTCCAAACATATATTATAATCGAAAATATTACACTTCAAAAAGTGTTTATAAACTTAGAACATTTATACGATAAAGTGATTCTAGAACTCCAAAATTTCACGCTCGATCTCAAGTCCCGTCCCCGTATGCATCACTTTGAACCTGCCGTGTCTAAAAACAAAAACACGTCTGAGAACAGAGCTCAATGAATGGATTATAATATAAGTTTGAAAATAACAATAAATACATCGATAACAAAGCGGAAGACTTAAAAATTCAATTCGAAGAAAGTTCTTGAAACTGAAATTCATAGTTCATTTGATTCAAAAGAAACGTTCAGAAATATTCAAAAAACAATAATCTCAAGAACAATTCATACTTTAACTTTAAAACATAATATCAATAAAGTCCTCAATTCCTGTCGTGTTCGTGAGGTGGCCAAATCACACGAACTATTCGGTCGGCGTGCGGGCACACACGCCCGAATCCCCCGTGCATTTAACCACGGTCACATGTTCTGTGGGTAAAAGTTCTAGGATCAATCCATCCGTCCTGGAGCCAACAAAATCGGCCTAGTCCCCAGAGTGGGTTCACGTAAGCCACTAATGGGCCTAACTCTGGTGGACTGAGTTCACCTGCAGTACGCCATGACAATAAAGCCTCCATAGAAGGCATCCCAAATAATGTGCCCATTTATTGGGTTTTTCTAAAAACAACGAAAACTAAACATATGCCACTTACCTGAATGGAATTCATAAAAATCAAGATCAATATACTTCACAAGTTTCATAAACAATTCCATACGACACGTTTTAATAAAACGCTAAAAGGTTCAAACAAATGATTCATAACTCAACTTCAATATGAGACAACAAAACACGAAAACGTTCAAACATAAGATTCAAACCAAAATCAATGTGTGTGTGTATGTACACATTTCATTGATCATGTTCAATTGATCAATCACAAGGCAGTGAACCACCTTTAGGAAGCGTCAACTACAACAAATAGTTGCCCATGATTCAAAAGAAATGAAATCCATACCTTAACCGAATTGAGAAGTAAAACACGATCAACCGAGACTCACGATGAAGTTTAACTCGTTTGATTGCCTATTTAAACCACGAATTATTATTACTCACATAACATATAACTCAATGGTTATTATCATAAGCTTAATCACGAAACTTTATTCTCTTAGGCATTAAACCAAACACTTGGTGTGCGGTTAAACATATAGATACAAATATCACCGTTTTGATTCTAAACTTTAACCTTTTGTAATTTTGACAAACCCAAACATGTCTAAACATGTATTTGATTATAACTTTGCAATATGAAATCATAATCTACCAACCAACTTCAACTACCCTAACCTACCAACTCCTACACGTTTTTAAAACGAAGGCTTACATTTATTCCTCCCCTTAAAAGGGATTTCGTCCCCGAAATCAAATTTAGACAGTAAACTTACATCGATTAAATAACTCGGGGTACTCCCGTTGCATGTGTTCCTCAGTTTCCCACTCTGTCTCACGTTCCTAGTGATTTTCCAAAGAACTTTTACAAAATGAATCACTCTCTTCCGTGTACCTCTCTCATCATGATCAAGAATCGCTTCAGGTTCCTCGCAATAAGAAAGATCAGGTTATATGTGCTCCAAAGCATATTCAATGACGTGTAAGGGATGCTAGTTGTACCCTCGAAGTGAAGAGACATGAAATACGTTATGTACATGAGATAATTACAGCAGTAAAGTTAATCGGTATGCCATAACTCTAACCCTTTCCAGAATTTCAAAGGGACCAATATTTTTCGGGCTCAACTTTCCTTCGAGACCGAAACGTCTTATATCACAATTTAGAAAAATATTCAAGAAAACTTTATCGCCCGGTTGGAACTCAATAGGTCATCGTCGCTTGTCGGCATAGCTATTTTGACGAGCTTGAGCCTCTTTCATCATTTGACGCGCAATCTCGATCTTCTCGGTAGTAACTTGTACCAATCATGGGCCTTCAAGAATATGTTCTCCAACTTCATTCCAACAAGTCGATGTTCGACATTTTCGACCATAAAGTGCTTCATACGGGGCCATGTTGATACTTGACTGCCAACTATTATAGAACTCTATTAGGTACAAGTAGTTATCCCAACTCTCGTGCCATTCCAACGCACATGATCGGAGCATATCCTCCAATGTTTGAATCGTACGTTCAGATTGCCCAACAGTTTGAGGATGAAAGGTTGTACTAAAATTCAAACGTGTACCACAATCTTTATGTATACCTTCCCAAAATCAAGATGTAAAACATGGGTCTCGATCAGATGTAATCGATACAGGAGTGCCATGGAGATGTACAATCTTACGTTGGAATACTTCTGTCAGTATATCAATTGACCATGTTTGTCGGATAGGAAGAAAATGAGCCGATTTCGTCAGTCGGTCAACCACTACCCAAATTGCATCGTGTTTCAAGGTCGTACGGGGTAGTCCGACTACGAAATCCATAGTTACGTGTTCCCATTTCTATACTGGAATGTTTAGCAATTAGAGAAGACCACCCGGACGTTGACGTTCACTTTTAACTTGTTGACAAGTGAGACAACGAGCTACAAAGTCGGTGATATCTCGCTTCATTCCAACCCACCAGAAATGGGTCTTAAACTCGCGATACATTTTTGTTGTACCCGGGTGAACAGAAAACATAGAGTTATGATATTCGGTCAGAATTAGATATCTAAGCTCTGAGTTATTTGGAACACAAAGACGATCCTGAAACCACAACACGTGATCATCATCGATTCTAAACTCTGAATTAACATTCTCTTGTGCATGTTGGAAGTTTACCCACAATTCACTATTGTCTTATTGGGCTTCTTTGATTCTAGAGATTAGAGTCGGTTCTACCATTAGATTCGATAGAATTTCCGTTTGTGAACTCAGATAGATTTCTAGTCCGAACTGTTCGATTTCCAAAGTCAACTCTGTAGGAACAAGTAACGAGGAAACATGTTCCACAGCTTTACGACTTAAAGCGTCGGCGACTACATTAGCCTTACCCGGATGATACTGTATATATGAACATCGTAATCCTTTAGAAGTTCGAGCCAACTTCGCTAACTCATATTTAACTCTTTTTGAGTAAATTTATATTTAAGGCTCTCGTGGTCGGTGAAAACTTCACATGTCTCACCATACAAATAATGATGCCAAATTTTGAGTGCGAAGATAACATCAGCCAATTCGAGATCGTGAGTCGGATAATTGACCTCATAAGGATTTAATTGACGTGACACATATGCAATCACTCTTTCGTTTTGCATAAGAACAAAATCAAGACCTTTCTTTGAAGCATCACTGTAAACTTGAAATCTGTCGGTGCCAGACGGTAATACAAGAACAGGCGCGGTAACCAATCGATGGTAGATTCGACTTCCCGGACTGGTGGTATACCCGGTAGATCGTCGGGAAACACATCAAGATATTAGGAAACAATAGGTGTGAATGCAGAAGTACGGAATACTTGTCCAGGGTCTTGTAAAGACGCTAGAAACCCTTCGTTGCTTTGCCAAATATATTACTTCACAGTAATGGAGTACCTCCTTGGAAGATTGCCTCTGGTTTGTCAATATCCCCGAAAAATATTTGTTTGGCATTACAGTCTATAGTTGCATGGTGGTGTGACAACCAGTCCATACCCAATATTAATTGAAAGTGAGACATATACATTGGAAGTAGAGTAACCTCCCGTATGCGCTCTCCAATAAACAACGGACAGTTCGAAAATCGAGTTAATGCACAAATTGCACCACACATAGGGGTAGATATCACAACTAGAAATTCGGTGGTTTGTTCATAAGATTTTAACCAAGATTCGAATTGTTCAAAAACAACAGAGTGCGTCACCCCGATATCAAACAAGGCATAAACAGATAAATCAATTAAGTTAACATGGCCTACTCAAGGTATGTAGGCATTATACTTGACATGGTTGACGAACCACATCAGGAATATTAGGATCACTTGTACCCCTCACTGGGTTGGGGTTTGGGTTACCCTCATGTTGAGATATGGACTTGTGTAGGCAACCATGTCTCGACATTCTAACACAGAACAAGATCAAGATCAGAATTCAAAACAGTTACGAACTGAAAATCGGTAAATAAAATTAAATTATAGTCTACCCATTCTAAGGTCTACCCAATCCTCACAGATCAATCCTAGTTAATCTACAAGTCGATACCTATGCTCTGATACCACATTTGTAACATCCCCCGTCCCCGTGGTCCGGAACGGGCGATGTCACGAACGGGACTTAACATAAATACACAACTAATTCAGAGCTATTAATAAACTCCAAACATATATTACAATCTAAAATATTACACTTCAAAAAGTGTTTATAAACTTAGAACATTTATACGATAAAGTGAGTCTAAGAACTCCAAAATTTCACGCTCGATCTCAAGTCCCGTACCCGTATGTGTCACTTTGAACCTGCCATGTCAAAAAAAAAACAAGGTTGAGCACAGAGCTCAATGAATGGATTAAAATATAAGTTTGAAAATAACAATAAACACATCGATAACAAAGCGGAAGACTTAAAAATTCAATTCGAAGAAAGTTCTTGAAACTGAAGTCCATAGTTCATTTAATTCAAAAGAAACGTTCAGAAATATTAAAAAACAATAATCTCAAGAACAGATCATACTTTAACTTTAAAACGTAATATCAAAAAAGTCCGTCAATTCCTGTTGTGTTCTCAGGGTGGCCAAACCACACGAACTATTGGGTGGGCGTGCGGGCACATGATAATGTCAAAATTTGGACATTATTGAGGCAATAAACCGAAAGGAAACCGTTTGATCCCAAGTAAAATAATGGTAATTCTAATGGTTTCAAGAGAAAAGTACATGTCAAGATAATTTAAGGAGAAGGCGTGAATATTAAGAAGAAATTGTTAGAAAATATGTTATAGAAAGCAAAACTCATTGTCGGACTGAATGATGTCTGGCGAGACTCAAAACCTGTTGGAAGCAGTGCACCGGGCGACTTGGACTATGAGTGACTTGGGCCACGCGGGTTAGGAAAACCGGGCGACTTATGGCGCGACCCAACCCGCACCATAACCCGCGCCGCGTGCTGGAACAGTATTAATCGACTGTTTCAGCTAGGTTAAAGGGGGAACAAAAAAGGAGATTAGACGACGGCGGTAAGAGGCGGTTTTTGGGAGCAGAATCAAGGCAGAAACAATAAGAAAAAGTGCGGAGACTTGGTGGAAACAGATCCTCGATCGTGTTACAATCTTTTGCTAGAAGATTCAAGATCTCAGGGGGTGTTTGTATTTCTCAAAGCATTTGTCAATTCAAGAGCAATGTTTAGATTTACTTTTATTTCATTTCTAACTTTCATTCTCGTTAACCCCAACATGATCTAAACTTCTCATGTTGGGGGTTGGATGATTATTTGGTGAGGTTTTCGTTAAACTTGTGATTTGGTTTTTGGGTTTTGATGAATGTTTATCAATGAAGCATATGATGAGTTTTTATGTAATTTAATTAGTCTGATCAGCTATTTGGATATTCCTTGATTGTCTTGTATCTTCGAGAGAAGTGTAGGATAATTAGATGGGTTTATCATATGCCTACGACGTGAATTGGATAGAGATATACCGATTCCACCATATATGTGTTAATCCTATTTTTTATAAGTAATTTAACCTAAACTTGAGATCGAAAGATGAAAATTTCATTGTTATTTGCTTTTACCGTTATAGCTTGAGAAAGTATAATGGTTTCTTTTGAGATTAGTTTCATTGAATCATTTGTTAAAATCTATAACCATTCACAGTTTAAGGAGGAACAATCTGAATATGATTCCAACCCCGGCCTTTTCTTATCTACTTAACCAGTCCAGTTTCCATTATTTATCTGTCTGCCTTAATATTTTCTCGTTTTGTTACCAACATCAAACAAACCATTTTTCTTAAAGTCTAGTTAATAGTCGATATAGTCTTGTGGTACTTAATACCAAGTTCCTACGGTTCGATACTGTAACACCCGGATTTCAGGTAAGTATTGGAAATCCGTTAAACCTTTTCATCTTTATTTGATTAATAGAAGTTAATTGTATCTTTCTAGTTGTTCTTTTAATTGTGGCTTTTATTATGTATATGTTACTTATATGGTCCTTGAAATCCTTCCCTGCTTTAAATTTGTGATCGGGAGTGTGTCAGTTGCCTTTCGATTAGGAAAATCAGGCCCTGCAGGTGGTGGGCGACAATGCCCTGGGCAAAGTCGCTGGGCATAGTCGCCCAGGATGTACCGAAGGTGTTGGGGATTCGGCGACATTGCCCCGGCGACAATGCCCATGGGCAAAGTCGATGGGCATAGTCGCAAGCTGTGTACCGTGCGTGGTGGTGAGACCGCGACAATGCCCCGGCGACAATGCCAGGGGCAAAGTCACTGGGCGTTGTCGCCTGCATGGTCCAGTTTTCTGAGTTAAATCCAAATCTGATACCTCATTTCTCACTTCATCATCCTAAAAACGGGGAAACACTCTCATAGGCGATTTTTGAGCATCCAAGTCTCATTTCACTTCAAAGCTAGGGTTTGGGTTGGTGACCTCATTAATTGTTCTTCAAAACTCCATCCAAGGGCATTTATTGAAGTATTCTTCAAGGATTCTCACTCTCCTCCATCCACTCCAACTTTGGACAACTTCTAGGGGTTTCATCTTTTCTAGGTTTTAACCAAAAACCTAGATTGTGATTTTACTAAACCTTTGTTTAAACTAGATACATATCTTAATCTCTTACTTGCTAACATTTTATATTTACTCAAGTGTTCATCTTTAAATATTCAAGTATTGGGGTTTTCTTATAGATATATGTTATGTGTATCTTGCCATGATTAAATGTAGGTATACCTTGACATCATGATGATTTCTACTTGGAATACCTTTTTGGTGATATTATATCTACATGACGGATATGATTGTCAATTGGTCTTATGTTGGACTTTATGTGGTTAGGATGGTAATATTGTACCCGTGGTTGGTATCGAAATATGTTTGGTTGAAATACACCTCAAGACCTCCTATATGCATTATGTTGGACGAACCAAGTCAGTAGACACTAGGAGGATGTAATCTTGGGCGCCATCGTGATGATATGTGCCTAGACCTCTGTCATTCGGGGAATTTCCATAGTTGTAGTCCCCGGATGTACCGGGCCTTTCGGGTACCTCTCGTTAGTTGGCATCAAGGTATATCGACTCTTTGGGTGGAACTTGATTGTTGCTATGGCTCTCCCTATTGACTCCACATTTATTGAACATTGGTTAACTGCTGATAAGAATTGTAATTGATCTTGTATGCTATTTCTTGTTTAACTCACTAGGATTTTTGGCCTAACACTTGTTGGTGTCGATGTGTATCTCAGGTTCTAGCGGTGCCGGTTCTAAGCAGGCATAGTTGCATTGGGTCAGAGCTTGGGGATTTGCACTTGGATATTCATACCTTTGGAGTAGTTGTTGGGTTTATAGATGACACCCCTTTTGTAATCTCTTTTCTAGTTATAGAATTTAGATTAGTTGGTTGTTGTTTATTGTCCGTTAATTACAACTGTAATTAAACAGGTTTGTATATTTCCCTATTTTGGGAGACTCTTGCTATGGCAATTTTATATACCACATGTCCGTTTTTCGGATTTTTGTTATCCCTATTTTTAGTGAACTAGGTATTGTTTTAGCATATCTAGACTTAAGTTTTAGACTTTATTGTTTCACTATCCACTTGGGGTAGAAATCCTAGGTGGGGAGAGCGTTAGGATTTACGGAATTACATTAATTGAGAGTTGTGATGATAGTGGCAAGAATCCTTGTGTATGATTCGTTCATAATTTCACTTAGCTACTGCTATTATGAATGTGTTGTTACGTAAGTGTACTTGATTTGCTATTATTATGACAATTGATGAAGGTATTAGTACGTACAAAGAGTTCAACTCGTTTAGTCTTTTCTCAATCCCTTTTCTCGTACGTGTATGGCAGATCTCAATGGTAAACACTCGGAGCAGGTTACCGAATACGCTGGAGGGCCACTTAGAAGTGGAATCTACAGCTGACCGAACTCCTTTGGCCGTAACCTCCGAGGGACCTCCCATACCCAATATCTTGGGAGGAGGGCCCGAACAGATTCCACGCATTAACCCTACGGCTAACAATGCAATCTTGGAGGAGGTAACTATGGAGACCAGGATCAGAGACAGTATGATGTTGGCCATGAACTCGGCCATAGCCCAACAACAAGAATTTTTCATGAAGCTTCTGGAAGATCGAGACGCCAGTCACCGACAACCGGAGACGATGGCGGAGAACGTCGTTATGGGGTCGGGTGGTGGACCGGCTGTTGTATCTATTGAAGACCCGGCGGATAATGGGAACAAGGTAAAGGCCAAGGGGTGCACCTACAAAGATTTTCTGGGGTGCAACCCGAAAGAGTTTGCAGGTTCCGATAACCCGGTTGCTTGCATGTATTGGCTCAAGGAGGTGGAGATGGATTTCCAGTTGAGTGATTGTGACATCTCTCAATGGGTCAAATACGCTTCTCAAATACTTCGGGGAGAGGCTTTGATTTGGTGGAATCTCACTCGATCCGCCCTCACTCCCGAGGTTTTTGCCAAGTTAACTTGGCCGGTCTTCAAGGGAAAGATTATGGATAAATACTGCAGTGAAAGGTCGTTGGAAAAATTGGAATGGGAGTTCAGGGATTTGAAAAAAGGTACTCTGTCTACTGCCGGCTACTCCAAGCTCTTTTTGGAAAAATTGAATTTGGTGGGACATCTGGTCCCCGATGAGAAGTCAAATATTAAGGCTTACCAGCAAGGGTTACCGGCCGAGATAAGGACGACGGTGAGAAATGCTAGAGGATCGACATTGCAAGAGGTCATCGAAAAATCTTGCTTATTGAGGATGAAATTCTTGCAGAGAAGGAAGAGAGAAGGCAGCTTGGGGAGAAACGAAAGTGGGATGGGCCATCTGGGCCAGTTCGTCAATCAAAGTCGTTGGTAAGCGGTAGGGCTGGCGATAATCGTCGAGATGATCGATGGTGCCACAAGTGCAAGACCAAGCACTCTGGCACATGTGTCGTCAGAACCTACTCAGGACCGGTTGGATGTGCCAAGAGTGACAAGAAGGGTCATGTGACTCGAGAGTGCCCTATCCGGGGGCCGATGTGTTTTGAGTGCCGAAAACCAGGGCACATGAGGAAGGATTGCCCGAAGATTGTAGGAGGCAATGGTGGAAATTCTGTGGGATCAACGACAAGAGTGGAGCAACCTCCGAGGGTGCCAAGTCGAGCTTTCCAGATGACTACCGAGGAGGCAAAGGAGACTGCAGATGTTGTTTCGGGTACGTTCCTAGTAAACTCCTTGCCCACTCGTGTTTTGTTTGATTCGGGTGCTACGTGTTCCTTTGTTTCGGATGCTTTCTGTAAACATTTCGTCACTCCTATTAGTGTCCTTACCGATGCTCTAGTAGTAGAAATAGCTAATGGAGATCAAGTGATCATCCGAGACCGTTTTTGTGATTGCACTTTAGAAATTGATGGGAATCCTTTTGGAGTAGACTTGTTACCTATGGCTATAGGGGGTTCGACGTGGTCATAGGCATGGATTGGTTAGCAAGGCATAAGGTTGACATCTTTTGCTCCAAAAAGATGATCCAAGTGCCTTTGCCGAAAAATGGTGTGTTTACCATCTACGGGGAGAAAGGGAAGAGGAGCAATCCTATCATCTCCTCTCTTAAAGCTCGCAAATTTCTAGCGAAGGGTTACCC
Source organism: Arctium minus (assembly GCA_954870635.1). Lineage (NCBI taxonomy): Eukaryota > Viridiplantae > Streptophyta > Magnoliopsida > Asterales > Asteraceae > Arctium > Arctium minus. Next base: position 92,844,603 of record OX941086.1, on the reverse strand, counting down.
TTCGTATGTGGCTTACGTGGTGGACGCGAAGAAGGGTAAGAAGTTGGTGGAAGGTGTGAAGGTCGTGCAAGACTATCCGGATGTCTTCCCGGAAGACTTACCCAGATTACCACCGGAGCGTCAAGTGGAGTTCCAAATTGACCTCACCTCGGGAGCGGCTCCGATAGCCCGTGCTCCCTACCGATTGGCTCCGATGGAAATGAAAGAGATGATGGAGCAACTTCAAGAGCTGTTGGATAAGGGTTTCATGCAACCGAGTTCGTCACCTTGGGGAGCACCGGTTTTGTTCGTGAAAAAGAAGGATGGATCCATGAGGATGTGCATCGACTACCGAGAATTGAACAAAGTCACGGTGAAGAACAAGTATCATCTACCTCGCATTGACGATCTTTTTGATCAACTCCAAGGCGCGGGATGCTTCTCAAAGATTGATCTTCGGTCCGGATACCATCAAGTGAGAGTGAAAACGGAGGACGTTCCAAAGATGACTTTCTGAACGCGATACGGTCATTATGAGTTCTTGGTGATGCCTTTTGGTTTGACCAACGCTCCGGCCGTATTCATGGACCTAATGAACCGTGTGTGTCGCCCGTTCTTGGACAAATCTGTGATCGTCTTCATCGACGATATTCTAATTTATTCAAAGGACGAGTCCGAGCATGGGAAACATTTATGGGAAGTGTTGGAGGTCCTAAGAAGGGAAAAGTTGTTTGCAAAGTTCTTGAAGTGCGAATTCTGGCTCCAAGAAGTGCAATTCTTGGGGCATGTGGTGTCTAAAGACGGAGTGAAGGTAGACCCAACAAAGATTGAGGTGATGATGAGTTGGGAGCCACGCACGAGTCCAACGAAGATCCGAAGTTTCTTGGGTTTGGCGAGCTATTATAGACGGTTCATTCAAGATTTCTCCAAGATAGCAACGTCACTCACCTCAATCACGAGAAAGAACGTCAAGTTTCTTTGGACCGATGTGCAAGATCGAGATTTCCAAACGCTCAAGAAAAGATTATGCGAAGCTCCCATCTTATCCTTACCTGAGGGATCGGAAGACTTCGTATTGTATAGTGATGCTTCCAAGATGGGGCTTGGATGCGTACTAATGCAGCGGGGGAAGGTAATAGCCTATGCGTCGCGACAACTAAAGGATCATGAGAAGAACTATCCTACTCATGACTTAGAATTGACGGTGGTTGTGTTTGCGTTGAAGTTGTGGCGACACTATTTATATGGGACAAAGTGTACTCTCTTCACTGATCACAAGAGTCTTAAGTACATCTTCGATCAAAAGGAACTCAACATGCGGCAAAGAAGATGGTTGAGCTTATGAAGGATTACGATTGTACTCTACCATCCCGGTAAGGCCAATGTAGTGGCGGATGCATTGAGTCGAAGGAGCCATGATGGTGGTATCAAGATGTCCCTTACAAGGATCGATGTGGTATCGAGTTTGTTGGAAAACATAAAGACGAGTCAAGTGGAAACACTTAAGGAGGAGAACCTCAAATACGAAGTCATGATGAAGCAAAGGGAACTCTTAACGGAAGACATTCGTGGACTTAAGCTCTTTCAAGGGCGAATTTGGGTGCCGAAGGATGGGGGAAGCCGTGATCTACTTCTTGAGGAAGCTCACAAATCGAAGTATTCTATACATCCCGGTAGCACCAAGATGTATAGGGACTTGAAATTGAACTGTTGGTGGACGGTGATGAAACTAGACGTGGCTAATTATGTGGAGAGATGTGTCACGTGTCTCCAAGTCAAAACGGAACATCAAAGACCGTACGGGAGTTTGCAATCGTTGTCCATTCTCGAGTGGAAATGGGACAACATCACCATGGATTTCGTGACGAAACTACCGAAGACCTTGCGCGGCCACGACACCATTTAGGTAATTGTTGACCGGCTGACCAAGAGTACACATTTCCTTGCAATGCGGGAGACCTTGCCAATGGAGAAATTGGCCAAGCTTTATATTGATGAGGTGGTGTCAAGGCACGAAGTTCCGCAATCTATCATATCAGATCGGGATAGTCGCTTCACATCGAACTTTTGGGCAAGCTTACAGAAAGTGTTGGGCACTAGACTGAATTTGAGCACGGTGTATCATCCTCAAACAGATGGTGAAAGCGAGAGGACGATTCAGACACTAGAGGATATGTTGAGGTTGTTTGTCATAGATTTTGGAAGAAGTTGGGACTCGCATCTACCTTTGGTGGAGTTCGCTTACAACAACAGTTACCATTCTAGTATCGGAATGGCACCGTTCGAGGCGTTGTATGGACGAAAGTGTATAACACCGGTTTATTGGCTCGAAGCAGGCGAGAAGCAGTTTGCCGGACCGGAAATAGTTCAAGAAACGGCATACAAGGTGAAAGAAATTCGAGAGAGGTTAAAGGCGGCGCAAGACCGACAGAAGAGCTATGTGGACAAGAAGAGAAGACCAGTCGAGTTCCAAGTGGGTGATCGTGTCATGTTAAAGGTGTCTCCATGGAAAGGGATTATCCATTTTGGGAAGCGCGGGAAGCTTAGTCCTCACTTCCTTGGACCCTTTGTCATCTTGGAGAAAATTGGCCTTCAAGCGTACCGGTTGGACTTACCACCGGAGATGGATGGGATACATCCTACCTTTCACGTTTGTTACTTACGGAAGTGCCTATCCAAAGAGGAAATCGTGATTCCTTTGATGGAAATCAGAGTAGATAACAGGAATCGTTGTGTGGATGAACCGGAGGAGATATTGGAATCGAAAGTGAAAAAGTTGCGACACAAAGAGGTAATCATGGTTAAAGTCCAATGGAAGCACCATCGTGGTTCTAACATGACATGGGAGTCCGAACATGACATGAGGAAGCGTTATCCTCATTTGTTCGCTTAGGGTAAGATTTCGGGGACGAAATCCTAATTAGGTGGGGAGGATTGTAACACCCGGATTTCAGGTAAGTATTGGAAATCCGTTAAACCTTTTCATCTTTATTTGATTAATAGAAGTTAATTGTATCTTTCTAGTTGTTCTTTTAATTGTGGCTTTTATTATGTATACGTTACTTATATGATCCTTGAAATCCTTCCCTGCTTTAAATTTGTGGTCGGGAGTGTGTCAGTTGCCTTTCGATTAGGAAAATCAGGCCCTGCAGGTGGTGGGCGACAATTCCCTAGGCAAATTCGCTGGGCATAGTCGCCCAGGATGTACCGAAGGTGTTGGAGATTCGGCGACATTGCCCCAGCGACAATGCCCATGGGCAAAGTCGATGGGCATAGTCGCAGGTTGTGTACCGTGCGTGGTGGTGAGACCGCGACAATGCCCCGGCGACAATGCCAGGGGCAAAGTTGTTGGGCGTTGTCGCCCGCGTGGTCTAGTTTTCTGAGTTAAATCTAAATATGATACCTCATTTCTCACTTCATCATCCTAAAAACGGGGAAACACTCTCATAGGCGATTTTTGAGCATCCAAGTCTCATTTCACTTCAAAGCTAGGGTTTGGGTTGGTGACCTCATTAATTGTTCTTCAAAACTCCATCCAAGGGCATTTATTGAAGTATTCTTCAAGGATTCTCGCTCTCCTCCATCCACTCCAACTTTGGGCAACTTCTAGGGTTTTCATCTTTTCTAGGTTTTAACCAAAAACCTAGATTGTGAGTTTACTAAACCTTTGTTAAAACTAGATACACATCTTAATCTCTTACTTGCTAACATTTTGTATTTACTCAAGTGTTCATCTTTAAATATTCAAGTATTGGGGTTTTCTTATAGATATATGTTATGTGTATCTTGCCATGATTAAATGTAGGTATACCTTGACATCATGATGATTTCTACTTGGAATACCTTTTTGGTGATATTATATCTGCATGACGAATATGATTGTCAATTGGGTCTTATGTTGGACTTTATGTGGTTAGGATGGTAATATTGTACCCGTGATTGGTATTGAAATATGTTTGGTTGAAATACACCTCAAGACCTCCTATATGCATTATGTTGGACGAACCAAGTCAGTAGACACTAGGAGGATGTAGTCTTGGGCGCCACCGTGATGGTATGTGCCTAGACCTCCGCCATTCGGGGAATTTCCATAGTTGTAGTCCCCGGATGTGTCGGGCCTTTCGGGTGCCTCTCGTTAGTTGGCATCAAGGTATATCGACTCTTTGGGTGGAACTTGATTGTTGCTATGGGTCTCCCTATTGACTCCACATTTATTGAACATTGGTTAACTGCTGATAAGAATTGTAATTGATCTTGTATGCTATTTCTTGTTTAACTCACTAGGATTTTTGGCCTAACACTTGTTGGTGTCGATGTGTATCTCAGGTTCTAGCGGTGCCGGTTCTAAGCAGGCATAGTTGCATTGGGTGAGAGCTTGGGGATTTGCACTTGGATATTCATACCTTTGGAGTAGTTGTTGGGTTTATAGATGACACCCCTTTTGTAATCTCTTTTCTAGTTATATAAATTAGATTAGTTGGTTGTTGTTTATTGTCCGTTAATTACAACTGTAATTAAACAGGTTTGTATATTTCCCCATTTTGGGAGGCTCTTGCTATGGCAATTTTATATACCACATGTCCGTTTTCCGGATTTTTGTTATCCCTATTTTTAGGGTGTTACAGATACTCGTACTTCTTTACGTATTACTTGATACGACACCGTACACTTACGGTCCATTTGGGAGGGGTTTAAACCCGTCCTATCAAGTTTTTGGTGCCGTTTCCGGGGAAGATCACGACAAGACAAGACAACATTTACTTGTCCGTATGGCACGTTCACTTACCGGAGGATGCCGTTTGGGTTGTGCAATGCTCCAGAAACTTTCTAGAGATGCATGATGGCAATATTTTCTGATATGGTGGAAAGAACTATAGAGATCTTCATGGACGATTTCTCGGTATTCGGACCATCTTTTGATACCTGTTTGGCGCACTTGGAAGCGGTTCTGCAAAGGTGTAAGGAAACAAGCTTGGTTCTCAACTGGGAAAAGTGTCACTTTATGGTGACCGAAGGCATTGTACTGGGCCACAAGGTTTGAAGAGAATGCATTGAAGTGGATAAGGCGAAGGTTGCAGTCATAGAGAATCTACCGTACCCGATTTCAGTGAAGGATGTTCGGAGCTTTCTGGGACATGTTGGGTTCTACCGGCGTTTCATTAAAGATTTTTTTAAGATTACAAAACCATTATGTTATTTATTACTTAAAGATGCTAAATTTGATATCTCTGATGAATGTATTTCTGCCTTTGACAGATTAAAGAAGGAGCCCACTTCAGCTCCAATCCTGACAGCACCTGATTGGGGTCTTCCATTCATTCTCATGTGTGATGCAAGTGATATTGCGGTGGGAGCAGTCTTGGGCCAAAAGAAAGATAAGAAGATGCACGTCATCTATTATGCTAGCAAGGCACTTGATGAGGCTTAAGTCAATTACGCTACAACCGAGAAGGAATTACTTGCAATTGTCTATGCTTGTGAGAAATTTTGGTCATATCTGGTGGGAGCCTAGGTGATATTCTATACGGATCATTCAACTCTGAAATATCTTATGGCGAAGAAAGATGCAAATCCAAGGCTCATCCGTTGGGTGTTACTACTCCAAGAGTTCGACATGGAAATTTTGGACAAAAAGGGGTCAGAGAACATGGTAGCGGATCACCTATCAAGACTTGAAGATAATGGAGAGATGGACAATTCGGTCATCAATGACTCATTTCCGGATGAACAGTTGTTTAAGGTAAATCATTCTGAGCCATGGTATACTGACATCGTTAATTATTTGGTGGGGTCCGTTGTACCATACAACCTGAATTCACATCAAAGGAAGAAATTCCTATCTGATGAGAAACAGTACTTTTGGGATGAACCGTGTCTATACAAGTTGTGTGTAGATGGTATGATCAGGCGATGTGTTTCCGATGATGAAAACACCGACATTCTAACTCACTGTCATACGTTAGAATGTGGTGGTCATTTTAGTACCGATTGGACAGTGGCAAAGGCAGTGCATGCGGGTTTCTTTCGGCCATCTATGTTCAAGGATACTAGGGACTTCATCTTCCGTTGTGACCATAGTCAGAGGGTCGATAATATAATGAAGAGAGACGAGATTCCCATGATCATCTTCATGGAAGTGGAGCTATTCGATGTATGGGGTATCGATTTCATGGGACCGTTCCTGAACTCTTACCGAAATGAATATATTTTAGTCGCGGTCGATTATGTGTCAAAGTGGGTGAAATCAATCGCGACCCCTACGAATGACTCCAAAGTGGTGATCAATTTTCTGCAGAAGCACATTTTCTCAAGATTTGGAGTCACAAAAGTTTTGATTAGTGACGGTGGGAGCCATTTCTACAACCGTTATTTAGATGCGGTGTTGAAGAAATATTCTGTCAAGCCTAAGGTAACCACACCATATCATCCACAAGCAAACGGTTTAGTAGAGGTGTCTAACGGGGAATTGAAACAAATTCTGGAGAAAAATGTGAGTTCATCAAGAAAATATTGGTTATCCAAATTAGATGATGCATTGTGGGCCTATCGGACAGCGTACAAGACCCCGCTTGGCATAACTCCTTATCGGTTGGTTTTGGCAAATCTTGTCATTTGCCGGTTGAGCTTGAACATAAAGCCTTCTGGGTAATCAAACAGTTGAATATGGATCTTCAGGCTGCCGGGAAACGCCGATTCCTTCAACTTAATGAATTGGACGAGAATAGGCAAGATGCGTATGAAAATACAGCAATCTACAAGGAACACACCAAGAGATTCCACGATTAACGCATCCGAGAAAAGCTAATGATACCTGGCATGAATGTCTTATTGTTTAACTCACGATTGTTTTTATTCCCAGGAAATCTCAAATCTAAGTGGTCGGGTCCTTTCACGGTTAAAGAGGTATTTCCATACGGCACAGTCGAGCTGCAAGGAAAAGACGGGTCCACATTCAAGGTGAACGGGCAGCGGGTGAATCCATATGTAGCAGGTGAACCAATGGAACCATCAAGCATGTACCTTGACGTCCCGAAGGAGTAATTGGAGAAGAAGGTCGTGCCACGACCCTAAATAAGGCACTGGGTGGGAGGCAACCCACTGGAGGTTTGAACACTTGTTTTTGGTTTTTAGTTAGTTTGGTTTCTTGTTTTTAGTTGGTATGCTTTCTGTTTTATTTTGTTTGTTCCGTTTGAAACTCCCTGAGAAGTGACGTCAAGAATGTGGAAAAAGAGAGGGTGCATGGTCAAGAGTTGAGAAAAATAAATACATAAAGAAAATACAAATAGGCCTGGGGCGGGTTACCAGGCGGGCTAACCCGCGGTAAAGCCGCCCCAACCTCTGTGTGGGTGCCAAACCGTCGGACGGCGCCAGTTACCGAGCGGTCTAAGTCGCACCATAAGTCGCCCGGTGCACTGTTTACTTGGACCTTAACAGCGCACGGCACGGGAAGCTGCGCGGGTCAACCCGCGACATAACCCGTCCGTTCTATCTGATGGTTATTTCAAGAGGCGTTGCGACCTAAGCAACCCCAAACCTTAATCTCCTCTCAAATTTTTGAATTCTCTCTTCTTCCTGCACCCTCTACCTACGAAAACCACCACTCAACACCATTTTTTCCGGCGATTCTCGGACTCCAAGGGATGACACATCACCTATTCAATAGCTTGTGTTACTCGGAATTTTTAGAACTTCAAAGGTAACATCTATCTCCACACTAATTTTGGTTTCTTCAAGTTGGGATTTTTCAACCCATTCAAGAAAGGTTTGAAATTATTGATGTTATTCATGTGGTTTGTGACTTAATGAGTAAGAGATGGTGATTGTGCATGTTTTGACATGATAATTTTAGGTTTTCTTGAAAATCCTACCATTAGAAAGGGGATGAGTGTTGTTGTTGCAAGATTTATATAGAATAAACCTCTCAGACCTTGCACAAATGGAGAGTAATGCAAGTATACATTTCTTAATCCATTGTCGTCTTTTACAAGTAATAAAACGGTAAAATACCGAGTATCGATCCACAGGGAAAAAGGAGTAAAAGATTTAAATTAAAGTCCAGAAAAAGAAATGATTTCAGATGGCGATTTTGAAGAAATATTGTTCGTTGGGTTGATTACAAACTATTGCGAAAACAATTAATTAAAAAGGAAGCAAAGGTGTAGGGATTCGTTAACATTTCAAAGCAAATTTATCGGATAGAATTTTGTGACAAACAACTCATCATTTTTAACCATCAACTTGTATAAGGTACTCTTTCGAGGTTGAGAAAGGCACGCATCCATGGATTAACTTTACTGTTTCCAAAATAAAGTAAAGTCATGGCAATGGCACAATCTATCCCTTTTGTAAGTTGTACGGAATGAAACAAGTTTCCTTGGTTCTAAGTAACTCTCTCGAGCCTACCTCTGTATCCTTCAAGTTGATGTGTTCAAGACGACTCATTTCTGAGTTCATCAAACTTTAACATTTCAACAATATAACCTTGAACGAATGGTTGGAACGATTTATTATTAGTCAACAAATTTCTACCATCAAAATAGGCTTATTATCTTAACTTCACCTCACACCCGAGCTAAGGTTGTCAGCCTATCATTGTTCGGTTTCCTTGCATTTTTTTATTTTTAAGAAAAACGAAAGACATGTATCAAATATTTAAATAACGATGAATTAAAAGTTTACAAGAATTAAACTTGTCTTACGATACGAAAGTTAACAAAAACGTGAAAGATCTAAGTTACGAAAGAGAAATACGACAAAGTAGCATAAATTAAGATGGCTAAAATTTAAAACGTGAACGAAATTTTACGATAACAAACTTATGCTAGACGGAGTTAATAAAGATGCGACTAAAAATAAAGATTTACGATAACATAAAAGCTTAAACTAAAATTGCATAAAATTTAGATGACAAGAAGAAAAATACTAAAAGATTGATGCATTAATTATAAAAAGAGATGAAAGTTCTTGGAAGAAACTTCACCTTTTTACAAAGATGATGTAGCAAGAGGTGAATACATGATGGAGAGGATTCAAATGGTAAAGTGGATGGAGAGAAAGGGTGAAATGAAACTAAGATTGTAGGATTAGATGATGTAATACAAGCACCAACACCCTCCTATTTATAGAGTCTTGGAGGAGAAAAGAAAATCTTCCAAAAATCTTTGTCCAAAGGTCCATAGCATCCCAACTTTAGCAACAAAAATTACTTGGAAGATTTCAAGTAAATCACCAAATTTTTTGAAGTTTCTCTTTATTCCAAAAGCACAAGTCTTCCTTCATTTCCATCCTATAGCATCACAAAACACACTTTCAATTCAACACTCTAAACTATAAGATTAGCCACAAATTAGCATCAAAAGACAAGTGAATTTGGTCATTGGCTCACCTAAACTCCATAAATGCGAAAATCGAAAATATACATAAAAAAGACTCAATCTAAAGACTTTTGACAAATTAAATTAACGAAAAAGAAACTAAAAAGGTGTAATGCGTCAATTAAATTTCCGCATATCAGTTGTGCTTTTATATGGATACTTAATGGTTTACTGAATGGGTTGTATATGCTTAATCGATTATATCTCTTAATTGTAGTCATTGTAAGTGGTTTGTGGGTTGTTTATGTGTTCTAACTGCTGATAAGAACCCATGAGTGTGTAACTGCTGATCAGAATTATTGGGAAATATCGTAGAGCTCTGTGCAATGGGTTGAGTTCATGAACGTCTTGTTAGTGGTTTGAGTTAGATAAAGTAATAGTCTTCAACCATGAGTTGAGAGATAGCCAAACCGCAGGTTTAGGGTTCAATCAACGATTTGGATTCAACCACCCCACTTAACAGACAACCAAGTCTTTGGACTAGGTTTGGGGTGGCAAGAATGTTCATGTACTTACTTTTTCCTTTTCAGTTTTAGGATGAGAATGGATCCAGAACGATCTGGTTGCTGAGGGAAATACTTCCAACTGTCGCGGACTCGACGTCAAAATCTCAGCTTAGTTAGAAACCCCGACTACGAGCAGAGAATGTTTGAAATCACTGATCGGGAAAGAAGAATTTGGCCTGAGAGAGGGATCAAGTTTATTGACATCAACGATCCGGTTGTTATTGCTATTGCTCACCAACGGGGATGGATTCCTTATGCTAGGAATCCAGGACCCTACGACCCAACATTGGTAATGGAGTTTTATGCGTCGATGAATCCACCAGTTTTCAATGAATTTCATATTTTGGTGGTGAGGGGAGTCACGGTCCGCTTCACAATGGACGATATTTGCGAGCACTTGGCATTCAAAGGCCACAAAATTTGGGCCTTCACTATGGGGTTTCCCCCATACCTGGCGTCGCGAATAATGATGAAAGGACGAGTCTTATAGCTTCATCTTTGTGGATGAACGGTGATGGTTATTGGTGCAAAACCACTGCCGAAATACAAAGGAGTGAACTCCTTCCTGCAATGGTGGTCTGGATGTTATTTGTGAAGACTAATCTACTACCGTTCTCACACAACATCTATGTCGATCCACTGGTTGCCCGGGCTCTATACTGTATCCAGAACAATCTACCTTTGGATGTAGGCCATATACTACAATTAGAGATGTTGGATGCGGGGGAACCATGTTGAAGTGGAGTTCTTCCATTTCCGTGCTTAATTACTAAACGATGTCGTGATGCAGGTGTTCCCATTGGTGAGACAATTCCGGCACCGGGACCGATTGATGGGCGTACTTACAAATATCAACTAACAACCCAAAGGAATCTCGAGCGAGGAAAAGCAAGAGCAGCGGAGCGAGTGCATGTGCCACCCAACGCTGATGATCTAGATGTGGATGATTCTGACTACGACCCGGATCAGGTTGAACTACCAGCGAGTGCTCCGGAATGGGCATTACACATGAGCAACCAATTCACGCACTGGTTCTAAACGATGCACAACGAGCTATGCGAGATTAGAAGGATATTGGGAGGATGATCTCCAACAGAGGAAGTTGGATCATCTAGCCATCCTCCTGCCCGCCGTGTGCGCGGGCGTAATAGGCGTCCAGCTTCATGATGCGACATGTGGGGTAAACTATGGCATATTTAAGACAATTTCCTTTATTAAACTTTTTTACTGATGGATGAATGTAACTTAATTTGCATAACTTGGTTGGTTGGTACTTGATATTATGCTTTTGTGTTATTAATTACTCACATTGGGGACAATGTGAAGTTTTGGTTTGGGGTTGGTGTCGGTGATTTACTTGATTTTGATTAACATGCAGTGTAAGTGTTTATGTAGCATAGTTGTAGAAATCTTGTTGTATGTGAAAGTGTTAATTTCATTTATTGAGACATGAACTAGCCGAGGATAATATAGCTAAGAGGACAACCTAGGGGATTACTTGAATTAGGGACATTAGTGGAGACCAACCTGTGAGTGATTTTTGAGCCTATTTGCACGTCAATTGCGCGAGAATTAATGAATAACTTCCATACACTCTTCCTAATTCTTGTTGTAAGTTGTAGTGTGATCTCGCTCTAACGTTTCCTCGACTAACAAGTTAGGGAAATTGGGTTTAAACTCTGAAACTTACTTCACGAAGTTGTAGTCGAAAGAACCTGGAAAGTAGCCAACTGTTGCCAATTAGCCAGTCCTTCAAAACCTACCGAAGAACCTCCCCGGTCTATAAATAAAAATTTTGGTCTATAAATAAAAAAGAAAGAAAAAAGGGGGAAATAATGAGGACAAATGGCGTGGTAAAGATGGGTAACTCTAAAGAATGATGAAGAATCAATTACAGATTCCGAATCATCATAAACCCAAAGCATTTGAGTAAATATGTGGATAGCAAGTGAAGTTTGAAAGCATACCACCCAATCGCACCTAATCTAGTTAGTGAGCCTTTCCGAGATCAAAAGTTGCTTACATTGTACATCTTTCATAATATGGTTCATGCTCTTCTCGATATTCTTTGTACTTAAACTCCTTTAGCATGAATAATTGTGTGAGACCTAGGTTCGTGTGTACTGAGAACATCCACTAAGGTAGGGTCGAGACGAAATCCTTCCTAAGCTTGTTGAACCTAGGTTGAAGCCAAGGCGGTGTGGTCATCTGTAGTTTAGTCCTCAATGAATACTAACACTTTAATCATACAACTCAATGTCTCAATTTGTGCCGGTCCAATTCTTTTAGAAATGGTACGTTAACTTTCATCAAGTTCATCACCGACATGTTTGTTATGCAAATTCTCTTTTCTGATTGGTTGTAATTTACCGCTATTTTGCTTGGGGACAAGCAACGCTCGGTTTGGGGTTGTTGATAATGTCAAAATTTGGACATTATTGAGGCATTTAACCAAAAGGAAACCGTTTGATCCTAAGTAAAATAATGGTAATTCTAATGGTTTTGAGAGAAAAGTACAAGTCAAGATAATTTAAAGAGAATGCGTGAATATTAAGAAAAAATTGTTAGAAAATATGTTCTGGAAAGCAAAACTCATTGTCGGACTGAATGATGCCTGGCGAGACTCAAAACCTGTTGAAAGCAGTGCACCGGGCAACTTGGGTCGCGAGTGACTTGGGCCACGCGGGTTAAAAAAAATTGGGCGACTTGTGGCGCGACCCATCCCACGCCATAACCCGCGCCGCGTGCTGGAACAGTATTAATCGACTGTTTCAGCTAGGTTAAAGGGGGAACAGAAAAAGAGATTAGACGACGGCGGCAAGAGGCGGTTTTTGGGAGCAGAATCAAGGCAGAAACAATAAGAAAATGTGCGGAGACTTGGTGGAAACGGATCCTCGATCTTGTTACAATCTTTTGCTGCAAGATTCAAGATCTCAGGGAGTGTTTGTATTTCTCAAAGCATTTGTCAATTCAAGAGCAATGTTTAGATTTACTTTTATTTCATTTCCGGCTTTCATTCTCGTTAACCCCAACATGAGCTAAACTTCTCATGTTGGGGGATGATTATTTGGTAATGTTTTCGTTAAACTTGTGATTTGGTTTTTGGGTTTTGATGAATGTTTATCAATGAAGCATATGACGAGTTTTTATGTAATTCAATTAGTCTGATCAGCTATTTGGATATTCATTGATTGTCTTGTATCTTCGAGAGAAGTGTAGGATAATTATATGCGTTTATCATATGCCTACGGTGTGAATTGGATAGAGATATACCAATTCCACCATATATGTGTTAATCCTGTTTTTCATAAGTAATTTAACCTGAACTTGAGATCGAAAGATGAAATTTTCATTGTTATTTGCTTTTACCGTTATAGCTTGAGAAAGTATAATGGTTTCTTTTGAGATTAATTTCATAGAATCATTTGTTAAAATCTATAACCATTCATAGTTTAAGGAGGAAAAATCTGAATATTATTCCAAGCCCCAGCTTTACATATCAGCAGTTAACCAGTCCAGTTTCCAGTATTTATCTGTCTACCTTAATATTTTCTCGCTTTGTTACCAACATCAAACAAACCATTTTTCTTAAAGTCTAGTTAATAGTCGATATAGTCTTGTGGTACTTAATACCAAGTTCCTACGGTTCGATACTCGTACTTCCGTACGTATTACTTGATACGACTCCGTACAGTTGCGGTCCGTTTGGGAGGGGTGTAAACCCGTCCTATCAGCACACACTCCCGAATCCCCCATGAATTTAACCACGGTCACATGTTCTATGGGTAAAAGTTCTAGGATCGATACATCCGCCCTGGAGCCAACAAAGTCGGCCTAGTCCCTAGAGTGGGTTCACGTAAGCCACTAATGGGCCTAACTCTGGCGGACCGAGTTCACCTGCAGGACGCCATGACAACAAAGCCGCCATAAAAGGCATCACAAATAATGTGCCCATTTATTTGGTTGTTCTAAAAAGACGAAAACTAAACATATGCCACTTACTCGAATGGCGTTCATAAAAATCAAGATCAATATACTTCACAAGTTTCATAAACAATTCCATACGACACGTTTTAATAAAACGCTAAAAGGTGCAAACAAATGATTCATAACTCAACTTCAATATGAGACAACAAAACACGAAAACGTTCAAACATAAGATTCAAACCAAAATCAATGTGTGTATGTACACATTTCGTTGATCATGTTCAATTGATTAATCACAAGCCGGTGAACCACCTTTAGGAAGGGTCAACTACGACAAATAGTTGCCCACGATTCAAAAGAAATGAAATACATACCTTAACCGAATTGAGAAGTAAAACGCGATCAATCGAAACTCACGACGAAGTTTAACTCGTTCGATTGCCTATTTAAACCATGAATTATTAATACTCACATAACATAGAACTCAATGGTTATTATCCTAAGCTTTAATCACGAAACTTTATTCTCTTAGGCATTAAACCGAACACTTGATGTGCGGTTAAGCATATAGATACAAATATCACCGTTTTGATTCTAAACTTTAACCTTTTGTAATTTTGACAAACCCAAACATTTCTAAACATGTATTTGATTATAACTTTGCAATATGAAATCATAATCTACCAACCAACTTCAACTACCCTAACCTACCAATTTAAATAACTTAAGAAAAAATTTATACCTCTTGGAAGGATTCGAAGCGTAGATTCCGAATATGTAATTGTTTCGTTGATTTGATTCATGAAATTGATAGAAAATCTAGAGAGAAGTATAGATTTTAGAGAGAGAGAGAGAGAGAAATATGAGTAGGCGGTGGACATAATAAAGGAGATGATGGTTCGATCTTGTTATAGTTTTTTCTTAATTTTATATATATAATAAATAGAATTTTAGTTAATTGATGGATTTAACCCCTAACTATCTTTGGTTGACATTTTAATTACGGTTCAATTCGGGTAAGAATAGTTACACGTTTTTAAAACGAAGTCTTACAACGAGTCTCCTCCGTTGTGGTTAAACGTTATTTTTCGGATAATGTAATATCCATGCTTTGATATTATTTGGGTTTTGGAAAGTGACCGTAATTTATGACTTTGACGTATTGGATCCCCTCCACATATTAAGGTTTTGGATTAAGGAGTTATTTCCATGTTTTTTTTTGGTATTTGGATTTTAATCCCATTTGTACTTTGTGCGAGTATTAGGTTTGGTTCCATGATTGTGGAAAGTTTATGTTCAAGTGTTTTATCATGAAAATAGGTTTTGGGAAATATATCACTTTTAATTCTAAATACTTTGCATATTGGAAATTGTGATTTAAATGATATTATTTATGTCTTACCGTTTTAATATTGAGATAAAACTCTTGAACTCACTAGGTGTTAAACCTAACCCTTTTTAATTGGCGGCATGTGCATCAGGTCCTTATTGGGGAAATGGTCTAGTGACACCGTAAAAAAATGAGTGCTAGATAGAGACTCGAGATTGATCTAGCTATTCGGTGACATCTTTCGCTCATGGAGTTAGCAACTTATTTTGGGGTTTTAATAACACCCGTCCCTATTTTAGATTTTGTATAAGGTTTAAATTGTTATTTTAGGTTATTCAAGTACTGGTGTGTTTAGAAAAATTTAAAATAGTTGTTCTTCCAAATTTGAGGGTGCTACAAGTTGGTATTAGAGCATAAGTTTGAGAGATTTAGGTATTGATCTAAGATACCTAGACTTAAACTAGCGTTTTTCCTAAGTAAATGAAAGTGATAATGCATGATTACACACTTTAAGATAAGATATCTTGAAGTCGATAGAGACACTAGCATCGGGAATCATGACGATGGTAACAAGGGTCCTCATGTATGGTACGTTTATAATTGCACCTGACTAGTGTTATTGTGAATTTACAGTTACATATATATGCTTGAATCGCCTTGATGTGATGATCGATGGGGGTAGTGAGTGTTTTCTTTGGTTATAGAGCATTAACACGTTGTTGGTTGGTAGTGTTGTCACTTTATGTGATCGTTAAGTATGATGAACATGTTAAGCCGACCATTTTCTGCCGTTAACGTAAAACCACATGTGATTTTGCACATGATTTGTTGTTCTCTGAACCGATTTAATCCACATCGTTGATCTTGATTTGATAATCTGCATAGATGGTTGAGATTGGTTTGTATTTGAAATAGCTATATATATGTAAGCCTTAGGTTCAAATGAGAAATTCTAAATATATGAGAAGTAAAGAAGTAATCTTAGCCTTTCATACGGTCAAGATCGGATTTGATTGGTTAAAATTTGCGGATGCACCAGATCAATTCTCTTCTAAATCGCAATTTATGGGAGGGCTTGAGATTAAAAAAGATCAACGGTTCAGATCCACTTCTCACGCTTCTCACCGTTAACTCAACTTCTCATATATATATATATATATATATATATATATATATATATATATATATATATATATATAGGGGGCATTCAAAAGAGAACTCGGTTATCTGTGATAACCGTGATATCCAATCTTAACCACAAATAAGAGGATAAATTAGGAAAACAATAATTTTGGTAATTTTAATTAAAGGGTATGTTAGGTATTTTAGAAATCTCCTCTCTCATCTCTCCGGCGAACATTATTCCAGTGACCACATGATGCACAGTGTAATATCTTTTGTAAAAATCGAAAGCAATGAAAATAAATAAGAAATGTTGTGATACCCTTCGTAAAACAACGAAGACACATTGTGATACATTTTGTAAACATCGAATATACATTGTGATACCCCTCGTAAAACAACAAAGACAAACGTTGTAAACATCGAAAATCAATTGTGATACCCCTCATAAAACAATGAAGACACACTGTGATACACTTTTGTAAACAATGATGATACATATTGTGATACCCATTAATTCTAAACATTAAGACATAAACTCATTGCTATACACACTATGATACATATACATTGTAATAGATGCCACTACAAGACCTCCACGACCGGTGTGGTGGTCGGAGTTCGATCGTCAAGAAGGATAACAATAAAATCGACCTGCATTTTGGTGCTTCGTCGAGGTCTCCGGCGAGGTACGGATTTCGATGCATTGTCGATATCTTCGTCCATATCTGTGTTGTACAACATCGTCAAGATCTAGGCGGTGTAATAGTGCAACGGTGAGATCTAATTTTTGATCTGATTTCACATCTGGATTGTTGCTGGCGACCAAAAACTTCTCGTCCGATACCCATTTCCAGAAAAATGGTTTTGACCAAGATTGCACACGCCAAAGTGAAGTACTATTGAACAAGATTGTATGGAACAAGAAGAGAATTCCTGAAAATGGTTACAGAGGATCGGATGCATAGTGCATGCCTTCAAGACAAGTATTCTTGTTGGTGAGCAAAAAGAGAGGGATGAGGCCAGTTTGACGATGGTGAAGAGACCTGTTTAGATTCACTGATCTGCGCGAGGGGAGAGAGATAGAGAGAGGGACAAGTCTAAATTGGCGTACCATGATGGCGGTGGTCGGGGGACGGGAAGGGGCGTCGTTGGTGGCGGAGCTACTGACGGTGATGTTCCGGTGCTGACGAGGACCATGATTTCATATGGATTTGATTCGAACAAGAAGATATAAGAAAAATTAAATCAACTAACCAGATTTGATGAATAACCAGCAGATTTGATGAAGAAGATGATATAGTTGTATGGAGAGTACGGGTGGCGGCTCTGATCTGGAGAAAGAAGAGGGACACTTTTAGGATTAGGCTGTAATACCCTTAAGTTTGGAAAGAGCAAACAAAAACTTCGATAAAATAACCAAATAAAGGATAAAATCATTTCTACAAATCCATCCTTGGAAATACTTCAACTTTAAAACATAAAATTAACACCAACATTCAATAACTTAAGTCACATACTAAGACTAAATAAGGCCGAGTGTTATTTAACCCAAATACAAGTTGTTATTCCCAAAATAAACGCGGAAGACTTCACCAAGCTATTCACTTCTTCGGACACCCAACTAGCACTCATATCTTCACATGTCGCTAGAACTAATCCCGAAACGGAACCTGATGCACATGACGACAAATAAAAAGGTTAGGCTAACGTCTAGTGAGTTCAAGAGTTTTCATCATGATTATAAAAATCGTTAAATGGAAATAATGCAACTTAAATCATGATCTTACAAAATGATTTACTTTAAAAATGAAAACAAACCGTTTTCCAATAACACGCATTTTTAAAGATGAACGCCTCAATGCAAAACATTCTTTCATGAAGTGGTGCAACCCAAAACACAGTCAAAACATGAATAATGGTAATGCCCAAATATTGAAATTCGAATAAAACTTTATTATCCAAACTGCCAAAATATGAGTAAGACTCCATCCCCAAAGTTATAACTTATGGAGAACACTCCATACTCAAAAAGTCACCGAAAAACATGGATAAAACTAAATACCTAAAACAACACATTTCGGTGATTTGGGGGACCCAAATTCCATGGTTAGTGGCAGAACACAAAAGTAGACTACTTTCCAAGTTATTGAGCTCGTCATACTAGGATCAAGGCCACGAGCATCGCGCAACTCGTACTAAGATGGGGGGAGGGGACACCCAATGATCCTAGTCATACGCATTCACTAGGATTATATTTACGGTCCATGTCTAGTATTTAGTCCCGCATAACCGTAGCAAGTTGCCTTTCGAGAGCTCAATGTTTCAACTAGTTACAAATGAGAAATAACTATCCCATAAAAATAGACTCAGAAATTACATCACGAGGCCAACGACAGATGTTTGACTCCACGAGCCCGCACCATAAGGCCCTCGATGACCCCATGACTAATCCTGGTCTCAACATGGAAACAACCGTCCCATTTAAAATAATTAAGACTCCTATACCAATGGATCCATTACATTACAGTCCATAACATTACATGACTCCAATTGAATGACCAAATCACTCAAAACATGTAATTCTCAAATGATACGTAATAAACACAATCATACTCAAAACTCCATAACGAGCTATTAAAATCGGGCAAATGTCCCCAAGACTCATCTTAGTCAAAAACGAGCCAAAAACTCCACAATTTATTTTATCGTACAATAAAACTCGGTGTAAACAATAAAACGCATTTAGCCAACGGTTATGAAAATACAAGGACCAAAGTATGATTAACCCAAAACTCATCATTGGTTGAGACAAACCATTTTCCAAATGAACTCATACCCTTATAATTCCAAAATGTCTCATAACACAATAATATGCATTTTCCACACGATTTATAACATCAAATACACTAAAAGGACATTTACATCACATGATCTCCATTAATATATTAAATCATCAAGGAAACATATCAACATTATTTATTTATCAAAATGTCCAAAAATCCGAAATGTAGGTGTTTCACAAGATTTATAAAACCAAATAACTCAAATGAGTAAAACTCGTCATATATTCCAACTTTTAGTAAAAATCATGTAAACACATAATCACCTTAAAATGAACAGTTTTGGCATTTACAACGTTTTCACAAATCAACTTGAACTCACCTTGCTAGATTAAGGCTAAATCTAGATTTTCCCCAACTTGAGCTCCTTTAAAGAAATTTGAATCCTCAAGCCAAAACTTTCAAAAAACTAGATCCATAAGTTTCCAACCATAAATATTCATGTTCAACCATTTAGAATCATTCCCCCAAACATTTTACATGAAGACCTCAACTTATACCAAAACACTAATTTCCATAGATGAATAAAAGAGAAAATTACCTTAACCATAACTTGAATCCACCAACCAAAATACCTTTTGGGTCACTAAAATGAACCACAAACTCCCAATCTTCAAAATAGAGAAAAAAAGGTTGGATGAAACCCTAGAAATTTGATGAAGAAGATGAAGTGAAATGGGTTCTAGAAAGGTTAAGGTTTATAAAAATGGTGTGGGGTTTGATTTGGGAGAGAAAGATGGAGAGGAGAAAGGATTTGGGGTTTTTGGAGGAGAAAAACGAAATGAGGTAGAGGGATATCAGATCTAGATATGGGGGTCATAACTTTTTCGTTTTAGCTTCGTTTTCACTCCAAAAAGTCCCGTTGGATTCGTATTTGAATTCTCCATCCGACAACCTATAAAATATAGGATTCAATCCAAAATTTATATTTCTTCTACTTCTCTTGAAAGCTCGATTTCTACACTGACTTGAAATTATTCATACCCGAAAATTACGGGTGTTACATAGGGTATAGAGAGAAGATACGTATGAGAGAAGATACGTATGAAAGAAGATTAATGTATTAACTTAATTAGTTGTAAAAAGAAATTTACAAAAATACCCTTTTATACTTATTTAATTTTAATCAACTATTTCAAAATGAGTGGCTCATATTGGATTTCACAGTTATCACAAACTAAACAGTTCTCATTTGATTATACCCATATATATATATATGTATATGTGTGTGTGTATAAGAGAGCGGTCTTTTGCAAACCACCCCTATTCATACAAACCGTGCAAACCCAATTCAACCAATAAGATATTTTTTTTGATGTTTCCTTTTTTCTTTTTATTAATAAGGGTAAGTTTATCATTATGTATGGTATCCATTTATTAAGAAAAGTATCAAACACCTATTATTTTGGGAAGTAAATCTTGTTTAACCCATTTTTTTGGAATAAATTATTTTTTATTAATATTGAAAAAAAAATCTATTTTTTTTTGTAAAAAATTATTATTATTAATTTTTGCAAAAAAACTTATTATCATTATATTTCCAGATATATTAAATTATAAGCGATAAATTTTAGAAAGCATATTTTATTATTATTTTTTAAACAATTTTTATTATTAATTTTGTAAGAAAAACTATTATTTTCTTTAATAGGGATACCAATTTCATTAAGCAATTTCCTGAAACACTAGAAAACAGATTCATGAAACAATTTTATCAAGAAAAAGAATTACTTGAAACAATTTAATCAGATTAAACAATTTTATTAAACAAGTACATGAAACAATTTCATAATTAAACAATTTCATGAAACAAGTAAATGAAATAATTTCATCAGATTAAACAATTTCATGAAACAATTTCATCAAAATAAAAAATACATGAAACAAATGCATTTTTTACATGAAATAAACATAATTGCCATAATTAAATTAATGACGAAAAGAATAAAAAAACATACAAGAACACATTAAAAGAATAGAGAATAAAACAATGATCAAACGGTTACCATAACTAAAAAAATAGAAAAAAAAACTATAATAGAAAAAACCGTGATCAAACGGTTTCCATAGTTGGCAAAATTAAATCATTTGACGTTTTGGCTTTCCGGCCTCTTTTAATTAACAAACTATATTAATTGTTTTTTTTTGTTGACATAAATAGTCCTATTTAGTCATGACCATTGATCAATGAAATTGACGGATGAAGATGGTTTATACGGTTTGTACAAATGACTTGTTTTGCAAAATAAACCACCTCTCTCTCTCTATATATATATATATATACCCACACACACACATATATATATGGGAGGGAGGGGGTTGGGTTCAAACGAGAGTAGGTCAACTTATGAAAACTCGATAATAATGCCTATATCACACGTTCTCCTAAGTTGACTTTGTTCTTATTTGATCATCTGTGTATATGTGCGTATGTGGATTAAAAACCATATAAACTTTAACCTGAGATAATAGATAATAGTTTGTATATAACAAAAAAAAATCATGACATAAAAATTTATGAGAATGGAGATATTGAAGCATCTATAGAAGAAACTCTTTGAAATTATTTTTACTAAAAAGACAAATATATATATATATATATATATATATATATTAATGTTTTTGTTATGTGAGATTCGAATTGTTGGTTTTGGTGATCTTGTATGAAAATTGCAATATTGATGTTGTTTTTTATTCGGGAAAAAACCGAAAATATTAATTAAAACATTCTGCAACAAAAGTTAGATCTTTACAGTAATAAACAGGTAAAGGATCTTAAATCAAGTGATAGCCCACATTATTTATTTCTTTTGTACATATATAAGGGTATTTAATTTTGATATCGACAGATTGACGAACATTTTTCTTAAAATACTTACCAAGTCGGTTGTGAGAAGAAATAGGATATGCTTTGATATCATATATAAATTTGATACTTAATAATAGAACGTGAAAGAACGTTATTCATATTCCAAGCTATCAAGAGGTTCACATGTTTACATTTTTTTATGTTTTCTTTTGAGTTCAATTCAAATATATTCCGTCTATTTTAAGAAAACACATTTGTTGTTGCTACTTATAATCGAATAAAGTGCATTTGCATCTAAAATTGAATGACATTATTCACATTTAGGTTATGTAGAGAGTGGGATTAGCTAGTTGGAGCGTAAATGTTACTTCATTCATTCAGTAAGAATTCACGTTCTGGATTCGTTGTAGTTTTTATATTCTTTTTACACAATTTTTTTTTGTTTTTATCGTTAAAAAAACTCATTTTTATGTGGTATTACTTTCATGTCATTATTTAGACACTTCACAAATTACTAAATAACTATTTTAACTTATAGCGTGATCAATTTAACAACGACCTCCTACGACTAAAATAACTAAAAAATTTAACTAAAAACGTCTTTGCAATCCTGAAGGCTTTCACCGACGGATTATTCATTTGGAATTTCCTAGGAAAAAAGGTGCCAATCGTCGGTCAAGACTTTGTCGGTAAAGACTTTGTACATAAAGACTTTAGCGATGGATTTACGAAGGCCTTTTTTAGCGAGGGGTCACTAACAACCCATATACAACCGAAGGATTTGCGACAAAACACTTTCAACGACGAAAACTGACACTACTAGAAAAATGTAAAATACCGACGGCAATTACCGACGGCAAAAAACAGTCGGTATTTACCGACGGCCTACCAATGGTATCTTTTTTATTTTATTTTTTATTTATTTTTAACAAGTCGTCGGAAAACCGTCGGAAAAAATAGTGAAATACCGACGGTTGTTTTTTTATTTTATTTTATAATTATTTTTAATAAGTAAATACCGTCGGAAAACCGTCGGTAACTGGAATCGTCGGTAAGCTATCGGTAGTTGTCGTCGGAAAACCGTCGCTGAATATTACCGACCAGCTTTTTATCAACGATCATTCCCGTCACAAAACCGTCGCTAAAGCCTTTTCCGACGGTTTACCGACTGTTTCAGCCGTCGATAATACGATTTATTTTAGTAGTCTGAATGAATCTTTCATCGATCGATTTCTGAAGGAAAATTTAACGACGGATTTCCGAAGGCATTCATCTATTGTTGACGACCTATCAGTAAGTAGGCAGTTGATAATATTGGTTTTTCTAAAAATAGTTAAAAGTTTTCGTAATTTTCTGTATAAATATTAAATGAACAAAATCAAATCATATTGGATTAAAAAGTATGGTGGTACAATTACTAACTAAAAAGGGGTGGAGGAGGGAATCTATCGATAAGTTTCTTCGAATTGCACCCGCTTCGCGATCATCTGCATCTCCAAAGTTGTCTATGCTCTTCGCTTGAACTCCAGATCAACCGCACATGCTGCTTAGCAGCAATTAGCTAGAGTTTGGCCTCCTGCTCTGATCACTCCTCCCCTCATGCCGTTTGTTGGTCCTTTTTCTATATTCTTTAGATTTTATCTATAGACGCATCTTTTTATAGGATATTTATTTTTATAATATATATTTTCAAATATTGTCCTATAAAATATCTATTTTTATTTTTTGAAAGGGTATCATGGGCCTATGGCCCAGACTAATCCCCGGCAATTAGGGCATTTGGCCCAGCTGCTAAAGCGTGCAACACTGAGTTTATCCTCAGTGGCCACAAGTGCTGCAAGTGGGGCTCGAACCCGGGTTGAGCGCTATGAACTCCCCAAGCCTTTACCACCACACCACAGCCCTTGTGGTTAAAATATCTAATTTGATGTTCTAGTATTAAAATGTTATAAAAGAAAACTTGTTAAGATACCAAAAAACGATCTATAAACTTATTGCAACACTTTATTATTTGGTCCAACAAAGTTAAGTCTTATAAAGTTGTCTATTAGGACACTTTGAACATTTATGGCATCCTATGAACTCATTTTTTTAATGTGTGAACCACAAATAATTTTGTTTTTATTTTGAAATAATGATTATTAATAAACACTGAAAACGGTTTTAAATTAAAATTTACAAAAAAATAAACAATTATAAATAACTTAAAATGAATGGTGTTAGAACATCTTCAACTACTTTAAAATAAAGAAAACAAAGTTATTATAGTTTTTTTTATCCAATATCTTCTCTAAAAAATTTTCCAAAATCAAGAAAAGTATACGAAGAGAATGTAATATTCTACTATAAATTTGGATATTTCTCCCAAAACTCCGTTTTGTTATTCCCAAAATAATCACGTCCAACCAATCAATAAAATAAATGAGAAAAAAGCAAAATAACATTGATCATATATTAAATATTTTTGTAATATAATTAGTATTGATTTCTCTAAAATGAATAAGCATTGGATGTTAGATTTGATTTTTTTTTTGTATTTTTTTTTGTATTTTTTTTGTATTATTTTTTGTAGGAAAATTGACTAAAATAGCCAATCTTCCCCACCAACTTTATCTTTTAGCTAATTTTGAAATCAAATTCTTATTTTAGGCAGAGTTTATATAAATTATTTAAATATTTACGTAAAGCCGATTTTCAGATTAAGACTTTTTTTAATACAAATTCTTTACACAAACAGGAATCTTTACACAAATTCTTACGCCAATTTTGTTTTTTATTTATTTTTTAATCTGAAATTTAAATTCACATAAATGGATAAGATATTTACCAAACTTTGATTAAAATAAATTTTTAAATGAAAAAGTGATTAAAAAGGTAAATTTGGTTGGAATGAGTGATTATTTTGGTCACTTTTCCTTTTATGTAAATAATAATTTAAAATAGTATTATAATTTAAATAATATGTTAAATTAAATATTATATTAATAACAATAAAAAGTTAAAATATGTGGGGTTGAGTTTGAAATGACAAGAAATGAAATGAAATGAAATAAATGAAAATACAGACATGAAGTGACATTTCAGATTCTGGTGCAGCCGTTCCTTCTGCACACACATTCACCCCCATCAATAAAGACACCAACCCCCACCCCCGCCCCGAATAAAGGGCTATTTTTGTAATTTCCTCTTTAACCATTAACCCTATTTTTTTTATTTTTTTTTTATTTCAGGTAATTTCATTCCATTATTAAAAAGGGTGTTGTTATTCTTACCCCTCTTCACTCACATACCCCCTTATACCTCCCTCATATACCCCTATAAAAAGGTGTATGAATATAATTCACCTAAAATAAATGTATAAGAAACATTAATTATTATCTGTATTTTGACGTGTGATTTTAAAAGTATATTTTCCAAAGTTATTTTCTTTTTTCAAATTATAAACCATTCATAACCAAAATAAATTTCATCCATTTAAAATTTTACTTAAAAGTAAGAGGATGATAAACTTTTTCCTAGAGAATAATGAAAAACATATCGTAAAATGTTATTTTTTTTTAATTTCGTTCAACAAAACCTAGTTTTATATATATATATATATATATATATATATATATATATATATATATATATATATATATATATATATCTGTATCTCTACTATTAAAGTTTTTAAACGGTTGGTTAGTTTTTGGAAAACCCATTTTTTCTTCCCACTTTCCATCTTATTCAATTACATTAAAATTCAATGTTACATTTACCACTCTTACAATTAATTATTTAATTTACTTTATATCTTTTGTTTTTTCATTTTTCATTTTACACCCTTATCTAGGGGTGTTATTCGGTCGGTTAAATCGGTTTGCGGTTTATTCGGTTCGGTTTAATCGGTTTTCAAACTTTTTAAAAACTAACTGATAACCAAACCAAATAAGGTTCGGTTTAATCGGTTTCGGTTTATTCGGTTTCGGGTTATTCGGTTCGGTAACCGGTTAAACCGAATAAGAATTTATATTTTTTCGTTGGACATTTGCTCAAATAATGTTTTCAAATCAAGTGTCCGTTGCTTATAATATATAATTGTGTCATACATTATTACTCAACAATTGACTTATATTGAGTAAAATACACCATCTATCAAAACCTATTTCTACCATATGACATTATTTTTCTTCATTTGACGATGTAATTCAAGCATAAAATGTAATCTAATAAATAAACATTATCTACTCCCAATAAAAAAACATTATATATCAATAAAACATGTAAAATAATAATAGTATAACATGTCTTAGGTTTATTTTTTATAAACATGCAATATATAAAATATTAGTCGAATGTGTTATTCGGGTTATTCGGTTTAACCGAATTAGGAAAAAATTAACCGAAAACCGAACCAAATAAGGATCCTTATTCGGTTAACTGAACCGTTTAACCCAAAAACCGAATAACCCGAAACTGTTTAACCCAAATTTTATTCGGTTCGGGTGGGTTATTCGGTTTCGGTTATTTTTGACACAAATAATCGTATATGAACAAAAATGCAATGAAAAATAAGTTTCTTTTTTTACAAATTATACAATTATAATCGTCTCGTCAATACCTTCAAAACGAGCTCAATATTGAATATATTTTTTAATTTAACCGTACTAAAAAATATAATAAATATCTACGAATTAATTTGTTTTCTATTTATACGTTTTATTTATTTTCACCGTTACCATATTAAAAATACATAATTGTAGATCAACTAAAATATATTAAAATACGTTTCATTATTATTATAAATTATATTATTATAACTTTTTCATCAATAACTTTAATAAAAACTAATTATTGAATATTTTTATGCGTAGCATAAATGTGTAACATTATATATATATATATATATATATATATATATATACTATTTATATCTATATCTATACTATTAATTAAAATTGTAATATTACATTTAACACGTTTACAATTAGTTAATTTAATTTAGTTTATATCCTTTGCTTTTTCATTTTTCATTTTACACCTTTGTAATATTAACACAAATAATCGTATATGAACAAAATGCAATAAAAAATACGTTTCTTTTTTTACAAATTATACCATTATAATCGTCTCGTCAATACCTTCAAAACGAGTCCAATATTGAATATTTTTTAACTTAACCGTACTATGAAATATCATAAATATCTATGAATTAATTTATTTTCTATCCGTACATTTTTTTAACCGTTAGCATATTAAAAATACATAATCGTAGATCAACTAAAATATATTAAAAATATGTTTCATTATTATTATAAATTATATCATTATAATTTTTTCGTCAATAATTTTAATATAAACTAATTATCGAATATTTTTATGCGCATAAATGTGTAACATTATATATATACTATCTATATCTATATTTATATCTATATCTATATCTCATGTATATATTGTAACACTCTAAAAATAGGGATAACAAAAATCCGAAAAACGGACATGTGGTATATAAAATTGCCATAGCAAAAGCCTCCCAAAAATGGGGAAATATTCAAACTTGTTTAATTACAGTTGTAATTTAACGGACAAATAAATAACAACCAACTAATCTAATTTCTATATCTAGAAAAGAGATTACAAAAAGGGTGTCATCTATAAACCTAAACGTCTTCTACAAAATGATATGTCCAGATGCAAAATTTCCCAAGCTCTCACCCAAAGCAACTACACCTGCTTAGAAGCGGCGCCACTAGAACCTGAGATACACATCGACACCAACAAGTGTTAGGCCAAAAAGCCTAGTGAGTTGAACAAGAAATAGCATATAAGATCAATTACAATTCTTATCAGCAGTTAACCAATGTTCAATAAATGTGGAGTCAATAGGGGAGACCCATAGCACCAATCAAGTTCCACCCAAAGAGACGATATACCTTGATGCCAACTAACAAGAGTGACATCCGAAAGGCCCGACACACCTGATGACTACAACCATGGCATTACCCCGAATGACGGAGGTCTAGGCACATACCAACACGGTGGCGCCCAAGACTACATCCTCCTAGTGTCTACTGACTTGGTTCGTCCAACATAATTTATAGGAGGTCTTGAGGCATATTTTAACCAAGAACATTTCTATACCAACCATGGGTACAATGTTACCATCCTACCCAACATAAAGTTCCAAGTAAAATTCATATGACAATCATTCTCATCATGTAGGCATTACATCACCAAAAGGTAACTCAAGTAGCATTCAACATATTACCAACATAGGTATACATTAAATCATGGCAAGCTACACATATACATATTTCCATGAAGAAACCCCAAATAATTAGACATTTATAGACGAACATTTCAAATAAAGATACAATAATAGCAAGTAGGAGTTTATGATGTGTATATAGTTTTAACAAAGTTTAGTAAACTCATAATCTAGGTTTTTGATTAAAACCTAGAAAATAGGAAACCCTAGATTATGAGGATGAGACTTGAAGGAGGACGGTTGCACTTTGAGAAACCCTAGAAAATCTTCTTTGAGGACAATGAATGCAAGATCAATAACTCTAACTACCAAGATGATTGGTATTAATGAGGGTTAGGGTTTGGTGGAAATGAAACTGATTTGAGAGCTCCAAAAATCGCCAAGTAGAGAGAGATGTGGAAAAATGAGGTTAAAATCGGCCAAATGACTCATTTAAGTCAAAGATCCCGTAGGCGACATTGCCCGACGACAGTGACATTGTCACTGTCGCGAGTCACAATCGCGAGCCCCAAAGGACCTACGGTACAATCCTCGCGAGAGTGACTTGGAGATAGTGACCATGTCACAATCGCATGTCACAATCGCGCCCCACACCCCACTCGCGGTACAAACCCTGCGACAGTGACCTGCGATAGTGCCGGGCACTATCGCGTGGCACTGTCGCACCACACGCCAAAAGTCCCGAAAGTTGGTTAAATTGATGACGAGTGCGAGGTTAGACAAGCCGATAATTATATATATATTTCATATGACAACATAAAGGAACATGTATACATAAAAGCTTCATATTCACAATTAACACAAATAATAGAATGCCAAGGAGTGAATACTTACCTCTAGATTTTCTGGGTGTTACAATCCTCCCCACCTAATTAGGATTTCGTCTTGAAATCTCATCCTAAATTGAACAATTGTGGATAACGCTTCTTCATATCATCTTCCGACTCCCAAGTAATGTTAGCACCCCGATGGTGCTTCCATTGAACTTTAACCATGACTACCTCTTTGTGCCGCAACTTTTTCACTTTCGACTCCAATATCGCCTCCGGTTCTTCCACACAACGATTCCCATTATCTACCCAGATCTCCGTCAAGGGAATCACACTTTCCTCCTCGGCCAGACACTTCCGAAGGTAACACACGTGGAATGTAGGATGTATCCCATCCATTTCCGGTGGCAAGTCTAACCGGTAAGCTTGTAATCCAATTCTTTCCAAAATGACGAAGGGCCCAAGGAAACGAGGGCTAAGCTTCCCGCACTTCCCAAAACGGATAATCCCCTTCCATGGAGATACCTTTAACATGACATGATCGCCCACTTGGAACTCGACCGGTCTCCTCTTCTTGTCCGCATAACTCTTCTGTCGGTCTTGTGCCGCCTTTACCCTCTCTCGAATTTCTTTCACCTTGTCTGCCGTTTCTTGAACTATTACCGGTCCGACGAACTGCTTCTCGCCCGCTTCAAGCCAACAGACTGGGGTTCTACACTTCTTTTCGTACAATGCCTCAAACGGTGCCATTCCAATACTTGAATGGTAACTGTTGTTGTAAGCGAACTCCACCAAAGGTAAGTGCGAGTCCCAACTTCCTCCGAAATCTATGACACACGACCTCAACATGTCCTCTAGCGTCTGAATCGTCCTCTCGCTTTGACCATCCGTTTGAGGATGGTATGTCGTGCTCAAATTTAACTAGGTGCCCAATTCTTTCTGCAAGCTAGCCCAAAAGTTTGATGTGAATCGACTATCCCAATCTGACACGATTGATTGAGGAACTCCGTGTCTCGACACCACTTCATCGATATAAAGCTTGGCCAATTTCTCCATTGGCAAAGTCTCTCGCATCTCAAGGAAGTGTGCACTCTTGGTTAGGTGGTCTACAATTACCCAAATGGTGTCATGACCCCGCAAAGTCTTTGGTAGCTTTGTTATAAAATCCATGGTGATGTTGTCCCATTTCCACTCGGGAATGGACAACGGTTGTAAACTCCTTGGAGACACGTGACACATCTCTCCACATAATTGGCCACGTTTAGCTTCATCACCGACCACCAATAGATCAACTTTAAGTCCCTATACATCTTGGTGCTACCGAGATGTATAGAATACTTCGATTTGTGCGCTTCTTCAAGAAGTAGGTCACGGTTTCCCCCAACCTTCGGCACCCAAATCCACCATTGAAAGAGTTTAAGTCCACGACTGTCTTCCGTTAAGAGTTCCCTTTGCTTCACTATGACTTCGGATTTGAGATTCTCCTCCTTGAGTACTTCCATTTGACTCGCCTTGATGTTTTCCAAGAGGCTCGATACTACATCGATCCTTGTGAGGGTTAACTTGACACCACCATCATAGCTTCTTCGGCTCAATGCATCTGCCACCACGTTGGCCTTACCGGGATGGTAGAGTAATTCACAATCGTAGTCCTTTAGGAGCTCAAGCCACCTTCTTTGCCGTATGTTGAGTTCTTTTTGATCGAAGATGTACTTAAGACTCTTGTGGTCGGTAAAGAGAGTACACTTCGTACCATACAAGTAGTGTCGCCATAGCTTCAAGGCAAAAACCACCGCCGCCAATTCCAAGTCATGAGTCAGATAGTTCTTCTCATGATCCTTTAGTTTCCGTGACGCATATGCTATTACTTTTCCCCGTTGCATTAGTACGCATCCAAGCCCCATCTTAGAAGCATCGCTATACCCTACGAAGTCTTCCGATCCCTCGGGTAGGGATAAGATCGGAGTTTCGCACAATCTTTTCTTGAGCTTTTGGAAAGCTCGATCTTGTACATCGGTCCAAAGAAACTTGACGTTCTTTCTTGTGAGTGAGGTGAGCGGCGTAGCTATCTTGGAGAAGTCTTGAATGAACCGTCTATAATAGCCCGCCAACCTAAGAAACTTCGAATCTCCGTCGGACTCGTTGGCGGCTCCCAACTCATCATCGCATCGATCTTTGCCGGGTCTACCTTCACTCCGTCTTTAGACACCACATGCCCCAAAAATTGCACTTCTTGGAGCCAAAATTCGCACTTCGAGAACTTTGCAAACAATTTTTCCCTCCTTAGGACTTCTAACACTTCCCGCAAATGTTTCCCATGCTCGGACTCGTCATTTGAGTAAATTAAAATATCGTCGATGAAGACTATCACGGATTTATCCAAGAATGGGCGACACACGCGGTTCATCAAGTCCATGAATACGGCCGGATCGTTGGTCAAACCGAAAGGCATCACCAAAAACTCGTAGTGACCGTATCGCGTTCGGAAAGCCGTCTTCGGAATGTCTTCCTTCTTCACTCTCACTTGATGGTATTCGGACCGAAGATCAATCTTCAAGAAGCGTCCCGCGCCTTGGAGTTGGTCAAAAAGATCGTTGATGCGAGGTAAAGGATACTTGTTCTTTACGGTGACTTTGTTCAACTCTCGGTAATCGATACACATCCGCATTGATCCGTCCTTCTTCTTCACAAACAATACCGGTGCTCCCCATGGTGACGAACTCGGTCGGATGAAACCCTTCTCTAATAGTTCTTGAAGTTGCGTCATCATCTATTTCATTTCCGTCGGGGCCAATCGGTAGGGAGCACGGGCTATCGGAGCCGCTCCTGGAGTGAGGTCGATTTGGAACTCTACTTGTCGTTCCGACGGTAACCCAGGTAAGTCTTCCGGAAAGACGTCTGGATAGTCTTGCACGACCTTCACATCTTCCACCGACTTCTTCTCTTTCTTTGCGTCTTTTTTAAGATTCAATATTACATTTTACAATTAGTTATTTAATTAATTTATATCTCTTTCTTTTTCATTTTCCATTTTACACTTTTATCATGTAAACACAAAAAATCGTATATGAACAAAATGCAATGAAAAAATACGTTTCTTTTTTTACAAATTATACCATTATAATCGTCTCGTCAACACCTTCAAAACGAGCCAAATATTGAATATTTTTTAATTTAACCGTACTATTAAATATCACAAACATATCTACGAATTAATTTGTTTTCTATCCATACGTTTTATTTTTTCACCGTTAGCATATTAAAAATACATAATCGTAGATCAACTAAAATATATTCAATACACGTTTCATTCTTATTATAAATTATATTATTATAATTTTTTCGTCAATAATTTTAATATAACCTAATTATTGAATATTTTTTGGGCTTTATCTCTACTGTATTATTAAAATTATACTACGGTTAATTAATTTTTTGGAAAGTTTTGAAAGCCAAAATTTTAGCTCCACTTTTCTTTCATTTTATGATTCAAAGTTACATTTAGCACCCTTATAATTAGTTATTTAATTTACTTTATATCCCTTGTTTTTTATTTTTCATTTTGCACCTTTATCATGTTAACACAAATAATCGTACATGAAAAAAAATGCAATGAAAATATATGTTTTTTTTTCTTCAAGTTATACCATTATAATCGTCTCGTCAATACCTTCAAAACGAGTCCAATATTGAATATTTTTTAATTTAACCGTACTATTAAATATCATGAATATTTACAAGCTAATTTGTTTTATATCCATACGCTTTATTTTTATTTTTTTTTCATTTTTAGCATATTAAAAACTCATAATAATAGACCAACTAAAATATTTAAAAAAACGTGTTTCATTTTTTTTATAAATTACACCACTATTATTTGTTCGTCAATATTTCAAATTAAATTTATTTCTGAATATTTATTGATTTTGTACTATTACAAAATAGAATAAATACGTATCAATTTTACTATATATATATATAGATATATATGATACCATACCGATAAATATTTGTAACGATTATTGTAAAAAAAACGAGGTATACAAATCTATACATATCTATATTAGGTTTTTTTTATTGAATTAATTAAAATTTTATAATCAGGTAAATTATAAAGGTATACAACTAACATCAATATAGACAAAAATAAAACAAAAATGAAATATGATTGAAAATGCATAACAAAGTATTTCAAAGTCAATGCATGATTCACATATAAGTGCATCAAACGACTCAAGCACCGTGTTTTCATAGACTAAATAATCGATAAGGACAACGAATACAAACTTAAAATGAAACGTTGTTGTCATTTTGATTTCGAGATGTTTCGCGAGCGGATATATACCTTTGTTAATTGTTCCTTCGATTTCACGATTTTTCGTGCCGCATCGTGCGCGGGTATATGACCAGTATACATATATATATATATATATATATATATATATACACACACACGGAAAATATCAAATGAAAATCACTCTAATTTTACAAACCGTGGAAGCCTCGATTTCATTGATTAAGTTAATGAAATTGGTTCATGAAATTATTTAGTTTGATGAAATTGGGTCATATAATTCTTTTGTTGATGAAATTATTTCATATATTTGTGTTTTTTAAGTAAAAATGAAACTGTTTCATGTATTTTCTCATTCTGATTAAATTGTTTCATTATTTTTTTCATTCTAATGAAACTTTTTCATTTTTACATAAAAAAACACAAATATATGAAACAATTTCATCAAAAAAAATTATATAAAACAATTTATCAAAATTTAAAAATTTATGAAACAATTTCATTAACTTAACGAATGAAATCGACGATTTCCATGATTTTCAAAATTAAGGCGGTTTCCAAATGAAACTACTAACGAAAAATTAAGTAACATCCTAGTAGATTTTCATCTGGACGTTATGCACTTATGCATACAAGTCATTTGTAACATACACACGTGCATATGCACAAATGCATAATTAATGCACACGTGCATAAAAATCAAAAATCAACTTAATTTACTTCTATGCACAAATTTATACCGTCCAGATGAATGACTACCAGGATATTCCTCAATTTTTCATTTTTTTAAGGTTTTCCTTTGAACATCCCCTCTCTCTCTCTCTCTCTCTCTCTCTCTCTCTCTATATATATATATATATATATATATGTGTATATATATATATAGAGGGATAATCATTTAGAAACCTTCTAAAAGTTACAAAATATACAAACCCATCTAGGTCATCCAAAATTTTGATCAACGGTTGAGGAGTTTTAGAACTTAAATTAATTAAAAAAAATAGGGAGAAAATAGGGAAAAGGTAGTTTAGGAATAGTTTTAGGTATTTTAAACTTAAATTTTATTAATTAATTTGAATTATCTAATTATGGTTACAAGATATCCTTAATTTTCTCCATATTTAACTCAATCTCTCTCTCCTTTCTATCTAAAAAAAATCCGGCCACCACCACCATTATCTCCATCGTCATCACTACGCCGGCGACCGAGAACCACCGCGGTTCTCCACTACTCCATACGACGACTGTCGTGTGCCGCCGCCATTTGTAAGGAGCCTCCTTCGCCACCCTACGTATCGTGACCTCCTCCCCCGAATTTCCGACGAGTTTATGAAATTTCAAGTTCATACAATGTTTGTTCGAGTTTCATAAACTGTTTTTTTTTGAAAATTTCTAGTTTCATAAACGGGTTCATATATTTTCATAAACGGTTTCATATATTTTTCTCCCATATGAATAATCATATTTTAAAATTTCTATATTTTTCTCTCATATGAATATTCAGATTTTTTTGAAATAATCATATATTTTTTAAGTTTCATATATTTTTCTCCTATATGAATAATAAGATTTTTAAGTTTCATACATTTAACAAATACGAATAATCAGATGATGAGACGTGAAAATTTCAAAAAAACATTTTATGAAACCAAAAAAACTTGAAACTTTCGAAAAAACAGTTTATATATGAAAGTCGAAAAAATTATGAAACTCGCCGGAAATGGGGAGGTAGCCGGAGCGGGAGGACGTCACCGGAAGTGGGAGGACGTCACCGAAAGTGGATGGTGACGGTGGATCGTGAGTGTGTGTGTGTGAGAGAGAGAGATGGAGAGATAATTAAGGAAATTAATTTTTTCCTAAAATTACGAAATTTGTAAAAAGACATAAATGCCCTGATTTGTATTGTTTGTTATCTTTAGCAGGGGCGGCCCAAGTGCAGGGCGGCCTGGGCCTTTGCCCAGGGTATCATAACCCAGTAGGGCATCATAGTCCAAGTTCACTTTACGTATTAGTAAGTTCCATTTTCCTTTTTTTTAAATTAATTTGCAACACAACCTAAAAGAAACGCCTACTGCTCTCCTCGATTACTCAATCGACAATCGGTGCTTCAAATCCAATAATTGAATCAACGTTCTTCCTTTCCTTCTTCGCTTCTTCAATCATCGATCAAACACGTGTGAACGACCACCGCTCGCTGGCCGCTGCTGCGCTAGTGCGTTGCATCACCTGTGAAACGAAAACGACCATCGCTGCTGCAGTGCTGCACCATCGACCGATCGACGTTGAGACTAGAGACTGGGAGACACTAAAGTTGAAACATTGGCTATTTGGTTGTTTGCCAAACAGCTCCTGCTGTTTGCCTCTCAAATCTGCAGTCTTCTACTCGACTTCCTCCAGCCTTCAAGGTGTTTTCTTTCTAATTATAATCAATATATAATATGAAATTCTAAATTTTGATTGCTTCTTTGGTCACTTGATTGTTT
Source organism: Arctium minus (assembly GCA_954870635.1). Lineage (NCBI taxonomy): Eukaryota > Viridiplantae > Streptophyta > Magnoliopsida > Asterales > Asteraceae > Arctium > Arctium minus. The sequence continues at coordinate 92,808,913 of OX941086.1, read as the reverse complement.
GGATTTGGTTAAGTGGTAATCTGATTTTGCCTATTTGGATTTGGTTAAGTGGTAATCTTATTTGGCTATAATCTTTTTCTTCATCTGATTTTGCTTATTTGCCTATTTGGATTTGGTTAAGTGGTAATCTTATTTGGATATAATCTTTTTCTTCATCTGATTTTGCCTATTTGGATTTGGTTAAATGGTAATCTGTTATTGATTATTTGCAATTGCATATTTGATGAATTGACGTATTGAAAGTAAGTTTTTAGCAAATGTCGACTATGATAGATTAATTGATGATTTTGCATGACGACACCGTTTTAGGTGATGTTATCATTATTTTGTTGTTCAGGGTTTTGGTTTATGTCCTCCGTTGTAACTTTCTTTTTTTTAATAATAATCGGCGTGGGGATAAGCTGCCTAACTTGACTAGGTTCCAAACCCTTTAAAAATTGTGTTCTTAGTTGAGGGCATATTTTTGGCTCTACGCCCAGGACATTCAAAACCATTGGACCGACCCTGATCTTTAGAAGGTTTGCAAATGAATGTCTCTCTCTATATATATATAATCAAATGATAACATTGCATTTTATTTTTTATATTTTAGACTTAGTAATTTAACAATACAATGTTCATCTCCAAAAAATATATATATATATACAACTTAAATAATTTTATATATATTTAAATTACAATTTGAAAGTAAATTTGATGTTATTACCCAGAATTAAATGATCGTCTGGGTAGATATATTATCTTAAATTTTTATTCTTATAATTGTATACTGAAAACCTATTTATAATTAATTTTGAATAAAATTTATATCAATGAAAAATGTGTACTCTCTTTTATTTTGATTTTAATTTATCCAATTTTCCCATCATTAAAATTTTTGGAGAGTTTGAAGCAATTTGTCGCCTATTTCTTCACGAAATGGGAAACGTATACTTTATAATTCTAAACATTTTAAGTATTCAACTATATCCCAAAAAATGTGTAAAATCAGTTAATATGTTTGTAACGACAATATATATCTCTCTTGTCATTATTTATGGCACAATTAACTAAAATATCCTTTAAATTTGCCATTTCTAAAGCCATCAAAACTAATTAGCAATAAACCCCTTCTGATTTTCCGGATAAAAACAAACACAAAGATTCGTTTGTTCGATTTAAATAGAACTGTAAAGTTGTATATATAATATCTTTAAAATGCTAGCTAGCTAGTGACACAAAATTATAAACAATATACATAAGTTTATATATAACTTTAGTCTAAAAACCGCATCATAGATTTAAGCATAGAAAGACTCCTATAAAAAAACAACATAATTAATTCAAACCCTAATTATGCCAAAAGTGGGATGCAATCTCTTATCTCAAAATCATGTTGTTTTCCACATAGGTAAGGAGTAGATTGGAAAGCCAGTTGAGATGGTGATGCACAACATTTCTTGGACCACTTAATTAATATATAAACCTTTCTTTTCTTTTATGACACCAATAAAAATCAAAGCTTGAAGCAATTGATTGTATCAACTGCAAAAGTTGTTTGGTGGAGGAAGAATCATGAGTTACAAAAGATTACTAAGAATGTGGTCCAAAACCAAAAAGGGTTCTCTTTTATCAAAGACCTTAGATTGTTGTTCAATAGCTTTATGGTCTACATATCTACATTTGGACACAAATACTCTTTTGATAGATATGCCCATGTATATCCAGGGTTAAATTACAGCTTATTATTCATTTTCCATCAATAATTCAATACTATATATTGTCACAAAATATTACATATAAATGTATATATGCATATATATACACACACATCATGTATAAGGAATATTTCTTTTTTTCTTTTCTTCCAAAAAGACAGACTTGCCACATTTGATTGTACAGAGTACATTAATGGATACACACTCTTCTTTACCGGTAGGAATTCGTTTTAATGTCTTACTTGTACTCGATTAACAAATGAGGGAACATTTATGAATTTTCTTATAACTTTGTAATATTTGTAAACCGGTGTTCAAATGATTTATATGCAAAATCATTGTTGTTGCTTGAAAGTTAAAGATTATTAATGATTTACGATCTGAATTTCACATGTTTATGAAAATATTGAATTCTTGGTATACTAGACATATGTGCAAAGTTTAGACCTTTTATCAATATGTCTTGGAGTTTCACGTACATCGGCTACATTTGAACCATTTATTATTTATGGACTTTTCTAGAGAGTAAATAATATATGAGGGTTACATATATATATTCTCACATTATGTATACATAATAAAGTACTAACATGTGCATATGCAAATAAGTGTTCTAACTTTGTGATTTTCTATATTAAAATTAAAAGTCAAATCATTTTGAAAAAAGGACCAAATGTACACAATAAACGAATAGTTATTACACATACACGAATACAAAAACGAAAATAATATTTTAAGCAAAAAAGTTACAACTTTTTAAAATATATATTCCGTTGATGTTACAGAACTTTCAAGTTTTTTTTCTTTTCTTTTTTCTTTCTTTCTCTGGAAACGATACAAGAAATTTTGTTTTAAACAAAAAGTCAAGTTGATCATCTTTTATATATATTTCCATAATTTATTTGACAACAATGACAAAAGAAAAGACCATTTATTTTCTTAATTAAATTTCAACAAAATGAAAAAAGTCTTGAATGAAATGCAGACTGTTAAGAATCAATGGCTATGGCTTCACTTGCTAAATATAGCAAGGCCATTGAACATGACTCATGGAAGCAAGTACTGTTGGAAAGACTTTGGAAGAAGGTGACAACTGATATATGAATACAATAATTAATTCTCTTAAATCTTGCAACTTCTATATATACCTTCTAAATTCATTAAAATTGGTACCTTCACCTTTTATGTCTCAAGGACACAATAATATTGCCTCTCCTTTTTCGTTTGTATTTACTTTTTTGCATTTACTTTCATCATTTTGTTGCTTCTATCTTAATTTAAAAGAACTGGCTATCGAACACTTATTAACCATGTGATTTTAGATCTGTATGTACTTGTATATAAAAATATATAACACAAACTGTGATTCTATATATGTGTATGTTGGTACATGAGAGATCAAACACGCCATTGTGTTTTAGCCGTTGTGTTGAAATGAAAATGAATTCATATATATTTAATTTTATTTGTCTACGAGTTCCTTTTTCTTTCATTTTATTATTAACGTCTCAAGATGGTTTAGTATAGCAATTTTTGAATGAGGGATCCTAATAACCAAAAGTGAATCCTTTTCTTTTGTTGGGCACAGGTTTTGGTAGTAAAAAAAATAAAATGGTCTCAAGTAGGGTTTTTTGTTATGAATTAATTTTTGTGTAATCAATGCAACATTAGGTTCGTTTTCTCATGGTTTTTCGTTTATTAGGAGATTTTAATATTTGAAAGAATTAATTTTTCAGTAGACGCTAATCATGTTTTGCTTTTTGTTATAAAACTAAGGGTCTTCATTTTCATGAAAATGACATAATCACCATATCGTACTTAATAATTATTAAAAAAAATAAAACTAGAAAAAAAAGTGTTATGATGGTTTTCTTTCCATTTACATTTCAACAGTTTATCAAAATTCGTTTGATCTTCAACATATGGTATTTATTTTGCATTTTAATGAATAAACTTTAAGAAAAGGTGACATTTCTTATTATTATAATTTTCTTTTAAAAAATAATGATTCAATCTTTTTGTAATGTTGATGTTTGAAACGATTATGGAGTTACGACTATCGAACATGTTTATATCAATCACTAGGTTGGTTTATATATCGGCTCCGTATGTGTGTAAATATATATTCTATCAATGTGATAATTAATCAAGTTAGCAAGCAAGTTTAATTTGTTAAGCATAAATACAGAGAAATAATTTGAAAATATGGTGGATGAATTATTTGAGGCAAGCCAAAGTAGCTTAGTTCTTGAAAACAAATTAAAATACACAAATAACATCACTCAAATGCTTGTAAAATACAATTTGAAAATATCCAAATATTAATATATGCCCTGAAAAACAAGTTAAGGCCATAGTTTTCTTGAGCTCAAAATATAAATATATATAAAATATGGAGGGTTTGCTTGGATTTAATTTCTTCTTAAAATCAAGCTTTCTTATTTCTTGAATAATGCAGCCCTTGATCTTAGTCGCTTCTCTGATCCCTGCACACAGCTCAGCTGAATACACAAATTCAAAATTTCAGTAGTTTTCAAAAAATCAAGCCTCTAACTTTTTATACTTATCAATGATCTATATATGGAAACACATTTTTATATTCCCTTAATCATTATTTCAGTAATCAAATCCACTTAATCATCATAATATATGAAGATACATATAACACATATAGAAGAAAGTTCAAACGAGAACGCTAACTATTTAAAAAGATAAGAAAACAACAAATCATGTATAAAATCATATGTGATTTTACATTAACCCAGGAAAAACGGACACGGGCAACTTTGGGCGCATGTGAATCATATTTGATTTTGTATGTACTCGGTTGTTCTCGTGTTTTCTTAAATAGATGTTGTTCTCGCATATATGAACTCACCTCAACACATATATGTATTTAATTTATATACACACATATATACATATATATATGTATGTATTTAATGTATACATATATATATATATGTGTGTGTGTGTGTGTAATGAAAACATAAAGTAATTTAAAATTTCTGAAATCAAGTAATAAATTAAAATTGGAGAAGTTAAGCTTGAATTGACAGTACCTCATCAAGTTTAGTTTGGTGATTATTGGCTTCCAACATCAACCCAAAATGAATGTGAGGGAAATGTGCCCACTATTTCACAAGAGAATTCACGGTGTCAAATTAATGTATAAATTAACATATATATATATATATATATATATATACGTATATGCATAGACACACACGTACTTGCCATTGTGAAAGCCACCAAACAATGGAAAAGAAAGTAGAGTGGCCAGAAAATTGCTACCATGCGCACTTACATTTTTTGCAGCAGTGCTAAAAGCTTCCCTATGGCTTATATCTGGATTATTCGCCTTAATCCTCTGGATCTCCTCCCTACAAATATCCACATCTCATTTAATATATAATTGGTGAATTTAAATAAATATATATATATATATATATTTATATATATATATACATTGTAATTAAACAAAGAGCTAGAGGGATATATAGAGTAGTGTCGTTAATTACTTTATGAACTGGTTATATGCAGAAGGAACTCGTTGCCTCTTCTCTGGAGCTGAAAAAATCAAATTATTGATATTAATATTATATTTGAAGTATTAAGAGAATTTAATCTTGCAATTAAAATGGATATTGAAATTGAATGTGGCATATATAGTTTATTCTAAAAACCAATTGGTATAGGCAACTATTTCAGTTGCATAAACTTGAATTTATATTGAACTTCTTTTTCAAAAAAAAAAAATGGGATGAAAAGGGATTGAATGAACTCACGACGATTGATCTTTTGTTCACTAGTAATCGAAGCTGGAGATGGCCTCATCGGCATCCTGCTGTTGTACTTTGAAGAGGAACCCAAATCGACCCGATAATTTGAAACAGTGTGGTTGGGAGCCTGCTGAAATATCAAGAATCAGCCTTATGATAATTAAGCTCATGTGTTCTTTTTTATACTTTTAATAACTAAATATCTATAATTAGCAAAGATCTTCTATAGCAAAAATAAGTTGAAAGGTGGTCAACCATTGAAGTTTGCAATTTATATTGTGATTTCATCCACCAAACTAGTCACTTATATTACAAAATAGCTACTTTGTTTGATAACTTATGGCCAAAACACTAGAAACTTATAATCATTCGGTTTTCTATCTGCATTTTACATAACAATGAATATTTGCAACGATCGAACATACACTATGAATATAAACCTTTTGTCGTTGCTAAAAGTTTGCTTAATAAAAAATGCACATCGGGCGTGTGAAATTGGTCGAGATATCACCATGACATTTGAAAATTTCGTAAATTCATGAAGTGAGCAACACATCGATGTAGCCGTCCTTTGTACCCGAGGCAGAAATCACATAGCAAGGTATTTGTTTGTCTTTTTGGAATAAAAAGGCACTTCTACCCTTTCTACTCTCATAGAACCTCTTCATTTGTATGAGACCCAAGCCGAAAAGCGGACATTTTAGACAATTCATTTGGAGTCCAAATTATTTGTTACTCTAATCCTGTTTCTCCATAACCATAGTCAATTAAAGACGTTTCAATCTTTTTGGAGGTCTTGTTACACGTAAACCTTTTGATTACAATGCAAAGTAAGATAACAAAGATACATATATACAATTACCGAGGTGATGATGCACTGTATTATTCTTGTCTTCTGATAGAAATTAGTGAGGATAGGCTATAGTTTTACATTTGTTGATTATAGATCCTAAATAACGTAAAATTTTGGAGCGCTGTTCAAAATCACAAATTTAACATGATAAAGAACGCCTCTGACCATAGTACATGATAATATGAGACATTTGGTTTAATTAGTTTATTTAGTTCATGCAAATTGGACTCTCTAGATGAATCAAACAAAGTAATGTTTTTTCAAGCAATAAACATGATCGTAACAAAATTGATAGCACATAACAAAAATCAATCTTGAAATCTCATACCACATTAACTCGACACGCATCGGGGACTTTCCGTCTTAACCTAATCTTGTTATTTAATTAGTTTGAATTTTACCCGTTTGAGTGATGTATTTAAATAAGAGACAAGAAAAAGAAACTGAACTAACAACATTGAAGTGACTGAATCAGTTGGATGCAAAAGTTAAAGTTAAAACATCACAGAATTGAATGACACTTGCAGCCAATCTTGTCCCAAATATATCTACCACCATCTCTTTAATCTCACATATATATAATATAGAGAGAGTGGGGTTGCAGGAGAAAACGACAAAAGCTTGATGTGAAGAAAACATAAAAAGAAACCTTAAAGTAAGAATCTTTAAAACTACTTGGGTTTTTTTTAATCAAAATTAAATAAACCAATTAATAAAACATAAAAAAGGATTATTAATTTCCAGGTATAGTTATATAGGTTGAGAAAAATGATGATTTAAAAAAGAGAGAATCACTGACGCATTTATACAGATGTTGGCCGCAAACATGAACCCTATGGAAAACGGCTGTTAGGGTTCTTGGATCTATGATGTAACAGTAAAAAGAAGGGAAGAACATGAAAGAAAAAAAAACAGACTGATTGTGTGGTCTTTAGATTATCCTATGTATGACCTAGAGTAAGTAGATCCCTATATACAACATTTCTGATCATTTCCTCAAAAAGTACAAAATTTTAATTAATAAAAGAAAATTGAAACCTACAAACCCTAGTCAGATTAACATTTGCATTTACCAGTCCGCATTGTGTTTTTTTGACTTTTGAAAGTCACGAGTCAAATAATTACCGTTCCAATTCGTATTTTTTTATAGCAAAAATAGATAAAAGAACTATAATTACACCTTATATTCGAAAAATGTAAGTTTCTTTTCCAACTATGGTGTTCGGATTTTCTTACAAAAAACCTTTTTATCACAAAAAAAAAAAAATTAAGAAACACTACATTTTATACATTGAACTGTTTTAAATAAATTATGATGAAAAAATGAAGTACTTGCATTTTACAAGATATAATGTACATTTTCTGTTATTTTTTTTTACAAAAACAGTTATATGTGTTTAACAAAAAAGAAAAAAAATGGAGTGGTTTCGAATTAATCGCTCATTTCAAAATCGTCGCCTGACTTATTAACATCGATATGTGTCGATTTTTGAAGTTGAAATTAACATTCTTGAAAATTAAAAGAAGTTTTATGATTAATATATAATAAAGAAGTCGATCTGAACTAGGGTTATAATATATAATTAAGAAATAATGGTCACCTGGCCATGGTGATGAGAAGTAGAATCTTGGGAGGTGGAATTGGAATTTGAGAGAGACTGATGAAATGCAGCAGCCATGCCCATATTCACAGACCACAGATTGGTGCAGTGTCCACATCTTACTGTCACTATGTCAAACAAGCTGCTGCATGGTACACTCACCTGCATTTTTCACCATTCATCAATTATTACCTCCAAATCAAGATTACTTACCCATTTCACAAACTCAAACAACAAATTGATAATTCAATTTTGTCTTCAAGTATAAAACAACACTATTAGGGTTCAAGATCACAACTTTTATGATCAACAACAACCCTAGAAAATTAATCACATTCAAGTAACTCCAAGATTGTGTTCAAAACTTTCAGCTCAAACAAAGATTTACGGATGCTAAAGATCGAATGGATCGAATGTTCTCAACGGCCCAAGCCACTTACAAAAGATCGAATGCCAAAAATCAAGATGAACCAAGAAATCAAAGATATATATATATATATATATATATATATATATATACCATGAAAAGAACGGCTTGAATTGAATCAATGGAGAAAGAACCTTTAGAAATAATGGGATCTTAATTTAATTTGTTTCTTGACCATATATATATATAATCTTCTTTACGAAAAAAAAAACTATATTTATATTTATATAATCTTGATTAGAACCAGAAAACCCTAGCTTTTTGGTAGTAATTAACAGTGCTAGCTCGTCATCCATGCAATGACGTTTGGGGGGTGCTAAATGCTAATTGCCCTCTTAATTTGTTCAAAATTTGAAATCAGTTGTGTGAATTTGATAATGGAAAATCTCTATAAGAAAAGAAAAGAAAAGAATCGAATGGTTTTTGTCCTTGTTACTACTCATACAAGTACCGTCCTTGGTTCTTTGTGTGTGTATAAGTGTGTGTGAGAGAGAGAAAGAGAGGGATAGACTTCAGATATCTGAAGAACTTTTTCTTTTGACTGCTAGCTGAAGAAGAAATAAGAAAAGGAAAGCCTCAAACGATGGAGACTTGACTCTACAAGTTTGTGTGTGTATCCAAAGTGAAAAAGAAATTAAAAAAACTTGATTTCAAATGGATCAAATTAATTGGTTGCTTTCAGTAGGATCGATGAAATAATCTGATCAAATTGGTTACTCATAATCTGTTTATCATTTCAAGATCCCTCGAAATATGCAACAACTCTTCTTTTTCTTCTTCTTCACAACTCTTTCTATATACAACACCAAACACATATAAAATCAGAAATATGCTATATAAGAGTGTGTACCGCAAGAACAATATTGCAAAAGTTACAAGGGATATAACACAGTTGCTCAGATGCTGCTGCTGCTGCTGCTACATCTATGCAGCTGCTACTTGACATCGCTCTCTTTAATTTACTGATCCAAGATATAATCTTTCTTTCTCTACAAGAACTGCTCAAGGGAGTTAGAGAGCTAACAAATTGAAGAGAATTTGAAATCTTTTTGTGTCAAGTTACAGTGATCACTACTGTGTTGCTTGTTCCAAGTAATCCTTTCTATTTATAGATGAAGAAAGAGATCAAGAAACATATACATATATTATGTGTATATATCTAAGAGAGAGAGAGAGAGAGAGAGAAAGAGAAGGGGAAATTAGAAAGGGGGGAAATGGGGATAGGATCCAAAGAGCTAAGGGGCAAAGGCATTATAGCAAAAGGTAGGTTCAGATAGTGCCTGCGGGCCCTAGCTCGTCCATGCACCTAGACCGGCACATACTCACCGGCTCGATCGAACCATTTATTTATTTAACCCATCACAACTTATTTCAAGTTTTTCTATATATGCCACTCTATCCAAGGATAAACACAAGACTCATCTGAACCAAAATCGATAGACCTAATACACGTATTCTTGATGGATTTGTGTTTTGTAACATGGGGTTTATTTCCTATTTAGTGGGAAAACAATTATACATAAACATACAATATACACTATGCATTCAGGTCAACGATAATTCTCGAGCCAACAACCACGTAATTAGTTTAACAACCTCATAAAATATGGTCAAACGGGTGGTGGAATTTTTTAGTTCTGGCTTCGTTTGCCTTGTACCGAAATCGGTGAACCCATTGACTTGCAAAGACTTTAGGCCTATAAGTCTCATCGGATACATTTACAAAATTGTAGCTAAGGTCCTTGCAAATAGAATGAGTCAGTTAATCAAATATGTCACCAGCGATTCTTAGTCAGCCTTCATTAAAGGAAAATATATATCGGATGGTGCGTTGATTGTCAATGAAATAATTCACTCGAAGAATAAAAGGAAACTGATGCTTTTCAAGGCGGATTTTGAAAAGGCTTATGATACGTTAGACTGGTGCTATTTGGATGAGATTATGGAAGCCATGGGTTTTTCGTCGAGATGGAGGAGATGGATTAAAGTGTGTCAGTGTTCGGCCACAACCTCAATTTTGGTTAATGGATCTCCTACTTTGATGTTTCGGCTACGGAGAGGCCTCTGTCAAGGGGATCCTTTATCCCCTTTCTTTTTATCATCGCAATGGAAGGTCTTCACATGCTCATGTTAGAGGCTAATAATAAAAACTTGATAAGAGGCATGGAGATTGGCAATAATAATGTTTCTTTGACTCACCTTTTCTATGCAGATGACACCATGTTCATTACTGAGTGGTCAATGGAAAATGGAAAGAATATCCTTTGGATTTTGAGATATTTTTATCTTACTTCAGAGCTTCGACTAAACATGACCAAAAGTGAGTTGTTTAGTATCAGTGTGGGTGTGAACACTATCCAAATGGTTGCGGTAGGACTTACGTGCAAAGCAAGACAATTTCCAAGCAAGTACCCCGGGGTTCCGTTCGGTGGTAACATGGCCAGGGTCGAAGCTTGGACTCCGATTATAGAGAAATTTTAGAAAAGGCTGTCAAGATGGAAGATCAAAACTTTTTCGATCGGCGGTCGACGAGTCTGTAATATTGCTACTTATTACCTTTAGATTTTCAAGGCCCTAAGTTGATAATCAATCATTTGGAGAGCCTTACAAGAGACTTTTTCTGGGGGTCGAAAGAGCATAATAGAAAACTCTCTTGGGTCATGAATTGGAAACGGTGCTCAGAAATAAAGATTATGAAGGACTCGACATTGGAAGTATAGTTGTCTCAAATATTTCTCGTCTCACTAAATGGTCTTGGAGATATAGAAGTGAACCAAAATTATACTTGGGTGAAATAAAGGCGATTTATGGTAAAGATGGAGGCTTTAACGCGGAACGGGGGCACTTAAATAGGTCCAGTCCTTGGGGAAGTGTGATTGCGGTTGTCCAATTTTTGAGAATGCTAAACTTAAATTTTCATGATATGTGTGCTAAACAGGTCGGGAACGTAGTACATACGGCTTTTTGGACAGACTGTTGGTAGGGCACATCCTCATTTGGTTCTCGTTTCCCTAGACTTTTTGCTCTAGAAAATGTGAAAGAGGCATCGATGGCGGACATAAACAAACCGGGATATTTGTGGGATTGGCGTAGACCCATCCGTGAAGCGGAGGAACTAGATCATTTAGAGGATTTGATAGAGGATGGTGAACTATCAAATAAACCAAATGGTTGGAGATGGAGCCTAGTGATAATGGTATGTTTTCTGTCGAATCCTTGAGACGAACCATTGAAATCCCGTATTTGGATGTGGGGAAAAAGAAACGATTTGGAATTCTTTGTCACTTCCTAGAGTTAACATCTTCATGTGGAGAGTTATGTTAGACCGAGTTACTACCCGTGTCAACCTAAATAAGATTATGCTGGATATTAATTCCATCCTATGTCCAGTTTGCGGTTCCTCTCCAGAAACAATCATTCATGTGAACCATAAGGGTTGTGGCATAATGGTTAAAGCCTTGGGGGATGTGGTGGAATATGCCATCTGCCCAGGGTTTGAATCCAGACGTACACAACAATTGTGGCCACTGAGGTTTAATCAGGGCTGATGTCTTACAGTCATAATTTGCCAAAGGATTAGTCTAGGCATAACCTAGGACACCCTTCTAAAAAAACAATAATTCATGTGCTTTTCGGATGTCCAGTAGCGGAGGAGGTGTGTAAATTTATCGAGAGATCGTGGAAGATCTCTTTACTAGCAGATAAATCTTTGGATTCGGCTTATCAGGGTGAAATCCGGTTGTAATGACAGTCGTGTTAAAGAAGCGTTAGAGGCAATTCTTTTGAAGAGTAGTTATTATTTGTGGTATTTCCGGAACAGGTGTGCGTTCGAAGAATCTCCTCCCCCTAAAGACTCCCTCCTCGATCAGATTGTCGAGAAGTCTTTCATTTGGTTGTTAGGTGTAATGGGTGTGTTAAAAACCCTATAACGTGTAGATATCAATATCCTATAGATTGTATTAAGTTTTTGTAATAGTTATGTTCCTTTTTTGCTAGCGGCAATAAAGTTGGTTTTTGTTTAAAAAAAGATGGTCAGACACAAACACGTACCTAACATGCCAAAAGCACGAGCTCTCGTATTCGACTCGCCCATCATGCTAATTTTTTTCAAGGAAACCTTATCAAAATTTAAATGTAAACCAAACCAAACAAACCGAATATATCTCATCTGGATGTAGGGTTTGGGAGGTAAAATGTAAGTACACAACTTATATCTCTGTCCCGATCGACATATCGATTGTTTCCGAGAAGTCTCTTGAGTTCCGAACTCAAAATTTAAATGTGGACTTATGAATTAAGTTGATCAAAAGTTGAATCCTAAGAACTATCATATGAAATGAACCGGTGGGTATGTTGAAACATACAAAAACAGAGGTGGAGGTGTACCGGTTCATGGTAAACCGGGTTCTTGATGTGTTAAATGTTAAGAGGGTAGTTTGATTATTCTTTTTCCTTGCAGGCTACCAACAATAAAAGGACTAGGGCTTCCATAGATGAATTAATTTAAATAAATTATTTGAATTAAATGTCTAAATTAAATAAGGTCAAATACATTAACAATTATTTAATTATGAATCATTAAATCAACGATCGTGTTTAAGTAAGAAAAAAAATAATAATATTCATTTTTTTAAAGAAAATGATATTCATTTTATAAATAGTGTGATGGTGAAAGCTATTTTACTTTCAATTTATGATTGATATAAATAATGCATGAATAACGACAAATATCTATTTTGTAGGGACAAAAATATCTATATGATGAGCAAAAAGACATAACTAATATAAAATAATTATCATCAAAATATGATATTTAAAAAATTATTATTATTATTAGTGTTTATTTTATTAAATTACTAGAAACGTACTCGTGCAATGCAGCGAAATACATCATGATTTTAATGTTTTATTTTATTTTTTGTTTTTTATCGATTTACAGTACGATTTTGGATGGTTTTGAGAAAATGATAATGTTTTTTTTTATAAATTTGTTTAATTTAGGCTTAATAATATAATGTTTTTATATAAAAAAATTAAGTATTTTGTTAGAATTCAATGATTATTTTATATATTTTAATGACATCTAGAAAAAATAACCAATTACATATTTAATAATATAATTAAAACAAATTTATAGTAATATAATATATTAATTAAATGATGATACATGAAAATGTCTGCATAAAAGGAATGTCATGTACATACCAAATTGGTGAGTATTATAAACTTGCAGTAGTAATATGTATCTTGTGCTTTGATACTTGTAAATTAAAAGATTTTTAAAATTTTGCATAAAATGATGATACCTTGTGCATAATAATTTGTATTTAAGAATTTTTTATCCGTGCCTTATAATATAGTATATAGATATATTCTAATTAATTTGCAAGAAAAATAAAATGAAATACAAACGGCCAATAAGCAATTGAAATAAAAACAAAATCAAAAAGAGAAAATATTTATTGGGTAGCATTTATTGATATTTTTCTATAGAATTTGAACAAAATTAATAGCTAGTATAATTAAGTTAATATTTGGTTACTTGTAACAAAATATAAATGATTTTTTTTTATTAATAATTAATAAATATAGTGTAGATTTTGTATATCTAATTTAAGAAATATTCTTTTTGAACGATGCTGTTTGAAGAAAATGCCAAAATGGTATATTGATTCTTACATCATTTCTATTTTAAACTTATTTAAATAATTTATTGATACGAATTTGTTATTACTTAAATTAAAGTTTCTTTTAAAGATTGTTATCAACTATATTTGATATATAGGATTGCGTTTCGTTGAGAAAAAAAGAGGTTAGCTTGAGAAACGTGAAAATTGGTTATCAATCGTTGGATGAGAAATGAAGTCACATTAAGATGAGATATACCGAGATAAGATGCACCAGATCAATTCTCTTCTAAGTCGTATGAGAGGACATTTAATTAAAAGTGATCAATGGTTCAGATCCATTTCTCACGCTTCTCACGTTACCCTCAACTTCTTACGCAATCCATCGCCTGATAAACGAGAAAAATATGATCGTTTATTTGGTGTAATTTATTTCGCTCGAATTTTGTTCATTTTTCGTATTTTTTCGAATAAAAAATAGGGGGTGGAGGTTTTTTTAATTTAAAAAATATTGTTGTAACCGCCTGTTTAATCATATCCGTCAGATCATCTAATATAACGGTCGATAAGGTGTTTTTTAGTTTTTCATTTATTTGAGGTTTTCCCTTGAACATCCGTCTATATATATATATATATATATATATATATATATATATATATATATATATATATATAATTCTTAATATTGAGTTTTAAAAAATTAGATCAGTACGATTTTGGATGATTTTGAGAGAGTGATAATGATTTTTTTATAAATTTGTTTAATTTAGGCTTAATAATATAATACTTTTATATAAAAAAATTAAGTATATTGTTAGAATTCAACGATTATCTTAAATATTTTAAATTTCTTTATATTTAAATTGAGATTTTTATTATGTTTTGATTATGTTTATCAGTTAGTTATGAATTCAAATATATATCTTTAGAAAATTTGTACTCATACATCATGACTTGTAATCTTGAATTTTAAGTAATGTGTATCAATAAACAATACTTAATGCAAAAAAAGTTTGTTTTAAGAGTTTTTTTTCGATAGTTTAATAATAATATAATGTTTTTTTAAATAAACATTAAATATTTTGTTAGATTTTCTTAAAATTTAAAATTTGATTTTTATCTTGTATTTAGTTATACGATGAGTGATTTTAGAAGAGTTGAAGTGGGAAGTCATTTTAGGGGAGTTAAAGTAGTTGGAGATAATGACTGAAAGTTAATAAATACCATTAAATAATATATTTAATGGTTGTTTTTAAGAGATTTTAAGTAATTAACATTAAATAGTGGTACATTGAGCTTTAACAATTATTTTTAAGAGTTTTTTTTTATAAATGTTTTATAATATTAATATAAATATATATAACATGATATTTTATATTTAATATTTTAATTAAACATTATATATCTTGTTTCCATGGTTCTATAGAATCATAATTATTACCTTAACAAGTATAGTTTAATGAATTGTTTGATTTTTGATTAAATGTTTTAAAATGTTGAAAAAATAAAGTAAAAGATAAAACTTTAGATAAAATATAATAGGAAAATATCTAAACTTCAAAATAATTTATTTGGTTTCAACATTTTGTCAAGTTTTACGAAAATAATTTAAAAACAATCAAATCCTAATATCCTATATAGTAAATCCTAGATAAGGTAATAAAAAGCCTTTCGTAACCCCATGAATTATATTAATGCTTAAAAATCATATATACAATTTAAGTACTATTTCGAACACACATATAGAAGCCGAAAATTAATATCATATTTTCATTTCTCCACAGGGACGTTCCAAAATTTTTGGAGACCCTGTTACACCTAAACTTTTCGATTATATTGCAAAGTGAGATAACAAATATACATATGTAGAAATTACTGAGACGATGATACGGTATATTATTTTTGTTTTCTGATAAAAATTAGTGAGACACTAAGGTGGGTTGTAGTTTTACATTCGTTGATTAAAGACTCTAAATAACTTAAAATTGTTTTGAGACTCTGTTCAAAATCACATATTTAACATGCTAAAGAACGACCATGTTTCTCCATCTTTCATACTTTCCTTATAATGAGATTTTTAGTTAATAACTGATATAAATCAATAATTAAAATCAAATGATACACTAGAATTTTTTTAGGTGGTGTTTGTTTTTTAAGAGGTGCTGAAGTCTGAAATCTGATTTCACTTTTGATTTTTAAGAGGTGGTGCTGAAGTCTGAAATATGAATGAACAAGATTGTTTGTTTTTGTAAACTGACAAACGTCTGAATATGTATAAGGTGGCGTTTGTTTTTTAAGTGGTGCTGAAGTCTGAAGTCTGATTTCACTTCTGATTTTTAAGTGATGGTGCTGAAGTTTGAAATCTGAATAAAAAAGACTGTTTGTTTTTTTGGTGCTGAAGTCTGAAATCTGAATAAAGAAGACTGTTTGTTTTTGTAAGCTGAAAACGTCTGAATATATACTATTGTCTATTTTATCCCTGAAAATGTGATACTATCGAATTTAATTAAACCTTATAACAACTAAAATCAATCTCCGTTTTACAATAGAAAACATGAACAAAATCTTATAACAACTAAAATCAATCTCCGTTTTACATCAATTGTGTCGCAATTTCTTCTTTTAAACTAGCCATATATGTTTGGTCAGCAGTAGGGTGTTCAAAAAAACCGCTGGACCGCTCAAACTGGTCGAACCAAGTCAAATCGGACTGTTTTTGGCGGTTTGACCGGTCTGGCGGTCCGGTCTGGTTTGGAAAATTGTCAAACCGGGCGGTCCGGTCCGGTCTGCAGTCTGGAGGTTTTTTTGGGCGGTTTGGACCAAACCGACCGCCAAATATATAAATATATATTTTTTATTTTTTATATATACCTTTATTATAAAGAATAGATGATATAAAGCCTAAATTTCCAAGTATATACAAAAAGGCCCAAGGTATTTTAAAAGATTGAAATCTTTATGGATTGTGGAATACAAATAACGGAAAAATGAAGAAATGAAGTCGTGGATTTTATTTGCACTTTGCATATTACTTTTTTTTAGTGTTTAGTCTTGGGATATTTTGTTAACTTTTGTGGACTTTGTTATTTTGTCATGGACTTTGTTCTTTATTTCAAATGGACTCAAGCCAACGAGCCTTTAAAATTCAAAGGTTTATATGTTTTTATATTTAAACTTTAAAGCCCACTAAAAGGCCTAAACCGCCTAAACCGATCGATCAAACCGCCTAAACCGCGGTCCGACTTGACCGGTCTGGGCACTTGATGTCAAACCGCTAGGTTTGAAAAATTAATAAACCGCCACTTGCGGTTTGGTTTGTAGTCTGAGGGGTTAAACCTCCCAAACCGGACCGCGAACACCCCTACGCAAAACATTGTTTAAAAGATTCTCCTTAGTATATATAGTTGCTGCAGACCCATTATGGCCATCAAATATCTGCAAAGTGAAGTTGGTTAAGAGCACTACAAGTAAACACAACTAAAGATGGCTGATAACATATTGCAAGAACCCTCAATTACTCCACAACAATTTTGTTTATAAATGAAAATTCACCAACTACTGCAATTGCAACAAATGTGAATCAAGGACAAGATAAGAAGAGTAATTGCAATCTTATCAATAAGTCATTGAAGTCTTGTCAAAGCGTTAAAAGGGGGTGAGTGGTTGACATAACATACCCCAAAGACAGAATAAGTCGTAACACCATCTCATAACACGCGTTGGCATTCGGTCTTGATCAATGCGAAGTCTTCCCCTTTCTTTGATTGATTAGTCTGTCCACTAACGATCTCCGGCCTCTCAGCCTTCCATTCGCCAATTCACGCTTCAACAACACCGACAATGGGATATGCTCACTCTTATTGCAGGACATTTCCTTGATCACTTACAATATCCAGATTTATACATTTCAAACTTCCAACTCCTCCTAATCCTTCATCATACACTCAGAAGAATCCTAAACAAACAGAAAAAACAAACAAACATCAATCAAACATCCTGAAACGATTGCATGACATATAACCAAAATCAATTCAAATAAGCATCAGGTTCAAAAAACAGAACACGTTAACCTGAAAATCTACATATAAACAACTCAAATCAATCATTTCTAACACAAATTAAACAATAATAGGTGCAATTAAAACCTTAAAGAGCAATGCACCTTCTCTTAGCAACGATCATTATGTTCCCTTTCTACATAAAGTTTTTAACCATAACACAGTGCCAATATTCGAAGCAATAATAGAAAAATAGAGGTAAAATCCTTGCTAGGCATGTGAAGTCTAAAGACAAGGATTTATTTGAAAAATAGAGGTAAAATCCTTGCTAAGTTCAACATCAATATTCAATTTGCAGAGTTGTGAACGAAGATTAATACAGTTTGCAATGCTCATCAAGAAGATTGAAATCCACATAATGTATGAAATCAAAAGGTATACAAAACAAATTAAAGCATATATAAAACACTGCGCAAATAACCAAATGAACACTCAAATGCATTCCAACAATTTCCAACAGTAAAGAAATCTAACAAATCTAACCAGTACCCATCTTGTGTTAGCAAATAACCAAATGACCGTATTTCCCATAAAAGCAATAAAGTCCAAAACTAATAACCAATTAACCAACATTCCATTGGTTCGACGAACGATTTAAACCTGAACTTCTTGCTGTATTAAAACACAAGAACTTCTTGCCGTATTAACCAACATTACAATGTTTGATAAATCAATGTTGATAAATCACCTTGATGAACATGGAAGTATTGGAATCAAACCAGAAGATCGAACCATAGGGACAAACCAGCAGATCGAACCACAGGGATGAACCAGAAGATCAACCTCAGGGACGACCCACAACTAATCTAAAGGAAAGATGGATTTGATTTATCGACATACCTTTGAGATCTTTTCTTTGCACTCGAGTTGGGTTGAGATCGATTTGAAGATCGACTGACTTTGCAATCGATTTGGGTTGAGATCGATTTGAAGATCGAGCGACTTTGCAATCGATTTGGATTGAGATCGATTTGAAGATCGACTGACTTTGCAATCGATTTGGGTTGAGATCGATTTGAAGATCGAGCGACTTTGTAATCGATTTGGATTGAGATCGATTTGAAGATCGGCTGACTTTGCAATCGATTTGGATTGGGATCGATTGGGTCGAGAACTGGAGATAGAAACTTGAGGCGAGAGGAGCGAATAAGTGAAAATAAGTGGCTAGGTTGCCACTTTTTTGTTAAGATAAGTTTAAGTGATAAGAGGGTTTGAATAAGTTTAAAAAACAAACGGTCTGAAATTGAAAACGTCTGACCGAATAAGTGATAAGTGGTTAATAAGAGCTGAAAATAAAAAAAAAACAAACAAGGCCTTAGTGTTTTAAAGATACATTGCATTATACATCAATTACATTGAAGTTGATGGCTAATTTGTTAGATTGGTTATTTATTTAAAAATAATAATTACAAAAGACTAAAAGATTGTTTACTTAGGGGTTGTTTGGTTTTAAAAAAAACCTCTTAATGACTCTTAAGTCTGAATCGTTCAGACATTTTTACACACCATCTCTTATTAATCATAACTAAAATAAGACTTCAGACTTTAGACCTCTTAAAAAACAAACGACACCTTACAGTTTAATGTTTTGGTTGATTTATTTGCTTAATCATAAAGATGTATTTTCTTTACAACTTAATCGTTAAGGCATTAAGGGGCTGTTCGGTAAGAGCTTAATGAGTTGTATAACTGATATAGCTTATTCGCAAAGCCATACCTAGCTGTTCGGTAGGAGCTTATTCGCTCAGCCGATGGCTGATTCGCTCAGCTAGAAAATCCATCTCCTATACACTCAGCCGTTAATTTTCATAAAATTTCCCCAACTACCCTTCTTCTTCCTCCCCCTCTTCCTGATGCCCTTCCTCCCCCGCACGACTGCACTTCCCATTTCTCTTCTTCCCTTCCACCCAACACCTCTTCTTCCCTCCCACCCCTGCACTTGCCCTTTCTTCTGCAGTACTTAAAGAGAATCAAACCCATTTCTGTCAACAAAGAAAGAATGAAAAAGAAACATCAATTTTTTATATTCTAAACATTTATCAAAAAAGAAAATCAAATCTTCTATTCTAAACCTTTTGATTATGTCCTAAGCATTACTATATAGACTTGGGGTTTCGTGGACCAAACTCAAACTCATCTTCTGTTCTAAGCTTTTTGAGAGAGAGAGAGAGAGAGAGAGAGAGAGAGAGAGAGAGAGAGAGAGAGAGAGAGAGAGAGAGGGGGTTCGAGGTGGAGAGAAAGATGAATAGGAAAAAGGGAGGGGGTTCATGGATGATTAAAAAAATATTTAATGTAAATAAAAAAGAAAATTATCTTTACTAACATGTAGAGATATCATATCACACATTTCATGTTAAAATTTTAATATATAAAATATAAAATATATTTTTTCAAATAAACGTTTAAATTATATTATTATGGTAAATCAAATAATTTTTATTTAACAAAGATTTAAATTGATATTTTTTTATAATTAAAAGTTATTTATTCAATATTATTATTATTAAACATTTTTTTTATACAAAGAAAAAAATATACTGAGGGCAAAATGGTAATTTTTAATATTCAGACTGTTTATTCAGCACAACAACCGAACAAGAACTTATCTGTTATCTAACAGACAACTTTATCAATACAGACAACTTTATACATACATGTCTTAATTGAAAACAAACCGAACAGCCCCTAAGCCAAAATGGCTATATGGAATAAGCTTTGACCTCTCATTTGTCTCCATTTAGCCACATCAAACAAATTAATACTAAAACTTTTCCAGAATTATCCAACCCTCGCTCTTTGCTTCCCTTATCTCATCATTTGGACAAACAAATTTATATAGAAAGACAACTTAACTCATATATGGCTTAATATGAAAACAAGAATTAAATAACCTAGGGTGGTGTATGATTAATATTTAATGGACTTAATGGGCAATTTTATGTAGTAAATTGTACATGATTGAGTGTTAGTGTATGACTTAATCCATAAGTTGGTAACTTTCACAATGTTCTTAAAATTCTCACGAAAAAATGATTGGTCTCAACCAGAACTCAACTCTTACTATAATAAAATCGGGTTTATAGAACACCAAAAATATATAACACCAAACAATTATGTATCATATTGTTTTATATATGACTTAAGTTTTGAGAAGTGTCTTATGTGCACATCTTTCTATATAACACTTGTTTCTATAAGACAATTTTCATTATAAAAGATTAATATGACATTTTATTTAACATACATTCTAAAACACTTGGTAAGACACTTAAAAATATCATATAAACTTATTATAATGCTTTTACACATGACACATAATTGTTTCCTCCTACAAACTTAAGTCTTATTGAACAATCTATTATGATATTTAAACATTTTTAGTATATTAGAGCATCACTAATCATACAACCTACATTTATATTAATGTAGGAGTTATTTGCCTAGAAATTAATATAGGGAGTCTTTTTTATAATTGTTACTCCAACCATGCTCTATACAACATGATTTTGATGTAAATAGATGTACATATACAAGATCCTAGGATCTCCAACAAATTCTCCAAAATAGAGAATAAAATTTCAAAATCATTAAAAGAAAAATAAATTCAACTTCAACAAATTCTCTATTTTAGGGACTACGACATTGATTATATTATTAAAATATTTCATTTCTCTAATAAAAATATTATTGCTCTCTATAAGAAATTTCAAAGTTTCCTATTGGTGTGGATATATTAAAAAAATATTTCACTCATTGTAATCAGTTTTGGTAAGTTTTTAAATTTAAATAATTTTACACTTTCAATCATTCTTTCTCTATTTTGGAGAATTTTTTTTAAAATAATTTTAGAGATAATTTGTCTGAGCAAACACATGTCCCAAAATTTTAAAATCACAATTTTCTTTATTTTGGAACTAGGTATATACCCATGCGATGCAGCGGAATGTAAGTAAAGAACGAACAATTAATACTACTTCTTTATAGACATCTCATTAGCAATCAACCATGACCTAAGAATAACAATTTATGAAACCCTAAACCCATAAGGATATTCAATAATTAGTTTATATTACAATTATTGACGAAAAAAATTATAATAATATAATTTATAATAAGAATGAAACGTATTTTACGATTATGTATTTTTAATGTGCTAACGGTGGAAAAATATAAAACGTATGGATAGAAAACAAATTAATTCGTAGATATTCATAATATTTAATAGTACGGTTAAGTTAAAAAATATTCAATATTGGACTCGTTTTGAAGGTATTGACGAGACGATTATAATGGTATAATTTGTAAAAAAAAAGAAACGTATTTTTTCATTGCATTTTTGTTCATATACGATTATTTGTGTTAATATGATAATGGTGTAAAATAAAAAATAAAAAAGTAAAGAATATAAAGTAAATTAAATAAATAAGTGTAAGGGTGATAAATGTTATTGTACAAAAGATAGAATTTTTATATAATAATATAGATACGTTGAAGGTGCCCTTGTAAAGTGGATTTTACTTGGTGTCTATATACATATTATTCAAAATTAAAATTTATATATTTTGTGATGATTAACTATGTTATGAAGTATGTGGGACCCTTGTACAGCGTACTAGGGGGGCGAATTTTTTGTTTTTTGTCTTTTTCTTTTACTTTTCTCAAATTTATAATGAAAATCTTTAAAGGGAAAAACAATAAATGAATTGAGTACATGTTGTTCCTTTGTGTTTTCCATTTTATATTAATTTTTCCATTAATTTTAATAAATTATTGTTGTTGTATTTATCAACATATATTTAAGATCATAATCAACGTGATACTTAAAAAGTCCAAAACTTTGTTTTATTTCAAAAAGGTTTCAAACAAGCTAGACTATATTAATAAAAATGCCTTTGTTATTTTAAAACATTTACAAGTGGAGTATTTTTACGACATTGTTTGGTAAAAATAAGTTAGCTTATTTTCTGGGTATATGTTTAGATGACCATAAGCTAACTTTTTGATAAGCTACTTGGAGTAGCTTATGAGGAGATTTTTGTAAATATTCCAATTATGCCCCTCATTAATATTCATTATTATATATTAACTTTTAATTATAAATAAATAATTAATGTCCTTTTTGGTAATTTAAATGATTATAAGCTAGTTTTTGCCAAACGTGACTTTTTAATCAGCTAGCTTATCAGCTACCAGCTAGCTTATCAACTAGTTTGCCAAACATAGCCTTATTCTATTTTTTTAAGATAGAGACAAAGTATTGTGTATATCATAATTCTAGACCCCTACCTTTGTGTGGATTTACTAAATCCGTTTGATTTTATTCGGTTTAAATTTTTTGCATAACTTTGTCACCGATATCTTTTTTATTATGTATGGAAAACCAACATCTTAAACCTATAAATATGTTTGATAATATGAAAGAAATCACAATGCCAAATTGGAACAAGGCAAAGCAAGTGCCATATTGTTCGACCTTTAATTTCTTCAAAAAAGGGAAAGAACAACTGATCAGCATCGAAAATGGTCCTCTTCAGGTTAAGTCTGGTATTTGAATCCTTTAAAATGGCCATAAATTATTTTCCTAACGGGTTGATTTATTATTAACACGATTACAAATATTAGATATTTAATTAAAATAGAACTTCTAAAAACACACAACGTAACAGCTAATTAACCAATTTGAAATATGTAACACCTCTTTTCCACAGAGCACCCACGACCAAGGTTCTAAAAAACGTGCTACGATGACCGGTTGGTCTCGTGTCTTAGACTCCATGTTAACTCCTGCGACAACTGTGTAAAGTGTGGCGCACCATCACGCGTTGTGGTACAAATGTTATTTGACTTTTTTTTTCTTTAAAAGTTGTCTTATTTTTACTTTTCACATTGTTATGAGTCTTTGATGTAATCCTTTTTGTAAGTTTTATTATATGATATCAATATATGAGTTTTTTATATGAAGATAAATTGTTCAACATCATTTACTAATAATAGAAAACGTATATATGATTATTATATAAACTTGTCGTCTTAAGTCGCGCCTTGAAAAACATAATGATCTCACCGTGACTCCTACGACTTGATCGATCTTGCCATCACACCACATTTCACGTCATTTAAAAACTTTCCCACAAAAAACGAGTCCAAAACTAACTGATACGTTGATAGTGTCGATGTCTTTAGCCATGCAGGTATGCAAATTCAAGCAATATTACGAGACTAATCTTCCTCCCTTGTAACGTTGCACCGATAGAGTATCCAATGTCGTCCATAAATTCATTTTTTCCGTGTTGGGAAGTTTGTTTGAGCGTAAAAGTAAAAACACCTCCGAAATTATAAAAATTAAAATTTAGAAAAATAAAATCATAATTTAAAAAATGTGAAAATGAGAAAGGTTGTCAAATGGAAAAGGGGGTTATCTTCTTTGGCCCAAGTCCTTTTCAATGTCTGGAGTAATAAATGGCTAGTGTATTACTCATTATTGATACACAATTGACCACATCCACCACCCACCATGTGCAAACTTACTAAACTTCAAATAACATTTTAACTTTCGTTTTGAAATATCAATAAAACAGTTTCATCGAGTAAAATAATAAAATTTGAATTGTCATTTTCAAGTAACATAAGAAACTCGATTGATTTAAGGACTTTTCAAGATAATTGAAAGCTTAAATCGATTATCGTATTTGAATATGTTAATAGGTAACTGAAATTACCATGGTTGTAGCAAAGGTCAAGTGACAAATGCTTCAAGTACCCCTTCTAATAGGGTTTTCATGAGTATTTCAAACTTTGGTTTATTAATCCCTACATTTACATAATGTTTGAGCTAGTGGTTTCTTAGGTAAAAGATACTAGAAGTACATTTTATTAGGGAAAATTTCAGATGGGAAATTGAAACTCAGAGATAGTACAATGGGTACAATGTAAAACATCTGAAATGGTCCTGTTCGACATGAAAATAAAGAAGAGTTGACTTGTTTTTTTGTGCTTTTGTTTCTTGTACTGGTCACATCAAAGTCAAATCAAGTTGGAATTACCTAAGCACGAAGGCCGATTCAAGGTCGAAAATGAGGGAGTAGCTTGGGTTAGGTGGGACTGGGTCGAGATGAGGTTCAGAAAAGACATGGATGGTGACGACAAGGTGCAGAGGTGTGTTACACAACTGTAAATGTATGAGGAAATTATGATGCGGTTTTTAAGTTAGATGGAGTGCTCAATGACCTATAGAAGCGACAACGGCCACTTTTATGCATGTTTAGATAGTGTTGACAAATGTCACTACACTATTAGAAAATTGTCATTTCAAGAAGACTAACAATAAGAAAATGTCAAAGTATATATATCCTTACAGTCACTCATACCGACAAAAAACAATGTTCAATAAACATTTTGCATAAAATTAAACATGACCTTTAACATGATCCTTGTAGTAATTATCCCAACCAAATTCTTGATGCTCTAATGAAAGGTTGGTATTCTCCAAACATCTGTTGTATGAGGTTTGTAAGAAAATATCCTTAAAAGTCTTGACTTCAAGATGCATAACTTTGTTCGCATCGACCACATTAGACCCAATGATGACCTTTTTAAAAGAGACAATGACATTATTGCCAATTAAAATATTCATGTCCCTTAAAAAGAATATATACAAGCATTCAAATTCAGTCAATCTCCATTTCTTGTTCAACCAACCTTCATTCTTAACTCGTCTTAAAAAACGAAACCAAATATGTTTATCACTATTCAAACTTTGTTTCTTTATTCTTTATTCTTCATCTTCTTTCTCCTTATAATTTTCTATATATTATATGTTAGACAAACTTAGGGTGAAATTAAAGGTTATATTGTCATATAATATTTTTTTTGGAAAAATTGGTCCAAAACAATCTCTTCCTTCCAAGGTTGTCTAACAGTATGTAAGCCCACATATTTGTTTAATAAAAACATAAAAATCATTGAGAAAAAGAAATTTCGATATAAAGTTCATAGCCCAACTACCCGTATTCCTTATGTAAGAGCAAAGTTTTGGTTTCAACATGTGTAAAATGATGAAAACTTGCATTTTATATGGGACAAATCGTCTAAACAATTATCAGAACGGGAATTAGACTACTGAGATCTAAGTTCATGTAGAAATTTTTTGGAAATCCATGTAGACTTGTTTGCCAAATACAAAATTGTATTCATGTGGTGCAATTTAGGTCTAAGTTCCATAAATGCACATATAAATCTTGAATACTCATATCAATACGAGTACTTCTTGGTAATAATGAAATGGAAGAAATAAGTAATTATATCTTAAAGTTTTGTCAAAAAGGGACATATATGATTTCAATTGGACATCAGGTGCTATAATAAAATGGATAAACAAATTGATGGAGCATGAGTCCTTCTTCCTCAAATCTGTTGTAGTTCCAGTATACCTTACATCTATACCTATAAATATTGTATAAATACTAGCCCAAAATTGATCAATACTACTAGTGGTATGGGATGTCGGTTCTGAACTTCTAGTTCAAGAACAAGAACTAAAGAAATCTATTATGGCTAGGATGTTGAAAACCTTTTCATATCAAGTTTGATAATTGATGCTTTGCCCTACCAACAAAATGGAGAAAAAGGAACAAAAAAGAAAGAAATAAAAGTAGTGGGTAATGGCTTGAACATTTTTAGGGTGTTTTTAGTAGTAATAATGCCTCATTTCATTACTTCCATTACTTGAAATACACATCTAACTATGTTTTCAACCTCTTTTGTTTACCCTATCCATGTTCATTTTTCATATATGGTGTTCAATCGTTTCATGAAAACCAAACTAAATGAGTGGGACCATAAACCACATAAAAATTTGTAGAGTAAACTCCAATTTTGGTCCATGAGGTTTGTTGATTTCTTTGAAAGAGGGCAGTGGTTTCATAATTCAAGTTTTGGTCCTCATAGTTTGGATTCTACTCTGAAAGAGGGACCTGGTCACTAACACCGTTAAAAAGCTCCGTTAAAGGCAGGGGCATTTTCGTCCAACCATGTTTTGTCCATCTTTTTGCATTCTTTTTTCGTTTTCCTTCAATTTATGAAAACATCAAAACTCTAGGGACCAACTTGTAAATAAGTCTAATATATTATACACACACACATATATGTATAATATATACAATCACAGGGATTATATCCCTCTTCGACCAAACTCCAACGCCGGCCAAATGTCCATCGGCGGCCTCTCTTGAACACTTATTACACAAACATTGTTGCTCAAGATCAAACGGAAAAAAAAATTTGGAAAAAAACACCTCAAATGGGATCAATTAATATCATCATGATCATGAACACATCTGTATCATCATCATCTTGATTTGATACTTTCCACAAATCCACTACTAAGAAGCTTCTGCACATACTTCCCCAATATATCCACTTCCAAATTCACCTTCTGCCCAACTTTCTTCAATGGAATCACAATTTCCTTTTGTGGATTTGTGAGTTTTTTTTCATTTTCAATACTTCTTCTTCTTCCTCTTAATTATTGATTTCAATTCAATTATTCAAATCATTCAATTATTGTTTTCATGGCGGTTATCAATGTAAATGTCCATAAACAAACCCTATAATTTCATCACTAAATTTCATCTTCCAACCCCTTTCTTTCCTTCCCAAAATCAATCCTACACACAAACGTCTATATGACTACCTAATCTTTCTTACCCCCCCTCTTCTTTGACTTTAATTTTCTTTCTCCTCCTTATCCTCATAATCTCTTCAATTTCATAATCTTTAAAGTGCGAAGATATTTCTTGATTAGAGTCGTGGAACTACGATTTGGGGTTGGTGTCAATTAATGGAAACAACAGGTGTTAGCGTTGATAATTCCAATAATTTAGCTTCGTCAAACCCTTTATACTCCATCTACAAGGATCACGAGTAGTAACAGTTCTTCAAGGAGAACAACACCTTCTTCGTCGTTTCCTGTAATTCAATTTTTACAAGCACCTGTAACTACTACTGTATTGGAGTATTCTGGTGTTTTTCCGACCTAGGTCAAACAACGATTACCTTGAATCAGAGTCTCTGGTTTCCAACCACCACCATGAAATTAAAACACCCCTCTTCATCAAACACCTTCACCACCGTAAAACTAGCCCCATCCACCGAAATAAATACCTTTGCTACAATAAATTTCAAAACCTCTGGCGATGTTTTCACCTTTGAATCGAAGTCTCTGAGTATCTTTGTAACTCCACCGGTCAAACTCATTGCACAGGGGATGGAAACACTCAGAAAATTATAGGGACGTTGATCATTCCTAGAGATGGGAGTAGCTAGAGACAAGGACAATTTACAAGGACGATTCACAAGGATGATGATCATCGATTCATAGGGATGATTCACCGCACACCTGCCCATCCTAAATCTTAACTGTGACCCATCACGACCGACACCCCTTTATGGCTTTAACTCATCACCACTGTGACCTACCATCTTCACCGTGAAACTCTTTCAAATCGTCCCTGTGATTTCCTGATATAGGAAATCTTGATGTCAATCATCATCGATTGCAATCGAGAATTTTTCTTCAACACAGAGGACATGCTTTTTTTCTAGATTTTGGTTGCAATAGGTTGCAAACTGTTAGAGAGTTTTTTTGATCTCTAGTGTTGTCTCTGTGTGTGTGTATATATATATATATATATACATGTACATATCTAGATTTTGGTTGCAATCACAACAAATATTTAGAGATGTAGGAAGGGAAAAAGAGGGATAGTTAAGGGGGAAATGGTGGTGCCGAAAAAAAGGGTCGGTGATAATGTCCCAGAGGGAGGAGGGACGGAGGTAGGGTGGGTTGTCGCCGACGGTTTG
Organism: Arctium minus; assembly: GCA_954870635.1. NCBI lineage: Eukaryota > Viridiplantae > Streptophyta > Magnoliopsida > Asterales > Asteraceae > Arctium > Arctium minus. The sequence goes on along the minus strand of OX941086.1, from coordinate 92,780,008 downwards.
GTCCCCGATTATTTGGTCTTTGTGTCTGTATGTATATATATATCTATATATATTAGACTTAATAAAATAGTTATTTATAACACAAGTCCTAAATTTTTATGGCTTTTACAAAAACAAGAAAAAACAAAGAAAAAGTGCAAAAAAGGGGACAAAAATATGGTTGGACGAAAATGCCCCTGCCTCTAACGGAGTTTTTTTAACGATGTTAGTGTCCAGGCCCCTCTTTCAGAGTAAAATCCAAACCATGAGGACCAAAACTTGAATTATGAAACCACAAGTCCCTCTTTCAAAGAAATCAATAAACCTCAGGGACCAAAATTGGAGTTTACTCAAATTTGTATAAAAACTAGTCAATATACAGTGTTTTTGTGGATTTTATTGTTCTAAGAATAAACCCCACATTCTTTGTCTCATAAAGAAGCCACTTTCTTTATTTACTAATTCATTATATCGTCTGAAATCAGGGATGTTAAAATATTTTGTTTGGGCTTGAAATAACAATCATCGAATGACTTTACTGAATCGAATTTTCAAATTTACCTTTTGGTCGATTTGGGTGATGAATTTAGTTTTTGGTTTTTGACACTGGGTTTTGGTTTGGGTGATTATAAACCAAAATGAACCAAATATTTGTGTGTATATATTATATAATTTCGAAAAAAAAGATCATGTTTTAAGGTTCCATGCATGTGCGATGTATTACAGTCGTATAAAAATAAAAAAACATATCGCAATTTTCATTGTCTAGCCTGATTCGATCTAAAAAACCTATATCATAAATCAAACTATTAAAGTTCAATCTCCTATGGGATTTTGTTTTAGAAACTTTGATATAAAATCATGATTGGTTGGTTTCCTTGATGTATCATGTACGTTGAATGTTGGTATTATCGATCATCAAATACTATCTTAGATCTTTAGTCGTGTTTTTATGCTGTCCTTTTCAGTTATATTGTTGACGCTTCAATCTTTGCACATTTGTGTGATTTGTTACAATTTTGTATTTTTAAGCAAATTCAAGTTGGTTTGAACCGAATTCGATCAGGATGGTTCGAGTTTTGACCAAATATATGCAATTTGGTTTTCTTCCTTCAAACCAAAAACCGAACCTCTAATTCTATTCGGTTTCCATACTGGGTTAAATAACTTCAAACCAAATAAATTATAAACATAATCTATATAAACCCCTTACCATAAATGCTATTGAACTAGAATGATCAAGAAGATCATTGTTCACTTTTAGTTTGATCAAATTTTGAATTTAAGTAGGGATAGGTACTTGTATCTAGCAGAGGGTGTTATTCGGTTAGTAAATTTGGGTTTCGGCTTATTCGATTCGAGTTAATGGTTTTTTCAACTCCTTTTCAAGTTAACCGATAACTGAACTAAATGAGGTTCAATTTAATGGGTTTCGACTTATTCGATTTTCAAGTTATTTAGTGTGTATATATATATATATATATATATATATAGAGAGAGAGAGAGAGAGAGAGAGAGAGAGAAAGAAGAAGGTTCAAACGAGAACGCTAATTATTTAAGAAAAGAAGAATACAACAAATCATGTACAAAATAATATGTGATTTTACATTAATCGGAAAAAACTGGACTCGAGCGACTTTGGCGCAAAGTCACGTGGATCCTATATGATTATTTACGTGAATCATATATGATTTAGTATGTACGCGACTATTCTTCTGTTTTCTTAAATAGATATTGTTCTCGTATGAACCCACCTCTCTCTCTCTCTCTATATATATATATATATAGGGGCTTTTCAAAGGAGAACTCGGTTATCTGTGGTAACCGTGAGATCTAATCTTAACCACAAAGCAGGAGATAAATTAGGAAATCAATAAATTTGGTAATTCTAATTAAAGGTATTTTAGGTATTTTAAAGATCTCTTTCTTCTCTCCCCTCTCCAACAAATATTATTCCGGCGAATACTTGATGATACACTTTATAAACATCGAAAAACATCGAATATACGTGATGCACACTGTGATACACTTTGTAAAAATCGAAAATACATGACAGCACATTATGATACCCTTTTGTAAATATCGAAGAAACATCGAAAATACGTGATAGCACACCGTGATACACTTTGTAAAGATCGAAAAAATATCGAAAATAAGTGATGCACACTGTGATACAATTTGTAAAGATCAAAAATACATGAGAGTACACTATGATACCCTTTTGTAAACATAAAAAATACGTGATAGCACAGTGTGATACCCTTTTGTAAAAGGAAATGAGAAAATTTAGGAATTAAGTTATATGGTAGAGAGAGAAAGAGAGGATACATATAAGAGAAAATGAGAGATTTTAGGAATTAAACAAATTTACTAAAATATCATTTTCTATTTATTTAAAATTAATATTAATTATTCTAAATGTGTGGCTCATATTGGATCTCACAGTTATCACAAACTGCCTAATTCTAATTTGATTAGGCCCTTATATATATATATATATATATCCATAAGTTCAAATGAGAAGTGTTAAGTGTGTGAGAAGTAGAGAAATGATCCTAGCCCTTAATTTGGTTATCATTTGCGGCTTTGACTGTGAAACACCGGATATTTCGGTCGCATGGTATGCGGAAGATAGATAGGTAGTCTCGTAACTTTTACAAATAGGCGACAAACTGGTTCATATGTGAACCCATGTGATCCACATATGAACTATCTGTTCATATATGAACTATTTAACTGATTCAAATATGAACTTGTGTGATTAGTGGAAAACCGAACAACCATGAAAAAACAGATGAAAAAGTATATCAATATGAATGTCAAATTAATGAGAAAAAATATGATCGATTTTTTGGTGTAAATTGTTTCATTCGAATTTTGATTATATTTCGTATTTTTTTTATTTAAAAAATAGGGGGTGGGAGAATTTTTAATTTAAAAATAAAGTTGTAATCGTCTCTTTAATCACATCAATTGTCAATTAACCTAACAGTTAATGAAATGTTTTTCGGTTTTTCATTTATTTAGGATTCTCCTGAACCTCTCTCTCTCTAGATATATATATATATATATATATATATATATATATATATATATATATATATATATAGCCTTAGGTTCATTTGAGAAATGATAAATGTATGAGAAATAGAGAAGAAATCTTAGTCTTTCATATAGTCAATATCGGATTTGACTGGTCAAATATTGCGTCTTTGACTGGTCAACAATAACGGCTTTGACTGGTTAAAAGTTACGGCTATTCCAAAAATAGAATGACAGTTTCGTAATTTTTACAAACACACACAAGACGAGTTCATATATGAACCTATATGATTCATATATGAACTATATGTTCATATGTGAACCAATGTAATTCAAATATGAACTTTTTTTAACTGATTCATATATGAACATTTGTGATTCATATATGAATCAGTGCAATTCACATATGAAATCTTTTAACTGATTCATATATGAACTTTAGTGATTCATATATGAACTAATTAATTGATTCACATATGAACTAATTAACTGTAGGTTCATATGTGAATCAGTTGAACTAATTAACAGATTCACATATGAATCTTTGTGATTCACATATGAACTAATTAACTGATTCACATATACAGACCACACGAGGAATTATCCGGTGCTTCACGGTCAAAGCCGCACATGTTGACCAGATAAAGGGCTAAGATCATATTTTTATTTCTCATACATTTAACATTTCTCAAATGAATCTCTCCCTATATATATTTATCTATCTATCTATATATATATATGATCCATCCTATGCAACTGATTTGTGATAATTAATATTATTTATTAAATAAATATGAAAGGGTAATTTAGGGATTTAATATTTCAGAACTCATAAAATCATTTAATTAAAGACAGTCAATTTTTGATAATGCATATATTCGGTAATTTATGAACAAACTCATAAAATCATTTTATTATGGTAATTTAGGAAACTCATAGAAGCATTTAATTCAGAAAGGTCAAAAAACAAATTTCATAGCTCACAACTGATATCATATTGTTAGTTTACTTTTTAGCTTCGTTTTTGTTTATTGAATGAGAATCGTCCACAAGGTGAACAAAGTCTGAATTCACTTTGTGAAAAATGTGAACTATTTCAATCATTGTAACTGGATGTTCATTATATGTTCATATTGTAATAATATGTCTTAGAACAATATGAATATACATGGAACAAATTTTGAATATTTCATATGTTCACAATATGACGATGAATTTTTGAATATTTCATATGTTTACAAATTTTAGTTTTGGTTTTGTTGAGTTACTTGGTGTTCAAAATGTATTTACTTAGTTTAATTATGTATGTATGTGTATAATACGTTTTTAATGAGAGAAGAGACGGGAGATGATATTTGCAAATTACCCACAATGCGCTTTAGTTAAATTTTTAATTCAAAATTACCAAAATTTACTAACTTTCTAATTTAACCATTGGTTTGATATGATTTGTGGTTAATATTGGATCTCACATATCTCACAAATCGAAAAGATCTCAAATGAAGATTCACACATATATTGTAACACCCCTAAAATGAAAACAACAAACAATTTAAAACTTCCAAAACTCCTCAAATACAAAGCTCGGGATAACAAATATCTAAACTTTACAAATGAAGAAATACTACTACATGTATCAGAGTTCTAATGGAACTAGCTAGTCCCACAAACGGGGACAAAGTCAGTCAGGTGTTACTAAAAACATCAAATCTACTATATTCTCAAAACCTGATGACGTCTCTAAAGCCATCCTATCGGAACTTCTACCATGCTCCATTCGCTACTCAGATCCATCTAGGACCTGATATACATGCCGAAAAGAAAAAAGTGTTAAGCTTAACGCTTAGGAGTTAAAGCAGTTTTTATTGTATATATCATAAAACGTTTAAAACGAATATTTCACTCTAAATACAACCGTTCCTAAAATATAAGCTTTAAAAAGGCTTTACTTACAAACCACGTTACTACCAATACCAAACACCCCTTTTTAAATAAATATTCACCATCCAATTTCCCCAAAACGCACCCACAAGGTATTTCATCAAAATACTATTTATATAAACAAAGTGGTACGTTTCAACACCGAAAGTATGGGTAAGGGTGCCCGAAGATAACACCATTCAGTGATGGGGGAGACTCGATACATCGAATGTGGCGGGAACACAAAGTTAAGCCACTTATCAACGTTCACAAGATTCACTTCGGGTCATGGATCCCCGTATACGGCTCCTCTGAGCAACTATCGCAAGATACCCAAATGACCCTAATGTCTACTCGAACTCTAGATAAGTGTCACCACAAAAGTCACAAGTCCCCGTATCCGGCTTACCATGGGCACCACCGCAAGACTTAGTTCCGTATACGACTCTCCAAGAGCACCACCGCAAGCTTACATAAAAACATGACTTAGGGACCACTCACTAGACTCAAACATGGACATCATAACTCCACGATGAACAAAACGACTTTTATGCCTATGGATCCATTGCATTACAGTCTAAACATTATATGAATCCAAATGAATGAACTAATGCATTCAAACATGTAATAACCAACATTTGTGCAATAATTGCATTTCCATAAAATGCTCCACATTGAGCCATTTAAACCAGTCAACGTCCCAAAACATATTTGAGTAGCAAACAAGACATAAGGCATCATAAAATATTTGGCAAAATAATAAAATCAATATGGCTACATAAACCGAAGTACAATACAATTTAACCATAAGGGTTGTGGCGTACTGGTCAAGGCCCTGGGGGATGTGGTGGAACATCCCATCTGCCCAGGGTTCGAATCCAGGCTTACACAACAATTGTGGCCACTGAGGTTTAATCAGGGCTGATGTCTTACAGTCATAATTTGCCAAGTGATTAGTATAGGCATAGCCTAAGACACCCTTCCAAAAAAAAACCGGAGTACAATTTTCCCAAAATTGGTATTTTCCCAAAGTATGGTTGACCGGAGGCCTAAACCGTAAGGTTCACGATTTCCCATTGTTCATAAGTCCAAGAATGACCGTTTTCAATAACTCACATATTTAAGGTAAAAAGGATTAAAGTTCCAACATTTAAAACTCGTAAGTTGGGTAAAGTCCCAAAACAAACCATAACCAAATAATTGTCCATAAATTCCAACTCTTAAGATCATTCTGTTTAAAACCATTTGTAACCAAATTTGCACATATTGGAAACCGACGACATAAATGACCCAAATCTTTAAATATCCAAGAAATCCTTTTTAGTAAATCAACATCCTTTTTGGTGGCCAAAATGCCCAATAACATATCGTAAATCATTTATAAACATTTGACAACTCAATATGCTCAAGAATGCCTAAATCATAAAAGTCATTAAATATAGAGTGGGCACATAAATGTATGTTCGAAACCTAAAATATTCATATATTGACATGTATATAGTTTTGTAAAGCAACTAGAACTCACCGCGATAGATTTAGACTAAATCTAGGTTTTAACCACAAACTTGAGTTCCTTAGATGAGATCTTGAATCCTTCCACTAGCTCCAGGTTTTCCACAACAATCCTTAGCTACAAACATTTCTAAGATATACCAAGTTCCAACAAGTGGAAAGGAAATGAGAGCCATAAAACCCTAATTTCTTAGGTGAATAAATGAAGAGATTACCTTAATCACAACTTGAACCCACCGATAATACACTTCTAGGGTAACAAGTTTGGACCCCAAACTCCAAATCACCAAAAGAATGAAAAGGGGTTTAGATAGGGTTTGATGAAACCCTAAAAGCTTAAAACCTTTGAAATGAGTGTGAGATGGAGAGCTCCACTTCCTTGTCTCTAAATCCTAGACAAGAATGTAGAGGATTACTTTAGGACACCAATTCTAAGCCTTCAATGACCTACAAATCGATGCAAGTGATGAGGGCAGGTTTTGAGAGAGAAGGGAGACAAGGGAGTAGTAGCAAAATGAAGAGAAACTGCCAAAAATCGGGTTTATAGCCTATTTCCCCCGACCACAATTGTGATCGGCGGCTATGCCCTTGGCATAGTCGCGTGGCACTATCGCACACCTCATGCCACCCGCGGTACAAGTCCTGCGGTTATGCCCCGCGACAAAGACCCTTTCAATGTCGCCAGAAACTGTCTCCCAGAATGTACCGAGGGTATTACAAACCCCGCGACCTTACCCTACGATAGTGACACATGTCACAATCGCGGGCACTGTCTCCCAGGCTGTGCAGAGTCCCGGAATCTTCCTTATTCGTGCCCGAAAGCTCCTGATACGCTTAGGGGGTAAGGTAACTTGTCTTTTAGACTAAATTATACTTTAAATGGGCAAATTCCACAACAGAGGAAAAAACTACAGTTTAATAGTTCTCACTGAAAATTTTGGGTGTTACAATTCTCCCCACCTTGAAATCTTGACCGGGAATTACCACTCGGGAGTGATCCGCTAGACTTCGTAACAAAATCCGAATCCACCAATAAGTTTCCATAAAATAGGTTAGACATCTTAGTCAAACAATCATTAGTCTCTGCATCCCAGCGTTCATTGCCGAACAAGCGAGCATCGGTTTAAGGGCACCACACATTTTTCTCTCGTAAGGCACCCCCATATAACCATCATGCTAAGGGCCACAAGGAGGAAATTCACCTCAATCACATACAATCGCCCGAAAGGTTTAGAAGAATTTCTTACCCACCAAACTTGTGACTGCTATTTGTTTTCTCACGATTCCATAGAGGGTCTTCGTACTGTCAATCATTGAATTATTCGTAGCATATCCATCGATCTCGCCGTCTCCAGGTAGATCCCCTTATTGTAACACCCTAAAAATTGGGGTAATTTAAAACTTAAAAGTTTGGCAATATGACGGTTGTAAATTGATCAAAACCTGATTATACAAAGACCTGCCAAAAAGATCCCAACGTAACGTCCCAAACGGGGAATATAGTATAATGTTTACAAATTCATGGAATGAAGAATAAATATACGACAACCTAATAATCTAAACTATTCTATTAGATTACGGTCGGGTGTCGCTATTCTTCCAAAAATGGGTTAGCTAACAAAATGTATGAACCGTTCTCTAGATCTCCAAAAGGACCGCTCTCGATCACGCGATCGACCACTCATTCCCGAAGGTTCCCGCCACTAGGATGCCCTGTCATACATGACAACCAAAGAAACAAGTGTTAGGATTGATCCTAGTGAGAAAGTACAATCGTAAAGTATTTAACGAAATAAAGTTACGATACACAAATGTCTACATTGATATGATTCACCACCGAATTACTTCACCTGTCATCAAAGATTAGTTTACAATATAATTTTCGCCATCATGATTATAGTTCCACCAAAGCCATCCAACTTAATAGCATCAACCCAAACTAGATCTTTAGCTATTGGAGACATCAACTCAAACCGTGTCTTTAGCCTATCGTGACATCAACTCAAACCGAGTCTTTAGTCTATCGTGACAATCAACTCAAACCGAGTCTTGTAAGCTTGAAGTCCGATACGCTCGAGAATAGTAAACGGTCCAAGGAAACGGGGACTTAGCTTCCCACGCTTTCCAAACCGGATCAAGCCCTTCCAGGGAGACACCTTTAACATCACACGGTCTCCCACTTGGAACTCCACCGACCTCCTCTTCTTGTCGGCATAACTTTTCTGACGATCTTGCGCCATTTTCAAACGCTCTCGGATAGCCTTGACCTTTTCGGCCGTCTCTTGCACAATCTCCGGACCGACAAATTGCTTCTCTCCCGCCTCCAACCAACATACTGGGTTTCTTCACTTACGCCCATAAAGAGCTTCGAATGGTGCCATTCCAAGGCTAGAGTGATAACTGTTATTGTAAGCAAACTCTACCAGAGGCAAATGGGTATCCCAATTACCACCAAAGTCGATCACGCATGATCTAAGCATGTCCTCCAAAGTCTGAATCGTCCTTTCACTTTGCCCGTCCGTCTGTGGATGGTATGCCGCGCTCAAATTCACTCGTGTACCCTACTCGTGATGCAAGGCTCCCCAAAATCTTGATGTAAAATGGCTATCACGATCGGAGACTATAGACAAGGGTATGCCATGTCTAGAGACCACTTCATCTATATAAAGCTTCGCCAATCTATCCATTGGCAAAGTTTCCCTCATTGCGAGGAAATGAGCGCTCTTCGTCAAGTGGTCGACAATCACCCAAATGGTGTCATTTCCTTTCAAAGTCTTCAGTAGCTTGGTCACAAAGTCCATGGTAATCTTTTCCCATTTCCACTCGGGTATTTCTAACGATTGGAGGCTCCCATAAGGCCGTTGGTGTTCGGCTTTCACTTGCTAACAAGTTACGCACCGCTCCACATAATGTGCCACGTCCAACTTCATAACCGGCCACCAGTAATGTAGCTTCAAGTCTCTATACATTTATGTGTTTCCCGGGTGAATTGAATATTTGGATTTATGCGCGTCCTCCAAAAGTAGTTCTCGGTTTCCTCCAACCTTCGATACCCAAACACGCCCATTGAAACATTTAATTCCACGACTATCCTCGGTCAAGAGTAACCGTTGCTTGGTCATCATTTCATCCTTGAGATTTTCCTCCAACAAGGCCTCGTCTTGTGACTCTTTGATTTTCTCCATAAGACTTGACACTAACTCAATCGTTGTAATCTTGGCCCAGAGATTTCCACTATATTCTTTCCGGCTTAACGCATCGGCCACCACATTTGCTTTACCCGGGTGGTAAAGCAACTCACAATCGTAGTCCTTGAGTAGTTCTAACCACCTCCTTTGTCTCATATTTAACTCTTTTTGATCAAAGACATACTTCAAACTCTTATGGTCCGTGTACAAGGTACACTTCGTACCATAGAGATAATGTTGCCACAACTTCAATGCGAACACTACTGCCGCTAATTCCAAGTCATGCGTGGGGTAATTCTTCTCGTGCACTTTTAATTGCCTTGATGCGTAGGCAATGACTTTTCCGCTTTTCATGAGCACACACCCAAGACCCATCTTAGAGGCATCGCTATAAACCACGAAGTCTTCCGACCCTTCCGACAAGGACAAGATCGGAGCTTCACAAAGTTTCTTTTGCAATGTCCGAAACGCCTTTTCTTGAGATTCGGTCCATACAAACTTCGTATTCTTTTTGGTCAAGGTTGTTAATGACGAAGCAATATTGGAGAAGTATTGAATAAACCTTCGGTAATAACCTGCTAATCCCAAAAAGCTTCTGATCTCGAATGAACTCTTAGGAGGTTCCCAACTTATCATGGCTTCTATCTTTGCGGGGTCCACCTTCACACCGTCTTTCGAGACTACGTGACCCAAAAATTGCACCTCCTTCAACCAAAATTCACACTTGGAGAATTTTGCATAAAGCTTCTCTTTCCGCAAGACTTCCAATACGTCGCGAAGATGACGCACATGCTCGGTCGCGTGCTTGGAGTAAATCAAAATATCGTCGATGAACACGATGACCGACTTATCGAGAAACAGTCGGCACACGCGATTCATCAAGTCCAAGAACACCGCCGGGGCGTTCGTCAAACCAAAGGGCATCACGAAGAACTCATAATGTCCATAGCGTGTCCTAAACGCAGTCTTCAGAATGTCATCCTCTTTGACTTTCACTTGATGATAGCCCGAGTGAAGGTCGATCTTTGAAAAACATCCCGCTCCTTGGAGTTGGTCGAATAAGTCGCGATTCTAGGGAGTGGATACTTGTTCTTCACGGTCACCTTATTCAACTCCCTATAGTTTATGCACATTCGCATAGTGCCATCCTTCTTCTTTACGAACAAGACCGGTGCTCCCCACGGTGATGAGCTCGGCCTCACGAATCCCTTCTCGAGAAGGTCTTGATGTTGTCCCATCATTTCCTTCATTTCTAATGGAGTCAGTCGGTATGGGGCTCTAGATATCGGGGCCGCTCCCGGTGCTAGATCAATTTTAAACTCCACTTGGCGATCGGGTGGTAGTCCAGGCAAGTTGTCCGGAAACACGTCAGGAAATTCTTTTACCACCTCCACATCTTCCAGTTTTCTCTTTTCGAGCTTTGCATCTATGACGTACACAAAAAAGGACGAACATCCTTTCGATAAACACTTCCACGCCTTCACCAAGCTAATAATTGCCACCTCGTCTTTCCGTCTTTCGCCGTACACGGTTACCGACCCATCATTCGAGATTGGGAGTCGAATCAACTTCTTCGCGTAAAGGATTTCGGCACGGTTAATTCGATAACCAATCCATTCCAATAACAATGTCAAACCCCCCGATAACCATTGGCATTAGGTCAACCAAAAATTCCTTTCCTTCAATCTCCAATTTGCAATCCTTAATTATATCCCGAATTATCACTTGGTCATCATCCACTAATTCTACCACTAAAGCATCCTCTAAGCTACTAGTGGGCACGGTTAAATTTTTGTAGAAGGAATTCGACACGGAAGAAAAACTCGCGCCGATATCAAACAATATACGTGTAGGTACGGAGTTTAGGAGAAACGTACCCGACACTACATCGGTCGAAGCCTTCGCTTCTTCGGCGGTAATTTGAAACGCTCTTCCCGTTGCTCTAGGAGGATCCGTTTTCTTTGCTCCGCTACCCCCTGTCTTCAACTTCGTACATTCACTCCAAAAATGACCCGGATCCTGGCATTCGAAGCACGTGACTCCTTTGACCGGGAAATCACGACGCTCATTCCCCAACTTCCCACACAGGAAACATTTTGACCCGCCTTAGGTGCACGGGACCACATGCTTGCTCCGACACTTAGAGCACCATCTAGCTTCACGTCCAGTCTCGTTCCCACGGTAGTTGTTGTTGAAAGGTTTTGTCTTTCTTGAGGGTGTAGAGTTCCCCACCCATTTTATCTTCTCCACCTATCCATTCTTTTCTACTTTGCTCGGACCGTAGGAATCTTCTACCAGTTGAGATTCCTCGATTGCCTCTCGTAGGGTTGAGGCCTTAGACACCCGCACCAAGTTCAACATTTCGGACGACAAGCCCTTGGTGTAGGCTTTGATCTTCTATTTTTCGCTCAAGACAAGATGTCCCACCAATCCCAACTTGTCCATGAACTGACGGTTGTACTTCTTTAGTGACAAGTTTCCTTTCTTCAAGTTCCGGAACTCCTCTTCTATTCTGTCCATAGCTCGCTCATTACGAAATTCTTCCAACAATTTATGCTTAAAGGTTGGCCAACTCAGTTTGGCCAACACCGTGGCCTCCACTGACGAGGAGTACACATTCCACCACGTGAGGGCCGCCCCTCTTAACATTTGAGAACCAAATGTCGTTTTCTGACTCTCACCACATTCACTTGATCGAAAGGCCTGTTCTGTCTCCTGGATCCAGTTCATACAAGCGACCAGATCGTCTAAGCCTTTGAATTCTGGTGGTCGGCAACCAAGGAAATCCTTGAAGGTGCACGTCTTTGATACTTGCCTTGTTTCCGGGGTTGGGCTCTCATTAGAGGGAATTACGGGTCCCATACCCCTGGATCCCGCCACTAGAACGTTTTCCGCAACCGTTTCATGTCTGCGGTTAGTAGCATCCCGGTCCTCAAGCAACTTCAAAAACATTTCTTGTTGCTGGGCCATAGCCTCATTCATTGCCTGCATCATTCTGTCCATCATCCTTGTCTCCGGAGTCACGTCTTCCATTATCGGATTGGTCGGAGCTTTGTCATGATGGGGTATGTGTTCCGGTCCCCCGCCCAACACGTTTATAAGCGGTGGAGGCAAGTCTGCATTGGTCACTCTAGGTTGGTCGGCCGTGGATGCCGCTGTATCCTGACCATCTGGCCGATTACGAGTATTTATCATTGTCTTCCATACACACGCGAGAATATAGGTGAGGTGTAGACTAACAGAATTATAGACCAGAAAACGTACTACTACATTCGTTAATCATCATAACAATGGAAACAAGCATAATCACATAAAACATCTTCATAATAACGTTAGCTAAGTGAAATTATGAACATATGATACGTAAGAATTTTCATCACCATCACCATAATTCTCAAAAAGTGTAATTTCCGTCGACTCTACTACAACCTCCCTCAAGAGTTCTACCCATTCTCACAAAATCAAAACTTAAAGTCATAGCTTAAGTCTAGGTATTCTACATCCATACCTAGTTCACTTAAACTACTGCTCTGATACCAACTTGTAACACCCTAAAAATTGGGGTAATTTAAAACTTAAAATTTTGGCAATATGACGGCTGTAAATTGATCAAAACCTGATTATACAAAGACCTGCCAAAAAGATCCCAACGTAACGTCCCAAACGGGGAATATAGTATAATGTTTACAAATTCATTGAATGAAGAATAAATATACGACAACCTAATAATCTAAACTATTCCATTAGATTACGGTCGGGTGTCGCTATTCTTCCAAAAATGGGTTAGCTAATAATATGTATGAACCGGTCTCTAGATCTCCAAAAGGACCGCTCTCGATCACGTGATCGACCACTCATTCCCGAAGGTTCCCGCCACTAGGATGCCCTGTCATACATGACAACCAAAGAAACAAGTGTTAGGATTGAGCCTAGTGAGAAAGTACAATCGTAAAGTATTTAACGAAATAAAGTTACGATACACAAACATCCACATTGATATGATTCACCACCGAATTACTTCACCTATCATCAAAGATTAGTTTACAATATAATTTTCGCCATCATGATTATAGTTCCACCAAAGCCATCCAACTTAATAGCATCAACCCAAACTAGATCTTTAGCTATTGGAGACATCAACTCAAACCGTGTCTTTAGCCTATCGTGACATCAACTCAAACCGAGTCTTTAGTCTATCGTGACAATCAACTAAAACCGAGTCTTTAGTCTATTGTGACATCAACTCAAACCGAGTCTTTAGTCTATTGTGACATCAACTCAATCTGAGTCTTTAGTCTATTGTGAAAATCAACTCAAACCAAATCTTTAGTCTATTGTGATGTCAACTCAAACCGAGTCTTTAGTCTATTGTGACATCAACTCAAACCAAGTCTTTAGTCTAATTAATATACCTCCATCAACCGATGCTATAACCTATTAACAAGCTATTAATAAGACCAACATGTGTCGTGGTAGCTCACATAACTCATATTACATGCTAAGATCAAATGTCCCCTCAAATGCTCTTCATTTGAGACATTACCCAAAAATAAGATATTAGGTTAACTTTACATAATCAACTCAAAAGACAAGAAAAGTTTACCATAGTCGTTAGCACATTATTAAGCATGTATATAAGTAGGAAAGTCAAGAAATACCCTCACGTTAGTGATTTCTTACAAGAAATCAGACCCTAGAAATGGTAGATGGAGAGTTGAAGACTTGAGATGATGACACAAGCTAGGTCTACCAAAAGTTCACCCTAACCAAGCATTAACTCCTCATTAATGCTTGTTGAATATCAATAAATGAAGAGATGGAATTTAGGGTTTGGGACTTACCAAAAATCGCTGAAGAGAAGCTCCCAAATCAGTTCCGAAAAATCAAACAATCTGAAAAATCCCGAAATATGATTTTTATACCCAAAAGACCCGTCGACGAATAATACACGGAGACTATGCCAATGGCATAGTCGCAGGGTAATGTCACCCGCGTTGGAACCCTCGCGGTACGCTGCTCGCGATAATGATCACGCGACAGTGACTCGGGTAATGTCGTCGGGCACTGTCGCCGCGGGTGTACCGTGAGTCCACTCCTCCCTGCGACTTTGCCCATGCGACATTGACGGATATCACAGTCTCCGATCATTGTCGCCTGGGGTGCGACATGCTCTGAAAATTCCTTATTCCGTCCCAAACTGATCCAATAATGACGTAAGAAAGTTGCCCACCAAACCAAACTGAATAACGCACTTTGGGAATTAACGAACCAATAACTAGAATCATAAAACGATATATAAAAAAAGGAAAATCCACCCGAAATTACGGGGGTTACACTTATGATCACCGGTTCAAAATACCATGGTTAAGTACAACTCTAAAGGATAGCCTTTCGACCTAAGCATTGCTTATTATTACCAGACTATCTAGAAAAGCCACAACATAGGGATACCTCCCAATTCTCTAAGTTCGTTCTTGGAGTAACTACCTGATTTCATCTAAACTTTCACTTTGACAAGGTACACGACAGTTTACCACACTAGCATAAAAACATCATTCTCAAACTTAAGGCAAAATCCTTAACTCGAATCATTTAACAAAACACTAAGGTCTTCCAACCCATTCTTAGAGTCAACAATCCTTTTTCTCCTCATTACAACCCTTACGGGCATCTACATTCTTAGTCCCAAAAGTCTTTGGGTACAACCTGTCCTAAAACAACGTTAGTCCCAAACTCTTGTCTAAAAGGTCTTATTAGGCTCTTGGTCGACTATACACCAACCCATTTACTTGGTCTCACCAGAACGAGCATTGGTTCTGCCAAGGCTTAACACACTTGAAGGAATCTGTTCTCCCAATACATCAAAATTCAGCCAAGGATCTGATTGATCCATACAATCCTGTTAGTCTCGAATTAGTCGATTCATAGATGTTACAAAGAATCTTGATTATCAAAACTCTCTAAAGCGTCACCTAAACCTCTCTTGAGCGGCACAACTAACCATCCTCTACCACTTTCTCACTAACTCCTTAGAAAGGCACAACAATTTCCTTGGCGGTCGACTACCGAATTCAGGGTGTGTCAACAATTCCTGCTACCAAAACATTCACAATTCTTCCTACGAGCACGGGTGGAAGACGTTTCCTTGATTCCCTCAGATAGACCCGAATCGTCTCATGAAAACTTCCTTTAAGACACACTAAAATTCTTTAGCCCCGATTATCAATATTCTTCAATTTACAATCCTTATATTGAACTCTTAAGCTAAAACGAACAATTACGATTGGTCACAAACCTCCAGAACTTGTCTTTTAAAATCCCAATGTTACCTTAATCACAACTTGAACCCATCGATAATACACTTCTAGGGCAACAAGTTTGGACTCGAAACTCCAAATCACCAAGAGAATGAAAAAAGGTTTGGAGAGGGTTTAATGAAACCCTAGAAGCTTAAAACCTTTGAACTGAGTGTGAGATGGAGAGCTCCACATCCTTGTCTCTAAATCCTAGCCAAGAATGTAGAGGATTACTTTAAGACACCAATTCTAAGCCGTCAATGACCTACAAATCGATGCAAGTGATGAGGGTAGGTTTTGAGAGAGAATGAAGACAAGGGAGTAGTAGCAAAATGAAGATAAGTTGCCAAAAATCGGGTTTATAGCCTGTTCCCCCCCAACCGTGATTGTGACCGGCGACTATGCCCTTGGCTTAACCGCGATTGTGACCGGGTTTATAGCCTGTTCCTTAAAATTACCGATTTCTGTATTAACTTGAAATGATACTTTTCGAAATTCGGGGCATTACATTTTGGCCACCAAAAAGGACGTTGATCTACTAGTAAGGATTTTCTTGGATATTTGAAGAATTTGGGTAACACATTTCGTTGGTTTCTAATACGTGGAAATTGGGTTACAAATGGTTTTAATGGAATGATCTTACGAGTTGGAATTTTATGGACAATTATTTGGTTATGTCTTATTTTGGGATTTTACCCAACTTACGAATTTTGGATGTTAGAACTTAAGCCCTTCCTACTTTAAAGGTGTGAGTTTTGGAAACGGTCATTATTTGACCTTATGAATAGTGAGAAATTGTGAACCTTACGGTTTGGGCCTTCGACCAACCATACTTTAGAAAAATACCAATTTTGGAAAACTTATACTTCGGCTCATGTAGCTATATTGGATTTATTATATGCCAACCTTTTTACGATGTCATATGGCTTGTTTGCCACTCAAATGTGTTTTGGGACGTTGTCCGGTTTAAATGACTCAATGTGGAGCATTTTATGGAAATGCAATTATTGCACAAATATTGGTTATTACATGTTTTGAATGCATTAGTTCATTCATTTGGAGTCATGTAATGTTTAGACTGTAATGCAATGGATCCATAGGCATAGGAGTCGATTTGTTTATCATGGAGTTTTGATGTCCATGTTTGAGTCTAAACGAGTGGTTCCCAAGTCATGTTTTTATGTAAGCTTGCGGTGATGCTCTTAGAGAGCTATATACGGAGCTAAGTCTTACGGTGGTGCCCATGGTGAGCCGGATACAGGGACTTATGACTTTTGTGGTGACACTCATCTAGAGGTCGAGTAGACACTAGGGTCATTTGGGGTATCTTGTGGCGGTTGCTTAATGGAGCCATATACGGGGATCCATGACCCGAAGTGAATCTCGAGAACATTGATAAGTGGCTTAACTTTGTGTTCCCGACGCATTCAATGGAATCGGGTCTCCCCCGTCACTGAAAGGTGTTATTTTCGGGTATTCTCTTACCCATGCCTTCGGTGTTGAAACATACCATTTTATTTATACAACTTGTATTTTGGTTAAATACATTGTGGGTGCGTATTGGGGAAATTTGGATGGTGAATGTTTATTTAAAAATGGTTGCTCGTTATTTGTAGTAACATGATTTTTATGTAAAGCCTTTTTATAACTTATATTTTAGGAACGGTTGTATTTAGAGTGAGAGATCCGTTTTAAACGCTTTATGACTTATATGATAAAAAGTGCTTTAACTCACTAGGCGTTAAGTCTAACACTTTTTCTTTTCAACATGTATATCAGGTCTTAGATGGATCTGAGTGGCGAGTGTAGCTTGGTAGAAGTTCCGGTAGGATGGCTTTTGAAACGTCATCTGGTTTTGAGAAGATAGCAAATTTGGTGTTTTTAGTAACACCCAACTGACTTTGTCCCCGTTTATGGGACTAGATAGTTCCGTTAGAACTATGATACATGTTGTAGTGTTTCTTCCTTTATAAACTTTTGACATTTGTTATTTCGATCTATGTCTTTAAGGGATTTTTGAAAGTTTTAAATTGTCTATTATTTTCAAAATTTAGGGGTGTTACAACAACTCCTCAATTAATGTTACTAGTGTTCTTCATCGCGCGTTGCGCGGTGATCACAATCTAATTTAGAATCTATTATTTAATAATGATGAAATTGGGTATAATTATTTTTTTCAATTTAGCTTTTAAAGGTTGGCTTCAAAACCATCTGATTGATATGATTATGAAATATGTTGGATATGCACATTCCAAACAGTACATCTTATTTGATTTTTTTGGGGAAGGATGGGAGCAACCTTTATCCCTCTCATATGGATCCCTTACTGATCCGTAATACGTCAGTTAATTAGCATATATTGTATACTATCATATGCCTTGCAAGGTTACGTGTAACATTTGATATATAAAGAATTTTTTAAATACGTGAACATATATACATATACATAATAACACATCTCATACTGAAGTACTTTGAAAAAATCACCTTTTAACATATTCAAAATAGTGACCGCAAGTTGTTCGAACCAATAAAGTTTTAAACATGATTCAAAGTCATGGTTATATTTTTCTTAAAACCTTGATTTCTCAAATGAAACGCTAAAAGCATTTTTTTTAGTAGATAGCAAATCAAGAAACGAAACTAATGAATGTGAGTAGCAATGTTATATTATGATAAATAACTAGTGGACCGCACCGCGCGTTGTGCGGTGTTCGGAAAATAATTTAAGAATTTCTTAGTGATCATATTTATAAATTTAATTCATTTGTCTTGTATAAATATGCCTTAACTTATATGGAAGCAGAAAATGTTCACATTACTATTGATTAGTAGAGTATATATATATATATATATATATATATAGAGAGAGAGAGAGACCCATTCATTTGCTAATCGTGCTAACCGAATTTAGACCAATCAGAAGCTTCATAGAGTTTAGGTGATGAGATAAATGCTTTTAAATATTAAAGGGTAATATGGGAATTTTCAAAATTTTCGACCCATTTAATAGGTTTCCATATTTTAAGGTGTTTGTTATTATGGTATTTATCTTGAGCTTAAATATATTAATAGAAAATCAAATTTAGATTTACTTTAAACTAATTTAGTAAGTTATCTTTTAAATTTTTTTAACAAGATTATATCTTTCTAATCTTTGTAACAGATCAAATATTGGGTATAATCGAAAAATGTTTTTTTTTGGGTTTAAAATATCTGTTGAAGAAAATTTTTCGTTTCTAGTGAAAATCATAATGAGCGACAATCGAATCACCTCCGTTGTTGATAACGAGAGATTTTTGGAATCTATTTTTGAAAGTCAAGAAGCTCGCCCGTGCACCCGTCATAATGAGCCAGTTCAATCGTTGAATACCGGATTATCGCAAGAGTTCGGTAATTCTATCGGACTGGATGACATATCCCTCGATGAGACCAATTTTGATGATCGCCCATCGTCTAGTTCAATGTATCCAGATTATCCATTTAGTATGCATATATGCACAAGTATTAATTAAGTGTATTCGTTCATATGTTACAATAAGGGCATATATTTAACCGCAAATTATGTGAATCCACATTCTAATAGAGGTGAAACATGTGAATTTTTTTTTGCATTAAGCGAACATCGTATGATGTTAGAAGCGATTTTTTAGTATGTTCTTTTGTAGTGTGCATAAATTCACAAATGTAATCTATACTCTTTTGTTTAGATTCATTCTGAATTTTAACTGTATGGTATGTGCATGCATTGAATTCTAGTTGCTATTCATTTTTGCATGTGCTTAAAAACATTATTAATAATGTTTGTATTTTATTGTTAGTTATATATCGTTTTTAAATGGTACGTGTGTTTATATTTGTAGTCGATGAGTTTGATTTTGATGTCGTTGAGGATGTCGATGGTTGCAAGTTATGGATACCGAAGGTGCCTGATGAAGTTAAGCCGAAGCTGGGTGACCAGTTTGCATCTATTATCGAGGCCGAGGCTATGTACAGTAATTATATGGACAAGGCGTAGTTTGATGTTTGTTTGAAGGAGAAAAAGACAAATAAGTACGGGTCGATCCAGACCCGATGGGTTGTTTGTAGTAAGGAGGGGTTTCCGAAGAAGAAGAATTTTGAATCTCTTGAGCTCCGGTCCGGTGACAGTCGTGTTCGTAACTCGAATGTGAAACGCTCCGGTTGCAATGATTGTGTGAAGTTACATTTGATAAAGGACGAATCTCGATATGAGGTTTACGAGTTTGTTGAACATCATAATCATGTGTTGTTTAATGCTAATGATCGACGTTTTTCACGTAAAAACAGGAAGATGCAGTACACTGATTGTAGGAATGTGTTGAATAGCGCTAGTTATAAGGTTAGAGCAACAAGAGCGCATCGAATGCAAACTGCTTTGAAGGGTGGAGTTGAAAACGTTCGTTGCACTTGTGGTCGATTACTAGAATTTTAAGAGAGATGTTGATGTGTTTGTTGGAAACAAGGATGCGAAAATGTTTATTAATAAACTGACTAATAGGAAGGAGTTTAAAAGCGATTTTTTTTCTGAGTACAAGTTCCATGAACGTGAGTTGCATGCGATATTTTGGGCGGACGAAGTGGCCCAGATTAATTACAGAAATTTCGGAGATGTAATATCTTTTGATACTACGTACAGGACGAATGAGTGAGCGTCTATTCTAAAAATATTTATCTTTCGTATTTTTATTTTAATCTAATGTTCTTTTTTTAGGCATGCGTTGGCCTTTGTTCCGTTTTTGGCGGTCGACAATCTGGGAATGAGTATGTAACTAGGACAACGTACCCGCAGTTGGTTAGTTCCTTTCCGATCGAAAGGCATGCGACAAAGGTGTACACAAGGAACATTTTTTATTTATTTTCACAAAGAGTTAAAGAAGGCTATGTTGGCTTGTGGTGTTGAAGGTGTTGAATGTACTGGTGACATGAAGACGTATATCATTAGCCATAACGATAAGCTCGCGACGTCGAAGATTTTCTATAAGGTAATTTTGAACTTTATTGTTATTTTTTTCATTCTTGTTATGTTTTTATTTGAATAATCTTTTTTGATTTAAATATTAATTAGGTTGATCGTAGTTCTACAAATAACTCCATTGATTGCGAATGTAAATTTTTTGTTCGCAATGGATTCCTATGTCGACATGCGCTGAAGGTGTTGATGAATGAACATGTCGAATATATTCCAGATCAATATGTTGTTAGAAGATGGTTGCCAGAGTTGGTACCCGTCCAACTTGAAACTGCCAAAGTAAGATATGGTGAGGTCGACTCGGAAAAGGAGAAGTTAACAAATGGCGCCTATTCGAAGATGGATGGAATTATTAGTCGTGTTCGGAATGAGAAACCATGGTTATGTAAACTCACTACTTGCATGGCATATTTTTGTGATTGTTGGCAAGATAATAGGAAAATGTATCATGTGCCATCTCTTAGGCGATTGTGATGCAAACCTAGGGCCCCTAAATTGCTTATGTGGTTTTTGTTTGTGTGTCAACATGTGCATGTATTGTGTATCATTAGATTCATTGTTTAAAAATGCTTGAACATAATACATACCTCGATGGAGATGGAAAGAGGGTGGGAAGACTGTGATAATTTGAGACCGAGAATGAGACCGGAAGAGGACAACAAGCCCGTAACAATCAACGGAAAGCAGGCAACAAGGTAGTAACAATCGGAGATGGAAAGAAGGCACCAAGACCAAGACAACCAGAGAGAGAGAGACATGCAGAGTGTAACGATATGAGAAGGGAGAAGGAAGAGAGATATTTAAAGATATAATTTGAATTTAATTTTAATATGATTATCATTATATTTCTTGATTTTTTCAGCATTTTTAATTATATATTCAAATAAAAAAATCTTAGCACTTTACTATATTGATTATATTCATGTTAATGATATCAATTTCATTTAATTTAAATCAAAACTTTTAAGATAATGCTTCTAAATCTTTTATAGATTTGTAGTAGAGGATGAAATAAGAACTAAATGGATTTTGATTGTATTAGGAAATCAATTAGATATCAATTGGAGGGATGTTGGTCATTCATCCTGTTTGAACTTGTGTGTTAAGGTATGATGGTACTCGGCTAGTGATTGGTAGTGTAGGCACCTTAAACGTGACAACAAAGGTTTCACTTTCACTTGCACAATGTTTAATTGTAAGTTAATTTTTATAAATTAAATAAAGTACCTTTGTATTCCTTTTTTAAATTAATGTTTACATATTTTCTAATACATATTACTTCATTTTTTACTTTAACCAAACAAAAGTTAATGTTGAATGAACACGTGTTCCAATTATGACGTACCAACTTGAAGTTGTTATCAAAACATTGGCTTTAATAAGCCGCCTCTTTCAACCACAAGAAAAACTAAAGGAAAGTCAAACTATATAAAGTGATAGGATTCGTAAAACATAAAACCCTAACAAAACCCTAATATAACCATCAAACATATTGAAACAAACTTATTAGAAGTTAAAACGAAGTTAAAAATATCCAAAGCAATTGATGTTTTATGCATCAATAAAAATTTTCCGACATCATGGATCAAGATGTTGCATCGCCACTAGACTCGTCTTCGACATCAATGATGATCTTTCTTCGTTTTGTAGAGGAGGTAGTGACTGGTGAATGTTGAGCTTCAATTTCATCATCCAACTCAAGCAACGAAACATCATTCTATTGAAATTTGAAGGGTTAATCAATATGAAGTAATTATATTTTACTACTGTGCTAAAATTATCAGTCGAACATGCTATTTATATAATGTCTCCAAGTGCATTAGAATCAAATCAAATTTATAATAGGTTGTCAACATCCTTTTTGTTAGTTTTTTTTTAATTATTTTGAACAAACATATGTAAATAGTTAAATACATTTTTTAAGCAACATTAAAGTATTTACCTTAGTTGAAATTCCTTTGCTGATGGTCCCACTTGTGGTTGCATATGTTTTCTGTTTCCAATTAGATATCACACATAAGATCGGTATAAAAATAGACTACATAATCTTTAGTGTTAAAAATTAACTAACCTTTTCTTTGCTGGTAGACAAATATTGTTTCTCCAAATTTTCATTCGGTTCAAACACATTATGAACATAAAACTTGTCACTTCCCCCTTTTAATGTTATAATCTGTCAACACGATTTTGAATACGTATTTTTTACCACAAAGTTGAAGGATTTCACGGGGAAACACGTCAGAATTCGGGTCACTTTTGTTGAACAGTTTAAGTGCTTATGAATCCACCATTCGTTCAGCAAGCTTGTGAAGAATAACACATGTAGCCATACCGGTATCGTCTTTAACAACAAAATGTAGCTTGTGCCTTAAAACAAAAAAGTTTGTTATCAATTACATGGACTTTAGAACATTATAAATCTTAAAGTAACTGGACACTAACAACGTAAGAGTGACGTCTGATTCGATATCGCAAGGGCCACATTTATAAAAACCATCTATCAGTGTAACCCTTCTACAACATCCTTTGCAAGCTAAGTAAAACCAACCATAATGAGTTTCAAATTTTTCAATGACACTTATAATAGTTATAGAATACCCTTGCATGTAGAAGATTAAATTATGTAATTAGCAAACTAATATAACACACCGTTGTAGCTTGTTCAACCATAGAAAAATTGATCAAAAAGTGCAACTTAGATTCATCTTTCCAGTCAGTCCTTAGCAATTGTTCGATGCTCATTCTATTATCAACCATTTCCTCTTCAACTGTTTTTGGTACTACACAAACGGTGTCCATTAGTTTCACCCGAGGACATACATTTGCAAACCTACTAATCAAAGATGACACATATTTGTCGGCAAGATTGATGTATATCTTGCTTGCACTTGATGTTGAAAAATTGATGACACCTTACAATATTACACAACAAACCATGTATATGTTATTATTAATTGTATGATAATCCAGAAAAATACAAATAGGAAAGAACTGAATATACCTCTGAACTTTTTAATACGTACTAAGGTAACGATAATAATTAATGGGGAGTTCCCATTGTCAATTGGATGTTCGTCCATAAATTTCTCACCAAGTTCTCCCCACAATGTAACTTTGCAAGTAATCGAGCTGCATATATATATATATATATATATATATATATACATATAGATGGCAGAATGTCAGGTTAAATGATTTTGGTAAAAAATAAGTGTATATGTATGTATCAAACAAACTTACTAATTTGAAACAATTTCCAGGTCCCTTTTTGTATAACTCCCACCAACGGTCTCCAAATCACCGATTTCTGTTATACACCCAACAATATCTACACATATGTTTTAAATTAGAACAGTCGGGTGTAGCAAGTAATAATGATGAAATAAAATAAGAAAATCACACAATAAATTCAGAAGTAAAAAACTTTAAAAAGAGCATACCCGTGAGAATAGTGTCATCATTCACCCGAGAATTAACCGTCTTCTCATTAATATATTGAAATCCGTGAATCGGAATTGATGGTGCATTGTTCTCTACTCTCTTGACGGTTGTTAAAAGAGTAAACATGATCTTGAACTTCGAATTAACAACCCTATAATTTCTGGAATTTACATCAACCTTGAAGTTTTTCACGGTATACACTAAACCCTCCTTCAATAAATGTTTGAACTTCGACACCATATTCCTCCGGATTGTTGTAGCCATTAGGGTTCCCTGAAATTAAAATGACAAATGAAGCAAGTGATCATAAAGCTCCTATATATAATACTTTAGTATAAAAGTTTTGAACACGCATTGATCAATATTACAAAACGTACCATTTCATCAATGAAGACCATATCCAAGCTAATTAGTTCTCCATTTTTTTTGAGTTCAAAGACTCCCACAACCGACAAACTCTTACCTTAATACCCCAATACTCATTATCTTCTCTCAAATCTTATAACTTTACATAATCCGTTAGAAAAACCTAAGAATCTAGAATCTAGACAACAAAACATTTCTTTTCCTTAAAAATGGTAAAATAACTCTCTTACATGCCTAAATTTGAACATATATTCATTACACAAAGAGGCTTATTAATTGTTATAAATGATCTTTAATTCTAATTATGCAAATTAAAAGTTAAAAAATAAACCCCAAATTACCATTTATTTGATGTAATAAATGATCTTTATATGTCTTAATGTCTTTTAATTGTAATAATAAAGTTTGTCTTAATAATCATTACAAACTGTAACACCCTAAAAATTCGACTTATAAAAATTTCATAAAATTGGCAACATGACATCTAAAATTCGAAGATCCAAACATCCTGTAATTAATGTTCCAAAAAAATAACAACCCAGTATTCAATACAATTACAACCTTGAGAAGTCGGGTTAGTTTGTGTAAAAAGGGGTTGCCATAAGAAATGGGATATTAGTAATACAACGACCTACTTAATCTAAGATCAATTCCAATCTAGATTAAAATGGGCGTCGCAAAAATTCCTATTAACGCTCTTCACAAAAATCCCCCAAAAGACCGACACTTCAAGATCTCCTACGTGCCCGGTAGCCAAGCCGACATCCTAAATTCTTCCACGGTTAGGATCTGCGAGGAAACAACAACCACAACAAGTGTTAGGACGAAGCCTAGTGAGATCCCATAAATATGCAGATAATAAACATGACATTATAAAACCATAATCATGTTACCGAACTCCTCTGCCTCACGCGGAACAATTTTCCGCCATCAGTTTCTTAAACCTGAATACAAACATACAAGAAATACCTCTTGATTTACGGGGGAGACCCGCTTCCATCGGGGCGATGTTTACTCAAAAGTGGGATCACCCGCGATGGTAATGGATTACACCTCATGCCCCGATCTTAGTTCCCATGCCATAACGACATCACAACCTCATACCGTATTTACTGCCCATATTGCCTACTCCGTCGAGTTACACCTCAAGGTCTTACGGACATTATTGCCTATCCATATCTAGATGATTTACACCTCAAGGATACGAGATCCCTTATTGCCTACTCGCTAGTAAGACACCGTGATTAATGCAAAATTCATACATTAAGCTACTACCTCCTCGTGCACAAGGAGTAGTACCACATTCTTATTAGGTGATCCACATTTGTTAAATAAATAACACATTATATACACCTCTCTTCCACATATAAAACATTTACTTCCTTATTCCTCATAATATGATGGTCCTCATAATTTCATACATGTAAATACATCCACACATTATCCTTACCTCATTCCTTCATAAAGTTATCAACAGTTGGATTAAATCATGACAATAGTAGTTTCCTCATGAACTCAACATATAAGCATGAAATCTAGAACATATAATCCACAAAGTTACCAATAAATAGGTTATTAAAATCTACTAAACATACTCACCCCTATTGGGTTCATAAAGTTGAGAATCCCACAAGTTAGGTTATAAAGCTACAAACAAGTAACACATAGGAGTAAAGTAGGATAAAACCATGGAAATAAACAAATACAAGAGCATTTAAGGAAGGATAACTCACCAAGTGGGTTTTTGGAGAAAACCCAAACCCTAGGGTAGAACCTTAGAGAAGATGACAATGGAGATGATGGCTTCAAGCCCAACTTGAATCCTTAAATGCTAATCCCAAGTCTCTAGCAATAAATGAGATGAATGGTGGTGGTTGGAACCCTAATTTCGGATGGGGGAAGTTATGAGGGTTGAGAGAGGAGAAAATGGGTAGATGAGAGGAGTAAATGAGGTGAAATGGGGAGAAAATCGAATACAAGTGACCAGGGGACTCCCGCGAGTTATGCCGCGACTTTAAGTCGCGACACAAGTCGCCCGTGTGCCTGAGACTGAAATCCAACAGTGGGTTACGCGGGTTATGCCGCGACTTGAAAGCCGCGTGTAACTCGCGTAAGCCCCTGTGATGTGCCCAAAACCACCAAAGTCCAAGTACTCAACTAGACCAAAGCACAATGCTTTACGTTTAACAGTTAAACACGAGAATACAAGATTAAACGGTACTCACCGATAGAAGTCTTAATACTAAATTTACATAATGAAATTTCGGGGTGTTACAATCCTCCCCCACTAGGAATAGATTTCGTCCCCGAAATCTCCACTCTAGACAAAAAGATGAGGGTACCGACTCTTCATATCCTCCTCCACTTCCCACATCACGTTCACGCCTCGGTGATGTTTCCATTGAACCTTCACCATCACCACTTCTTTATGGCGAAGTTTCTTCGTCTCTCTCTCTAGGATGGCTTTCGGATCCTCAACACAACGGTTATTGTCCACCCGGATTTCGGACAACGGTATGATATTTTTTTCTTCCGCTAAACATTTCCGAAGATAACATATGTGGAAAGTGGGGTGGATCCCACTAATCTCGGGCGGTAAATCAAGCTTATAAGCTTGGAGTCCTACACGTTCAATGATAGGAAAAGGCCCGAGGAAACGGGGGCTAAGCTTCCCTCGTTTTCCAAATCTTTTAATCCCTTTCCAAGGCGACACTTTCAACATGACCCGGTCGCCCACTTGGAATTCCATCGGACGCCGCTTCTTATCTGCGTAGCTCTTTTGACGGTCTTGAGCGTCCTTCAAACGCTCCAGTATCCCCATAACCTTGTCCGCCGTTTCTTGTACTATCTCCGGTCCAACTAACTTGTTCTCACCCGCTTCGAGCCAACAAGTTGGGGTTCTACATTTTTGTTGGGAACTGAAGAATTCATCAAGTGTGGTTAATGCTGCTGGTTCAATGTTAATACTGCTAGAAGACATAAAGGTTAATACTGCTGAGTGTTACTACTGCTAGTGTTAATTAATACTGCTAGTCAAAGTTAGTACTGCTTGAACAAAGTTAGTACTGCTTAGCTAGTTAGTACTGCTAGTAGTTAGTACTGCTTAGTAGTTAATGCTGCTAGAAGGAAGTTAATGCTGCTGAAGATTAATACTGCTTATATGATGAAGATTCGTATGAAAGGATATACATGGAAACTTAGAGATATACATGGAAGATATACTGAAGATATTTTATTTATTGTAATTATCTTTGTATTCAGTATATATTGTATAGTTTAGAATAATGAAGTTTTTTTAATTTTCATTCTAGAGAGAAAATCAACCTCAAGGCATAGATCCTAATTCTAGAGAAGTAGAATTCGTATTGGTGAGCCTGTTCATCAATATTGAGGTTGAGTGAGTAATCTTGTAACTTCAAAGCATTAAATACAAGTTTACAGTTTGTTCTTCATATTTTCTGTATTGATTTACTATTTGATTGAATGTCAAAGTGTTATTCCGCAAACTTCTTTGATATTGTTTCTGAGAATTAATTCTTGTTAAGAATTCGATCCTGACAAGTGGTATCAGAGCCAAACTCTCTCAAAAACAGTTATTCATCATGGAAAATCTTACAGAATCAAGCAGTACTTTGGTCTCAAAAGTTCCAATGCTCAGATCCAATGAGTTTGACATGTGGAAGATCAGAATCAAGAAATATATTCTCCTCACAGATTACTCTATGTGGGACATCATTGAGAATGGCCCATCTGATGCAGGAAAGATTGGTGAAGATGGCAAAAGAACCCCTCCAAAGACAGATGCAGACAGGAAGACAAGGCAGATAGAGATGAAAGCCTTGAGCACACTGCTCTTGGCCATTCCAAATGAGTATCAACACCAATTCTGCAATTGTACTGATGCACAGATGCTCTGGAATTCTCTAGAGAAGAGATTCTCAGGTACCAAAAGTACCAAGAGAAATCAAAAGGCAATCTTAAAGCAACAGTATGAAAACTTCATCTCAACTAAGAATGAGTCCATGACTCAAACTTTTGACAGGTTTAATAAACTAATTGGTGAACTAGCTACTATGGGAGTACAAATTGATCAAGATGATGTGAACAGAAAGTTCCTAAGGTCCCTTGGAGATGAATGGACCATGTACACTGTGTCATTCAGACAGAATGATCAGTTGGAAGAAAAAGAACTTGATGATCTGTACAATGATCTTAGAGTATTTGAAGCTGAGGTGGAGGCAAAGAAGAAGCCTTCTGGATATATTCATAATGCTGCACTCTTATCAGCATCAATTGATTCTACTGCTAACCCTGAATCAGTTAATGCTGCTAATGGAACAAATCAAGATAAAGGCACTGATTTTGTGTTTGAAGCTTTTCTTTCCAATCATGGATCTACCTCTTTGATTAATGATGACTTAGAACAACTTCATCCAGATGATCTGGAAGAGATGGATATCAAATGGCAGATGGCCATGCTCTCCATGAGGGTTAAGAAGTTTATAAAAAGGACTGGGAGAAACAACTTCTCCCAAAGAAGAGAAGATGGAGCAGGGTTTGATAAATCAAAGGTGGAATGCTACAAATGCCATATGAAGGGACATTTTGCTAGAGAATGCAGAAGTGGAGTGTCTCACAACAATCACCAACAAACTCAATCTGGAAGCTTCAATAACAACAGAAACTCTGCTCAAGCCCTTGTCTCTCAACAAGGAATGGGGTTTGATTGGAGTGATCAAGCAGAAGAAGCTATTCAGAATCAAGCTCTTATGGCTAAAGTATCTGATCTCCCATCTGAGGTAAGTTCTAATCTCTGTTCTAAAACTTGCATAGACACTGTTAAAAGGTACAGGGATCACAATCAGAAGATGAGTGATGACCTTAAGAGATTAGAAAAAGATATCAAAGACTATGTAAGGATTGTAGAGAGATTTGAAGATCAGATCAAAGGTTTTCAAGCCAATGAACTCCAACACTCATATGACACCAATTACTGGCAGTGGGAGAAAAAGGATTTAGAACTTAAACTGACCAAATCTAAAGAGGAGAGTGAAAAACTGAAAGAGGAGTTAACCAAGGTTAAGTTTGATGTAGAAAAGTTTTCCAATGCTTCTAAAGCAATGGACTCCTTACTGCAAAATCAGATTCATGATAAGTTGAGAAGAGGAATTGGGTATAATGCCACACCTCCACCATATAACAACAATTACATTCCTCCTACTTCAGACCTGTTAGACACCAAAGATAGGAAGGACTTGCCTGAGGGAGCCACTGAAATAGATCCCTTAGATGAAGTAGTTGTTGAGGATAAGACTGAGAAAGAGATTGGCAAGAGTAAGGAGAACAAGGTGAGTGGTGAGATTTCTATAGAAAACAACATTATCACCAATGAGGATTGTGGAAGGACTTGGATTAAATCCAAGGACATAGAGAAGACAGAGGGAAAGTCTGGTAAGGTCCATTACAAACAGACCACAGTTGTGAATCCAGGTCCTTGCAAACAGTGTGCATGTAAGAAAATTGAGCACCAAAAACAGGACAAAAAGAGGGGAAATCAAAGAAACTGGAATAATCAGTGGGCACAAAAACAAGGGGTTGATCTGAGTAAAACCAATAGACCAAAACCTTGTTTTATCTGTGGCAAATTGAATCATCTGGCAAAATTCTGTTATTTCAATCCTATAAAACAAAGGATGAATTTCCAAAGATCCATGCAAAAACCCTTTGGTTATAAGAAAATTGAAAAGAACCATGTGGCTAAGAAAACTGTTAAAACTAAAAGCCACATGAAGAAAAAGTCTGTTAAAGAAAGTGTCAATATGTGGATTCCTAAAAGCACTAAAACTGTTAGTACTGCTACCACAAATAGTGTTGCTAACAATGATAGTGCTGCTAGAAGGAATACTACTGCTAACAATGTTAATGTTGCTAACAAGGTTAGTACTGCTAAACCTGTTAGTACTGCTAACTATGTTAGTACTTCTAAGGTTAGTACTGCTTCTAGTGTTGGTTCTACTAAGCCAATAATATTGACAAAGTACTCTAATAAAGAGTGTTCTGAGTTTAAAAACCTCATTAAAAAGGAATGTAAATACTTTGATGAGAAAGGGAGACCCAAGATCACTTTGGCTTGGGTCCCCAATCATACTAATTGATTTATTTAATGTGCAGGGCAACCAACAGCTCAAGGGAAAGAGCATTTGGCATGTTGATAGTGGTTGCTCTAGGCACATGACAGGCAACATGTCATGCCTTCAGGATTTCAAGCATATTAATGGAGGACATGTTGCATTTGGAGACAATCTTACTGGTGGTAAGATAAGTGGAAAAGGTAATGTCACCAAAGGTAAGATGACATTTGAGGATGTCTACTATGTTGATCAATTAAAGTACAACCTGTTAAGTGTATCACAGGTTTGTGACAAACAACATAGTATATTATTTACTAATACTGAGTGTATGATTCTTGCTCCAGGGTTCAAGGTAGTTGATGAAAGCATGATACTACTGAGAACTCCAAGAAAGGACAATGTTTACTGTCTTGATTTGGACAATGTTGATAGTGATTCATCTCTAAATTGTCTTGTTTCAAAAGCTTCTATAGATGAATCCTCCCTTTGGCACAGAAGGATGTGTCACATGAATTTCAAGACTATGAACAATCTTGTTAAAAATAACCTTGTAAGAGGTTTACCTTCAAAAGTCTTTTCATGTGATGATCATTGTGTTGCTTGTCTTAAAGGCAAACAACACAAAACTTCTCATAAGACCAAAGAGTTAAATTCTGTTTCTTCTTGTCTCCAGTTATTGCATATGGATCTGTTTGGTCCTACAAATGTTATGAGTATAGGCAAGAAATCTTACTGCTTGGTTATTGTTGATGATTACTCCAGATTTACTTGGGTATATTTTCTAAGGACTAAGGATGAGACAAGTGGTCTTATCAAATCCTTTATTCTAAAAATTGAAAACCAAACTAATCAAAGAGTAAAAGTCATTAGATCAGATAATGGAACTGAGTTTAAAAATCATGATCTAAACACCTTTTGTGAAGAAAAAGGTATTGAGAGGCAATTTAGTGCTCCTAGGACTCCTCAACAGAATGGTGTTGCTGAAAGGAGAAATAGAACACTAATAGAGGCTGCTAGATCTCTGTTGGCTGATTCAAAATTGCCAATTACCTTCTGGGCTGAAGCAGTTAATACTGCTTGTTATGTCCAAAACAGAGTTCTAGTGGTCAAGCAAAAGAACAAGACCCCATATGAGCTTTTAATTCAAAGAAAACCTTTTATTGGTTTCTTCAAACCTTTTGGGTGTCCTTGTACAATTCTAAATACCAAATCTCACTTAGGTAAGTTTGATAGCAAAGCAGATGATGGATTTCTTGTTGGATATTCATCTCAGAGTAAGGCCTACAGAGTTTTTAACTCTTCTTCTAGAATAATTGAAGAAAGTGACAATGTCAAATGCAATGAGAACACACCAAATCCTGTTGGGTCTGGACCTCAGTGGCTATTTGACATTGATTCACTAACTAACTCTTTTGGTTTCAGTAATGAGTATACAGGAACAGGTAGTGGAGAATCAGAGATCACACAAGTTCAAGAAAGTATATCTAAATATGTGATTTTTCCCATACCCACAGTAAATTCAGTTGAAGACTGTGAAAAGGAATCATTTTCTGAATCAAGTCAGAGTGAAGAAGACACTAGAGATGAGGAGACTCAAGAAAACAATGAAGTAGCATCTG
This sequence comes from Arctium minus, assembly GCA_954870635.1. Classification (NCBI taxonomy): domain Eukaryota; kingdom Viridiplantae; phylum Streptophyta; class Magnoliopsida; order Asterales; family Asteraceae; genus Arctium; species Arctium minus. Next base: position 92,747,524 of record OX941086.1, on the reverse strand, counting down.
AAAATACTTCAGTTGAGTTGCATGAATCTAATCTTGAGGCTGGATTAAATGAAGAACCTAGTCACAACACCAGAGTTCAGAAGAATCATCCTCCACAGTTGATAATAGGAGATATCTCTTCTCCTATGATGACTAGACATCAAAGCAGACTTCAGGAAATGCAAGATCAACAGCATACAGTGCTTTCTTGTTTTCTATCACAGCTTGAGCCTAAAAAGGCTCATGATGCTATGAAAGAATCCAGCTGGATAGAAGCAATGCAAGAGGAACTGTTACAGTTCAAGCTACAAGATGTGTGGGATCTAGTAGACCTTCCTAAAGGTCACAGAGCAATTGGCACAAAATGGATCTTCAGAAACAAGAGAGATGAAAGAGGTATTGTTATAAGAAACAAAGCAAGGCTGGTAGCTCAAGGCTACACTCAAGAAGAGGGTATAGATTATGAAGAAGTTTTTGCACCTGTAGCTAGGATAGAAGCAATCAGACTATTCCTAGCCTATGCTTCTTACATGAACTTCAAAGTCTATCAAATGGATGTAAAAAGTGCTTTTCTCTATGGCTCAATTGAAGAAGAAGTATATGTCTGTCAACCACCAGGGTTTGAAAACCCAAGCTATCCAGACAGGGTATACAAATTAAAGAAAGCACTTTATGGACTACATCAAGCTCCAAGAGCATGGTATGACACTCTGTCATCCTATCTCTTGGAAAATGACTTTGAAAGAGGAGTCATTGATAAGACTCTTTTTATCAAAAGAAAGAAGAAAGATATCTTGCTGGTCCAAATCTATGTTGATGACATTATTTTTGGTTCTACAAGAAACAACATGTGCAAGGAGTTTGAGGATTTAATGCATCAAAGGTTCAAAATGAGTTCCATGGGGGAACTTACTTTCTTCCTTGGCCTCCAAGTTCAACAGAAGTCAGATGGTATTTTCATCTGTCAATCCAAGTATGTGCAGGATATTCTAACCAAGTTTGGTTTCTCAGAATCAAAACCTGCCAGCACACCTATGGAAACACACAAGCAGATCACAGCAGATCTTGAGGGGGAGGATATGGATGTGCATCATTATAGATCCATGATTGGCTCTCTCATGTATCTCACAGCTTCAAGGCCAGATATAATGTTTCCAGTCTGTGTATGTGCAAGATTCCAAGTTAGGCCAAAGCAATCTCACTTTCAAGCTGTTAAGAGGATATTCAGATATCTCAAAGGGCAACCCAGATTGGGACTTTGGTATCCTCATGACTCACCTTTTGACCTAATAGCATACTCAGACAGTGATCTAGGTGGGGCAAACTTGGACAGAAAATCTACTTCTGGAGGATGTCAGTTTTTGGGTGCAAGACTAGTCTCATGGCAGTGCAAGAAACAAACCACAGTATCCACATCTACAACAGAGGCAGAGTACATAGCAGCTGCAAGTTGCTGTTCTCAAGTCCTATGGATTCAGAATCAAATGTTGGATTATGGGGTAACCTTTCTACACACTCCAATTTTTATTGACAACAGCAGTGCTATTAGCATTGTGAATAATCTAGTCAAGCACTCAAAAACAAAGCACATTGAAATCAGGTATCACTTTATCAGAGATTGTAATGAAAAGAAACTTATTCAAGTTGTCAAAGTTCACACTGACAATCAGTTTGCTGATCTATTCACTAAAGCATTTGATGTGGGTAGATTCACTTTCTTGGTAACAAGTGTGGGAATGATCAACTCTGAATAATCCTCTTCTCAAAAAGTGGTTTTATACCTGTATATTATTCTTGGAGTTACTAATCTTCTTTTTCAGGATATGCATAGCAGTACTCAGTGATTAGCAAGTTTAAAAGGAGTAAGTAGTTAATACTGCTAGTAGTTAATACTGCTTTCAGTTAATACTGCTAGTAGTTAATACTGCTTTCAGTTAATAATGCTAGTAGTTAATACTGCTTTCAGTTAATACTGCTAGCAGTTAATACTGCTAGTAGTTAATACTGCTAGTTAGTTAATACTGCTCGCAGTTACTACTGCTAGTAGTTAATACTGCTAGTTAGTTAATACTGCTCGCAGTTAATACTGCTAGTAGTTAATACTGCTAGTTAGTTACTACTGCTCGCAGTTAATACTTCTAGTAGTTAATACTGCTAGTTAGTTAATACTGCTCGCAGTTACTACTGCTAGTAGTTAATACTGCTAGTTCGTTAATACTGCTCGCAGTTAATACTGCTAGTAGTTAATACTGCTAGTTAGTTACTACTGCTCGCAGTTAATACTGCTAGTAGTTAATACTGCTATAGGTTAATACTGCTTCTATTCCGAATACTATAAATACTCTTTGCCCGCCTAAAAGCCTATAACGACTCTTTGCATACTATTCACCTGCGCTCTAAACCCTTTCTCTCTCAAAGTTCAAAGTTTTCAGGCAAGAATCTTCAAGGTCAATGGCATCAATGGCGTTCATTGACGAGCACAATGAAATCGCAATGCTCCAAAAGCCAAAACAAGCAGATGGATTTCATCAGATAGTCGACTTTCTGAAGACTAGCCACATTGCCCATGCTCTCACTATGTCTCCAACTATCTTTATAGAGCATCAGAGGCAATTCTGGGCACATGCCACCATTGTTAATGAGAATGGTGTGCGAATGATCAAGACGACAGTATGTGGCAATCCATTGACAGTTACTGAAGAGATAGTTCGCATCAGTCTACGTCTAGACAATGCCTCTGGTATAACTTCTATCCCCAATGATGAACTGTTTTCTACTCTGACAAGAATGGGGTATGGAGGCCCATTGGGTATTTTTAAGTTCTCAAAAGCTAAATTTTCACCCCAATGGCGTTTTCTTGTTCATACCTCGATGCACTGCATTTCTAAAAAGACTACTGGATGGAGTGAGTTCAGCAGTACCATTGCTTATGCTTTGGTCTGTTTGGCCACTGCCAGAAGGTACAATTTTTCACAAATGATTTTCAATGATCTTGTCTCAAACATGGGAAACAAAAAGAGCTTTTATATGTATCCCAGGTTTGTTCAAGCAGTTATCAACCATGAATTGACGGATATTCCTCATTCTGATGGAATTTATGTACCAAAACCCCCCAAAGGCAAGGTTTTCTCAAATATGAGAAGATCTGCTGGGGACTCTGAAGGAGTTGACACCCCATTGTTCTCTACAATGATGGTGGTGTCCCAACCCAATGAAGGTATGGCAGCAGGGTCAAGGCCCCCATTAGATCAATCCACTGCTAGCCAAGCCCAACCTTCCCACTCTATATCTATCCCACAGTCCCTACTAAATAAGCCCACTTCTCCAATTACCCAAACTTATCAAAGAAAACAGGTAAAGAAGGCTCCTTCCCTTCTTGTACCATCACCCACTAAGCCTTTAAGCCCTCTAAGGGAGAATTCTCCCCTAGAGAATATCCAAAGGGAAACCACAAGGGTGTCTCCCAACCCAAAGGAGGTGCTCTCTGAGGAGGAGGTAGAGCATATGGGTGATGAGGCTGCCACTACTCCTGCTAGCACAGAGGAGGAAAGTGGTAACATCAATAAGACCTCCCCCATGGCAACTTTGAATGAGCAATCATTTGAAGGTCCCTGGTGCCAAGAAACCACAGGGGTGGATAGTGCTTCTGCTAGGCAGAGGACTTCCACTACTAAAAGATCCAATGATCCTTCAATAGGGGGTAACACTCCTGGAGAAGATGAGGACAGATATAACTATGATGAATTGATGGAGGAAATGGGCAACATCAACATGGATGTACTCAAACAGGGCAAAGATATAGAAGAGCTTAAACTCATAGTTCTGTCACAACAAGAACAAATCATCAAGTTGAAGGAAATGGTAAGGAAATTGATTCTGCAAAGGAAGAAGAAACAGTTTGTACTCCAAAAGAGGGACAAAGTTCAAGATTCTTTCAACAAGGGGGAGAAGCATGAAGGGGAAACTGTTGAAAAGAAAGCTGAAGTTGAGGGGGAGACAGAGAAAGAGATGGAAACAGGAACTAAAGAAGCAGAAATAGGGCTCTCTGTGGAAGAAATGGAGATAGCAGAGACTTTAGTAAAAGCAAAGAATGACACTCCTAAGGCTACTCAAAAGGCCAAAGGAGTGGTCATCAATGAAGAAGAACCTCAAAAGAAGAAAATGAAGGAGGATATAAAAGGAAAAGGAAAGATGATTGAACCTGAACAACCTTCAAAGAAGAGGAGTCAAATTGAAATGGATGAGGAGATGGCAAAGCAGCTTCAAGAGTAAATGGAAAAAGAGGAGCAATGTCAAACAGAAACTGATAGAGAACTTGCAAGGATAATGGCCAAGAAGTTAAATGCAGAATACCAAAAGAGTTTGAAAGAAGCAGCTCAAACAACAACTCAGGTCAAGAAACTCCAAGTTAAGAAGATGCCAATTCAGAAACAAAAGCAGAAAAGACAACCCTCCAAGACATTTTTGGCCAATCAGGAAAGAAGAAAGATGATAAACTTCCTGAAAGGTGCAATTGGTGTTAAGGGGGAGATGTTTACCAATATGGCATACAGTCAGGTTGAGGAATTGTACAAGAAAGAAATGGCTAAACTCCAAGGGGACTCATCTCAAAGGGAAGAGGCTGAAAGAAGAATGAAGGAGAGGTATGACCTAAATATTCAACAACCATTCCCTGAGGAGACCACACCTTGAAAGGATAATGCTGAAGAAATGAAGGAAAAACAAGAGAATGCTGGTATAGAAATCAAATCTGCAAAGAGGGTGAAGACAATTGCTTCCAAAAAGCAGTCTAAAAGGCCAAGAATGGAAGAAAGAACAGAAACTAAAGCAGAATCTTCAGTCACACCTTCAGCAGAACCTGTGCAGAACTCAGAACAGTCCAAAGAGCAATCAGATGAGGATGTGGGGCTGTATATGACTATAGTAAAACCTGTACAGGCTGTTCCAATCTCCATGAAGGCTCCAGAGATTATCTTTTGGGACATTCTAAGAGATAATGGAAAGGATTTCTTCAGACTTAAAAGAGTTGGTGGTGCATTTGAAGCATATTCAACCTGGGGGAGAGTAATCAGAGGTTGTTCAAGAGCAGACATAGAGGAAATGTACAAAGTGGGAATGAAACTCTATGAGCCTGTGTTGAAAGGTACTGAAGAAAATCTTCTCAAAGTGGCAATGGAATACTTATGTATGATGTTTGATCCAGAGAAGGTGGTGCATAGGATTAAAGATCTTCATCATGAGTATGTGTTCAAAAAGATTGATCATTGGATACTCTTTGAAAACTGTGGTGTGTACATGATTACAATTGATAAATGTTATCATGAGTACTACCTAGTTGACAAAATATATGATCATAGCAAGCAGAAACTTGAAGGGATGCTGAAAGCTAAGTTAGTATGTACTAAGGATTCAGAAATGGCCAGAATTGTGGTAAGAAGAACTATCAATCAAAGTCTGGGCCTAGATCCAAATTTGGGCAACTAAATGTAAGGTGTTGAAAGCATCTTGAAGAAGATCTGAAGAACTTGACTTCTTTTCCTAAAAGTCAAGTTAGGGGGAGATTGTTGGGAACTGAAGAATTCATCAAGTGTGGTTAATGCTGCTGGTTCAATGTTAATACTGCTAGAAGACATAAAGGTTAATACTGCTGAGTGTTACTACTGCTAGTGTTAATTAATACTGCTAGTCAAAGTTAGTACTGCTTGAACAAAGTTAGTACTGCTTAGCTAGTTAGTACTGCTAGTAGTTAGTACTGCTTAGTAGTTAATGCTGCTAGAAGGAAGTTAATGCTGCTGAAGATTAATACTGCTTATATGATGAAGATTCGTATGAAAGGATATACATGGAAACTTAGAGATATACATGGAAGATATACTGAAGATATTTTATTTATTGTAATTATCTTTGTATTCAGTATATATTGTATAGTTTAGAATAATGAAGTTTTTTTAATTTTCATTCTAGAGAGAAAATCAACCTCAAGGCATAGATCCTAATTCTAGAGAAGTAGAATTCGTATTGGTGAGCCTGTTCATCAATATTGAGGTTGAGTGAGTAATCTTGTAACTTCAAAGCATTAAATACAAGTTTTCAGTTTGTTCTTCATATTTTCTGTATTGATTTACTATTTGATTGAATGTCAAAGTGTTATTCCGCAAACTTCTTTGATATTGTTTCTGAGAATTAATTCTTGTTAAGAATTCGATCCTGACAATTTTCGCCCGTATAATGCCTCGTACGGTGCCATTCCCAAACTCGAGTGATAACTATTATTATAGGCAAATTCCACCAATGGAAGATGAGAGTCCCAATTTCCCCCAAAGTCAATCACACACGATCGCAACATATCCTCCAACGTTTGAATTGTCCGCTCGCTTTGCCCATCCGTTTGAGGATGATACGCCGTGCTCAACTTTACCTTTGTTCCCAATTCTCTTTGAAAGGCGTTCCAGAAATGAGAAGTGAAGCGACTGTCTCGGTCAGACACAATGGACAACGGTACCCCATGCCTTGACACCACCTCGTTGATGTAGAGTCTCGCTAGTTTGTCTAAAGGTAACGTTTCCCTCATGGCCAGAAAATGCGCGCTCTTCGTCAACCGATCCACTATCACCCAAATGGTGTCGTGGTTCTTCAACGTCTTTGGTAATTTCGTCACGAAATCCATTGTAATGTGATCCCACTTCCACTCCGGTACTTCCAACGATTGCAAACTCCTATACGGTCGCTGGTGTTTGGCCTTCACTAATGAGCAAGTAAGGCACTTCTCCACATAGTTTGCCACATCCAATTTCATCATGGGCCACCAGAAGTTCAACTTTAGGTCTCTATACATTTTGGTGCTCCCGGGGTGAATAGAATATCTCGACTTATGTGCCTCTTCCAAAAGTAATTTCCGATACCCTCCCAACCTGGGTACCCAAACTCGTCCTTGGAAGAGTTTCAATCCTCTACCATCCTCCGTCAGGCTAAGGTGTTGCTTCGTCATTGCCTCATCTTTGAGATTTGCCTCAAGTAGTGCCTCAACTTGAACGACTTTTATCATTTCTATAAGGTTTGAGATAATCTCAATCCTTGCCAACGAGGTTTTCACCGTTCCGCTATACTCCTTCCGACTTAACGCGTCCGCCACCACGTTTGCTTTTCCCGGGTGATATTGAAGCTCGCAGTCGTAATCCTTCAACAATTCTAACCATCTTCGTTGACACGTATTTAGCTCTTTTTGGTCGAAAACGTATTTCAGGCTTTTGTGATCGGTGTAGAGTGTACATTTTGTTCCATACAAGTAGTGTCGCCACAACTTCAAGGCGAACACTACTGCCGCTAACTCAAGGTCATGAGTTGGGTAATTCTTCTCGTGTTCCTTCAATTGTCTTGACACGTAAGCTATCACTTTACCTTTTTGCATGAGAACGCAACCCAACCCCATATTGGATGCATCACTATACACGACAAAGTCTTCTGTCCCCTCCGGTAGGGACAAAATTGGGGCTTCGCACAATTTCCGTTGCAAGGTACGAAAAGTTTTTTTTTGAGCCTCGGTCCAAGCAAACTTCACGTTCTTTCGAGTCAACGTGGTCAACGATGAGGCGATCTTGGATAAGTCTTGAATGAACCTTCGATAATAACCGGCGAGTCCCAAAAAGCTTCGAATCTCGGTCGGGTTTTTCGGAGGCTCCCAGTTCATCATCGCTTCGATCTTGGCGGGATCTACTTTTACTCCTTCTCGAGTCACCACATGACCTAAAAATTGCACTTCCCGTAACCATAATTCACACTTAGAGAATTTAGCATACAACTTCTCCTTCCTTAGCACCTCTAACACTTCTCTCAAATGTTGCTCGTGCTCCTCTTCATCCTTAGAGTATACTAAAATGTCGTCGATGAACACTATGACTGACCGGTCCAGAAATGGTCGACACACTCGGTTCATAAAGTCCATGAATATTGCCGGTGCGTTCGTTAATCCGAAAGGCATGACAAAGAACTCATAATGCCCATACCGAGTCCTGAATGCCGTCTTTGGAACGTCTTCTTATCGAACCTACACTTGATGATATCTCGAACGGAGGTCGATCTTGGAAAAACATCCGACCCCTTGCAGTTGGTCAAAGAGGTCATCTATCCGGGGTAGTGAATATTTATTCTTGATGGTCAGCTTGTTCAATTCCCGGTAATCGATGCACATACGCATTGAACCGTCCTTCTTCTTCACAAAGAGTACCGAAGCTCCCCATGGAGACGAGCTCGGTCTCACAAATCCCTTGTCAAGTAACTCTTGGATCTGGGACATCATCTCTTGGATTTCAGTTGGCGCCAAATGGTACGGTGCTCGGGAAATTGGTGCCGCTCCCGGAATTAGGTCGATCCTAAATTCCACCTGTCGATTAGGAGGTAAACCAGGTAGATCATCGAGAAACACGTCCGGGAATTCGTTGACAATCTTCACGTCCTCCACCCTCCCCTTTTCTGCTTTGGCGTCTACCACGAAGGATAAATACGATGGGTACTTCTTTGCCAGACATTTCCTTGCCTTGATGGACGAGATGATTGCTACCTCTCCTTTTCGTTTATCTCCATACACAAACAGGAAGTCGCCATCTCGAATGGGAATCCGTATGAGTTTCTTTGAACAAAAGATCTCTGCCTGATGCTTTGCTAGCCAATCCATACCAATCACCACATCGAAACTCCTGATGTTCATAGGGAGCAAGTCCACCATAAAGATTTGACCACTGATTTCGAGTCGACAATCTCTCAGAATATTGCTCAAGACCACCCGCTCCCCATTAGCTACTTCTATGACCAAGGCGTCTCTAAGGGCACTAACCGACAAGTTTAAAGATTTGCAAAACACATCGGATACAAAAGAGAAGTTTGCACCAGAATCAAATAATACTCTAGCAGGCGTGGAGTTGAGTAAGAACTTACTCGACACCACTTCGGCGGTTTCCTTTGCTTCCTCCTTCGTCATTTGAAATGCCCTCCCTTGAGCCTTGGGGATGGCCTCTCTTTTCGCTTGATTTCCCGAATTACTCCTTCTAGCCCCACCTCTCAGGTTGGGGCACTCTCTTCGTACGTGACCAATCTCCTTGCGTTCAAAACAAACCGTCCCTTGAGTGGGACACAAGAAACTGGTGTGACCCGGCTGGCCACACTTGAAACATGAAATTGGGCCCGAATTTGGGTTTTGGTTGGTCTTACAAAACCCAAAGTGCTTACCCTTACACTTGGGACACCATTTGGCTTCCCGTCGATTATCGAAGTTCTTATTGGGAGGTTGAAACTTCGGCTTTTTGTACGAACTTGGCGGGTTTTCCCACCTCCTCTTCTCCACGGTCTTTGCCTTCTCGGCTTTGTCTTGCGCAAAGAGTCTTTCTGTCACCTTAGCTTCTTCAATAGTCTCTCGGAGGTTAGAGGACTTGGAATTGCGAACTACTTGAATCATGTCTGCTGGTAAGCCTTTCAGACAAGCCTTCACTTTCTCCTTCTCGGTCAGGGCCACGTGCCCTACCAAGTCAAGCTTTTCCATAAAGAGTCGGGTATATTCTTTCACCGACAAGTCACCCTTCTTGATTGACCGGAATTCTTCTTCTATTGCATCCAACTCCTCCTCAGTGCAGTACTCCTCTAAAATCTTCTTCTTGAATTCGGCCCACGACAGATTGGCCTACACCGTTTCTTCGATGGTGGAGGTGAAGACATACCACCAAGTCAAGGCTGTGCCTCGAAGCAATTGAGACCCATACTTCACCTTTTGGCGTTCTTCACAATCGCTAGATCGAAAAGCTTGTGCGATCTCTTTAAGACAACTCATGCACTTCGCGGGTTCATTGGAACCGGCGAACTCCGGTGGTTTACAACAAAGAAACGACTTGTAGGAACATCCTCTCTCCGGTTGCTCGTTTCCAAAGTTGCTACCCCATCAGTGCGAATCTCACCTGCGGTACCTCCGGAGCCGGCTATGACAATGTTTTCCTCAATTGTTTCGTGTCGACGCTGATTCCCTTCCCGGTCCTCTAGAAGCTTCATGAATAATTCTTGTTGTTTTGCCATAGTCTCATTCATGGCTCTCATCATGTCCATCATTTGAGTCTGAGGAGTTACCTCAGTCAGAATCGGATCGGCAGTAGCTATGAAGGTCCTCGGAATCTGTTCCACCCTTCCGGCGAGCATAGGTAGAATCGGAGGTCCATCCGTTACGGTTGCATTGGGTGTGTCGGCCGTGGATTCGTTTACTGCTTGACCCTCTAACGATGACTGAAGATGACTCCGAGTATTTACCATTTTCGTCTGCCATCAAATCAAAGATGGTGAGAGAGGGCTACGCAGGATTATACACGCGAAACGTACTACTACAGCTCATCAATTGTCATAATCACAGCAATCCAAGCATGTTCACGTAAACATACATTCATAATAGCAGTAACTAATTGAAATTATGAACATATAATACATAAAAAGTCTTGTTAACTTTCAACAAAGTAGTTTCCGCTGACTCTAGGAACATCCCATCTTAGAATTCCTACCCCAATCTCACACTTAATTGTCTAAAAAGTCTCAGTTAAAGTCTAGGCAACTGGATTCTATACCTAGTTCACTTAAACTAGAGCTCTGATACCAACTTGTAACACCCTAAAAATTCGACTTATAAAAATTTCATAAAATTGGCAACATGGCATCTAAAATTCGAAGATCCAAACATCCTGTAATTAATGTTCCAAAAGAATAACAACCCAGTATTCAATACAACTGCAACCTTGAGAAGTCGGGTTAGTTTATGTAAAAAGGGGTTGCCATAAGAAATGGGATATTAGTAATACAACGACCTACTTAATCTAAGATCAATTCCAATCTAGATTAAAATGGGCGTCGCAAAAAATCCTATTAACGCTATTCACAAAAATCCCCCAAAAGACCGGCACTTCAAGATCTCCTACATGCCCGGTAGCCAAGCCGACATCCTAAATTCCTCCACGGTTAGGATCTGTGAGGAAACAACAACCACAATAAGTGTTAGGACAAAGCCTTGTGAGATCCCATAAATATGCAGATAATAAACATGACATTATAAAACCATAATCATGTTACCGAACTCCTCTGCCTCGCGCGGAACAATTCTCCGCCATCAGTTTGTTAAACCTGAATACAAACATACAAGAAATACCTCTTGATTTACGGGGGAGACCCGCTTTCTTCGGGGCGATGTTTATTCGAAAGTGGGATCGCCCATGATGGTAATGGATTACACCTCATGCCCCGATCTTAGTTCCCATGCCATAACGACATCACAACCTCATACCGTATTTACTGCCCTTATTGCCTACTCCGTAGAGTTACACCTCAAGGTCTTACGGACATTATTGCCTATCCATATCTAGACGAGTTACACCTCAAGGATACGAGATCCCTTATTGCCTACTCCCTAGTAAGACACCGCGATTAATGCAAAATTCATACATTAAACTACTACCTCCTCGTGCACAAGGAGTAGTACCACATTCTTATTAGGTGATCCACATTTGTTAAATAAATAACACATTATATACACCTCTCTTCCACATATAAAACATTTACTTCCTTATTCCTCATAATATGATGGTCCTCATAATTTCATACATGTAAATACATCCACACATTATCCTTACCTCATTCCTTCATAAAGTTATCAACAGTTGGATTAAATCATGACAATAGTAGTTTCCTCATGAACTCAACATATAAGCATGAAATCTAGAACATATAATCCACAAAGTTACCAATAAATAGGTTATTAAAATCTACTAAACATACTCACCCCTATTGGGTTCATAAAGTTGAGAATCCCACAAGTTAGGTTATAAAGCTACAAACAAGTAACACATAGGAGTAAAGTAGGATAAAACCATGGAAATAAACAAATACAAGAGCATTTAAGGAAGGATAACTCACCAAGTGGGTTTTTGGAGAAAACCCAAACCCTAGGGTAGAACCTTAGAGAAGATGACAATGGAGGTGATGGCTTCAAGCCCAACTTGAATCCTTAAATGCTAATCCCAAGTCTCTAGCAATAAATGAGATGAATGGTGGTGGTTGGAACCCTAATTTCGGATGGGGGAAGTTATGAGGGTTGAGAGAGGAGAAAATGGGTAGATGAGAGGAGTAAATGAGGTGAAATGGGGAGAAAATCGAATACAAGTGACCAGGGGACTCCCGCGAGTTATGCCGCGACTTTAAGTCGCGACACAAGTCGCCCGTGTGCCTGAGACTGAAATCCAACAGTGGGTTACGCGGGTTATGCTGCGACTTGCAAGCCTCGTTTAACTCGCGTAAGCCCCTGTGATGTGCCCAAAACCACCAAAATCCAAGTACTCAACTAGACCAAAGCACAATGCTTAACGATTAACAGTTAAACACGAGAATACAAGATTAAACGGTACTCACGGCTAGAAGTCTTAATACTAAATTTACATAATGAAATTTCGGGGTGTTACACAAACACACTTATTAATTGTAATAAATTATTTTAATATCATAGTGAAATAAATATTTAAACCCTAACTATCATCTATATATATAATTGTCTTAATATCATCTATAGAGCATAAGTGGGATTAAGTTGGTGGTTCCATCATACTATTTCCTAGTGGAACACCAAGCTTCCAAATCCCAAGTCCAGGTGAACTACCTACTTACTGTTATGAATGTAGAGAGAGTAATTGGATTGTTCTCAACCACTGTAGTTCAACGTCTTCAAACATGGATAATCCCATTGATATTCATAGTTGTTGGTTACGGTTTGTATATTGCAATACAAGCATGTTGTTTTCTTGAAAAATGTTTAACAAACACCCTAAAAACCTATTCAAACTTGTAAAAATGTTAATATATATATGACATTATTTACTTGGCGTTGTCTAACGTGGTTCTAAAAACTTATGTCTATTATAGGAATACATTCAACTTCCAAACAGAAATACTGTAAACACACATATAGATATATATGTGGATATCTTATAATATGAAAGTAGAAATTTTGGATTGGAGATGAATCGAAGTTGCATGTCAATATCTTAAGGCCTTATTCGTGTCTTATTTGCATAAATGCACAGTTTCTTTCCTATAAATTGAAAAGCCTAGTAAAGTCATCTATTAGAACGGTTGGACTTTCTAATAACATGTTCTGTTGTAGTGTGAAATATTCAAGAAAACTCAACTCAATGATTATATATGATCCTAATGAGGACTTTTGTGTATGATATATATTTTGTTATTGAAACAGTAAAACTTGTGTGAGCTTATTCTAATGATATTTATTCCACGTAAAGATAATTTATTGAATGACTATATTTTGTATTAATCTAAAAACGATATACATCAATTAGCGATAAGTGGACACTTTATCAACAGAAAAATAATATTAACCATGACTAACTTTTTCAGCTAAGTTTTCTTATATTAGGGGAAGTTTACCAACACTAACGGGTAATTAAGCATTTGCCCGAATAAAAATCACAACCCTTACTTACCCTATCGGTTAAAAGATTATTGGTTATTAAAATGGCATAGTATTGTTGTTGGTATGTACCCCGATAATAATAGCTAATTATCGAGTAAGATTTTAGTTCTTTGTACGTCATGCCTCTTATGGCTGTAAGATTATCATTCCTTTCAATGCTCATCCGGTAAAGTAAGTTACCAGGTAAGTGTTTAACTTATTAGCATTTAGAAAAAAGTATTCAATCGGTTATCAAGATACCTTAATTTTAATTTTCCTTGGCTCAATCGGGAAGGCATTTGAAAACATGTAATTGACTTTGCATATGATCATATTCGACCTAAATCAACTATTTGCACCTCTTTATTAGTAATGAAACCACTTTTAGTTCATTTTGTCTAACTCCAAAAAAATATTTCCTTCTCTTGCTGGTTTTCTAATCACTTCAGTTAAACATAACTTTAAAACTAAGGATGTCAAGTAATTGTAATTAACTTTCCCATAATCAAATATAGGTATGGGGCGATTGGAATATCGGACTGTAAATTAATAATTAAGTTATAGAATTAGGACGTGTTTGGTTCATGGAATTGGATTGGATAATTCCTTTGACCAATATCCAAATCCTTACTTTGGTTCACATGATGGAATCCTTTGAATTCCACAAATTAAGGAATTCATCATTAAGTGAAAGAATTGAATTCATCATTTTCCATTCCAATTCCTACCATCCACAATTAGTAATTGCCCTAAATTTATTGATACTATATCAAATCTTCTATACGTTTTAACAAAACACCGAAGAGATCAAGAAGAATCTGTTTGTGAATTTGGAGAGCAAGATTACCTTATAAGATCCAATGCATTGTTTGTGGCCAAGTCGTTTGATATCTTCTTTGTGCTGTTGGATCTCTTCGCCTACGTTCATGATTTTGTTGCAGGTTTGTTGGGCTTACAGGGGATCCCACACCCGTCCATTGTATAGGCTTAGGTTTAAGTAACAATCATAAATTGATACTACTGAAAAGAAAACATAAACAATATCTAGACTTAAGATTTCTCACAATAACGTCATGATCAAAAAACGATCAAAGATGCAAAATCACTTACCAGAAACACTGAAATTGATGGTGATAGAGGCGGAGCAGCGAAATGGCAGCAGCATGGGGTAAACAATGGACGATGGTACTAGGGTTCTGCAAATGGACCCCTAATTTGATTCATGGAATGAAGAACATATCGAGAGATAATAGGAAGTCGTACTAGGAGCAGAATGCGAGGGTTTCACGGGCCTACTTCTTTGGGTGAGGAAGTTGATGGGTCTGAATGAAAAACAGAATACCTAAATACCAAGAAAACATATATATGAAATAATAAAAGATGGAACTTTGCAAAGATTGTAAGCTCCACAAAAGTAAAGCAACAATTATCGGTAATAGAATGAATGCTAAAGAATAAACACCTGTGTCAACAAATATCTTCATATTCATTAAGTCACGAACTCTTTGGTTATGAAATACCAGTATCCCCTCCAAGATAATCATAACAGATACATTCACCTAAAATGCTATTCTTATATAAGATGATGAGAAGCAACACATTATTTGCTATAAGCTTCATAAATCAAACACCTATACACCCTATATTAGATATTAAGTAACAAAAACTTTTAGGTATAAACAAAAGTCAAACACATAGCTCTTTGGTTTAAGAATGTTGGCCCAAAATTCCCAATTACCAAATATGGCCTCTCAATTGGTTCAAAATATGTATGAATTGTGCAAATGTAGAAGATAAATATAATGATAAGGCCCTCTTCTATTCCTTCCTAAATAAAGGGGCACTATGCTTGTTTAAGATATTAACCAAACCCATAAGAGGAATATGGCACAAGGTCCAAGTTGTCTGTATACCATTTAAAGGAAGGAGTACAACAAAACTGACATTTGTAGTTTTGTACCATTCAAGAGAACATGTTCAGAAGCGACTACCTGGCTGAAGGACTCGGAACATCTGCGGTGGATTTTAAAGTCATATATTGGAAGATGGACCGAGTTTCCTTGTTTGAGCTTTTCAACGCACTCTAGCCTTTGCTCTGTGTCAAAAGCATCTACATCAACGAAATTTTTTATTTTAGATTATGAGTAAGAACGTTAGCAGGGTATGAATAAGTGAAGAACATTACCTTGAAATGTAGAAGGCAAAGACCCTAATGTAAGAGTCTCAAACTCGACCGAATCAATTTTATACTTTGGAATTTGTTCAACAATAATGGGCTTTACAATATCCTTTGCAGTCTTGCATATTGCCTACAAATACAAAAGGTTACTGAGTTCTTTGATTTTAAAGAAACTGTCAATACCAACGTAATTAGCGTTATGGAAATACCTTGTCAAGAAAAGGACACATATATCCGGGACAACTTGCACGCACCTCAACTAATCCCATGAGGCCCCAAAGATAACAGCCCGAAAAATTCCCCTGGTCTCCAAGGGGAGGAGCCCCAAGGGTCTTCATAAAACATTATAATCACGAAATACATACCCGGTCAAAATATGGGTTCTTTACACACAGTGGTTTCTCGGGAAGCAAGCTTTGCAAAGTTTTAGAGTCTCGTTCAACCAAAGGACGAATTATCGGATCCTGTCCACATGAATATTCATCCATACCGAGAGAAATTTAGTGTCAAAACATAAAGGATAAATATGGATCACATTATAAGAACATGAAGTAAATTTGATTTCATTCATGCTCAATTATTTCACCATTTGAAATCTCATTGATCAAATAATCATTAAAGATTCTAAACCGAACGATTGTGAAGAAACAAATGACAATTACTACTTAATAACTCATCTCACAAACATCAGATTTCTGTTTCTTTCACAATTTTAGCAACAAACGAAACCCCCATCAGAATAAACTATTTTCCTTTGAGTTCTTCAAGAATCTCTAGTTATAATTCTTTTGAAAAATGGAAAATTACAACTGCATCTGATGCCCCAAATCATACCCTTTTGGCTGAATTGAAATAGAAACTGCAAGTCATGTTTGATTCAAAACAGACTGTGCATCTAAGATGTATAAATCTCTTCATCTCCAACACCTATTTCTATTCTTTACTTAACCACTAAGGCATAGAAAAACACATCCAAAATCATTGAAACTTTTTCAACCGGTCAACGAAACATCAAGAACTACCTCAAATCAACGAAACATAAACAAGATCAATACAATATAAGATGCATAAATCTACATACAACATATACATATTTATACATACATACATACATATATATATATATATATATATATATATATATATATATATAGACAGAGAGAGAGAGAGACCTTCACATCTGTAGGTTGAAAATAGATGAACAAATAACATCCGATTACAAGTCCATCACCCAATTCCAAATCCAGAAAACCCCAAAAAAGTACTGATTAAACCCATCTCAACTCTGCAAGATTTTGGTTTTCACTTGTTAGCTTGAAAAACAAATTAAACCCACATCAAAAAAGGGAAAAATAAGAGGTTGCTTCCCGTTTGAGTTCTTCAAGAATCTTCAAATCTCAATAAATTTTACAGAAAGATCAAAATATTTCTAATATAATTGAAATTCTTGTAATAAAAAAAAGTTCTAAAATTATCTTATAGTTAAAAAGATAGATTATAGATATGAAAAGCAATTTGACCTCCGCAATAGTTCGAACGCCTTCATCCATATCTGCCTTAGAACCTAGAAACATGTCCCAACGTCTTTGCTTCCAACTCCATGGCGTTCAACAAGCAACCTCTAGAGATCTGCTGTGATGGCCAAATCAACCTCCTTCACGAAAAATAGGCATCCTCCATGGAAAACCTGATATCACAGACAGTGATAATATCAACACCTCCACCAATACAAGCACCTTGAATAGTGGCGATGACAGGTTTCCGACAATTCTTGATGGCGGTGATAGTGTCCTACATGAACGTCCAGGGTCTGAAGAAGTGTGCGGTGAGGGATGTTAGCGCTTTGAGATCAATCAATAATAATGCCATAATCCAAGACGTAACCAAAATTATACTCATGGGCACGTTCATATTCTTCAGCAATCAAGCCACGATAAAATGAATCTTATATAAAAGACATAAAAGGCATATTAGAAACTTCAAGGATACTTCTCATTCAAATAGAAGGTTTTGATTGTAGATTGATTTTAACAATGTAGCCTCATTGCAACTTGTCCAAGAGATCCAAAATATAGATAATTTCTGGGAATGGGAAGAGAACACAGTTGAACATCACCAAAGTTATCTGTAAAATCATCAAACCAAAACCAAATTTGTGCAATTTTGTCAAACCTAAACCAAAAACTCTTTTCTAAGCCCTAACAATCAGGAGCAGATCGCGTTCTAAGACCTAACAATCAACTATTTTCTAAGCCCTGAAAAACAATTTTGTTGATTCATGCTATGAAGAACAGATTGAGAGATAAGAGGAAGTCGTACCAGGAGCAGATCGCGAGGGAGAAGACCAGATGAAGAGATGAATTCATTAGGGATCCTTTGGGACTCAACGGGGAATGAATGGAGACGATTAGGGATCCTTTGGTTTCACGGGCCTGGTCCTTTGGTTGAGGAAGTTGATGGGTCTGAATCAATATTTTACATGTTAGAAATAAATCAAAAAGCTAGAAAAAGGAGGACTCAGGGTTGGTGAATTGCTGGATTCTAGAGATGACACGTAGGATATCCAACATCCTACTTATATATATATATATATATATATATACCCAAATGTTCTCTTAGTGTTGGGATGACTTGTGTAAAATAAATGATTGCAAAAGAGTCATAATGTTATATTGAGATAGGGGAATTATATAAAATGACTTATATGTAAATATGTAATAATATATGTATGTACTTTGACGATGAGCTTTCATGGTCTTGGACATATTCGAGACTTTCACAATTTGTTTAGCAGACAGATTGAGAAGATAGGATATCCTTTATCCGGTTGCAGCTTTCATGAAGGCTTTCATTAAAGAATCGAAAGAATCTACCTAGTCTAGGGCTGAAAAGGGGAGACAATAATATATTTCTTTATTTTAATTGTGTCATATCTACAATAATAAATGTAAAAAGTCAACATAACACTAAATATTTTAACACGTAGAATAATCTTTTGACAAGAAATTTATTAAGAGAAAATCAAATCTGGTAAGACAGATAAGAGATAAATGTATTTCTTTTATATATTGATTATATTAAATAAAAATTAATTGTCATAACTATTTCGTTTATATACTTTAATTATATATTAATTTTAATATGTTTTAATTGATTTATTTTATCATATATACTAAAATGTATTAAAATTCTCATAACTATTTCATCTATATACATTCATTCATAATAATTAAAAGAAGAAGAATATTAAAAGTTAGATCAATCTATATCTATATAAAAGTAAAACCTAAGCATCATGTCGTGGCATCCTTATAGATTAGGAATTGCTATAAGGATTTTTCTTAAAATTTCGATTTTCTTCAAAACAAGTCAATATGTTAAAGACATTAAAGTCTCTATATAAAAACTATATGTTTAGTTATGAGTGGATTATATTCGTCATTTTGCATAAGATTAACCTCTAGACTCTTCATAGCTCCTAGTACGACGCCTGACTTTCCTCCTCCCTATCGCTGGACATTTCAAATTTTCAATATCCATCATACATCCTTATTATAACATCTTTATCATCATTAGGGTCAAAAACTGAAGTAGCAGCAACCAACAAATATTACAATTACAGGGCAGCTCCTCACAAGTTGGTTGTAGAGATTATAACAATGCCATAGATCGGAGCCAATACCCTATGGATAAAAATCTAAATTTCTCCATTATTGGTCATATTGATCATAGATACTGGCTGATCGATTTCTTCACTTCCAGCTACTACTAAGTGAGGACATGAACCTCTATTCTTTATAAATCTCAGGCACAATGCCATTTTATCCTTCTTTTCAGAAATTTGTATGTATTGGTGTATGTTTCAATTATCCTAATTTTCCAAATGGGTTTGTGAAAAACCATTCTCCATTCAAACATGGTATGTCCAGAACTCCATATGCAACATTCACATGATTCAGGTACTATGCATATATGTAATTTTATGTTGCAATCTAATATATGCAAATTAGGTGCTTGATGAAATGCATCAATGGAATGCAATTTATTATTGCACAATTACTGATAACAATCATGGGTGGGTTTTATATGTATATGGAATTTTGTGTGATCGTGTTGCAAGAATGCAACCATGCATTTTGTTCTTCTGCTTGACTAAAATTCTAATACCAATAGCTAATACATTTTCCTATTTTCATGACATTGATTGTTTGTTCATCTAACTTTTATCTAAATTTTAGTACAAGTCTTTACTGTCTTGGTGCTAACTATTGACATGTAATAGTGTGAGTTTGGTAATAACTATTGACAAATATGCATTGATAGATTTGCTATGCGTAATGAACTTTAGGTATGAACTTTTTCTAGAAAATATTCTACCACATGGAGAATTTAAGCGGTGTAAATTGTATGTTGGCATTTGTAGTTTATACGTTATTCTGATTGATCTGCATGCTATTTATTGTATTTTATGCCCGAGGGTTGTATTTTAGAATGTTATAATTTCAAAGGTGAAGCAAACCTTAGAGCAACCTACCAAAAAGCTATTGGGCAAGGACTTAGTATAGATGAGTGGGTAAGCTATTGCATCTTTTGGTAGGTGAGTATCCCATTAGCATTCCGCATACAATTATGAGCTACATTTTGATATAATTCCATAACTAAGTTCTAATTTTGGTTATTTTTGTTGGTCCCGAAGGTGCTTAACAAGTTTGTAGAAGGGGGGGGGGGTTGAATACAAACACATAATTTTAAAGTTTAATAAATTGTTTATGGATAAATCAAATCACAATTTACAAGTTTGTTGTGGAATAAGATTAAGTAAAACCTAATCTAAACAAACTTAAGAATCACTAAGAAGGTTGCACTAGAAATAGAGAATAGGGGATTGGGAGAATATAGAAAACAAGGGTTTCTATATATTTAGAAAGATGAAGGACACACTCAGATGGAGTGTTGATATTTCTATTTATACCCTATGCATTAAATGCATGGCAGAGTACTTTACACGTGTCCTTCGTTGGTTGGTTGCATGAGTTTGACTTTAAGAGACATGCTTTCGGCCGTATGATGAACAGTGTAGTTGACAGAGTTGTTGTACGAGTTGCTGCAGAGGTATGTCTTTTCTAACAGTCGTACAATATGTGCAAGGATAAGACAAAAGAGACTTGAGGCATAATCTAAGTGATCATCAATCGCTGAATATCTCTTCCTTCAGAGATACAAAGAAGTTCAGCTATCTCTGAAGCTTTTCCTCAGGTTTCTTCGCGTGTGTAGATTTGTCTTGGCTTCACTGATATCCGCAGCAGGTCATGAGTAGACTTGTCTTTATTCAGCAACTTTGTCTTTGATTCAACAGTGAACACCTTTTGTCGCGAAACTTGTCATCAGGGATTACGTCTAACTGTTTACATTAGAAATCATCAGCAATATTGAACATACTCAGTATTAGATCGCTGATGGTGAAACACTAATACATATGAATGTTTACAAGAGAGATCATCAGCGATAGCTGAACAGACTCAGTATGATCACTGATGATGAAACACTGTCAGGATCTAAATTCTTAACAAGAATAAACACTCAGAAACAATATTAAAGGAGTTTGCGGAATAACACTTTAATATTCAAAGATCAATGAAACAGTGAATCAGAATAACAACTTGTAAACTTTATTGAATGGTTATAAAGCTACAAGATTTCACACACAACCTCAATATTGATGAACAGGCTCACCAATACGAATTCTACTTCTCTAGAACTAGGATTATAAACCTTGAGGTTGATTCTCTCTATGAAAACAAAAACTCAGAATTAATTCTCTAAAATTACAAACTATTCTATATATATACTGAAGATAAAAGATAATTACAAAAAATAAAAGATCTTCAGTATAATTTTCCATATTTATCTCCAAGCCTTCCATGATCTTCAATCAATACAGCTGTCATCCTTACCATATGAAGTCTTCATCTCATAAGCAGTATTAAGTCTTCAGCAGCATTAATACTTTGAGCAGTATTAAGTTCAGCAGTACTAACTACTAGCAGTACTAAAATTGCTTAGCAGTAGTAACTTCATTAAGCAATATTAATCTTGGTTAGCAACATTAATCTTTCTCAGCAGTAGTAACTTCAGAAGTAGTAACTATGTTGTGCTAGCAGTATTAACTGTACTTGATCAATTCTTTTAGTTCCCAACAATCTCCCCCTAACTTGACTTTTAGGAAGAGAAGTCAAGTTCTTCAATTTTAGTCTTCAAGATGCTTTCAACACTCCAGCTTAGTTTCCCAAATTCGGATCCAGACCCAAACTTTGATTGATTGTTCTTCTAACCACAATTCTGGCCATTTTTGATACCTTTGAACACACTAACTTTGCTTTCAGCATCCCATTCAGCTTCTCCTTGCTATGATCATACACTTTGTCCACTAGGTAGTATTCATGATAACAGTTATCTATAGTAATCATGTATACACCACAGTTTTCAAAGAGTATTCACTTTTCAATCTTCTTAAACCCATACTCATGATGTACATCCTTGATTAAAGTGTTTTCTATCTCAAGGTCTGTTAATACTTCTTGCACCATTTCTGCTGCTTCATTTAATTCAGCAGTATTAACAGTTTCTGCTGCTTGTTCAAACACACTTTCTGTTTCTACTGCTTTCTCTTTTACTGCTGCTATGCTTTCTGTTTCTGATGCTTGTTCAAACACACTTTCTGTTTCTACTGCTTTCTCTTTTAATGCTGCTATGCTTTCTGTTTTTGCTGCTTGTACATTATCTCCACTAACCCCATCAAACTCCCCCTCAACTTTAGCATCTTCCATGTTGGCATCAGCTTCTGACTCCCCCTTTTTGGGAGCATCAGTCACTGGTTTCCTTCTTCTGAGCACAAACTGTTTCTTCTTCTTTTTCTGGACCAATCTCTTCACCATTTTCTTCAGGTTGGCAATCTGTACTTGTTGAGACAGAATTATCAGTTTCAGCTCTTCTATGTCTTTTCCCTTCTTGATTACATCCATATTGATGTTGCCCATTGTTTCCATCAATTCAAGATAGTCATATCTGTCCTCACCTTCTCCAGGAGTGTGACCCCCTTTTGAAGGATCATGGGATCTTTTTGTAGTAGAGGTCTTCTGCCTAGCAGAAGCACCTGCTACCCCCATGGTTTCTTGGCACCTGGGACCTTTGGATGATTGCTCACCCAAAGTTGCCTTGGGGAAGGTCTTATTGATGTTACCACTAACCTCCTCTGTGCTAGCAGGAGTAGTGGCAGCCTTTGCACCCATATGCTCATTCATCTCCTCAATGAGCACCTCCTTGGGGTTGGGAGACACCCCTGTGGTTTCCCTATAGATATTCTCTAATGGAGAATTCTCCATTAGAGGGCTTAAAGGCTCTGTGGGTGAAGGTACAAGAAGGGAAGGAGCCTTCTTTACCTTTTTCCTGATGTATGTATTGGTGATTGGTGAAGTTGGTTTTTGAACAAGGGACTGAGGGATTGATATGGTGATTGAAGGTTGGGATTGGCTTTCAGTGGGATGGTCTAATGAGGGCCTTGACCCTGAAGCCATACCTTCTGGATTGTGGGACACCACCATCATTGTAGAGAACAATGGGGTGTCAACTCCTTTCGAGTCCAATGGAGATCTCTTCATATTTGAAAAGACCTTACCTTTGGGAATTTTAGGTACATATACCTCATCAAATTGAGGCATATCCGTCAATTCATTGGTTATAACTGCCTGGACAAATCTTGGGTACATATAAAAACTCTTTTTGTTTCCCAAGTTTGACACAAGGTCATTAAAAATCATTTGAGAAAAATTATACTTTCTGGCTGTGGCCAAGCAGACCAAAGTATAGGCAATGGGACTGCTGAACTCACTCCATCCAGTAGTCTTTTTGGAAATACAATGCATAAGGGTATGAACAAGAAAACGCCATTGGGTATAAAATTTAGCTTTTGAGAATTTGAAACCACCCAATTGGCCTCCATACCCCATTCTTGAAAGATTTGAGAACAAGTCCTCATTAGGAATAAAAGTAATACCTGCAGCATCGTCTAGTCACAGACAGATGCGAATCACCTCTTCAGAAACTGACAAGGGTTTGTCACACACCCTTGTCTTGATTATCTGCACACCATTTTCTGTGACTATAGTGGCATTTGCCCAAAATTGTCTTTGATGCTCTATGTAGATTGTTGGGGACACTGTAAGAGCATGGGCAATGTGACTGGACTTGAGAAAATCCACAATTTGATGGAATCCAACAGCTTGTTTAGGCTTATGTAGCATTGCAATCTCATTATGTTCATCAATGAACGCCATAGCTGCCATCGAGCTTGAGTATTCTGGACTGAAACACTTGGTGCTTGAGAGAAAAGGGTTAGAGAGCAGATGAATAGAAATCAAAGAGTCGTTATGAACTTTTAGGCGGGCAAAAAGGGTATTTATACGATTCGGGACATAAGCAGTATTAACTAACTAGCAGTATTAACCACTAGCAGTATTAACTAACTAGTAGTATTAACTGAGAGCAGTATTAACCACTAGCAGTATTAACTAACTAGCAGTATTAACTGAGAGCAGTATTAACCACTAGCAGTATTAACTAACTAGCAGTATTAACTTTGCACTGGCAGTATTAAAACTGCACTGGCAGCATTAACTATACTTACACTTTTTGAAGCTTGAGGTACGGTAATAACTTCCTGAGAAAGAAGTTAGTAGCACCAAAGAATAAACCAATAACAGGTATGAAAACACTTTTTAAAACATGAGCTTATTCAGAGTTGATCATGCCCACACTTGTGACCAAGAAAGTGAATCTACCCACATCAAAAGCTTTAGTGAATAGATCAGCAAACTGGTTGTCAGTATGAACTTTAGCAACTTGAATTAGCTTCTTTTCATTACAATCTCTAATAAAGTGATACCTGATCTCAATGTGCTTTGTTTTGGAGTGCTTGACTGGATTGTTAACAATGCTTATAGCACTGCTATTGTCAATGAAGATTGGAGTGTGAAGAAAGGTTACCCCATAGTCCAACATTTGATTCTGAATCCATAGAACCTGAGAGCAGCAACTTGCAGCAGCAATATACTCAGCTTCTGTTGTTGATAAGGACACTGTGGTTTGTTTCTTACACTGCCAAGATACTAGTCTTGCACCCAAAAGTTGACATCCACCTGAAGTAGACTTTATATCCATATTAGCACCACCCAAGTCACTGTCTGAGTATGCAATCAAGTCAAAGTTGGATTCATAAGGATACCAAAGACCTAATCTAGGTTGCCCTCTTAAGTATCTGAAAATTCTTTTAACAGCTTGAAGATGTGATTGCTTTGGCTTGACTTGGAATCTGGCACACAAACACACTGGAAACATGATGTCTGGTCTTGAGGCTGTGAGATACATGAGAGATCCAATCATTGATCTATATAGATGGACATCAACATCCTCCCCCTCAAGATCAACAGTGATCTGTTTATGAGTCTCCATAGGATGTCTTTCACATATTTTGATTGACTTATGAAGATCCCATCTTTCTTCTGTTTCACTTGAAGCCCAAGGAAGAAGGTAAGTTCACCCATTGAACTCATTTTAAAGCTCTTGTGCATCAACTTTTCAAAGTATCTACACATCTGATCTTTTGTGGATCCAAAGATGATATCATCCACATAAATCTGAACAAGTAGGATTTCCTTCTTACTTCTTTTAATGAAGAGGGTCTTGTCAATTATTCCTCTTTCAAACCCATTCTCCAAGAGATAGGTAGACAGTGTATCATACCATGCTCTTGGGGCTTGATGAAGACCATAAAGTGCTTTCTTCAGTTTGTATACTCTGTCTGGATATGATGGATTTTCAAATCCAGGGGGCTGACAGACATATACTTCTTCATCAATTGTACCATAAAGAAAGGCACTCTTCACACCCATTTGGTATACCTTGAACTTCATGTATGAGGCATAGGCTAGAAATAGCCTAATTGCCTCTACCCTTGTCACTGGAGCAAACACTTCTTCATAGTCTATGCCTTCTTCTTGAGTGTATCCTTTTGCCACAAGCCTTGCTTTGTTCCTGATCACAATTCCTCTCTCATCCTTTTTATTCCTGAAAATCCACTTGGTGCCAATAGCTCTATGACCTTTTGGAAGGTCCACCAAGTCCCAAACTTCTTGCAATTTGAACTGCAGTAACTCTTCTTGCATAGCTTCTATCCAACTGGAATCTTTCATTGCATCATAAACCTTCTTAGGCTCAATCTGAGATAGAAAGCAAGAGAGTACTGTGTGTTGCTGATCCTGCAGCTCTTGAAGTCTGCTTTGATTCCTTGTTATCATAGGAGAAGAGATGTCTCCTATGACCAGCTCTGGAGGATGGTTCTTTTGAGTTCTAGTCTGATGACTAGGTTTTTCATTCATTCCCACATCTAGATTGGAATCATTTAAGTCAGCTGAGGGGATCTCATCAGCTGCTTCTGGCTCTTCATGCACTTGATTCTCCTCATCTCTTCCTTCTTCTTCACTCTGAATTGGTTCAGTCATAGTTTCCTTTTCACAGAACTCAACAGGCTCTATTGTAGGTATGGGAAAGATCACAGACTGAGGAATAATGTCTTGTACTTGTACTTGTTCATCCCCTGATCCTCCACTTCCTGAACCTGCTTGATAATCACTACTGAAACCCAAAGAGTTAGTTAGTGAATCAATGTCAAATAACCACTGAGGACCAGACCCAATAGGATTTGGTGTGTTCTCATTGCACTTGACATTGTCACTTTCCTCAATTATTCTAGAAGAAGAATTAAAAACTCTGTAAGCCTTACTCTGAGATGAGTAACCAACAAGAAAACCATCATCTGCCTTGCTATCAAACTTTCCTAAGTGAGTTTTGGTATTGAGAATGGTACAAGGACACCCAAAAGGTTTGAAAAATCCAATAAATGGTTTTCTTTTATTTAAAAGCTCATATGGTGTCTTGTTCTTAGGCTTAACTACTAGTACTCTGTTTTGGACATAGCAAGCAGTATTAACTGCTTCAGCCCAGAAAGTAATTGGTAGTTTGGAATCAGCTAACAGAGATCTAGCAGCCTCAATCAGTGTCCTATTCCTTCTCTCAGCAACACCATTTTGTTGTGGAGTCCTAGGAGCACTGTATTGCCTCTCAATTCCTTTTTCCTCAGAAAAGGTGTTTAGGTCATGATTTTTAAATTCAGTACCATTGTCTGACCTAATGACTTTTACCTTTTGATTTGTTTGGTTTTCAATTTTTAGAATAAAGGATTTGATCAGTCCACTTGTCTCATCCTTAGTCCTTAGAAAATATACCCAAGTAAATCTAGAGTAATCATCAACAATAACTAGGCAGTATGATTTCTTACCTATATTCATAACATTTGTAGGACCAAACAGATCCATATGCAACAACTGAAGAGAATTAGAGATAGTGTTTAACTCTTTGGACTTATGAGAAGTTTTGTGTTGTTTGCCTTTGAGACAGGCAACACAATGATCATCACATGAAAAGACTTTGGAAGGTAAAACTCTTACAAGGTTGTTTTTAACAAGTTTATTCATTGTTTTAAAGTTCATGTGACACATCCTTCTGTGCCAAAGTGATGATTCATCCAAAGAAGCTTTTGAAACAAGACAGTTAAGGGATGAATCTGTTGAAACACTTTCCATATCTAAGCAATATACATTATCCTTTCTTGGAGTTCTTAGTAATATCATTTTTTCATCAATTACCTTGAATCCAGGAGCAAGGATAATGCTTTCAGAATCAGTAGATAATATACTATGCTGTTTGTCACAAACCTGTGATACACTTAACAGGTTGTACCTTAACTGCTCAACATAGAATACATTTTCAAAGGTCATTTTACCTTTGGTTACATCCCCCTTACGACTGATCTTACCTCCATCTGGAGTATTACCAAAGGCAACATGCCCACCATCAATTTTCTTGAAATTCTTGAGGCATGACATGTTCCCTGTCATGTGCCTAGAGCAACCACTATCAACATGCCAGATGCTCTTCCCCTTGAGCTGCTGGTTGCCCTGTAAATAAGATTAAACAGTTAGTATTGATTGGGAACCCAAGCCAAAGTGGTCTTGGGTCTCCCTTTCTCATCAAAGTATTTACATTCCTTTTTGATGAGATTTTTAAACGCAGAGCACTCTTTATTGGAGTACTTTGTCAATATGATTGGTCTAGCGGCACAAACACTAGGAGCAGTACTAACTTTAGAAGTACTAACAGAGTTAGCAGCACTAACAGGTTTAGCAGTACTAACCTTGTTAGAAGCACTAACAGAGTTAGCAGTATTAACATTTGAAGAAGTACTAACCATGTTAGTTTTAGCAGTACTAATACTCTTGGCAGCACTAACATTGGTAGCAGTAGTATTGCTTCTAGCAGCACTATCATTGTCAGCAGTACTATTTGGTGTAGCAGTACTAACCGTTTTAGTGCATTTAGGAACCCACATATTGACACTTTCTTTAACAATCTTTTTCTTCATGTGGCTTTTAGATTTAACAGATTTCTTAGCCACATGGTTCCTTTCCTTCTTCCTATAACCCAAGGGTTTTTGCATAGATCTTTGAAAATTCATCCTTTGGTTTATAGGATTGAAATAATAGTATTTGGCAAGATGATTCAATTTGCCACAGATAAAACAAGGTTTTGGTCTATTGATTTTACTCAGATCAACCCCTTGTTTTTGTGCCCACTGATTATTCCAGTTTCTTTGATTTCCCCTCTTTTTATTATGATTTAGGGGCTCAGTCTTCTTATATGCACACTGTTTGCAAGGAACTGGATTCACAACTGTGGTATGTTTGTAATGGACCTTACCAGACTTTCCCTCTGTCTTCTCTATGTCCTTTGATTTGACCCAAATCTTTCCACATCCCTCATTGGTAATGATGTGATTCTCTAGGGGAATCTCACCACTCACATTGTTCTCCTTACTCTTACCAACCTCTTTCTCAGTCTTGTCCTCAACAACTACCTCATCTAAGGGATCTATCTCAGTGGCTCCCTCAGGCAAGACCTTCCTATCTTTGGTTTCTAGCAAATCTGATATAGGAGGAATGTAGTTGTTGTTGTATGGTGGTGGTGTGGTATTATATCTAATTCCTCTTCTCAATTTGTCATGAATCTGAGTTTGTAGTAAAGAGTCCATTGCTTTAGAAGCATTGGAAAACTTTTCCACATCAAGCTTAACCTTGGTTAGCTCCTCTCTCAACTTTTCACTCTCCTTTTTAGATTTGGTCAGTTGGAGTTCTAGATCCTTTTTCTCCCACTTCCAGTAATTGGTATCATATGAGTGTGGGAGTTCATTGGCTTGAAAACCTTTAATCTGTTCCTCAAACCTCTCAACAATTCTCACATAGTCTTTTATATCTTTTGCTAACCTCTTAAGGTCATCACTCATGTTCTGATTGTGATCTCTGTACCTTTTAACAGTGTCCATGCAAGTTTTAGAATAGAGAGTATAATTTACCTCAGTTGGGAGATCAGATACTTCTGCCATAAGAGCTTGATTTTGGATAGCCTCTTCTGCTTGATCACTCCAGTCAAACCCCATTCCTTGTTGAGAAACAAGGGCTTGAGCAGAGTTTCTGTTGTGATTGAAGCTTCCAGACTGAGCTTGTTGGTGGTTGCTGTTGTGAGACACTCCACATCTGCATTCCCTGGCAAAGTGTCCCTTCAGATGACATTTATAGCATTCCACCTTTGATTTATCAAAGCCTGCTCCATCTTCTCTTCTTTGGGAGAAGTTGTTCCTCCCAGTCCTCTTGATGAACTTCTTCACCCTCATGGAAAGCATGGCCATCTGCCATTTAATATCCATCTCTTCAAGATCATCAGGATGAAGTTGTTCCAAATCATCATTGATTAAAGAGGAGTTTCCATGGCTGGAAAGAAAGGCTTCAAACACAGATTCAGTGCCTTTTTCTTGATTTGCTCCATTAGCAGCATTAACTGATTCAGGGTTAGCAGTAGAATCAATTGATGCTGATAGAAGTGCAACATTATGAATATATCGAGAAGGTTTCTTCTTTGCCTCCACCTCAGCTTCAAATACTCTAAGGTCATTGTACAGATCATCAAGTTCTTTTTCTTCCAATTGTTCATTCTGTCTGAATGAAACAGTGTACATGGTCCATTCATCTCCAAGGGACCTTAAGAACTTTCTGTTTACATCATCTTGATCAATCTGTACTCCCATAGTAGCTAGTTCACCAATCAGCTTGTTAAACCTGTCAAAAGTTTGAGTCATGGACTCATTCTTAGTTGACATAAAGTTTTCATACTGTTGTTTGAAGATTGCATTTTGATTTCTCTTGGTACTTTTGGTACCAGAGAATCTCTTCTCTAGAGCATTCCAGAGCATCTGTGCATCAGTGCAATTGCTGAATTGGTGTCGATATTCATTGGGAATAGCCAAGAGCAGTGTACTCAAGGCTTTCATCTCTGTCTGCCTTATCTTCTTTTCTGCATCAGTCTTTGGTGGAGTTCTTTTTCCATCTGCACCAATTTTTCCTTCATCAGATTGGCCATTCTCAATGATGTCCCACATGGAGTAATCTGTGAGGAGAATGTATTGCTTGATTCTAATCTTCCACATGTCAAATTCATTAGATCTGAGCATTGGAACCTTTGAGACCAGAATACTGTTTGATTCAACTGTGTTTTCCATGATGAATAAGATTTCTGAGAATACTTGCTCTGATACCACTTGTCAGGATCTGAATTCTTAACAAGAATAAACACTCAGAAACAATATTAAAGAAGTTTGCGGAATAACACTTTAATATTCAAAGATCAATGAAACAGTGAATCAGAATAACAACTTGTAAACTTTATTGAATGGTTATAAAGCTACAAGATTTCACACACAACCTCAATATTGATGAACAAGCTCACCAATACGAATTCTACTTCTCTAGAACTAGGATTATAAACCTTGAGGTTGATTCTCTCTATGAAAACAAAAACTCAGAATTAATTCTCTAAAATTACAAACTATTGTATACATATACTGAAGATAAAAGATAATTACAAAGAATAAAAGATCTTCAGTATAATCTTCCATATTTATCTCCAAGCCTTCCATGATCTTCAATCAATACAGCTGTCATCCTTACCATATGAAGTCTTCATCTCATAGGCAGTATTTAGTCTTCAGCAACATTAATACTTTGAGCAGTATTAAGTTCAACAGTACTAACTACTAGCAGTACTAAAATTTCTTAGCAGTAGTAACTTCATCAAGCCGTATTAATCTTGGTTAGCAGCATTAATCTTTCTCAGCAGTAGTAACTTCAGAAGTAGTAACTATGTTGTGCTAGCAGTATTAACTGTACTTGAGCAATTCTTTCAGTTCCCAACAAACACTAATACATAATGTTAAACGTAATTTTCACTAAGTGTAGAAAAAGGTCATTATCAACTCACTGAGAGAAAATGGATCAACAATCTCCCCCTATTTGACGATAACAAAGTAACTATGAAGAAAATTACTTTTAAGTCAAAATGAAGGATAATCAGGACTCATAACATACATGTCCCAATTACTGATAGAGTTAAGTACTTCACTGAAATTTTCACTAATTCAAAGAAAGAGTTACAAGAGAGATGAAAATTATAAGTAAAAGTGAAGATCTAACTACTATAAATCTAACTAACAAATTACAAGAAAGAAAAATCTATTAGCTATCTAGATAGGATTTCAGGACCTTGATCATATAATCTGGTACTTCTCCTTTTTGTATTCGATCAGCTGATTCTTGTCGGATGCGAGTCTTGATTGGTTCAGTTGAAGGAGAGTAAGTACTCCATAAGCATAGAAGGTCCTGGAGATGACTTAGAGGGCAGAGAGGGATTTCAGAGACTCTTTGAAATACGAGCTGACCTTTATCATCTCTGAAGAAGATTCTAATAGGGTTCTTCAAAACTTGCCCTGGGATGAATGGACCACCAGGAGGTAGGGATAGATCAAGAACTGAGAGATCAGGAAGAGGCCTGAACAATGCTTCTTTTTAGAACTTGATGGAGGTGTCATTTCTTATCACAACGACGTTATCAGAGGAGGATGAGGCAAGCTTTCTCTTTACTTGTTTTCGCTTTGGAGGAAGAGCTGAAGGCACTTTCAGAATAGCAGTGACTCTGTTGATGAGGGCTCCAACGATTCGTTCAACATAGCCTTTGTATGTTGATTTAGATTTCTTCAGTGCTTCCTTGAACTCTAGTCATTCAAAGTAACCAAAATGTTTCAGTCTAGATACGAACATAGCTTTGACGCTTCCATCCTCTCTGGTTATCTCCATAGTCACTGAAGTTCGTTCCTTCTTCTTTCTCCCAGAGATAGTGATAGCGATGATCTTCATTGGGTCAGAGCGATAGTCTATCTTCTGTTTACACCAATCTATAGTGTTATCGCTGACCTCTTTTTCATTTGAACGCTTCTCTTTAATCTCTTTGAGCAAAGCAGCTTGAACCTTCACTGGATTCTTCTTCATCTTGTCATCTTTGAATAGAGATGAATGAACCTCAAGAGCTAGATTAGCGTCTTTTTGGCATTCAACAATTAGCTTTTCAACTTTGACAGATTCTTCGATTTCAACATGGGTCAGGAATTCAACCTCTTTAGGTAAGGATTGAGGAGGGATCGTTAGTCGATGACTCTGTACGTGAGAGATCATCTCTGTTCTTCTTTTGGTTCATCCTCTGACCATTGGGCTGGTCTAGAGGTCCTTCCTGGATGGAGCATGATTACATCATCTTCTTCTTCTAGTTCATCAACCTCATTGTAGGAGGTTGGGATTATTTGATCATCAGTTGTAAGAGCTGGGATTATTTGCAGTGAAGTTCCCTTAAGCAGGGGAGAGAACTGACTGAGTAAAAATTGAAAAAGGGAGTTAGTGTTTATTATAGGAGAAAAAAGATAAAGGATAGAATGAGAGAGGGGTTTGGCAGGAAAAGAAGGAGAGAGGGACAATGGATAGGCATACCTAAGAAGGATGCACCCCCACAGACGGTGATATGAATTTCAGGTTTCCCTCGGCAGCTATTCCCTTCTTCTTGCCTTGGGATGGGGTACCTGAAGCTTTATCCTTCTGTCTCCCTCTGGTTCAGTGATAACAATACCTTTCATCGCTGGCATTGATGACACGTTTGTGGCTGAGAACCAGAGAGACTGATCCACTTCATCATCATCTTCATCATCATCATCAGCGGCATTGTTATTTTCTTGATCAAGGAGATCAAATTCTTCTTCATCATCATCTTCTTCTTCCTCATCCTCTTCTTCTTCATCATTTAAAGCAAGGGAAGAAGAGGGAGGGGTTGGATCTTCTCTCGATGAATTTTCGTTGTATAAATTGTATCTTTAAGACTTCTAGCCTTGCTTATTTTAAATCAAAGTTATCTTGAGTTTACCCTTAATTGGGCGTATCGCGTGTTTTAGCCAAGCTCGTGTGTTAAGTCTTGATTTTGGAATAGAGAACCAGTGGCTTACGCGGGTTACTTCGCGGCTTGCAAGCCGCGGTACAAGCTACGTAACCCATTTTCCGTCTTCCATCCCATAAACACAAGCGGGCTATGCCGCGGCCTAAAGTCGCGGCATAAGCCGCGGGATTACCCTGATGCTCTTAGACGGGTTTCTTTCCCTTTTTCTCATTTATTTCCCATCTACCTTCTCTATCTCTTTCTCAAAATCATTTACACTTCCAAGATTAGATACTAGGGTTTCACCAAGCCCTATCCACCATATTTATTGCTAGAAGTTGGGTGTATCAACTAAGGATTCAAGATTTGGGCATTAAATCACCATCTCCATTTTCTCCAAGAGGTTAAGCTAGGGTTTTGGGTTTTCTTCAAAACCCACTTGGTGAGTTCATATTTCTTTTCCTTAAAACTTTATACACATCAAAGCTAGACTTTTGAACCTATTATCATCTCATTGTTTACATTATGTGGTTTATAAGATTTTAACCTAAAAATGGGGTTTTTGGAGATTTTAGGGTTCTTGCTATTTTACTAAATGGAAGGGTTCCATCCTATATGTTGCAAAATAAAGTATCACTTGAACATTTATGTGAGATACTTGAAAGAATGTATATAATCTCATTTTATGATTTTCATTCTTATCAGCAGTTAAACTTGGAATTTCATATTTGAAAATAAATGGTATTGAGGACTTTAAGTTTAACTATAGTTGGTCACAAATGAAATTGTGACAAGTCTAGACTATTACTAGTGGATCCATAGGTATTGAGTCGGCTTATGTTTGGGATGTTTTTCCCCTTTGTAGCTAGTTGAGACATTGGATCCTCGGAGGCCACTTGGTACGGTTATGTGGGACCGGTTACTAGCCATGGATTGTAAATGTAATCCTAGTGAACGCGTATGACTTGGTTTCCTCGGGTGCCGTCCCCCACATCTTAGTATGGACCAACGTTGTTCGTGGCCATGGTTTCCAAGTATTTAACTTATAACTCAGATTGTGGCTTACTTTTGTGTTTTACTACAATCCTTGGTAAATTGGGTATCCCCCGTCATCGCAAGATGTAATTTTGGACCGAAAGGTCCTTAAGTGTTTAATATTTCAAACTGTAAACTTAACTCTCTTGAAAAGGTTTTTGTAACACCCTAAAAATAGAGTAATTTAAAATTCGAAAATTTGGCAATATGACGTTTGTTTTTGGAATAAACCACCCAAAAAGGGTAAATGTATAAAGCATTTACAAAAAAACCTGCGAACGAATATGGAATTCAACAACAAACTAATCTAAACATTTACTATCTAGATTACATCGGTTGTCAACCCAAAATCACTAAAATAAAGGACTTAATTAAATGCTCATCGTCAAATACTAATCACATCAGAAATGCCTCAAATCCATGCTCGTCACTCAAACCCTTGGCAACCCACCGCTAAGGGAACCTGTTATACACATCATTTGAGAAAAAGTGTTAGGCTTAAAGCCTTGTGAGAACATACAGTTTATAATTTGAAGAAATATAAGCAATTGTAACGAAAGGAAATATTTTCAAGAAAGTTGAGTTTACAATTGAAATCTTTGCTACATAAGGACTGTTCGGTCCAAAATTCATCTTGCGATGACAAATGATACCCGTTTTACCAAGGATTGTAGCGGAACACAAAAGTAAGCCACAATCGGAGTTATGAGCTAAATACTTGGAAACCATGGCCACGAACAACGCCGGTCCGTCCTAAGATGTGGGGGAGGGCACCCGAGGAAACCTAGTCATACTCGTTCACTAGGACTACATTATGATCCATGGCTAGTAACCGGTCCCACATAACCGTACCAAAGGCCCTCCGAGGATTAAATGCATCCATAGATACAATGGGGGAAAAGATCCCAAAAAAATAAGTCGACTCAATACCTTGTGATCCACTAGTAAAAGTCTAGACTTATCACAATTTCTTTTGTGACCAACTATAGTTAAACATATTGTTCCGAATAACATTTATCTCTAAAATGCATTTCCAAGTTTAACTGCTGATAAGAATAACAATCATAAAATGAGATCTTATTCATTCTTTCAAGTACCTCACCAAAATGTGCAAGTAATACTATGTTTTACTACATATAAAAAGGAACTCTTCACTTTAGTTGCAAAATGGGTGGAAACCCTAAAATCTCCTAAAACTCAAGTTAGGTCAAAATGTAATAAACTTTAATCCAAAACCACAAGGAGATGTATAGGAGATTAAAATGTAAGTTTTGATATGTATAAGGTTTAGAAAATGATAGTAGGAACTCACCAAGTGGGTTTTTGAAGAAAACCCAAAGCCTAGATTTTGATCCTTTGGAGAAGATGACAATGGAGATGGTGGTGAATCTTCCAAAACTCGAATCCTTAGGTGAATCTCTTAACTTAAGCAATAAATGAAGTAGATGGAGGTTGAAACAAACCCTAAGATGAAGTAAATGAAGAGGGAGAAGTTTGGGAGAGAAACTATGGAGTAAATGAGGAGAAAGAAATGAATTTGGGGATAAATTCCAATTTAACCCGTTCAGGGCCTCCGTGTGGGTTATGGCACGTCCTAACTCACGTCGTGACACGTGCCAACCCCTAGAACTTCAACCGGACAGTTCTCCGCACGAGTTATGGTGCGGCTCAACTCGCGCCACGATACGTGTCGAGCATTGACTTCAACAACTTCAATCTGACCAAAAATCCAAAAGTCAGGGTGTTACAATCCTCCCCAACTTGGAGATGATTTCTTCCCCCGAAATCCCAACTACTCGAAGAGATGAGGATATCTACGCTTCATATCCTACTCAGCTTCCCACGTCACATTGGCTCCCCGATGATGCTTCCATTGCACTTTGACCATCGCGACCTCCTTGTGACGAAGCTTCTTTGACTTTCACTCCAAGATAGCTTCGGGTTCTTCGACACAACGATTACCTTCATCCATTCTTATCTCGGAAAGGGGAATGACGCTTTCCTCTCCCGCCAAACACTTCCGAAGATAACAAATATGGAACGTGTTGTGGATCCCGTTCATTTCCGGTGGAAGTTCCAATTGGTAGGCTTGCAAACCCACACACTTTAGCACCTTGAATGGGCCCAGGAAACGAGGACTTAACTTCCCACGTTTTCCGAACCGGATAATGCCCTTCCATGGCCACACTTTTAGCATCACACGGTCGCCCACTTGAAACTCCATCGTCCGTCTTTTCTTATCGGCGTAATTCTTCTGCCGATCCTGAGCTGCTTTCAACCGTTCCCGAATGCCTTTAACTTTATCGGCCGTCTCTTGCACAATTTTGGGTCTGGAGAATTGTTTCTCTCTCGCCTCTAGCCAACACACGGGAGTTCTGCACTTTCGCCCGTTTAAGGCCTCAAACGGTGCCATTCCAATACTCGAGTTGTAGCTATTGTTGTAAGCAAACTCCACCAAAGGTAGGTGAGAGTCCCAACTACCCCCAAAGTCGATAACACAAGACCTTAGCATGTCTTCAAGTGTTTGGATCGTTCTCTCGCTTTGACCGTCGGTTTGTGGATGGTAGGTCGTACTCAACTTCACTCGCGTATCAAGCTCCTTCTGAAAGCCATCCCAAAAGTTCGAAGTGAACTGACAATCGCGATCCAACATGATCGACAAAGGTACTCCATGCCTCGATACCACTTCATCGATGTAGAGTTTTGCTAACTTGTCCATCGGCAAGGTTTCGCGCATAGCCAAAAAGTGAGCGCTTTTAGTCGATCGATCGACTATTACCCAAATGGTATCGTGACCTCGAAGAGTTTTAGTCAACTTCGTCACGAAGTCCATGGTAATATGGTCCCACTTCCACTCGGGGATCTCTAAGGACTTAAGACTCCCATACGGTCGTTGATGTTCGGCCTTCACTTGTAAGCACGTCACACAATGCTCCACGTAACGCGCCACATCCAGTTTCATTACCGCCCACCAATAATGTAACTTAAAGTCCCGGTACATCTTTGTACTTCCCGGATGAATGGAATACTTGGAATTGTGGGCATCCTCAAGAAGTAGTTCACGATTACCCCCAACCTTGGGTACCCACACACAACCGTTGAACAGTTTTACCCCACAACTATCTTCCATTAAGAGCAAACATTGCTTTGTCATGAGTTTGTCCTTGAGATTTTCTTCCAACAAGGCTTCTACTTGAGATGTCTTGATCTTCTCACCAAGACTTGACACCAAATCGATTCTCGAAAGGGTAGCCCGAACACTTCCACTATAGTCCTTCCGACTTAACGCATCGGCCACTACGTTCGTCTTACCGGGATGGTAAAGTAACTCACAATCGTAGTCTTTGAGTAACTCGAGCCACCGCCTTTGCCTCATGTTCAGCTCCTTTTGATCAAAGACGTATTTCAAACTCCTATTATCTGTGTAGAGTGTACATTTCGTGCCATAAAGGTAATGCCGCTATAGTTTCAAGGCGAACACCACCGCCGATAACTCCAAATCGTGGGTAGGATAATTCTTCTCGTGAATTTTGAGCTGCCTAGAGGCGTAGGCGATCAATTTGCCTCGTTGCATCTACACGCATCCTAATCCCATTTTCGAAGCATCGCTATAGACCACGAAGTCTTCAGACCCTTCGGGTAGCGACAAGATTGGAGCTTCACACAACTTCTTTTGTAAAGTCCGGAATGCCTTCAACGCCGTCAAGGAAGAAGCGATTTTCGAAAAGTCTTGAATAAATCTCTGGTAATATCCCGCCAAACCCAAGAAACTTTGGATTTCAGACGGACTTTTGGGAGGCTCCCAATTCATCATAACTTCAATTTTGGAGGGGTCCACTTTCACTCCATCTTGAGTGATAACGTGACCCAAGAATTGAACCTCTTCCAGCCAGAAGTCGCACTTGGAGAATTTGGCATACAAACTCTCTTTTTTCTCAACACTTCTAGAACCTCACGAAGGTGTTGCTCATGTTCCAACTCGCTCTTGGAATATACAAGTATGTCATCAATGAACACGATGACCGACTTGTCGAGAAACAGTCGGCACACCTTATTCATCAAATCCATAAACACCGTCGGTGCATTAGTTAGGCCAAACGACATTACAAGGAATTCGTAATGGCCATAACGTGTTCTAAAGGTCGTCTTCGAAACGTCTTCTCCCTTCAACTTCACTTGATGGTATCCCGAATGTAAGTCGATCTTGGAGAAACACCCCGCTCCTTGGAGTTGATCGAATAAGTCGTCTATCCTTGGAAGCGGGTACTTGTTCTTCACCGTTGCCTTGTCCAACTCACGGTAATCGATGCACATTCTCATTGTGCCATCCTTCTTTCTGACAAACAAGACCGGAGCTCCCCAAGGCGACGAGATCGGTCGTATGAAACCTTTCTCCAAAATCTCTTGGAGTTGAGCCATCATCTCTTGCATCTCCGTTGGCGTCAATCGGTAAGGGCTCTAGCAATAGGAGCCTCTCCTGATACGAGGTCAATCCGAAACTCCACTTGACGATCGGGTGGTAACCCGGGCAAGTCATCCGGAAAGACGTCGGGAAATTAACACACTATCTTCACATCTTCAAGCTTTAACTTCTCGAGTTTGGCATCGATCACGTAGGCTAGGAAATATGAGCATCCTTTCACTAAGCACTTACACGCCTTTATTGCCACATCGCCTTTCCTCTTCTCATCATAGATCACAACAACTTCACCACTTGGATCGGGAAGTCGGATTAGTTTCTTGGAGCATACGATCTCGGCATGATTGTTCGCTAACCAATCCATGCCGACCACCACATCGAAACCTCCAATAATCATTGGCATCAAATCAAACGGGAATTATCTCCCTTCGATTCCGAGAGTACACTTTTTCAGAACATCGCGGATCAGAACATGACTACCATTTTCTATTTCTACCACTAACGCATTCTCTAACTATTAGTGGGCACAACAAGCTTTTGACGAAACAACTCAGATATAAAAGAGAAACTGGAACCCGAATTGAACAATACACGAGCAGGTACGGAGTTTAGAAGAATCATACCCGATACCACATCGGCGGATGCCTTGGCCTCATCGGTCTTCATCTAAAAAGCTCGACCCGGAACCCTAGGTGGGTTCTCTATATTCTCTGGCGCACTATCCGACTTGAGCTTCGGGCAATCTCTCTTCATATGCCCCGGTGCCTTGCACTCGAAGCAGATAAGCCCTCTGATCGGGCAATCTTTGGTGGCGTGATCAGACTTTTCACACTTGCTGCATGGTTGAGGAGTGGGGTTACAGTTGCCATGGTGCTTGCTATGGCACCTCTGTCACCATCTAGCTTCTTGATAACCATTGAAGCTTCGGTTTCCGAAAAAAGGTCGAGTTCTCTTGGGAGGTACGGAATTGCTCTCCCACTTTATCTTGTCTACGGCCACCACAGTTTTCTCCGGTTTACCCCTCGTGTAAACCTCTTCCATAAATTGCGCCTCCTCAATTATCTCACGAAGGTTAGAAGCCTTCGAGTTGCGGACCATGGACATCATGTCCGCCGGCAAACCCTTCAGATAGGCCTTTATCTTCTCCTTTTCAATTGAGGCCACATGCCCCACTAACCCCAACTTTTCCATAAATTAACGGGTATACTCCATCACCGTCAAGCTTCCTTTCTCAAGTGGTCGGAACTTGATTTTGATGCGGTCCAAAGCCCTCTCACTGCAGTACTCCTCTAAAACCTTCTTCTTGAACTCGGCCGAAGATAATTGAGCCAGAACAGTAGAGGAGAGGGTGGATTGGGTGACGTTCCACCAAGTGAGAGTCGTGTCTCTGAGTATCTGAGAGCCAAACCTCACTTTCTGATCATCCCCACACTCAGATGAGCGAAAGGCTTGCCCGATTCCTTGGATCCATTTTATGCAAGGTACCGGATCTTCAGAACCAGAGAATTGTGGCGGTCTACAACACAGAAAGTTCTTATATGAGCAAGTTCTCTTGCCTTGCCTTGCCTCTACTGTTATTGGCTCCTCGGTTCGGATCACATGACCCGTACCACCGGATCCAATCACCTCAATGTTTTCTGCCATCGTCTCATTCCTCCGATTGCTCACGTCACGATCCTCGATCACTTTCAGAAGAAACTCTTTTTTCTTGGCCACAGCTTCACTCATCGTCAACATCATGCTGGCCATCATCTCGGATTGGGAATTTTCATCCCGGATGACTGGGTGGGACGAAGCCAGGTCTACTCGCGGAATGACCTCTGACCCTCCACCTAGCACTGGTTGAACAGATGGGCGTACAGTGACCTCAGCCCTACCCGGCTGATCAACAGTTGAGGTTGTCGCCTCGACACCATCTACTCTTGTACGCGATCTACCGCGAGTACTCACCATACTGATCTGCTACACAGGACAGAGAAAGAAATAAGAGAGAGGTAGGATAAAACACGAATGACAAAGTACTACCATATTACCAATTGTCATAGTAACGGTACTTCAAGCACACTCACGTAAAACATCCTCATAATAACATTAGCTAAGTGAGATTCCGAACATATAATACATAAAGGTTCTCATTACCATCGCCACAACGCTCGATAAACATAATTTCCGTCGACTCTAAGACTAACCCATCTTAGAAGTTCTACCCAAACACACAATCAATGTTTAACATACTCAGTCTAAGTCTAGGCATCTTACATTCATGCCTAGTTCACTTAAACTAGAGCTCTGATACCAACTTGTAACACCCTAAAAATAGAGTAATTTAAAATTCGAAAATTTAGCAATATGACGTTTGTATTTGGAATAAACCACCCAAAAAGGGTAAATGTATAAACCACCCTGACTTTTGGATTTTTGGTCAGATTGAAGTTGTTAAAGTCAGTACTCAGCGCGTGTCACGGCGCGAGTTGATCAGCGTGGAGAACTGTCCGTTTTGTAAATGCTTTATACATTTCCACTTTTTGGGTGGTTTATTCCAAATACAAACGTCATTTTCCCAAATTTTTAGATTTTTAAATTACTCTAAATTTTAGGGTGTTACAAGTTGGTATCAGAAGATGTAATAAAAGGTGAAGACAAGGTTTGAAAGTTTTGGAAGTTAGTTAAAGTTTGATGATTTAAATGTTTGAGAAGATTATAGCAAAGTTTGTTGTGCTAAAGAGAATGGTATTGTTGTAAACAAAGAGAGATGGATGAACTGAGAAGAAGAGCAACCATTACAAGTGAAACTTGTGAAGGGCTGAGAAAGACAAATTCACAAATCTTTGCTGAAAGAGATTCCTTGAAAGATAAAGTCTTCAGTCTTGAGGTTGAAATCAACATGATGAAGGAGAAAGAAACCCAAGACAAAGACAACGTAAAAGCACAAGATGAGATGAAGAAGATTGATAAAAAGAGAAAAGATTTTGAAAAAGAAAATGCTGATTTTCAGAAGAAGATGAATGAACTGAAAGAAAAGATCTCTCTAGATGAAAAGAAAATGGAGAAAGAAAGAAAAGAGTTTGCAAAGAAGTTTTCTGAATTCTCCAGAAAAGCTTTTGAAGAGAAGAAAACAGTAGAGCTTAAATGTGTTAAGCTTTCTCAACAAGTCTCAAACTTTGAGAAAGTAATCATTATGGAGAGAGATAAGTTTGAAAAGGAGAAAAAGATTGTTGAGCAAAAGTGTATAAAGAAATATTTTGAGAAAGAAAAGAAAGCATTTGAAGCTGAGATAAAGGAGCTGAATGGAAAGCTATCTGAGCTGTCAACAAACATTCAGAAGGAGAAGAAAACCAAATCTGAATTATATAAGAAGTTTGATATACTGTCAAAAGAAATAAGCTGTCTGTCTAAAAGGATCAAAGAACTTGAGGAGATCATGTTCAAGGTGAAGCTGACTGAGCACAAGACGCCAGAATCAATTGCTCAATCACCAAGAGATGATCCAACTGCATCTGAATGTTCATTCAAATCAGCAACAAGTTCAATTTTCACTAATGTTTCTAATAATCATTTGTTTGATGTAATTGATAATCATACTTCTGAACATAAAGACCAAATTCGTCCTTCTAACCTTTTTTATGACAAAGATGTTGATGGTTCAGGTACAATCAAGAAGAACAAGTCTCAGAAGAAAATGACTTGGAGAAAGATAGATGAGAAAGATAAAGAAAATTGGTTTTGGAAAGTTAAAGGATCTTCGGAGGAGAAGAAGAATGAAGATAAATCATTTGTGCATGCATCCAATGCTAAAAGGAACAGTGTTTCTAAAGGTAAAACTTTTGGCAAACCTGATCTGGTTTACACTATAAATCAATTGATCAAGTTAGCACAAAAGAAAATTTGTTGTTCCTACTGCGGTTCAAATGATTTTGTAAAAAAAAAATATGAAAATAGCTGGTATGGTTCTTACTATATTTCTCCTAATAGAACTGCAACTAACACATCAGGACCCAAATACCAGTGGGTAACAAAAGCTAAACCTGTGTTGCAGGCAAATAAAGATTAAAGGGGAGAAAGAACCAAGGCTTCTGAATAAATCAGTTAGAACCCATGCTTCAAAGAACTATGGCTTTTGGACAATACAGTTCAAGACGCACTTCAATGTCAAAGAATTTGACTTCTGAATTTACTTTAATCCTAGTAATTCAGAACTCGGTTTCATGATTAAGGATTATGGAAATGTTAAGAGGGAGCTAATATGTTTTATATTACTACTGATATATTTTCTGATTTTTCAGGGGGAAATTTATCTTAAGGAAAGTTATTATTCTCACCAGAGAATAAATGACTTTGGTTTCTGGTTACATCAGATCAGAATCCGGTCTTAATTGGTAAATTTGAATATTACTATTCTCACCGGAGAATATGTAATCATGGTTTCTGAATAACTTAGTTCAGAACCCGTACTCAAATGTTTTCTTCTGAAGGATGCTAATCAGATAAAATCTTTTTTCTAGAAGTTTTTAATTTGAGGGGGAGTTATGGAAGTTAATTGTTTTATTTTTTAGGAGGAGGAGATAATAGTTGGTTATACTTTCATTGTTATATTTTTCTAATAACTTGAATTTTTACAGGTATCGAGGGGGAGGATATCTGAATTTTTGTCAAGGATACTTAACTGAAAATATTCATTTCAGGGGTAGTTAAGAAGGTATATATTTCTAACCCTTATACTCTATCATTTGCTGAAAGAAGAACAACTTTCACTTGTGAAAAATGGTTTCTTAAATGTTCAAACCTGTTAGAGCATGTTTATGTTGGATACAAGATCATGAAGATCAGAGCTCAAAGTAAAAGAAGTCAAAAGCTGAAAAGTCAACTCTCAGTGAAAGTCAAAGTCAAA
Source organism: Arctium minus (assembly GCA_954870635.1). NCBI lineage: Eukaryota > Viridiplantae > Streptophyta > Magnoliopsida > Asterales > Asteraceae > Arctium > Arctium minus. The sequence goes on along the minus strand of OX941086.1, from coordinate 92,704,074 downwards.
GTGTAATAAAAGTCAAAGTCAATTTTAGTTGTATTTGTTTTGTTTCTTCATATTCGTTGATGGTATAAATAGTTTTGTTTTTGGTGTTGTAATATAGAGATGTATTGAAAGAGTTTTGTACGCATTCTGAGTGGGAGGGTTTTAGAGAGAGAAAGAGAGAAAGAGAGAAACAGATTTGTAATACTTTGATTTGTGAATTGAAATTGAAACAGGTAGTTTTACTAATCTTGTTTGTGTTGTTGATTGTTTGTAATTAGAAACTTGAATCAGGGACACACAATTGGTATCAGAGCTGATCCAGATTGAAATCAAATCAAGAAATGTTGTCGACACTGTTTCATTGAAGTCCAGATTTGATTTTGAGTGTTTATGTGTTTTAGAGTTTGTAATTGATTGAAATGAGTTTGTTTAATGTACTAGAACGAGTTTGTATAATTTGATTAGTCAATAGCACTGTAATTTTCTTGAATTTTCGAAATCTGTCAAGTTTGAGTTTCACGAGTTCGTCGTACACTGTAATGGATCAAATTGTATCGATTGTTGATTTTTGTTGAAATTCTTTGATAGGATTTTGTTCTAGGTGTGTAAGTGATCGATCTGTCAAAGTTTCAGATTGAAATTTGAGATCTGGATGGGTCTTTAGTCGATTCAGAGGTGTTTTTCTTCGAAAAACTCAAGAACTCGCAGACTTGTTAAAGAACTCGCAAGACTCATCTTAAGAACTCGCAAAGTGTCAAGAATTCGTAAACGTTGAAAGAATTCGCAGAAAGCCTCAAGAATTCGTTGATATCATCAGATTTATCTTTGATATTTCTGAAAATTCTTAAGGACAGAATTCGCAGTACTCTGTATTGCAAAAAGCATAGAATTCGTAATTGGGTCTTTTGCGAATTTCGTAGAATTCGCAGAGGTTTAATTCGAAAAAGTTTAAGTTCAGAATTCGCGATTGTCTTTATTGCGAATTGTCCAAAATTCGCATTACTGAGTGTTGAGAATTCTAAGAATTTGCATTACTCTGTTTTGCGAATTGCTCAGAATTCGCAGTTTTTCGAGATTTTTTTTAACAAGGACAGAATTCTTAGAAGAGTAGTCTACGAATTCTTAGTATTTTACGTAAAGTAGTCTACGAATTCTTAGTATTTTACGAAAAGATTTGAAAATCTTCTAAGTGTAGGATTCGTAAGTCTCTGTCTTGCGAATTCTATCACATTCTTTCTTGTGAATTATGTTTGTTTCTTTTAGCTTGCGAATTTCTAATTCAAATCTTGCGAATTCCTTGTGTTTTTAAATGAATCCTACGAATTCTTTGTGATTCTAGTGTACCTTGAGAATTCTTTGTATTTCTAAGTGTATTCTATGAATTATAGACTTAGTGAATTTCAGAAATTCCTTTGTTTAGTTCATTTCAGTGTTATTCAATATTTTTGTGATTTCTATTGGACTAACGGCCAGTTTCAAGTTTCTTATTGCATATTTTTGAAACAGGATGACTTCAAGAGAAGCACTGGCTATTGGGTCTGATGTCAAGCCTCCTGTTCTATTCAGAGGTGAATACGAACAGTGGAAGGATCGCTTCCTTGATTTTGTGGATCGACACACAAATGGAGAAAACATTAAGTCGTTTATCACAGATGGTCCTTTCAAGATTCCTACTACTGAAATTCCTGCTCCAAATAATGGATCAGATGATGATGAAGTTCAGACAAGGACAATTGAGATAGAACAAGTTCAACTCACTTACGCTCAGAAAAATCGATTAAAAGCTGATAAACAAGCCAGATCTCTTCTGCTACAGAGTATCCCAAACGAGATCTATATCAAGATTGACAGTTACAAAGATAATGCCAAATCTATGTGGGATCAGCTACAGAAGATGATGTTGGGTTCAAAGGTAGGCAACCATATGAAGGTAGCAAACTACATAAACAACTACGAAGAGTTTAAAGCAAAAGAGAATGGAAGTCTGGAGTACACTTGTGAACAGTTTGTTCTTCTTCTGAATGAGTTGTCAAAGAACAAGGTTAAGAAGAAGCAGATTGAGAACAACGTGAAGTTCCTCAGCATCCTGCAACCAGAATGGAAGAAACATACACGCAGGATGAAACAGATGAAAGACTTGAGTGATATACCTCATCATGAAGTCTACGAGACTTTACGACAGAATGAGGAAGAGGTGGAAGATAAAAGAGCTGAGAAAAAGAAAGCTGAGAAGGTTGTTGATCCTATAGCACTTGTAGCTGGATAGAAGGAAAAAGAAAAGAAAGAGAAGAAGAAAAAGAAGAAGATAGTCATTTCTAGCTCTGAGTCTGATTCTGAATCCGATGGTGATGATGGGTGTTGGATCAGTAAATTGTATTTAAGATTAAATTATAAATGGGGTCTAGTTTGTAAAAGTATTTAATACCTTAGGGGGTATTTTAGCTAATAGTTAGTAATTAATTAGGTCATGTTGACCTAAGTATAAAAGGTTTATTTTCTAGAATTAGGTAAACAATAAGGTGTAGAACAGAACAGAGGAGGCCATATTTTCTCTATATTGTACACGCACGAGGTATCTTCTGTACACCAAGAACACACACACGTATTTATCTGAATAATCAAGAGATCATTGGTATGTTGTTTGATTTATTTATCTCTTGTTCTTTAATGTGTTGTGTGATTATTAATCAACTATAATCTGGGTTCAACAAGTGATATCAGAGCCAAATAATCAAGCATTTTGGATTAAAACAATTTTTATCGATAACTTACTGTGTGAAAATCGATTTCACGATTTAATGTGTCTTTATGCTTAAAATCGAATTGATTATGTGTGTTTTTTGTTATTGAACATCATCTGATTGCCTAATTCCACTTAAAATCACAAATCAATTGGCTTTTGATGATCTTTGAGAATTTTGGTCTGTATATTGTCGAGTACTGCTCCATTCAAATTTTGTGATCAAAATTTATTCTTAGTCATTGATTTTGATTGGGGTTCATTCGTAGTATGTTTATGGATTATGGTATGATTTTTACACTGTGCTTTAACCTTTGGATGAGTTTTCTGGATTTAAAATCGAGTAGAGGGTCGAACAATTGAAGAACACGCCAGATTTCCAGTTTGCGCCAGATTCAAGTGGACTTTTGCGCCAGTCTCTCTTAGCGCAAAAGTGTATTTTGCGCCAACCACTCTTCGGTCGATGGAGACACCGGTCCACACCGGTCGGGGGCGACAACGGTCTCCCACACACCGGTCGCAGCTCACACCGGTCACAAGACACCGGTCTCCCACACACCGGTCGGCCTCAAGACCCCGGGTTTTCGCCATCTGTTCTTCGCGCAAAACCATCTTTGCGCCATCTTCTCCTTGAGCATATCTGAGTTTCGCGCTATCTTCTCCTAGCACAAATTAGTCTTTTGCGCCAGATCCTCAGCTCAAGTTGAATTTTGCGCCATCTACTCTTAGCGCAAAGTCTCTTTTGCGCTACTAACCTTAGCGAGTTTCTGATTTTTGCGCTACTATAATTTGCGTCACTGTTCCTAGCGCAAACTGTCTTTTGCGCTACTGCTCCTAGCGCATTCTGTGATTTGCGCCAGGTTTTCTTATTTTCATTTTTCAGTATTATTCTGTATTTATTTGATTTTATCTATAGGTGTTTTGTGTTTTATACTGTTTGCGAATTATGCATTTGATTATTTTTGGAAATTTATTTTTCTGAATATTTTTTAGTGTAGTTCTTATCCAATTCTTGATTCAAGAGATTTTATTAGTTGATTCTCTTGGTATAGATAAGTTTGCTTTCTAACCATACAGCTAAAGATGTCGAACCAACTTCTCTCAATGGGCTCTCAATCCAAACCTCATGTTCTCTTGGCTAATGAGTATCAGGAATGGAATAAAAGAATGATTCAGTTCCTAAATCACAAAAGCAGAGATTACATGGAATCAATCACTACTGGTCCAGTAAATCCAATGATCACAGTTCCTGGTAAAGCTGCAACTGAAACCTCTCCGGAAATCCTTGACATATATGTTCCCAAACCGTATCAATACTTCACCGATAAGGAAAAAGATCTGTACAAGATAGATGAAGAGGCTCTCATTTATCTGACGATGGCCATCCCAAATGACATCTACAACCGGGTAGACAGTCGAAATTCAGCTAAAGAAATCTGGGATGAGCTAGCAAGACAATTTGAGGGAAGTGAAGCTTCAATTCAAGACAAGCAAAATCTGTGCATTAATGCCTATGAGGGATTTCATGCAAGGGAAGGAGAGACACTGCTTGACACCTACAACAGATACAACATCATTCTGAATGACCTGAGGAGGAACAATATCTCTAAATCTGCTTCCGAGATAAACTATAAGTTCATCAAGAACTTGAACCCTGAATGGAAGAACTTTTCCATCAACCTTCAGATGTCAAATTACATGGCTCTAGAGAACGTAACTGATATTTTTTCTACTCTCTCTCAGCGTGAATAAGAGGTGACAACTATCAACAATGAGTCCAAGAATCTGAAGGACTCTGTGGCTCTCATAGTTGGCAAAGGAAAAAGTTCAAGTTCTGGTCCTGTATCTTCTGCAAGGTCAAAGAAGAAAGTGTCTAAAGCTTTTGTTACAGAGGTTACCGAGTCCGATTCTGCTTCAAGTGATGAAGAACTGGAGATTGATTCTGATGATGATATAAATAAGTTCTCTGAGAACTTGGCCATGATAACTCGTCAATTCAAGAAGAGCTTTGGCAAGAAGAAGTACTATTCAAAGCCTAAGTACGAAGGGTACAAGAAAGAGAAGTCTGAAATGAGATACAAGCCAGGGTATGGAAGGAGAGAGGAAAGACGAGAAGACAGGAAGGATGAAAGGAAGGAAAATAGAAGAGAAGAAAAGAGAGAAGAGAAGAAAGAAGAGAGAAAGGGTAAACCGGGCAGATGCTATAATTGTGGCAAATTTGGACACTTCTCCAGAGATTGCAAGTTCAAGAAAGTTAAGAACTCAGAATACTATGCAAGGAAGTCACTCATTGCCAAGAAAGCAGAAGAGGGAAAGGTGCTTATGGCTGAAGAGGAAAACTGGTTGTTCCAAAGTTCTGATGAAGAGGAGCAGGCGCACTTCACCCAAGTCTCTAACATGGCCAAGATTGATGGTCATGATGAAGCTTTTGAGGCTTATTCCGAAGATGACAACTCTGCGGTAAATTCTAAACTTATTGAATCTCTGATGGTCCAAATACACAATATGAAAGATGAATTTGCTTTGTTGAAAGGTAAACTTAGCTCCGCACATCAAACTGTCTTGAGTTTTCGTGATGAAAACGCTTTGCTCAAAGTTGTTGTGGAAGAAAAAGAAAAAGAGAAACAAAGTTTAAAAGTTGAAAAAGAATCTTTAAAAGGAAATGTAGATCCCAGTGCAGTGCAATCACAAGTAATTAAGAACAATGATGAACAGATTATAGGCCACAGCAACTAGTCATATGATTGATATAAATTCAAAGGGTTAAGGTTTACAGAGAGAATTTCTGATTAGGATATGTAAACCTAATGACTAGTAAAACTGAATAATGAATTTCTCCATCTTTCTAAACTGTTCCCCCTTAATTATGAAACAAATAAGCCTTTATATACTTAGGCTTTACAAGCAATTGGGCTTATGGGCTTGGGCCCATCTTAATAAAAACAACTATTAGATAATTACATATTGAACCCTTATAAATACTTTATTCCACTTTCAACGCACATGACTTTTAGTCCTAACAATCTCCCCCTAAAGTTGAATAAAGCATTTATCTTCTTGAAAAACTTCTGGCCTTGATCTTCTTTCCCTCTTGAATCTTTGAAGAACTTTGATGTTGCTTGACTTCATGTCTTTCCATGCTCCCCCTTGAATAAAGCTCTTGGTCTTCATAGTATCAACTTTGTAACCAGATTCAATGTACAGTAGCCTCGACTGAATGCACTATCACACAACCTCAATCACATCGAATTAGCACACAAGAAAGATAATGTGAGAGTTACTTGACATTCCACGGTGCTTCTTCAGTTTAAAACAAAGAATCTGTCTTTGAACCGCGAGTTGAATATGCTTTCAGCTTAAGAACTTGTTTCAATCAGCTCGTAGGAGGAATAATGAAGAAACTTGTAGCAGACACCACATGATACGGGAAAGAATCAATACAAACTTTGAAAACTTCACTGTCTTCAGACAAACAAATTTAGCATAGCATTAAACTCATATCTTCATCTCTTTGATCTTTAGACCGTCTTCAGAAAAACAAACTTTCTTTCTTCAAAACTTTGAAATTGAACTTTGAAAAATTTCTCCCCCTTTTTTGATGATTGTGAGCATCATGATCTTCAAAACTCTTCAATTTCAGCACTTTCTTTGATCTCCCCTCTATGAAAATTTGGCATTCTCCGCCCGTTGATCTGATTATCCGTCAATTCATGAAATGTATATATCCGAATCTTTTCAAATTCAGACATAATGAACAATGTAATCCTGATTCAACAGATGAAACAGTTAGTATGCTTGTAAGTAGCACAGAGCCACTTTGTACAACGGATGTACTTTGGAAAGGAGCTTTTGTGATGATCACTCCCCCAGGGCTTCCATTCAATCATCGAAAAACCACAAAGAAATTTTCTATGAATGTTATGAGAAGAAAACGCATTCCTTGTGTGCTCGTGCAAGTGTAGAATGATTTAAGCTACTTAGCTTTCTCAGGCTCAAATTATGTAAACTGTTGAGACAGCAACAGATATTACACGGACTCAATGTGCATGAAAGAGTAGCGAAGGTGGGGCAACTTTCCTTCTTTTTCAATATCTAAATCTTCCAAGTGAAGAATAGATAGCAGATATGCTGCGTCCCCAAAGAAAATGAAACATTTCTTTGTTAAGAAAGAAACGAGTGGTTGGTGGGGTTAATGCAAGAGTTGGCATGGGCTAGGTGCCTTTTTCAATGATGGTCACCAAAGAATGTGAACCAATCAGAATATGTGGTTGCCCGACTCAGAAAGTGGTTGGTACAGAGTTCTGATATTCTTTTAACTCTGTTCTCACACCCTCTTTCTTTTTGTCATTAAAGCTCACTTCTAACCAAACTCTCTTTTCAATTTTTCCGCTCCACACAATGAGAAAAACTCAACCCGATGAGTTATCTCCCCCACTCTTTGATTTATGACCCCTCACCCCTCAAATCACTCTAGGATAACTTCCGGGGTAGGAAACACTGGTTTACGTGAATCCATGGAAGTTCTGTTTAAGCTCTCACACGATTCCCATGTAATTCCTAAAAAAACGATTGCTCAACAGTTTAAGTTGAACAGTTAAGCACAAAATGTATGATAGCATTGTCAAAAAAAATATGCTAAGGAGATTTGAGCAATTGAACTTTGAAAATCCGACAATGTATCAATCAGATCAACTAAACTGGTTAGGGTATCAAAGAATTGGATATTTTGTTTATATGAACAAATATAAACAACTTAGCAATGAAAGCACAATATTAAAAATAATGATTTATGCTCAACGATATTGAATATCAAACGGGGGTATTACCATCGAAATATTGTTTCGTTATGAGACATGGTAAGAACAAATACAAATGAAGTATTGAACCTGTGTGTGTAAATACGTGACAGTATAAAGACAAGATAATACGCAAGTATTGATCTTTAGAAACACACAGTCAGTTAAACATTATATCTCAAAAATGAAAAACATTTAAAATCACACTTCTAAATTCATAAAATCTTTTGAGAATCAGAAGTGGTTTGAACATTTCAGAAACCGTTTTTCATGCTTGAAAGTTGTTCTTCTTTCAAACAATTAGAGATCTAGGATTAGAAGATATTTACCTTTTAAGCTCCCCCTCAAATCATGATATAATGATATAGATCTATTAAGCTCACCCTGGATATTTGCAATGAAATCCAAGTCTGAACGTTGAAGAACGGGTCCTGATCTGTCATGTGATCAGAAGCCAAACTTCGTTGAAGTCCGGGTTCTAAGATGATTTACTTAGAAGCCATTGTTCTTCTACTCCCCCTTGACAGTAGGTGTCTGCAACAAAGAATCAGTTTTCGGCTTTGGTACCCACTGGAATTTGGGTCCTCGAATGTTAGTTGCAGTTCTTGTAGGGGATATAGAATAAGAACCATACCAGAAATGATCACTGGTTTTGTGAATGTGATCATGTGTATGACAATAAGAACAGTGGTATTTCTTACCTGATAACCTGAGTAATTGATCTCTCGAGTAGATATGATCAGGTTTACTTTTAGTCGCTTTGTTCTTCTTGGCATTTACCGCATGTACACATGATTCTTTTTTTTTTCAGCTCATCTTCAACTGGTTTCTTCTTCCAGACCAATTCCTCATCTATGTATCTCTTTCTTCTAGAGTGTGTACCTGAACCATCTATATTGCTATCATAGAAAAGGTTAGTTTTACGAATCCGGTCAAAAGATTTAACTGACCTTTGTGTAGAGACAGATTTCTGATTTGAGCTTGATACAGACTTTTCAAGCACTTCAATCATTGAAGCGAAGTTGTCTCTTTCTTGAACAAGCAGGTCAATCTTCTTCGTGAACTCTGACTTCGTTTTCTGCTCTTTTAGTGCCTTCTCAGATAGTTCAGACAACTTGGCAGTAAGCCTTTTGATCTCCATCTCAAACAAGCTTCGTTCTTCTTCAAATCCCTTCTCAGCATCATTTCTTTGGCCGGATATTTCTTTGAAGACGCTAACATTCTTTTGTTCAATGGCCTTCTTTTCTGTTGCAAACTTCTCTCTTTCAAGAATGATTACTTTCTGGAAATCAGAAACGTGCTGAGAAAGTTTTATGCACTTCAGCTCAACTTCTTTCTTCTCATCAGCACATTTTCTCGAGAATTCTGAGAACTTCTTTGCGAAAGATTTCTCTTTAGTCTCAAAATCAGATTTGTGTTTAGCAAGCAGTTGCTCCAAATCAGATAAACGCTTTTGAAGATCTGCATTTGCATCTTTCAGTTCAGAAATCTTTTCCTCAGAACTTTTAACAGAGACTGTTTGCTGAGTTTTAGCTTCCAAAATAGAGATCTTTCCTTTTAGCTCAGAGTTCTCAGCTTCCAATTCTCTTCCTGTTAATAAACCCTTTGTCCCTAACACCAACCATTCATTACAATCCCACCGCTCTTTTCCTGTCATTTTGTTAGAATTTATTTGACCAATAAGTTCATTAAATATGTCACTAATAAATTCACACGAAATACTATGTTTCATATAATTTCGAGCATTATTATTGGCCCTCTCTCTTTGTTCCTTTTCCACAGGAGAAGCTTCTGGCGGAATTTAGGATTGGTTCTCTCCTTCAGTCAATGATAATCTGATATAGGGGCCCACTTCATTTTCATCTACAAAAGACAAAAAATCAGCTTTCCACTCTTCATATTCTCTTTTGGACCGCAGCCTTGGTATGTACACCATTTTGATCGTTTGAATAGAATGTATTCGCTCCGGTTTTGAAGAGAGATGAAACTTGAAAGTGCAGGGACCAAAAGTGACAAAATGTGAAACTTGAAAGTTTAGGGTCACAAACGACACGTTGAATCCTTGAAGTACGGGGGCTAAAATAAATACACTGCAAAAAGATCGTGAGACAAAAAAAAAATTTGACCTTTTTTTTTTTTTTTTTTTTAAGAACACTGGTCTAACAGGGGTCCGGTCGAATCAAAGGACCGGAATATGCAAGATACCGGTCGAAAGCAAGACCGGAGTAAGCAAGTACCCGGTCGAATGGAAAGACCGAAAAAGATAAGGTCCGGTCGAAGGGTTTGACCGGAGGTTACAACCACCCGGTCGAAGGAAAGACCGGAGTAAACAAGTATCCGGTCGAAGGTGCAAGACCGGAGTACAGGTATCCGGTCAAATGGGTAAGACCGGGGAATACTCTTATTCGGTCGAAGGTGCAAGACCGGAGATACACGTATCCGGTCGAAAGACAAGACCGAGGATGCACGTATCCGGTCGAAGGACAAGACCGGGGATACACGTATCCGATAGAAGGACAAGACCGAGGATAAACGTATCCGGTCGAAGGACAAGACACGTATCCGGTCGAAGGGGCAAGACCGAAGAACAAGAGTCCGGTCAAATGAGTAAGACCGGGAAAACAAGTATCCGGTCGAATGCTCAGGTCGAATGCTCAGGTCGAATGACTATGAAAGCGATAAACACAATTAACAAAATAAGCCGATAAACACGATGAATCGACCGAAGAACACGATGAGTTTCTGGGATTCGACCGAAACCAAACCCAGAAACTTTAAACGATCGATTAAACCAACAGAGACTTCGATCCTTCGATCGAATGAAACACACAGTAAACCAATCAAAAAAAAATTCGACCGGATGATAACACCTCGAACTCACTTAGACCGAAGATTTGCACATAAACTCAGATTCGATCGATAAGAAAAAAATTCCAGAAGATAGCTTTTGATCGAAACACAGATACAAAAAAATAATTTTGCAGATAACGAGAAAATCAGATAAACACAGAAAATAAACACTAATAATCAATTAAAGCAAATATAGCAATTATCACAAGTAATTGATTTTAGGGTTTCAGACAAACCTTTTTACTGGATCAAACCTTTTTTGCCTACTCGCTCTGATACCAATTGTAGATCCCAGTGCAATGCAATCACAAGTAATTAAGAACAATGATGAACAGATTATAGGCCACAACAACTAGTCATATGATTGATATAACTTCAAAGGGTTAAGGTTTACAGAGAGAATTTCTGATTAGGATATGTAAACCTAATGACTAGTAAAACTGAATAATGAATTTCTCCATCTTTCTAAACTGTTCCCCCTTAATTATGAAACAAATAAGCCTTTATATACTTAGGCTTTACAAGCAATTGGGCTTATGGGCTTGGGCCCATCTTAATAAAAACAACTATTAGTAATTACATATTGAATCCTTATAAATACTTTATTCCACTTTCAACGCACAGGACTTTTAGTCCTAACAGGAAAAATATCTGGTTTAGAAAAGGATCTTGTAAATCTCAATGCTGAAAAAGGTGAGTTCAAAATCAAATTCGAAGTATGTTTTCAAGAAAGAAATGAAGCTTACACCAAGATTAAGCAATTGGAGGATATTAACATGAAACGAGGTCAGACTGAGCAGACATTAAATCTGTTGACCAATAAACTCCAAGATGAAAGGTTTTATAAACTTAAACCAGGTTTGGGTTTGCCAATTAATGATGTTTTGAAAAAGGCACCGAAGCACTTGTATAATTTTGATAAACTTGGCTCCACTGTCAGACCCATTCCAAACATTCGTGCAACCTTTGTTGAAGCAAGTACTTCTAAACCTTTTACAGAGACCAAAGGTAAAGAAGAAATGGGAGAAAACAAGTCTTGTGACACTGATTCTCAAAATTCTTTTAAATCAGTTGGTTTTAAATATAGTGATTTGAACAAAAGCTATGAGACTCGAAAGTTCAAATTTGCTGAGTTTGAATCACTGTTTACCACATCTTCAAAAGAATCAGTCAGCAATAACACGGTTCCACCTGAGACTGAATGCAAATATGATGAGTATGAATCGAATGTCGATCCATCAAATATACCATCAGTCTCAAATCCTATTGCTCCTAAACCTTTCCTTGTTGAAGAGGTTGAAGAAGAAACTGTCATCCCGAATGGATCTTGTTTTAAAAATGACAAAATGGAGTTTATTGAGAACATGACTGAAGAAATGTTTTCTGAAATGATGAATGCTTCAGACTCTGATCCTGTTTCTACTGCAAAAGAGTCAAATTCTATGAGTGATCATACATCTGAATTAATGAAAGAAATTGATACGTTGAAACAGTCTCTTGAAGAGATTGAAGATGAAAACTTTGATCTCAAGGTTAAACTTGAAAAATATTTGAAAGATAATCAAGAGCTTTGCACAGAGATCAACAAATGATAAACAAATGTTTAATGATCCAAGCTGGAAGGTAAGAACTAATCCAGAATTTGATGCTCCTGCAAAACCTTCAGTTATTTACTCTGACTGTCCTGAATATCCACCTTGTATTTTTGAGAAGGTTGAGACTTCAAGTAACTCTAGAAAAGAATCACCTTCTAAGAAAGAGACTAAAAAGATTCCTGTTTCTATTTCAGATATAAAAGGAAATGGAGTTGGGAGGATTAAGAAGAATAAAGATGAAAGTTTTAATAAAAATTATAGTTTGAACTTTAGTGAAACTTCCGTTACAAACAGTTGTACTACAGACAGTGATGTTTTGAAATGTACTTCTTTTGATGGACATGAATGTCAGATTTGTTCCGATAAATCTAAATTTATGACTTTTGCTCGAAAGAATTTATATTGCAAACACTGCTGGGATAATTCTTTCAAATACTACTCCACTCCTAAGTCCAAAAAGAGTAAAAGAAAATAAACTAAATCTTAATTCCAATTTTTCCACACAACCCAAAGTGTTTCGTGCTAAGGTTACCAATCCAAGATCTGAAAAGCATTTTCAGGAATTAAATGTTAAAATGGTTTGGAAATGGGTTCCAAAACCCCGATATGAATGGAGAGTGAAATTTAAACCTGCTGATATTCCTGAATTGCTTGAAGCTAACAGTGAAGGACCCATTTTGATATGGGTACCTAAGCAAAACTAATAGTTTCTTGTGCAGGCCTATCGAGTGTGGGTCATAGATTCCGGCTGTTCACGCCACATGACAGGATTCAAGCACCTCCTACATAACTATGTGGAGGAGCCTGTTGGAGCAGTCAGGTTTGCTAATTCAGAAGTTTAAGGACATGTCAGAGGATATGGAATGCTTGATAATGGATTTGTGAAGATACAGAAGGTGTTATATGTTGAAGGTCTTGATCATAATCTGTTTAGCACTAGTCACTTCTGTGACATGAAATACCAAGTTCGCTTTACAGCATCTCATTGCTATCTAGAGGATCCAGATGGTTACGAAGTCTTCAGAGCTGAACGCCATGGAAATCTATATTATGTAGCTTTTCCGCCACTGTCCGCCACACGTCCAGTATGCCTATTAGCCAAAGCAACTAAAGCACAATCATGGATGTGGCATCGTCACTTGTCTCATCAGTATTTCAGATCAATACCCAAGCTACAGAGACAAGGTCTGGTCAAAGGTCTACCAGAAATGAGGTTTGAGAAAGACTCACTATGTTCTGCATGTGAGTTGGGCAAAATGAAGCGAAGCTTATTCAAGTCCAAAACTGAATCATCGACCTCATCTGCACTGGAACTTATTCATATGGACCTTTGTGGCCCAATGAGAACAACGTCTATCAATGGCAAGAAATACGTCTTAGTAATGATAGATGACTATTCAAGGTATACATGGCTCGAGTTTCTTCGCAACAAGTCAGATGCGCCAGAATTGATTATCGCTTTTATTAAGCGCATTCAAGTACGTCTTCAATTGCCAGTCCGAACTCTTCACAGTGACAACGACACGGAGTTCAAGAATGACACCTTGCAGAGTTATCTTATCTCTGTGGGAATTTCACATAACTTCTCCGCAGCCTACACTCCACAGCAGAATGACATTGTTGAACGGAAGAACCACACTCTTGTTGAAGCTGCTCGTACTATGCTTGCATATTCTGATCTACAATGTATCTTTGGGTGAGGCAGTCGCAACAGCTTGCTTCACTCAGAATCGTACCATTGTGGTCAAACGTTTTGATAAAACAACATATGAGTTAATCAACAATCGTAAACCTAATATCAAATTCCTTCGAGTTTTTGGTTGCAGGTGCTACATTCTACGAGAGCGTCAGGGACTATCAAAATTTGATAAGAAAGCGTATGAAGGATATCTCGTTGGATACTCCCTGACATCCAAAGCTTATCGAATCTACATTATTCGAACCAAGACGATTGTTGAAAGCATGAATGTATCCTTTGATGAGAACTCTACTCGGACTTCTGGACACAACAGTTCAGAACTCGGACTCAAGAACAAAGCTTCTATTCAATCCGGAATAAAACCAGAGTATAATGAATCTACTTCTTCTATGACTAACTCTATCACTTCTGAGTTAGATTTGTTGTTTATTGATGTCTTCGATGATATTTGTGCAGACTTCGACAAAGGCATATCACTATCAACACCAAGCTTGGAGGTCTCTATTCTTTCTGTAGACATGTCTGGACTGTCCGAAGAAGTCACTAAAACTGTATCTCCATCAGGTACAACTAAACCGTTAGTTTCTGACTCTACTAATGCTGAATCTGTCTCTGCAGATATTCCTTCTGGAAATGAAGTCACGAGTACTTCAGCTGCCACTCCAGAGGCTTCAGTATCAGAAACACCTGTACAAGATGTCCCGAGCACATCTGTGGATCTACCTGTCGTGCATGATGAATACAATGTATCAAATACGCAACAAACAGTTGAATCCTTATCAAGCACACATCGTTGGACTAAGGATCATCCCCTACATAACGTGATAGGTGACGTACAATCTGGTGTCACGACACGGTCTGCGTCAGCTAATTTCTGCATGTTTTCAAGCTTCCTTAGTTCCCTAGAACCAAAGAAAGCATCTGAAGCTCTACGTGATCCCTTCTGGATTTTTGCTATGCAAGACGAGCTTCTGCAATTCTAACGGAACAAGGTTTGGCGCTTGATCCCACTACCTAAAGGTAAAACTGTTATTGGAACTAAGTGGGTATTCATAAACAAGAAAGACGAGGCAGGAGTAGATGTGAGAAACAAAGCTCGATTGGTTGCAAAAGGGTACTGTCAACAGGAGGGTATTGACTATGGCGAAACATTCGCCCTTGTTGCAAGGATCAAAGCCATCAGAATCTTCTTAGCATATGCAGCGCACAAAAACTTTACAGTCTATCAAATGGACGTAAATCAGCTTTCCTAAATGGCGTTCTGCATGAGGAGGTCTTCGTGGCACAACCTGAAGGTTTCATTGATCCTCACTACCCTGATCATGTCTACGTGCTAGACAAAGCACTGTATGGTCTTAAACAAGCACCAAGAGCCTGGTATGAAACTCTAACTAAATTTCTCCTAGCTTCTGGCTTCAAGAAAGGTACGGTTGACACCACCTTATTTCTCAAAAGGCAAGGTGAAGACTTGTTTCTCATTCAGATTTATGTTGACGACATAATAATTGGGTCGAGAAATCAGAAATTTTGCAAGAACTTTTCTAAAATCATGGAAACAAAGTTTGAAATGTCGATGATGGGTGAGTTAAATTTTTTTCTTGGTTTACAAGTAAAGCAATTACCCGAAGGAATTTTCATTAATCAAGCCAAATACATAAAAGACATGTTAAGAAAGTTCAATATGTCAGATAGTTCAGTCATTAAAACACCAATGGCTACTGGTACAACCTTAGATGCAGATCCCTCTGGTAAACCTGCAGATCAAAAGGTGTATCGTAGTATGATTGGTTCTTTACTTTATCTGACTGCAGTCGCCCAGATATAATGTTTGCCACATGTTTTTGTGTGAGATATCAATCTAATCCTAAAGAGTCGCATTTTAATGCTGTTAAGCGAATCCTTACATATCTCAAAGGCACTCCTTATTTATGCCTTTGGTATCCAAAGGATTCTCGTTTTGATCTAACTGCCTTTACAGATGCTGACCATGCAGGATGTAAGCTAGACCGGAAAAGCACCTCTGGATCATGTGAATTTATAGGTGACAAACTTGTAAATTGGACCTCAAAGAAACAAAACTGTGTTTCAACGTGCACTGTTGAGGCAGAATATGTAGCTGCTGTTCACAAGTCCTCTGGATGAAGACACAGTTAAGGGACCTATTTATTGTGATTCCAAAAGCGCAATCGCCATAACCGCTAACCCGGTTCAGCATTCAAAGACCAAGCATATAGATGTACGCTATCACTTCATCAGAGATCATGTAGAAAAAGGGGATATCGAAATGCACTCTGATCAAACTGATTTCCAGTTAGCTGACCTTTTCACCAAGCCGTTGGATAAAAAGAGGTTCCAGTTTCTAATCAGCAAACTTGGAATGTTGAACATGTCTTCTTAGATCTTACTCATGATTCGAGGGGGAGTATTCTGAATCTTAATCTTGTGTTTTATATATTTATTCTCCAACTGTTGCCAACGATAGAGGAATCATTTTCCCAAATGATTACCATGATTTCTTTTATGTGCAGGATAGTTCAAGTGACAATGGCTTCTAATCACATCTGATTAGAACCCGCACTTTACTGCCTTGTTTTCTATTTGTTTTCTAGTTCTTTGATTGATTTAAAAAAAACTTATTATTAAGTTGAGGGGGAGTTTAATTGACAAACACCTTTAGTTTGAAGGGGAGAATAGCATTGTCAAACACACAAATGTTTTTGACTTCTCCAAATTTTTATTCTTCATGTTTATTTGTATTCCTTTGTGGTTACATATACAAAAGACTGTTGAACAACACGTTCTTTTAGGAAAATATATGGGATTCAGTGTGAAAGCTTAACAGAACTTCCATGAATTCACGATAACCAGTGTTTCCTACCCAGGAAGTATTCCCTGAGTGATTGAGGGGAGAGGGGTCAAAAGATTTGAGTGTTGGTGTGTGAAGAGGTAAAATGGAAAAGAGAGATTGGTTAGAAGTGAGATTTAAAAGATTAAAAGAAAGAGGGTGAGAGAACAGAGTAAAAGAATATCAAACTCTGCACCAAATTCTTTCTAAGTCGGGTAGCCACATTATCTGTTGTTTCACATTTCTTCGTGAACGACATTGAAAAAGGCACTTAGCCCATGCCATCTCTTGCATAAAACCCCACCAGCTACTCATTCTTTTCTCAAAAAGAGAAAGTTTCACATCTTCTGGGGACGCAGCACATACGCTATTGGTTCTTCACTTGGAAGATACTAATATTGAAAAAGAAGGAAAGTTTCCCCACCTTCGACCTTTTCTCATGCACATTGAGTCTTTGTATAATTTGTTGTTGTCACAACAAGTTTACATACTTTGAGCCTACATTGAAAAGCAATCATCGGTGCTTAATTATTTCATACACATGCACGAGCACACAAAAATCTGTTTTTTGTCAGAACATTCATAGATAACCCTGTGTTATTCGATGATTGAATGGAAGTCCTGGGAGCCAACATCAAAACCAACTTCTTATATAGTAACTTTGTGTTACTCAATGACTGTGTATTACTGACAGGCATTCCAAACTGAGTCATTTTTTGATTCAGGGTTACCACTTTTTACTTATTTGAATATGCAAAGATTGAAATAATTACTCTTTCTATTTGGGGAGACTGCTATTATTTCCACACAGGGATCTATACATGAAGACTGCGCTCAATTGATGACTTGGGGGAGAAAATTCCTACTTTATTTTGCTATGTTTTGATGATGATGATTCTCACCACTCATCAAAAATGGGGAGAATACACTAAGGAGGAGAATACAAGATAAGAATTTTTGAAAGACTGTTGAAGAATTCAAAGATATCAAAGTGTCTGAGCTCATTTGATCTATCAAAAGTCTGACTGAAGATGATCGTCAGAAGTACACTTCATTATCAAAAGTCTGACTGAAGATGATCGTCAGAAGTACACTTCATTTAAAAGAAAGAGGAAAATGAAGATTGTGTAAAGCTACAAGCTTTGAAGCTGTCAACGTCATATCAAATACAGTTTTCAAGAGAAGTGAAGACCCGAAGATAATTGGAAATTTTTTAATCTTGAATCCAAAGGGGGAGATTGTTGGATCAGTAAATTGTATTCAAGATTAAATTATAATTGGGGTCTAGTTTGTAAAAGTATTTAATACCTTAGGGGGTATTTTAGCTAATAGTTAGTAATTAATTAGGTCACGTTGACCTAAGTATAAAAGGTATTATTTTCTAGAATTAAGTAAACAATAAGGTGTAGAACATAACAGAGGAGGATGTATTTTCTCTGTATTGTACACCCACGAGGTATCTTCTGTACACCAAGAACACACACACATATTTATCTGAATAATCAAGAGATCATTAGTATGTTGTTTGATTTATTTATCTCTTGTTCTTTAATGTGTTGTGTGATTAGTAATCAACTATAATCTAGGTTTAACAACGGGGAAAACCTCAAGCAGGCAATGCTTTTACTGACCCGAGCTTTCCAGAAAAAGTTCTACAAGAAACCAGGGTCAAACTTACAGATGTATTCTTCTACAGGATCAAAGAATCATGAGCACAGATAAAGAATTGAGGGTAGAAGATTTGAAGAGACAAGATTTGTCGAGAAGAAGCCAGAAGAGAAGAAGAAGTATGTGAATGACTACACCAGTACTGAAAAGAAAGTTGATGATCTGATCAAATGCTACAACTGTGGCAAGATTGGACATTACGCAAAAGATTGTCGGAAGCCGAAGGTTCAGAATTCGGAATACTACAAGAACAAAATGCTCTTGGCCAAGCAACAGGAAGTTGGTAAGGCATTAATGGCTGAAGACGAATATTGGTTAGATCATTCGGACGTAGATGAAGAGAAAGAAGACTCAGCTCATTTATGGTTAATGGGTAAAGAAGACTAGCATGATGATTCTGAAGATGAAACAACTGATGAGGTAATGCACTTAACTGAAAATGATTTTATAACCAAAATGGAAGCCATGATGGTCGAACTTCAATACCTTCAATCTAAACTGAAAAAGGAAAAAGACAGAGTTGATAGAAGAAATCAAAAGATCTTTGAGCTTAATAAATCAGTTATTGGGAACAAAGATTTAATTGATTCTCTACGCAAATCTGCTTCTGATTTTAAACATGAAAAGGATTGTTTTGAAAATAAGATTTCAGATTTTGAATCTAAACTTTCTAAGTCTGATTTAGAAAATAAAGAATCTGTACTAAAAGCTCTTAAGTTGTAGGCTGAAAACAAGAGCTTGAATAAGAAGTTAAATGGTTTGGAAGTCAAACTTCATGCTATAGGCCAAACATATCAAACTATTTTCTAAATACACCCATTGAAGAGGCTGATATTAAAGAGAAATGGGGACTCGGTTACGATAACCCCCATTACTTAAAGAAAGCCATCAGAAAACAACCAACATTGTATAACTTTGATTTTCTTGTTGCTGCTGATAAATATTCTCATTTAAAACCCAAATTTGTTTCCAAATTACCAGATGAAGTTGAGGCCTAAGAAACTGAAAATAGAAAGAATGTAAAGAAAATGCAACTACCATTTAGCTATGAAAAGCTGAATGATAGTTATCTTTCTGAAACACCAAAAGTTCTTTCAAGTGATTATTTTGCTAGCTATTCTATTTCAGAGATGGAGGCAAAACCTGCAATTGCAAAAGTTTATGTTCCTCCACTCATTCTAGAAAGCAAAATAATTGAGCTTGAAAACGTTTTATCTGAAGAAAGAATTTTGGTAGATATAGAACAAAGTGTATTTTCAACTGTGTTAAAGAACACTGTTTTTCAGTATAAATCTACAAAGTGTTCTAATTTTTCTAAAGCCCCTCAACCTTCAACTGATAATTTTGATGACTTATTTGCGTCTGCAAATGATTTTCTTAATTCTGATGATGGGTGTGTAGAGGAAATTGATATGTTTGACTTCAATGCTCCACTTCCAGATCATTCTATTTTTGTTATTAATGGAGAAGCTTTACCAAGTGTTCATAAAAAGGTGAATCATCAACTAAGGTTGGGGAATCAATTTCTATGAATGTTGATTACTATGCTAAGGTAAGAAACATAAGAAACGTCGCTCACAGAAACGAAACAACACTGGTAAAGACAAGAAAAGTCAATCTCAGAAATATGATTTTCCTAATAAATCTAAATTCTTTGTTTCATATTTAAGAAAGAAAAGGTTGGAAGAGCAGATTGAATGGCGACCTAAAAGGAAGATTGATGACAAGGCAGAATCAATTCCTGATAATTCTTGTAATAGATCAAATAGTAGTGTGTCTGATGTAGTTGGTTCTGTTGCTTCTATTAATAAAAACCTTGTAACTTCTTACAAGAGATATTCCATAAAGCAATTGTTCCAATTATCTCCTACTATTACTAAATCTTATACTTATCGGTGGAATCATTTTGCTTATCATCATTATTCTAATGATTGGTTTGGATCATATCATGTTTATTCCTCTAAACCAAATGTTTTTAAGCGTTTTCAAAAGAAAAGAGGATCCATATTCAAATGGATACCAAAATCTTGTGCTAATCCGTTAGGACCCGTTTTTAAATGGGTACCTTAAATTATTATTCTCTAATTTCTCTTGCAGACCCGTCATATGTGGTACTTGGATAACAGTTGTTCCGAGCATATGACCGGGCAAAAGGATTTATTGACTAATTATACAGAGAAGATTTGCGGGAATGTACGGTTTGGAAACGACCAGTTCTCACCGATCTTAGGATTTGGTGATGTTATTCAAGACAACATAACGATTATGAAGGTGAGATATGTTGAAGGATTAGGACACAATCTATTCAGTATTGGCCAGTTCTGTGACAAAGACTTAGAGGTGAATTTCAAGGCCAAGCGGTATTCTGTACGAACTGAAGACGACAAGGAGCTCTTGGTCGGCACTCGCAACTCAAACCTCTATACAATCAATTTGTCAAAGGTCCAGACTGACAATCAGGTGTGTCTACTTTCAAAAGCCTCGATGCATCAAAGCTGGCTATGGCATCGACGACTCTCTCATCTGAATTTTCGCTACATAAACAAACTGGTCAGTGGAAAGTTAGTGAATGGACTTCCTGAGATCAAGTACGTAAAAGAACACTTGTGTGCAGCGTGTGAAAAAAGAAAGATGAAGAGAGCTCTACATAAACCGAAGCCTGAACCTAGTACCAGTTCTCCACTCGAATTGTTGCATATGGATCTTTGTGGGCCTATGCGAACTCAAAGCTTAGGCGGAAAGAAATATGTTCTAGTTATTGTGGACGACTATTCGCGATACACGTGGGTCAAATTTCTACGATCAAAAGATGAGACGCCCGAAGTACTTATCACATTTCTGACGACGACCCAGGTGAATCTGCAGAAACTAGTCAAGCTTCTCTGAACTGATAACAGCACAGAGTTCAAAAACAGAACTGTTGAAGAGTATCTTGAATCGGTCGGGATATCACATCAATACTTTGTTTCTCGTACGCCAGAACAAAATGGAGTAGTCAAAAGGAGAAATCGAACGCTAGTCGAGGCCGCTCGCACTATGCTCAGCCAATCAGACCTACCTCTGTTTCTGTGGGCAGAAGTTGTTTCGACTGCGTGCTACACTCAAAACCGTTCCATGATACATCGCAGATTTCAAAAGACTCTGTATGCTTTGATCAACAACCGAACACCAACCATCAAATATTTTCATATTTTTGGTTGTAAGTGTTTTGTGCTAAACGACAGAGGGAGTCTGAACAAGTTCAATGCTAAGGCAGACGAGGGCATCTTCATTGGATATTCTTCTACATCTGCTGCATACCGAGTGTACCCTAAAGAAGTCGAAGACTGTTATCGAGAGTTTAAACGTCACATTCGATGAGGAAATTGCTTCTAAACAAGTCAGTTCAGAACTCGTGATAACCGGAGTGCTAGCTTCTGGACAAATCAGTACAGAACCTGTACCTACAGTGAATAAATTAGACGTTGCATCATCGTCTACTACTCATTTATCTGATTTAGATCTTTTATTTGAACTGTTTTATGATGAATTTCTTGGATCTAACGTGACTAAACCTGTTGTGGTTGACAGGATGGAAGATTCAATGACTAATCATCCAACCTGTTAGAGCATAAATATATTGGATACAAGATCAAGAAGACTGAAGGTCAAAGTACAAGAAGTCAAAGTTGAGAAAGTCAACTCTCATTAAAAGTGAAAGTCTTGTTGTAATAAAAAGTCAAAGTTTCCTTGTATTGGTATTGTGTTTTCTTTGTAATTCTTGTAGGTATAAATACCTTGTATTTTCTGTTCTTAGTAGTTGTAACTTGAGAAGTTGATTAGTTGGACATATCAAGAACTAGAGAGAGTTTTGTAGCGAGAGAGGGAGAGTTCTAGAGAGAGAAATTTGTATTTGTTGAAATTGAAAGTGAATCAAAACAGGTAATTGGATTAAATCTTGTTTGTTGATTAATTGATTGTGATTACAAACTAGAACAGGGATTATCAATTGGTATCAAAGTTGATCCAATTATGAAATCAAATCAAGAAATGGTCGACACTGTGTTCGTGAATGTCTAGATCGATTTCTGAATTCTTGTGCAAATTTTGAGTTGTAATCGATTAGGTTTTGTATGTTGAGTATAATCAATCGAATTTGTATAGTTGAATTCGTAAATCGCACTGTAATTTTCTAAATTTTTTTGGATTTTATTGAGTTTTTTGTCACGAGTTCATACGCACTGTAAGTGAATAGAAATGGTTCCATTTGTGTTTGTTAGTCAAATTTTTTTGTTGTAATAGTGTTTTGTATGATGTGGTGAAGAAATTGTGCAAAGAACAGGTTCAGAAATCAAGTTTACGTGATTTTTGGTCGATCAGATCAAGAACACGCAAGAAAAGTCCAAGAACGCGCAAGATCCAAGTTTCGCGCTAGTTCATCTGAAGAACGCGCTAACAGGAAAACGCGCAAATAGTGTTTTGCGCGATCTGACAAACGCGCAACTCCTGCGAGTTCTAAGTTTGCGCGAGCTTCAATTAGCGCGTTTCATTCTTTCACGCTACCTTCGTCTTGCGAGTTTGGGTTTCGCGCAACCAACGTCTAGCGCGTTTCATATTTCGCGCCACCTTCGTCTAGCGCGTTTCAAACTTTGCGCGACCAGTGATTAGCGAGTTTCAAAGTTTCACGCAAGCCGTGGTTAGCGAGTTTGCTCTAACGCGCAAGTAGTGTCTTGCGAGTTCAGTAAAAGCGCACGTCTCTATTACCGCGTTTCATAGTGAACAATCACTTGTGAGTTTCAACGATCTGCGAGTTACAGTGATCTGGGAGTTTGTCAAAGCATGCAAACCTTTGCGTGCGAGTTTCTCAAACACGCAAGCTTAAGCCTGCGAGTTTTTCAGCAAATAGTGACTTGCGAGTTTTAATCATTTACAGTGCCTTGCGAGCTTTAACACTTAGTCAAAATTTCTGAGTTTCTGAATTTTCTATATTCTTGTGATTTCATATTTGGACTAACGATCAGTTTCTAGTTTCTTATTGCATATCTTTTCAAAAATAGGTTCATACAAGATGACTTCCAAAGACGCGCTTTCAATTGGTACTGATGTCAAGCCTCTAGTATTATTCAAAGGAGAATATGAACAATGGAAAGACAAATTTCTGGATTTTGTGGATAGACATGCGAATGGGGAGAACATACTACTTTCAATTACAGAACGTCCAATGATACCACCTACTGTTCAAATCCCTGATGGTGAATCCTCAGACAGTGAGGATGGAGATGAGGAAAGAGTACAAAAGATGAGAATAGTTCCGATGGATTTTGCACAGTATTCTGAGGAAGAGAAAAGTCGGTTTAAAGCAAATAAGCAAGAAAGATATCTTCTACTTTAGAGCATTCCGAATGAGATTTACATCAAGATAGATAGCTACAAGGAAAATGCTAAGAAAATGTGGGATCAATTACAAAAGATGATGATGGGTTCCAAAGTCGGCAATCAGATGAAAGTGGCTAACTGCATTAATAGCTACGAGGAATTCAAAGCAAAAGAAGATGAGAGCTTAGAAGACACTTATGAACGGTTTGTCCTGCTTCTAAATGAATTGTCCAAGAACAAAGTGAAAAAGAAGCAGATTGAGAACAATGTAAAGTTTCTAAGCATCCTACAACCTGAATGGAAGAAGCATACGCGTAGGATCAAACAGAAGAAGGTTATAAATGACATTCCGTTGCATGAGGTTTATGAAACGTTGCATCAGAATGAAGAGGAGGTGGAAGAGAAAAGAGTTGAGAAAAAGAAGACAAAGAAAGTTCCTGATCCCATAGCATTGGTAGCCGGAGAGAAGAAGAAAGAAAAGAAAGAAAAGAAGAAGATAGTGGTTTCAAGTTCTGAATCAGAATCCGAATCTGATGGAGATGACGGAGAAAGTCTCAAGCAAGCAATGCTATTACTGACCCGAGCATTCCAAAATAAATTTTACAAGAAGCCGGGATCCAATTCTCAAAGATATTCTTCGTCCAGTTCCAAGAACCATGAGCACAGAGAAAGGGTAGAAGGAAACAGATTTGTAGAGAAGAAACCGGACGAAAAGAAGAAGTTTGTGAATGACTACACCAGTACTGAAAAGAAGACTGCAAATGATCTGATCAAATGCTACAACTGTGGCAAGTTCGTACATTATGCAAAAGAATGTCGGAAGCCAAAGGTTCGCATCTTAGAGTATTATCAGAACAAATTGCTCTTGGCCAAGCAACAAGAAGCTGGCAGGGCATTAATGGCTGAAGATGAATACTGGTTAGACCATTCTGATGAGGAGGATGAAAGAGAAGAAGCTGCTCACCTATGCTTAATGGGCAAAGAGGTGAAATATGATGATTCAGATGATGAAGCAGTTGATGAGGTAATGCACTTAACTGAAAAAGATTTCATAACCAAAATGGAATCCATGATGGTTGAGCTTCAAGACTTACAAACAAAACTGAAAAAGGAAAAAGACAAAGTTGCGAAAAGAAACAACAAGATCTTTGAGCTTAATAAGTTCGTTATTGGGAACAAAGATCTAATTGATTCTTTACGCAAATCTGCTTCTGATTCTAAACTTCAAGTAGATTGTTTTGAAAAGAAGATTTCTGATTTGGAAGCTAAAATTTTTAAGTATGATTTAGAGAAGAAAGAATCTGCACTAACTGTTTATAAATTGCTGGTTGAAAACAAACTCTTAAATAAGAAGGTAAATGGTCTAGAAGCCAAACTTTATGCAAGAGGTCAACAAATCAAACTATTTTTCTTAATGCACCTAATGATGAGGCTGATGTTAAGGAAAAATGGGGTCTTGGTTATGAAAACCCTAATTACTTAAAGAAAGCCATCAGAAAACAACCAATATTATATAATTTTGATTTTCTTGCTATTGCTGGTAAATATACTCATTTAAAACCCAAATTTGTTACCAAATTACAGAAGAAGTTGAAGCCAGGGAAACTGAAAATAGAAAGAATATTAAGAAAATGCAACTACCGTTTAACTATGAAAAGTTAAATGATAGTTATCTTTTTGAAACACCAAAAGTTCTTTTAAATGACTATTTTGCTAGTTATTCTTTTTCTGAGATGGAGGCAAAACCTATAATTGCAAAAGTTTATGTTCCTCCACTCATTCTTGAAAGAAAAATAGTTGAACTTGAAAATGTTTTATCTGATGAAAGACTTTTGGTAAATATTGAACAAAGTGTATTTTCTACTGTTTTAAAGAACACAGTTTTTCAATCTAAATCTTCAAAGTGTTCTAAAGTTTCAAAGGCACCTCAAACTTCGACTGATAACTTTGATGACTTATTTGTGTCTGCAAATGATTTTCTCAATTCTGATGATGGGTGTTTAGAAGAAATTGATATGTTTGATTTTAATGCTTCTCCTCCAGATCATTCTACTTTTCTTATAAATGGAGAAAGTTTACCAAGTGTTTTTAAAACTGGTGAATCATCAACTAAGGTTGGTGAACCAGTTTCTGTGACTGCTGATTATTATTCTAAGGGTAAGAAACATAAGAGATAGCAATCACAGAAACGGATCAACACTGGTAAACAAAAGAAAAATCAATCTCAGAAATCTGATTTTCCTAATCAATCTAAATCTTTTGTTTCAGATTTAAGAAAGAAACGGTCGGAAGCAAGATCTGAATGGCAACCAAAAAGGAAGAATGATGAGACAGCTGAATCAATTTCTGATAACTCATGTAATAGATCTGATAGTAGTGATACTGATGTAGTTGGTCAACTTGCTTCTCCTAAACAAAACCTTGTAACTTCTTACAAACGTTATTCAAAAAAGCAATTGATTCAATTATCTCCTACTACTAATAAATCTTTTCATTATCGGAGAAATGATTTTGCTTATCATCATACTTCTAATGATTGGTTTGGATCTTATCTTGTTTATTCTTCTAAATCTAATTTTTGAAAGATTTTTCAAAGGAAAAGAGGTTCCATATTCAAATGGATACCAAAATCATGTGCTAATCTGTTAGGACCCGTTTTTAAATGGGTACCTAAAATTGTTATTTCCTGATTTCTCTTGCAGACCCGGCATATGTGGTACTTGAATAGCGGCTGTTCCAAGCATATGACCGAGCAGAAAGCTTTATTGTCTAATTATACAAAGAAATTCAGCGACAATGTGCGTTTTGGGAACGACCAGTTTTCACCTATCTTAGGATATGGTGACATCATTCAAGACAACATAACAATTAAGAAGGTGAGCTATGTCGAAGGTTTAGGGCATAACTTGTTTAGCATCGGTCAATTTTGCGACAAAGGGTTAGCGGTCAACTTCAAAGCTAAGAGATGTTCGGTCCGTACTCGGTAATGAACTCTTTGTCGGCAATCGAAAGACAAACCTCTACACCGTCAATATTTCAAAGGTTCAGAATGACAATCAGGTTTGCTTACTGACAAAAGCCTCGATGCAGCAACGTTGGCTTTGGCACCGACGACTATCACACCTGAACTTTCGTTATATCAATGAGCTGGTTAGTGGAAAGCTAGTCAATGGACTTCTTGAGCTGAAATATGAGAAAGAACACTTATGTGCAGCATGTGAGAAAGGAAAGATGAAGAGAGCTCCGCATAAACCGAAGCCTGAACCAAGTACCAGCTCTCCGTTAGAGTTGTTACATATGGATTTGTGTGGTCCAATGCGAACGCAGAGCTTGGGTGGAAAGAAATACGTGTTGGTTATCGTGGACGATTATTCGCGATACACGTGGGTCAAATTTCTACGATCAAAAGATGAGACATCCGAAGTTCTCATTAATTTTCTGAAGACGACTCAGGTGAATTTGCATAAATAAGTCAATCTTCTTAGAACTGACAACGGCACAGAGTTCAAAAACAAGATTGTTGAATCATATCTCGAATCTGTTAGGATATCACATCAATACTCTACTGCTCGTACGCCTGAAGAAAATGGAGTAGTCGAAAGGCGAAATCAGACGCTAGTCGAGGCAGCTCGTACTATGCTTAGCCAATCTGACTTACCTCTATTTTTGTGGGCAGAAGTTGTGTCTACTGCTTGTCATACTCAGAATCGGTCCATGATACACCGTCGTTTTCAAAAGACTCCATATGAGTTTATCAACAATAGAACACTGACAATCAAATGTTTTCACATATTTGGGTGTAAGTGTTTCGTGCTTAACGACAGAGAGAGTCTAAACAAATTCAGTGCTAAGGCGGATGAGGGTATCTTCATTGGTTATTCTTTGACATCTACTGCATATCGTGTTTATTTGAAGAAGTCAAAGACAATAATCGAGAGCATTAATGTCACATTCGATGAAGAAATGGCTTCTGAACAACTCAGTTCAGAACCCGTGATAACTGGAGTATTAGCTTCTGGACAGATCAGGCCAGAACCCGTTTCTACAAAGAACAATTCGAATAACGCTTCTACATCTACTAGTCATTTATCTGATTTAGATTTTTTATTTGAATTCTTTTATGATGAGTTTCTAGGATCTAATTTGCCTAAATCTGCAGTGACTGACAGGTCTGAAGACACAAGTTGCAATCATCCAGTCACTTCAGATGTTGTAATTGAACTTGAATCCCCTCTTTAGTCAGAAATTCACATTCCAACATCTAGTCCTACAGTTGAAAATGTACAAGTAACCGTTGAGCCAGAAGTAACTGTGTCAGTTGGGTGTCATACACTGTCTACTCAACAGCCAGAGTCTGCTATTCCAGCTGATGCTTCTGCACCTAAAACTTCAACTGAAAAACCCCCTCCATCTACTCAAACTGAAGAGACTGATAGCGGATTTCAAGATGATTATCATGATCAATCTGTATCTATTGCACTACCTCATGAGCATCGTTGGACCAAAGAGCACCCTTTATACCAAATTATTGGAGATCTTAACAAGCCGGTGCAAACTAGGTCAACAACTTTAAATCAATGTCTGCATGACTCATTCCTCAGCAAAATAGAGCCTACTCGAGTATCAGAAGCTCTTGCTGATTCGGATTGGGTATCTGCTATGCAAGAAGAATTAAATCAGTTTGAAGCCCTGAAGGTCTGGAGATTAGTTCCAAAACCAGAAGGAAAGACCGTGATAGGAACTAAATGGGTATTCAAAAACAAAAAGGACTAAGATGGTATTGTCATAAGGAATAAAGCAAGACTTGTTGCCAAAGGTTACCGGCAAGAGGAAGGCAAAGACTACGATGAGACGTATGCTCCAGTAGCGCGTATAGAAGCAATCCGTATGTTTCTAGCCTATGCAGCTCAGAAGAATTTAACAGTCTATCAGATGGACGTGAAAACGGCCTTTCTGAATGGTATTCTTAAAGAGGAAGTATACGTGTCTCAACCAGAAGGGTTCATAAATCCAGATAAGCCAGATCACGTCTACATTTTGGATAAAGCCCTGTATGGTTTGAAACAAGCCCCTCGAGCATGGTATGATGTTCTATCTAAATTCTTGGTCAAGTCAGGTTTTTCCAAAGGTAAAGTTGATATTACTTTGTTCATCAAAAAGGAAAAAGTCGATATCATCCTTATTCAGATATATGTTGATGATATAATATTTGGCTCTACAAATTCTACATATTGTAAAAACTTTTCTAATCTCATGGTGTCACGTTTTCAAATGAGTATGATGGGAGAGATGAACTTCTTTCTCGGAGTACAAGTAAAACGGTTTTCAACGGGGATTTTCATTAACCAATCTAAGTACATTTTGGATATTCTTCGGAAGTACAAAATGGAAAATTGTAAACCAATTGGAACCCCGATGGCACCAGGTACTAAAATTAGCACTGATCCTTCGTGTAAAAGTGTGGATGTTAGGACTTATAGAGGTATGATAGGTTCTTTAATGTATCTAACTTCAAGTAGGCCATATATTATGTTTTCAACGTGCTTATGAAGGGGACTGCAGATCTTGGTTTGTGGTATCCTAAAGATACTGGGTTTCAACTGACTGCTTATTCAGATGCAGATCATGCTGGGTACATGTTGGATAGGAAGAGCACTTCAGGTCACATTCAATTCCTTGGAGATAAGCTCGTTAGTTGGGCATCAAAGAAACAATTATGTGTTTCCACATCGACTGCTGAAGCAGAGTATGTAGTTGCTGCCAATTGCTGCTCTCAAGTCTTGTGGATGTGAACACAGCTGCAAGACTATGGATTCAAGTTTGATAAAATTCCAATATATTATGACTCGAAGAGCGCAATCGCGATATCTGCTAATCCTGTACAACACACTAAAACAAAACACATTGATGTCTGGTATCATTTTATTAAAGATAATGTAGAAAAGGGTACAATAAAACTTTACTTTGTAAAGACTGATTATCAACTTGCAGATTTGTTTACTAAAGCTTTAGATGAAAAGATATTTAATTTTCTTGTATCTAAGCTTGGTATGCTAAATCTCAAAGTCTAATCAGTAGTTACCTATTAAAGTTTCTTTTATTGTAATTTTTTTTATCATTTTCTTTATCCTTAATTCTGAAAAGATATCTGCACTTTAACATGTTGTTGTGTTCTCAGGGGGAGTGAGTAAGAGAAGATTAAAGATGGTTATTATTCTTTTGAGGGGGAGTTTATCTAAATTCTGCATTTTACTTAACTGACAAATTTTTGTGATGCATGAATTTAGGGGGAGTGTACAAGTTAAAGGAGTAAGACTATGATTTCTGATTACTTCTGATCAGAACTCGTACTTTAATTATTTTACTGCTTTATGTCATTTTCTTTTTAATAAATTTTTGTGAATAAAATTTGCTTTGACTAGACTTTAAGACTTTTGTAGGATGAGAGAAGCTTACAAGATCATATCTTTATGACTTCAGCTGACTTCATGAGATTTAAGACAAAGAGAAAAAGGTTAATTTCTTATCTTAATCTCATATATGGTTTAAAGAAGGACAACTTTCAATCATAGAAATCATGTTCTTAAATGTTCAAACCACTTCCAGATTCTTAAACAGATTTCATGAATTGGAGGTGTGATTTTAAATGTTTTCATTTTTATTTTGAGCTTCAATGATTAATAAACCGTGTGTTTCCAATGATAAATAATTGCGTATTGTCTTTTCTATATACTTTCAAGTATTCACACACACCGGTTTGAATTTTTGTTCAAATATGTTCTTACCATGTCTCAAATTTGAAACATATTTTTCGATGGTAAGACACCCCGCTTGTACTTCAAAGAAAATGTCTTTATTTTGGTTCGTATAGACAATATCTGTTATTCTTCACCATAAGCTTTGATTGTTATATCATTTCATTTCTGATCTTTTTCATACAATGTCAGATTTTCAAACAAGTCTTTTGCATTCATATCTATTCATTCAATATACTTGTTTGAAAATACTTTACTGTCTAAAAAATCCTCATATCTTCATGATTCTATCATCTAAGCATACACTTTATCTAACATTTGTATATGAGTTTTAATTGTTTCAAGTTAAACCATATTGAGCAACATTATGCTTTCATAGGATTACATGGGTTCTTTGTGCTAGGACTTAAATGAACTTCTATGGATTCACGGTTACTAGTGTTTCCTACCCAAGAAGTTAATCCATAGTGATTGAGTGTGAGGAGTCAAAAAGAAATGAGTGTGGGATGTGTGACGAGGTAAAATGGAAATGAGAGTTTGGTTAGATGTGAACTTAATGATTAAAAGAAAGAGGGTGTGAGATCAGAGTAAAAGAATATCAAACTCTGCACCAACTACTTTCTGAGTCGGGCAGCCACATTACTAATGTTTCACAATTCTTGGTGAACATTATTGAAACAGGCAACTAGCCCATGCCAACTCTTGATACTACCCCACTAACCACTCATTTTCTTCTCAAAAAGAAAGTGTTTCATATTTCAAAGGGGACGCAACATATAATCTATCTGGTTTTCATTTGGAAAATCTGGATATTGAAAAAGAAGGAAGTTTGCCCCACCTTCGCACTTCAATCATGCACATTGAGTCTGTGTTTATCTACTGTTGTCTTAGTGGTTTACACAATTTTTGAGCCTTAAAGGAATCATCAAGTGCTTAATTCTTTCTATCACAAGCACGAACACACAAGGAATTCGTTTCTTTGTCATAACGTTCATAGAAATTTCCTTTGTGGTGTTTCGATGATTGAATGGAAGCCTTGGGGGAGTGGACATCAAAAAGCACCTTTCCAATGTGTATTCGTTACACAGTGACTTCGTGTTACTGAAAGACATTTTAACTGATTCATTTGTTGATTCAGGTGTTACATTTCTTAATTTGTCTGGATTTGAAAATATTTGGAATACATGGTCACGAATCAATGAATCAGAGGCTCTTGGACAGATCAGAATGGTCAAAGACATTTCTTGGTGAAAGTTTTGATGATATCGATGTTCAAATCATCAAAAAGGGGGAGATGGTATCAAGAAATGTTAAAGTTTTGGGAGATGATTTACAGAAATGTCCAAGTCAGAAAAATTCAAAGTAAGATTTGAAGAAGATCAAAGAATTTCTGAAGATGTGCTGATTTTGAGGAAATTTTCTTTGAAGATTATTTGCTAAAGCAATCCGAGCTGAATCTGAAGATAATTTCTTTCTAAAGTCTGAAAGAGATTTGTGAAAATTTGAGGAGATTGTTAAAGACCTTGTTTATCATATTTGGGGAGATTGTTATATTTTTTTCAAAGACAGACTTGGAAAGATTACAATGTTAAAGGGAGAGGTTGCATCTGACAGAGCTTAAAAGAGAAGACTGTATTGCAAGACCGTTCAACAGTGATCTTGAATCCAAGGGGGCAGATTGTTAGAGCATAAATATGTTGGATAGAAGATCAAGAAGACTGAAGGTCAAAGTACAAGTAGTCAAAGTTGAGAAAGTCAACTCTCATTAAAAGTCAAAGTCTTGTTGTAATAAAAAGTCAAAGTTTCCTTGTATTGGTATTGTGTTTTCTTTGTAATTCTTGTAGGTATAAATACCTTGTATTTTCTGTTTTTAGTATGTGTAACTTGAGAAGTTGATTATTTGGACGTATCAAGAACTAGAGAGAGTTTTGTAGAGAGAGAGAGTGAGTTCTAGAGAGAGAAAGTTGTATTTGTTGAAATTGAAAGTGAATCAAAACAGGTAATTGGATTAAATCTTGTTTGTTGATTAATTGATTGATCAAGCTATACCCACTGACACTTCTGCACCAATTATTTCAACTAAACCCCTCCCTCATAATGTACAAACTAAAGAAGCTGATAGTGGATTCTTATATGACAACCATGATCAATCTTCATCTAATCCACTCTCTCATGAACATCGCTGGATCAAAGAGCACCCTCTTCACCAAATCATTGGAGATCTAGACAAACCGATGCAAACTAGGTCAACAACTTTAAATCAATGTCTAGATGACTCATTCCTGAGTAAGATAGAGCCCACTCGCGTATCAGAGGCTCTAGATGACTCGGATTGGGTGTCTGCGATGCAAGAAGAATTAAACCAGTTCGAAGCCCTAATGGTTTGGAGACTAGTGCCAAAACCGGAAGGAATGACCATTATCGGCACTAAATGGGTATTCAAGAATAAAAAGGATGAAGATGGTATTGTCATAAGAAACAAAGCACGACTTGTTGCCAAGGGATATAGGCAAGAGGAAGACATCAATTATGACGAGACTTATGCTCCAGGAGCGTGTATAGAGGCAATCCGCATGTTTCTAGCCTACGCTGCTCACAAGAACTTCACAGTCTATCAGATGGATGTGAAGACTGCCTTTCTCTATGACATTCTTAAGAAGGAAGTCTAGGTATCTCAGCCAGAAGGATTTGTAAATCCAGATAAGCCAAATCATGTCTACATCTTGGATAAAGCTCTTTATGGTCTGAAACAAGCACCTCGCGCCTGGTATAATGTTTTATCTCACTTCTTGGTCAAGTCAGGTTTTTCAAAAGGTAAAGTTGATACCACTTTGTTTATTAAAAAGGAAGAAGCCGATATCATTCTTATTCAGATATATGTGGATGATATTATATTTGGCTCAACAAATCCTAAATTCTGTAAGAATTTTTCAAACCTCATGGTGTCTAGATTTCAAATGAGTGTGATGGGAGAGATGAATTTCTTTCTCGGATTACAAGTAAAACAATTTTCAATGGGGATTTTCATTAATCAATCTAAGTACATTTTTGATATTATTCGAAAATTCAAAATGGAAAATTGCAAACCTATTGGAACCCCAATGGTACCAGGTACTAAGATTGGCACTGATCCTTCGGGAAAAGCTGTTGATGTTAAGACTTATAGAGGAATAATAAGTTCTTTAATGTATCTTACTTCAAGTAGGCCAGATATAATGTTTTCAACATGCTTGTGTGCTAGATATCAGGCCGATCCTAAAGAATCCCTTCTGGCAGCTGTAAAACGATTTTTTAGATATCTGAAGGGAACTGCAAATCTTGGTCTGTGGTATCCTAAGGATACAGGGTTTGAACTGACTGCTTATTCAGACGCAGATCATGCTGGGTGTATGTTAGACAGGACGAGCACATCGGGTCATATTCAATTTCTTGGAGACATGCTCATCAGCTGGGCGTCAAAGAAACAACTTTGTGTTTCCACCTCAACTACTGAAGAAGAGTATGTAGTTGTTGCCGGTTGCTGCTCTCAGTTATTGTAGATGAGGACACATCTTCGAGACTATGGATTCAAGTTTGACAAAATACCGATTTATTGTGACTCAAAGAGCGCTATCGCAATATCAACTAATCCTGTGCAGCATACTAAAACAAAGCACATTGATGTCAGGTATCATTTTATCAAAGATAATGTAGAAAAATGTACAATAGAACTTTACTTTGTAAAAACTGATTATCAACTTGCAGATTTGTTTACCAAACCTTTTGATGAAAAGAGATTTAATTTTCTTGTATCTAAGCTTGGTATGTTAAATCTCAAGACCTAATCAGCGATTACTTATTAAAAGTTTCTTTTATTATAATTTTTCATCATTTCCTTATCATTAATTCTGAAAGGATATCTGCACTTTAACATTTTGTTCATGATCTCAGGGGGAGTGAGACAAGACTTTAAGATGATCAACATTAGTTTGAAGGGGAGTTTATAGAATTTTTGCATTTACTAAACTGGCAAATTTTTGTGATGCATGAATTTAGGGGAAGTCTATGAGTACAAAGGTTACATTTCTTATCTTTATCTCATATATGGTTGAAAGAAGGACGACTTTCAATCATAGAAAACTTATTCTTAAATGTTCATACCACTTCCCGATTCTTAAACAGATTTCATGAATTGGAAGTGTGATTTTACATGTTTTCATTTTATTTGAGTTTGAAAGTTTTACAAACCGTGTGTTTCCAAAGATAAATACTTGCGTATTGTCTTTTCTATATACTTTCAAGTATTCACACACACCGTTTTGACTTCTTGTTTAAAATGTTCTTACCATGTCTCAAATTTGAAACATATTGTTCGATGTTAAGACACCCCACTTGAACTTCAACCAATATTGAGCGTTAATTCATTTAGAAACGTTCTTTCAAGAATGTCTATACTTTGTTTCATATAAACAATATCCATAATTTTTTTTTACCATAAACCTAAACAGATATATCATTTCTTTATGATCATTTTCATACAATGTCAGATTTTTCAAACAAGTCTCTTGCATTCATGTCTATTCATTCAATTTACTTGTTTGAAATATTTTCAATGTTTAAAATGCTCATATCTTCATGATTATATCCTGAGCATACAAACATTTGACTTGTATTTGAGCTTTAACTGTTCAAGTTAAACCATCTTGAGCAACATATGCTTCATAGGACAATATGGGTTCTTTGTGCTAGGACTTAAATGAAACTTCTATGGATTCACGTTAACCAGTGTTTCCTACCCAAGAAGTTAATCCATAGTGATTGAGTGTGAGGAGTCAAAAATAAATGAGTGTGGGTTGTGCGTTGAGATAAAATAGAAAAGAGAGTTTGGTTAGATGTGAGCTTAATGATTAAAAGAAAGAGGGTGAGAGAACAGGGTAAAAGAATATCAAACTTTGCACCAACTACTTTCTGAGTCGGGCAGCCACATTACTAATAATTCACAATTCTTGGTGAACATTATTGAAATAGGCAATTAGCCCATGCCAACTCTTGATAAAACCCCACCACCCACTCTGTTGGGAACTGAAGAATTCATCAAGTATGGTTAATGTTGCTGGTTCAAAGTTACTACTGCTAGAAGACTTAAAGGTTAATACTGCTGAGTGTTACTACTGCTAGTAGTTAATACTGCTAGTCAAAGTTAGTGCTGCTTGAACAAAGTTAGTACTGCTTAGCTAGTTAGTACTGCTAGTAGTTAATACTGCTAGTAGTTAATACTGCTCAGAGTATTAATGTTGCTTATGATTAATACTGCTTATATGATGAAGATTCGCATGAAAGGATATACATGGAAGCTTAGAGATATACATGGAAGATATACTGAAGATATGTTTATTTTTTTGTAATTATCTTTTTGTTTAGTATATGTATAGAAGATACAGAATAGTTTTGGAAGAAATTAATTCTAAGTGTTAGTTCTAGAGAGAAAATCAACCTCAAGGCATAGATCCTAATTCTAGAGAAGTAGAATTCGTATTGGTGAGCCTGTTCATCAATATTGAGGTTGAGTGTGTAATCTTGTAACTTCAAAGCATTCAATACAAGTTTACAGTTTGTTCTTCATATTTACTGTGTTGATTTACTGTTTCATTGAATATCAAAGTGTTATTCCACAAACTTCTTTGATATTGTTTCTGAGAATTAATTCTTGTTGAGAATTCGATCCTGACACACTCATTTTCTTCTCAACAAGAAAATGTTTCATATTTTAAGGGGACGCAACACATTATCTATCTGATTTTCATTTGGAAAATCTGGGTATTGAAAAAGAAGGAAGTCTGCCCCACCTTCGCACTTCAATCATGCACATTGAGTCTGTTTTTATCTACTGTTGTCTTAGTGGTTTACACTATATTAAGCCTTGTAAAAGCAATCATCATGTGCTTAAATTCTTTCTACACTTGCACGAGCACACAAGGAATTTGTTTTCTTGTCATATAATTCATAGAAATTTCCTTTGTGGTGTTTCGATGATTGGTTGGAAGCCCTGGGGGAGTGAACGTCAAAAAGCTCTTTTACAATGTGTATTTGTTACACAGTGACTTCGTGATACTGACAGGCATATTAACTGATTCATTAGTCGATTCAAGTGTTACATTCTAATTTGTCTAGATTTGAAAAGATCTAGATGAATACATTGTTGGAATTGGCAACGAATCAGAGGCTCCGTTTGTAAGATCAGTGGTCAGAATATATAAAGACATTTATTGTGAAAGTTTTGATGCTATAGATGCTCTATTAATCAAAAAGGGGGAGATGAATTAAAGAAATGTCTGACTTAGAAATTTCAAAGTTAAAAAAAAAGTTTGTTTGAGATCAAAGGTTAATTGTGAAAGAAGAATGCAAAGTTGAAGTTTTTCTGAAGTTGTGCTGAATTTTCAGAAATTTTCTTTGAAGATTAATTTGTTGAAGATGTCTGAGCATATTTTGTAGATAGTTTCTTTCCATCGTCTGAAAGAGGGTTCGATCATATTTGGGAAGATTGTTAATATTTTTTTTTCAAAGACAGATTTGGGAAGAATACAGTCAAAGAAAGGGGAGATTGCAATGTTTATGCTTAAAGAAGAAATTTGTTACAAAGGGAAGATTGTAAAAATAAAGCCTAAAGAAAAGACTGAATTGCAAAATCTTTCAAAGATGATCTTGAATCCAAAGGGGGAGATTGTTAGAGCATGTTTATGTTGGATACAAGATCATGAAGACCAGACATCAAAGTACAAGAAGTCAAAAGCTGAAAAGTCAACTCTCAGTGAAAGTCAAAGTTAAAGTGTAATAAAAGTCAAAGTAAATTTTAGTTCTATTTGTTTTGTTTCTTCATATTCGTTGTTGGTATAAATAGTTTTTGTTTTTGGTGTTGTAATATAGAGATGTATTGAAAGAGTTTTGTACGCATTCTGAGTGAGTGAGTTTTAGAGAGAGAAAGAGATTTGTTCTAGAGAGAGAAAGAGAGAAACAGATTTGTAATACTTTGATTTGTGAATTGAAATTGAAACAGGTAGTTTTACTAATCTTGTTTGTGTTGATTGTTTGTAATTAGAAACTTGAATCAGGGACACACAAAACCACTTCCTATTCTTAAAAGATTTTCATGAATTGCGAAGTGTGATTTTAAATGATTTTCGATACTTTGATGATTATCTGACCGTGTGTTTCTACTGACAAATACTTGTGTAATTGTCATGTCTTTATACTTTGTCAATTATTCATACACACAACGGTTTAGTACATTCTATTTGACTTTGTTATTACCATGTATCAAAAGTTAAATCTTTCTATGGTAATACTCCCGGTTGTATTCAATGTTGTTTGAATCAAACGTCATTTCATCATTATATGTGTTGTCATTGATAAAATGTTTATATATTGTTCATATAAACATCCTACGTCTTTGATTTCCCAAAATATTATTTTTCATGAATTTTGATCTGATTTAAATCATTGTCAGATTCTCAAAACATTTCTATTCTTTCATGATTATTCATTCATTCAAATTGTTTTGAGAAATCTTAAATGCTTAAAATGCTCAAATTTCATTTTTACCTGTTATGAGCATACATACACTGACAAATGATTTCTTGTCCTTTAATGTCAAGAAAATCATTGAGGCAATACGTTCTTTTAGGACAATACATGGGATTTGATGTGTGAGCTTAAAAAAACTTCCATGGATTCACGATAACCAGTGTTTCCTACCGAGGAAGTATTCCCTGAGTGATTGAGTATTTGTAAAGCCTATGCTCAATTGCTTATTTGGGGGAAATGTTTCAATGATGGATCTAAACTTGAAGAGTTTTAATGATTTTGATTCTTACAAATCATTAAAAAGGGGGAGATAAATCAGAGTTAAAGTTCAGATGATTAAAGTTTGTATCAAGAAAGGGGGAAAGATGATTTTCAAAGTCAGACTTCAGAAGATATAATGAAAGGTGAAGACTTGAATGATTGATAAGTTTGAAAGTTTTGAAGTTAGTCAATGTTTGAAGACTTGAATGATTGATAAGTTGTTAGCAAAGTTTGTTGTGATAAAGAGAATGGATTGTTGTAAACAAAGGAAGAGAATGAAGATTGTACTAAATCTGTCAAAGGTTTCAAAAGTGACAAAGTTTGTTGAAGATGTCAAAGTTAAAAAGTTTCAAAGCTGAATATTATTCTGAAGATAAGAAGACCTTAAGATTATCGTCAATTTTTTTTTTAATCTTGAATCCAAAGGGGGAGATTGTTACACTAATATTGTATTCAAGATTAAAAGTGAGGGTCTTTATTGTAATTGTGTAATAGTTTGAGGGTTTGGTTGTAAAGTCAACTCAAGTTGACTTAGTATATATAGTTTTGGTATTTGTTAGATTTGTAGTTACGAAAGACACGCACACATTTTTAGACATTCAGAGACAAGGGTAAGAACACACACACACACACACACACACACACAGTGAACTATGTGAGATCTGTGACTAGAAGTTAGATTTGTGATTAGATGTAATTCATGTAATTGATCTAATAAACTTGTGTTCATAATCTGTGTTGTGATTAATATGCTAGTAAACTGGGTCACAATTGGTATCAGAGCTAGATCAGACTAATCAGAAAGATCAATTTTTTCAAGAAAAGTTATTGTTCCATTGACTATGTGCTCAAAATCAAATTCTTGATTTAATGGACATTTGAGGTTGAATTTGTGTATATAGTGATCGCACAATACCACTGAACAATTCTTGTTCATATTGGAAATCATTTGGACCAACAAATTTGTCTAATTTGATCAAGGTTTCCAATTCCAGAAAGTTTTTGTCGTGGACTGACATCGATCGATTCCTACTTCAAGAGTTATTTTTAGAGAAATTCCTTACACAGGGTTGTTCACGATGTTAAAGTGATCAATCGTGCAAAGTTTCAGAGTCAAATTCAGAGTTTTGGATGGAATTAAGTGAATTTTTGTGAAAAATATAACGAGATCTACAGAATTCGCAGAATTGTTGAAGAACTCGCATGTAGAACTCGTAGAGCCACATAATTCGCAGAATAGCTGATTTCAATATTTCTTAAATGAAGAATTCGCACACCGCAGAGAAGAAAAATTGATAAGGGAGGAATTCGCATGTGTGAGACTTACGAATTTGAAAGAATTCGCACCTGAGTCTTTTACGAATTCAAAGAATTCGCATAAGTCTTCTTGAAAAAAGCTCAGAACTCGCATAAGCCTTCTTGCGAAAAGCTCACAATTCGTATCCTTTCATATATCATTTTATACGAATTGCTTTCATACGAATTGTATACTTGTGAATTTTTCTGTATGTATGTGCTTAACAAGTTTGTTGAAGGGGGGGGGGGGGATTGAATACAAACACAGAATTTAAAGTTTAATAAATTGTTTATTGATAAATCAAATACAATTTACAAGTTTGTTGCGAAATAAGATTAAGACAGACTCAATGTAAACAAACTTAAGAAACACTAAGATGGTTGCACAAGAATATAGGGAGTGGGGGATTAGAGAGTATAGAAAACAAGGGTTTCTATGAAGGTTCAAGAATAGAGCACACTCTCAGATGGAGAGGTGAACTTTCTATTTATACCCTATGCATTAAATGCATGGCAGGGCACTTTACACGTGTCCTTCATAGATTGGCTGAAAGAGTCTGACTTTGGAAGACATGCTTTTGGCCGTATAATGAACAGTGTAGTTGACAGAGTTGTTGTACGAATTGTGGCAGAGGTATGTCCGTTCTGACACATCGTACTGGTTGTGCAAGGTAAGACAAAAGGAGACTTGAGGTATAAGCTTCATGATCGTTTGATCGCTGAATAACTCTTCCTTCAGAGATACAAAGAAGTTCAGCTATCGCTGAAGCTTTTCCTCAGGTTCCTTCGCGTATAAGTAGAGTAGTCTTTGCTTCACTGATATCCGCATCAGGTCACTAGTAGACTTGTCTTTGTTTAGCAGCTTTGTCTTCGATTCAGCTATGAACATCTATTCACGCGAGACTTGTCTTCAGGGATTACGTTACTGTTTACATCAGAAACTATTAGCGATAACTGAACAGACTGAGTCTTATCACTGATAGTGAAACACTAATACATATAAATGCTTACAAGAAAAACTATCAGCGATAACTGAACAGACTCAGTCTGATCGCTGATGGTGAAACACTAATACATATTAAACGTAATATTCACTAAGTATAAAAGAGGGTCGTTATCAAATCACTGAGAGAGTTTGGATCAACAATCTCCCCCAATTTGATAATGAGAAAGTAACTGAAGAAAATTACTTTATGGTTCAAAATAAGGAATAATCAGGACTCATAACATACATGTCCCAATTACTATTTTGAGGGATCTTTTACAGTACTGATAGAGTTAAGTACTTCACTGAAATTTTCATTAATTCAAGAAAAGAATTACAGGTATGAAATTTATAAGTACAAGTGAGGAACTAACTACTGTAAGTTTTACTAAATAGATTACAAGAAATAGGAAGCTAATCTATCAACTATCTAAAGAAGATTTTGGAGGATTAATCATATAGTCAGGTATTTCTTCTCCTCTTTGCCTTCGATCTGAATATTCTTGACTAATGATTGCCTTGATCGGTTCAGTAGAAGGGAAGTAGTCACACCATAAGCATAAGAGATCCTTGAGATGACTTAGGGGACATATAGGAATTTCAGAGACTCTTTGGAATCTGAGTTCTTCCTCATCATCTCTGAAGAAGATTCCAAAAGGTTCTTTAAGAACTTGTCCTGCAACATATGGTCCACCAGGGGGCAGAGATAGATCGAGAACTAAAAGATCAGGAGGAGGACCAAACAGAGCTTCTCTTGAGAATTTGATGGAGGCTTCATTTCTTATCACTACGACATTTTCAGAAGAGGAGGAGACAGGCTTTCTTTTGACAAGCCTTGGCTTTGAAGGAAGAGTAGATGGCACTTTTAGGATTGCAGCGACTCTGTTGGTGAGGGCATTATTTATCCCTTCAACATAGCCTCTATAGGTTGACTTGGATTTCTTCAGTGCATCTTTGAACTCTAGCCATTCCATGTAACCGAAGGTTTCCAGTTTTGACACGAATATGGCCTTGCAGCTTCCATCCTCTCTGGTAATCTCCATAGTGACAGAGACTTTATCCTTCTTTCTCCCAGAGATAACGACTGCAACGATCTTCATTGGGTCAGAGCGATAGTCGATTTTGTTTTTGCACCATTCGACTGAGCTATCGCTGACCTTTTGTTCTTTTGAGCGCTCCTCTTCAATCTCTTTCAAGAGAGCAGCCTGGACTTCAACTGGTTTCTTCTTCAGCTTCTTGTCTTTGACTAGAGAGGACTGAATCTTGAGAGCAAGAGAGGCATCTCTTTGACAATCAGCTATCAGCTTCTCAGCCCTGACAGATTCTTCGATTTCAGCTTCAGTCAGGAACTCTAGATCTGGTGATTGAGAGGGGACTTGCAGTCGTTGATTCTCCAGATGAGAGATCATCTCTGTTCTTCTCATCATCTCTTCTTCTGACCAGTGAGATGGTCTAGAGGGCCTTTCTGAATGTTGCAGGGACTCTTCTTCCTCATCTTTTTCATCAATCTCTCTTACAGAGACTGGGATTATTTGTTCATCAGCTACAACGACTGGGATTATTTGAAGTTCTTTACCCTTAAGCAAGGGAGAGAATTGTCTGTCAGAAAATAGAAAGAAAAATTTAGTGTATATGTTGGGAAGGAGGAAGATAAAGGCTAGAAGGAAACAGGGGTAGGGATTTTATAATAGGATATGGGAACAAGTCAAAGGCATACCTGAGAAGGATTCTCCTCAGATAGTGAAACTGTATTCAGGCTTCCCTCACCAACTGTACCCTTAGATTTGCTTTGGGAATGGTTTCCTGAGGATGTCCCAAGACTCCCCCCCTGCTGTGACAGCTTCTTTCGAAGTTATCGCTGATGATGTGGCGGCTGCAGAAAACCATAAGGACTGATCTTCTTCATCGTCATTATCATCATCCTGATGAGATTGCTCTTCCTCTTGATCTTGAAGATCAAGATTTTCTTCTTCTTCCTCTACTTCTTCGACTAAGACTTCGAAAGAAGGAGGGG
Source organism: Arctium minus (assembly GCA_954870635.1). NCBI lineage: Eukaryota > Viridiplantae > Streptophyta > Magnoliopsida > Asterales > Asteraceae > Arctium > Arctium minus. The sequence continues at coordinate 92,661,676 of OX941086.1, read as the reverse complement.
CTTTGTCAGCAACCTTCTCCCCCTCAACATGAGAGGGAGGTTCTTCCTGTTGAACCTCAGCAACAGATTCTTTCTCATTATTTTCTTCAACTTCTTTCTCCCCTCTTTGTCATTATCAGCGAGGGAGAGATCTACGGATTGAGAAGAAAGTTGTGCAGTGGCCAACTTTCGGACTTCAGCCTCCAGACTCTCCAGACGTCCTTCAATCACAGGGATATCTGAAGTAGCTTAATGAATAAATTCAACAGCTACGTTCAGAGATGTGCGGTCGTCCGATGTGAAGGAAGGGGAAGGAGTCGGAGCTGGTGCATTCAGCTTGTCGAAGACTTGCTGAAGAAGAGCGGTGCAAGCATAAACCTTTCAGGATAAAGCGTCAAACTGACGATGAGAGTCCTCCTTGACTTTGACAATCTCTTCTTGAAGAGCAGAGATTTGAGAAGTTTCACCTTTGGAGGAGCAGCTAGTTGTCAGTGTTTTCAACTCTTCACCAGCGGTATTGACTGCGCTGGTGGTTCCGTTGATGGCGTTGGTGAGAGAGACCACTTTTTCACATAAACTGTTGACATTCCAGTCAACTGTTACCAAACTAGGACCTGAAAGAAAAGTTAGCGTCTGAGTAACAGGCTTATATGGAGAGATGGGAGAGGTATAGGTGGGTTTAGGTATACCTGATGATTCAAACATCTTGAAAAATTGCATGTCTCTTTCAAAGGTTTGAGCATCAGGTCCTAAAAATTCAACGTAAGGTTGATGCACGAGAGAAGGAGGGTCAGAGACCAAATAAATAGAGGGATTAGAGATGGGGATAGAAGAAGTTGGGAGTTGGGTAGTTACCCCGGGTGGTATTGAGATGGGTGGTTGCGTCACTGATGTCGTGATGTCGACCGAGATCGCTGGCACAGTTGATGACGTAAGCGCTGAGAATGTGGAGGAGATGACCACGAAATCATCTAAGGAAGTTTGTCTAGAAACTTCCTCAGGTCTTGAACTAGTGGCTGCTTTCTCCTTAGTCACTTTGGCCTTCTTCGAAGGACCAAAGGAACTAGCAGATGGGCGTTTAGAAGGGGTGGTACGGCAGGGATAGCAGAAGAAGAAACCTCCTACGTGTCCGCTGAAGTAGAAGAAGTGTGGAGAGAGATACGAGAGCGTAGGGTAGAGATACTTACCTCGTTTTCCAGCGGTTTGACCTCTAGTGAACGCTGACCCACTTTGGCGAAGGAGCCATCAGGAGTAATGGGGTAAGAGTTGGCATAGAGGAACTTCAGATATGCACAAATGAACCATACATATGGGATCTTGGGATCCCTCTCCGTCTTCTCTATATTTGACTTCAGATCATCAAAGATAGCGGTGGCAAAGTCGAAGGTTTTGCCAGCGATTACCGAGTAGGCCATCTGGAGTTGAACTTTGCTGGCTTGATCAAGGGAACCACTTTTCCCACTCATGCACTGAATGAAGTGAGAAAAGATGAAGTTCAGTTGGGAAGGCATGTTTGCCTTCTTGATGAGAGTTAGTTTCTTGTTGGGAATGGTTGTTCGTGGTTTGTGTTCCCAACAGTATTCCATTGCGTCCAGAAATTTGATGAGTTCAGCATCAGTGGGTAAAGCATCAAACCCACTCTTGGGTTTGTCAGAAACCTGAGAGCCTTCCTCAAGCCGAAAGCAGTCATCATCCCTGGTCCGAGTTCAGTGCTGAAATAAATGGCAGGAACCAGTTTACCTTTCTTGTTGGTGATGGTGGATTCTTCAGCGGTGAACCAAAATTGTTGGAGTAGAGTTTTGGATGGCTTGGGATCCACATTAAGAGCGTGAGCAATACAACATTGCTTCAGGAAGTTTGCAGCATCCATAAGGTGTGGGTATTTGATTTCATCGAACTCCAGGCGTCCAAGATGGTTGTTCTTGGGGATTTCTGAGTCAGTGATGGCGAATTTGACGTTTTTGGAAGCAACAAGAGTAGATTGAGCCATTTATGAATATGGAAATACAGAAGAGTAGAAGAAGAGTTTAGACTAAAAATAAAGGTGTTACCAGTTTTTATTTGAGGAAAGAAACATAGAAAAACCAATATATTTTGAGATCAAAAACAGTGTTCTTAATGAAAGGTTGAAGAACAGTAAGAAAAACCAAAGGTTTTTGGAGAAATAAAATTAAAAAAATGATTTTATAGAAAGAGAATCTTATAAAAAACCATAATGATAGAACATAAATGGATTTTAATAACAAGATTGTAATGGAAAGAAGATTAAAGATTAAAATAACCTGGTGATCTTGAATGAAGACGATGCAGAAGCTTGAAGGAGAATTTCTTGCTCAAAAATATTTTCAGAAAGCGTAAAACGATAAGAATGGAAAAAACATTATTTTTATACGTTTGAGAGTAGGAGAGAGAGAGAGAGAGGCGGGAAAACAAATGTTCATCATGAAATGGACTCGTCCCACGAAGTTGATTGGATAGAAGAGCAACGGACGAACGTGTCAGGAAAAAGGCATGTCGTGGATTGTCGGTTCAAACGACGTCATAGGAGAGAGAAAAAACGTTTCATTTGTCCTTTTTGAAATTATCTCTGAAGAAAAGTCAGATATAGGTTTTCCTTTGAAAGAATCCCTGATAAAAATTCAGAGATTGATTTTTATTTTAGAAGGATCACTGAAGAGAAAAAATCAGTGATAGATTTTGTTTTTCAAAAAGCTTTTAATCATTTGAAGAAAACTTCAGTGATCAAAGGTCTATTTTTAAAACGCCTTACTGACTGAAGATTCAGTGATTTGGAGTGGAGTAAGAAAACATACCTGAGAGTCAGAGTTTTAATCAGAGATTGAATGATAAAGGGGAACTTATTATCACTGACATAATGCATGAACGTTGAAGATTTATTCTTCGAGATTCAGCATTCCAAGCTCACTGATGAGAAAGTTGAACCTTGTCTCATCAAGAGGTTTGGTAAACAGATCAACAAGTTCATTGTCAGTGGGGATAAAGTGAAGTTCAATATCACCATTCATCACATGATCTCTGATAAAATGATATCTGATCTCTATGTGTTTTGTCTTTGAATGTAGCACTAGATTATTAGCTATAGCAATAGCACTAGTGTTGTCGCAATAGATTGGAATCTTTGATAGCTGAAGGTCATAGTCTAATAGTTGATTTCTCATCCATAAGACCTGAGCACAACAACTTCCAGCGGCTACGTATTCAGCTTCAGCTGTGGAAGTGGACACTGAATTTTGCTTTTTAATCGATTTTACACCACCAGTAGTACTCTTTTAATCGATTTTACACCCTGCAAAGTCACTATCAGAATATCCAGTTAGATCGAACCCTGAGTCTTTGGGATACCAAAGACCGAGGTTAGGAGTCCCTTTCAGATATCTGAAAATTCGCTTAACAGCGATCAGATGAGATTCCTTGGGTTCAGATTGATAGCGAGCACATAAACAAGTAGAGTACATGATGTCAGTTCGGCTCGCTGTAAGATACAGCAGGGAGCCTATCATTCCTCTATAGGCAGTGACATTAACAGGTTTTCTAGATGGATCTTTGTTAAGTGTTAGAGGATGTGCCATAGGAGTTTTCATCGCTGAAGTTTGTGTTAATTCAACCTTCTTCAACATGTCTTTAACGTACTTACCTTGGATGATAAAAGTACCTTTGTCAGATTGTTTTATATAAAGGCCAAGAAAATATGTCAGCTCACCCATCATACTCATTTTCTATTCTTTCTTCATTCTTTCATCGAAGCGAGTACACAGAGATGGGTTAGTAGAACCAAATATGATGTCATCAACATATATTTGTACAAGAATAATATGACCTTTTATCTTTCTGAAAAACAAAGTATTATCAATTTTTCCACGTTCAAAATTTTCAGAGATAAGAAAGGATGAGATAGTGTCATACCAAGCACGAGGGGCTTGTTTTAGACCATAGAGAGCCTTATCCAATTTATAAACATAACTTGGATGCTTAGGGTCATAAAGCCCTGGAGGTTGTTCTACATAGACTTCTTCATTCAACTTTCCATTTAGGAACGTTGATTTTACATCCATTTGATACACAATGAAGTCTTTATAGACTGCATAAGCTAAGAATAGTCGAATTGCTTCGAGCCTAGCCACAGGGGCAAAGGTATCATCACCTTCCTCTTGTCTGTATCCCTGAGCAACAAGTCGAGCCTTGTTGCGGGTTACAGTCCCATGTTCATCTAACTAGTTTCTAAACACCCATTTGGTGCCTATAACAGTTTTGTCAGATGGTTTAGGAACGAGATTCCAAACTTTGTTATGAGTAAAGTCGGTCAGCTCTTCTTGCATAGCGCTGACTCAGTTTGGATCTCTGAGGGCATCATCAGCCTTCTTTGGTTCTATTAAAGAAATAAAGTTAACAAAGAGACAAATATTACCTGAACTTCGTCGTGTCTGAATACCTGCATCGAGATCACCAAGAATTGGATTTATGGGGTGATCTCTGGTCCATCGCTGATCAGGGGCATGATCGCTTACTTCAGAGGTTGGATCAACAATGAGAATGTTCAATGATGAAGAAACTTGAGGTTCATCTGCGATTAGCTGTTGAGTTTCAAACATGCCATTGTTTTCTGAGAGATGTTCAGACGAAGATGGTTCTGATGGTAGAAGTTTGTTTAGAGGCTCTGCTGATATCCATGAGTTGGATTCAGCGTTAGGAGGTATGATGTTTGGATCATCATCAACAATTGGAGGATCTGTAATGAGAAAACATCCAAGCATTTAGTTCTTCATTGTCAGCGATTGGTTTAGAGTTTGCTCAGTGAGTTTCATCAAAAGTGACATGAATTGTTTCTTCCACAGATTGTCTTCTCTTGTTGAAAACTCTGTAGGCTTTGGAGATGGAGGAATATCCTAGAAATATTCCATCATCAGCTTTTGGGTCGAACTTTCCCAGCTGATCTTTGTTGTTTAGAATAAAGCACTGACAACCAAAGATATGAAGAAAGCTGATAGAGGACTTTCTTCCATGAAAAAGTTCATATGTTGTCTTTCCAAATCGCTTTACGATCAGCGATCTGTTTTGAGAAAAACATGCAGTGTTTATAGCTTCAGCCCAAAATTGAGTAGGGAGATGAGAATCGTTGAGCATTGATCTAGCAGCTTCAATGATCGTTCTATTTCTTCTTTCAGCGACTTCGTTTTGCTGAGGTGTTCTTACTGAAGAGAAGTTATGAGATATTCCCTTGTTCTCAAAGAAAATGTTCAGAGAACTGTTTTTGAATTCAGTTCCATGATCACTTCTTATTGAATGAACAGTAAGGTTATTCAGCACTTCCATCTTCTTAACGAAGGATATTAGTTCTTCTGGAGTATCACTTTTGCAGCGAAGAAACATAACCCAAGTGTAGCGAGAGTATTCATCTACAATGACAAGCGTATATTTCTTTCCAGCTATTGATTGGATGTTGACAGGGCCAAACAGATCCATATGTAAGAGCTGAAGAGGACTTGTCACTGAGGAAACTTGTTTAGACTTGAAACTAGCTTTTGTCTGTTTTCCTTTTTCACATGATGAACAGAGAGATTCTTTAGCATATGAGTGCTGAGGAAGACCAGAAACCAGTTCCTTAGAAGAGAGAGAATTCAGGGTTTTGAAGTTTAGATGAGAGAGCCTTTTGTGGCATAGCCAGTTGACATCAGAAGAGGCTTTAGAGAGAAAACAAACATTCTCAGTGGTAGTAGAGTCCATATCTATTACATACACATTTTCTTTACGAAAACCACTGAGAGCCAGTTTTCCTTTCTCATTCACCACTGAACATGCTTTCTTAGAAAAGAGAACTTCATAGTCTTTGTCACATAGCTGACTGATGCTTAGAAGATTATGCTTCAGTCCATCTACATAAGCGACTCTTCTGAAGGTAGTTGTCCCGTTGCTGAGGACACCAAACCCTCGGGTATATCCTTTTCCATTTCCACCGAAGGTCACAGAGGGACCTTTCTCTTCCTTGTATTCAGTGAGCAGGTATTTTTGTCCAATCATATGACGAGAATATCCACTATCGAGATACCATATGCCCTTTGATCCCTGCACACATAAGGAAGATTAAGCTTTGTTTGGTACCTACTTTTCAATGGGTCCTTTGGGGTTAGTGGAGATGGAAGGTTCAACATTCTTCACAGCAGATGAAGATTCAACTTCAGTGGTAATCTTCACTTTGGTTAATTTTCTTAACCTTAGTGGTATTCTTCACCTTGGTCAATTTTTCAGCTTTGATGACCTTCTCAGCCTTAGAGGCATTCATCTTCACTTTTGCTGATTTATCAGCTTTAGTGGCAGTTGGACATTTGCTTGCAATATGGTCAGTAAATCCACAGTGATAGCATTTTCTATATTTGAAAGTGGTTTTAGGACCAGAAGAGAGAGGTTTTGATAATTTAAGATGAGCAGGGCCAGGTCCAAGAATGCTTTTAGCATGAGATCTGGAAGGAATTTTGATTTCTTCAGATATCTTAGGTTTGAGATCAATCTTTAGCTTTGGAGGACAGAGATCAAAGATTTCTATCACAGAGCTAGAAGATTGATTCGCTGAAGGTTTAGAGGGAACTTTCAGCTTTGCTTTCTTGGAAGCCTTCTGAGGACGAAGGATGGATTTTCCTTTCTCCACATACTTAGAGACTTTGGATTTTTCCTCAGGGATAGAATTAGAAGAAGAAGGATAAAACTGATTATAAGAAGTGTCAGAGATAGAAGTGACAAATGATCCAAACTTAAGCATGGAACAGTCTTCTTTAGGCTCATCCTGTGGTTTCCAAAAACCAAGACCGGTTTTATCACCACCAGTAGTTTGAGCATTTATTATCTTAGTGATCTTCGTAGAAGAATTGCACCATTTTTCAACAGTAGCCTTTTCTACTTTTAGAGCAGCGATGGCTTGTTCGTGTTCTATGCTGATGATTTTATTTACAACAACTTGATCTTTCAAACTTTCCTCTAAAAGAGTTAGCTCTCTGATCTTTTCATGGCATTTTTCCAGCTGTTCAGTTAAGTCATTGTTTTTGCTTTCAGCTAGAGATTTGCCGTTTAGAGCATTGTAAATATCAATCGTCAGCACATCAACTGCGCGACTTCTCTCTGATTCAGGTAGAGAGGGATTAGTAGAGATAGATACCTGAGATGATATATAGCTCATAGAAGTTTCAGATTGTTCTTCCACTTCTTTTTAATCTCAGCCATAAGGCAAAGATTAGCGACTTCTTCTTCATCAGAACTTGATTCTTCTGATTCAGCCCAGTCATGTTCTTCAGCAATGAGACCTTTACCTTTTCGCTTGTAGCTTTTCAGCTTTTGATATTTGTCTTTTAGCTTTAGGTATTTGTCATCGCTAGATCTTCTTGAGGTAGAAGGTTTGAAGACTTTCTTCGACTTGCACTCATTTGCAAAGTGTCCAATCTTTTGTTAAAGCAAGTAGCAGTAGCCTTATCAACAGGGGTTGATTTTGGCTTGTCAGTGAGAGAGAGAGAGGCTTATTTCTTCTGAAATTTCTCTTTCTTGCGAATCTCTTGAAAGAGTTTGTCAAGAGTGCTAAGGACTCATCAAACTCTGAAAGATCAGTGTCTGATAGATCCTCAGATTCAGAATCTAACTCAGTGATGGTGAGAGTAGATCGCTGAGATGGAATTATCTCTGAAGAGACTAAAGCAACAGGAGTGCTTTTGGAGTCTTTAGAATCTTTTATAAGATTCTTCTTCAACAGGTTTGATTGCTCATAGTTAAGCAATATTCCATACAAGGTGCTGAGAGAGAGAGAGAATTTAAGTCTTTTGTCAGCTTGAGACAGATTGAATAACTGTCCCAGCATTCAGAAAGACATTCTAAGTATTTTGTTAGGACCTCAGAATTAGAATAGGTCCTACCAACGGTTCTTAGATCAATGATTAAGCATTTAAATCGCTGATGAACGTCAGAGAGAGATTCATTTTTATCAGCGATGAAACTTTTATACTGTCTTACCAAGTTAATCTTTCGAGTCTCTTGGATTTCAATGGTGCCTTCATATTGAACACATATGGTTTCCCACATTTCTTTAGAAGTTTTAAGATGCATGATGGAATGGAAAACTTCATCAGGCAGAGCCATAGAGATAATGGTCTTTGCCCTTGCATCAATACCAACCTTCTTTTTGTCCTCATCACTCCATTGTCTGATTTACTTAGCAATATAACGTTCAGGAATAAATGGAGTGGTGGCAGTAGCTGGAACGGCAACTATGATTTGGACAGGTTCATATGGTCCGTTTGCTACTTACTCAGGTATAGTGGGATCTGCACCTTCAAGAAATAGCATCATTCGATTTTTCCAGAGAGAGAAGTTATCTCTGCTAAATCGAGGAGGTTTAGAAAGTGAACCATTATCATAGTAGTTTGGGAGACATGCTTTTGGCGTATAATGAACAGTGTAGTTGACAGAGTTGTTGTACGAATTGTGGCAGAGGTATGTCCGTTCTGACACATCGTACTGGTTGTGCAAGGTAAGACAAAAGGAGACTTAAGGTATAAGCTTCATGATCGTTTGATCGCTGAATATCTCTTCCTTCAGATATACAAAGAAGTTCAGCTATCGCTGAAGCTTTTCCTCAGGTTCCTTCGCGTATAAGTAGAGTTGTCTTTGCTTCACTGATATCCGCATCAGGTCACTAGTAGACTTGTCTTTGTTCAGCAGCTTTGTCTTCGATTCATCTATGAACATCTGTTGACGCGAGACTTGTCTTCAGGGATTACGTTACTGTTTACATCATAAACTATCAGCGATAACTGAACAGACTCAGTCTTATCACTGATAGTGAAACACTAATACATATAAATGCTTACAAGAAAAACTATCAGCGATAACTGAACAGACTCAGTCTGATCGCTGATGATGAAACACTAATACATATTAAACGTAATTTTCACTAAGTATAAAAGAGGGTCGTTATCAAATCACTGAGAGAGTTTGGATCAACAATGTACTTTTCGAATTGTGTGATACGAAATCTTGCTTGCGAATTGTGCATTGTGAGTAGCATACGAATTTTTGACTTGTAATTCATTTTAAGTAATTTTTCTGTACTTTCACTTCAAATTTTTCTGATTTTCTGATTAAAGATCAATACTAGCTAATTTTTTTTAGATATCAAGTTGCAATATGAGATTTAAGTTTGCGGAGGGGGACATATTTCTAACTGTGATTAAAGTTTCTGATTTTTGTTAACGCTCATTTCTAGCATATTTTTACAGATATCATCATGCCTTACATAGACGAGAAGGGAAATACAGTGCTGACCAAGAGAGATTGTGCTTTAGCATATATGCTAGAGATTCCAACACTTGAGGCTGAGAACAAAAGTCTTAAGATTCAGAATGCATCTTTTATTAAACAAATTACCAAGTTAAAAGATGATAAATGTTTAAAGAAAAATTTTGTTTGCTCTAAATGAATCTCTAACTCAAAAATAAATTTTGCAGGAATTATTGAAGCAAAAGAAAAAGAGATTTCAAGTTTGCAATCCAACTTGAAAAGATCTGAAAGTTTTAATTCTACCTCAAGTTGGTCCAAGAAGGAAACATTGCAAAAAGAGCTTTAACAATGTCATATACGTTTGAGTGTTGAGAGAGATTCTAGAGAGAGAAAATATGTAGAGAGAGAAAGTTCAAGAATCAATAAACTTGTGATTTGAGATTGAAATATGTATTTGTTTTGGTAATTACAGCTCTAGTTTAAGTGAACTAGGCATGAATGTAAGATGTCGAGACTTAGACTGAGTATGCTAAGTAATGATTTGTGAGTTTGGGAAGAACTTATAAGATGGTTTGGTCTTTGAGTTGACGGAAATTATGTATATCAAGCGTTGTGATGATGGTAACGAGAACCCTTATGTATCATATGTTCATAATCTCACTTAGCTAATGTTATTATGAGGATGTTTTACGTGAGTGTGTTGAAGTGTTGTTGTTATGACAATTGGTAACGTAGTGGAACATTTTCCTTCGTGTTTAATTCTATCTCTTACTCCTTTCTTTGTCGTGTATGGCAGATCAAGATGGTAAGTACACGTGGTATACCGCGTACACGAGGGGATGGTGTAGATGTGACAACCTCAACTGTTGATCAACCGGAGAGAGTTGAGGTCGCAGTACGCCCACCTGTCCAACCAATATTAGGCGGAGGGCCTGAAGTCATTCCACGGGTGGACCTGGCTTCGTCCAACCCCGTTATTTGGGAGGTAACTCCCTAATCCGAGCTGATGGCCAGCATGATGTTGGCGATGAACGAAGCTATGGCCAAACAACAAGAGTTCCTACTGAAGGTGATTGAGGATCGCGATGTGAGCAATCGAAGGAATGAGACGATTGCAGATAATATTGAGGTGATTGGATCTGGTGGTACGGGTCATGCGCACCAAACTGAGGAACCAATAACAGTTGCGGTGAGACAAGGCAAGAGAGTTTGCTCATACAAGGCTTTTCTGTGTTGTAAACCACCGGAGTTCTCCGGTTCTGAAGATCCAGTTGCCTGCATGAAGTGGATCCAAGGGATCGAGCAGGCATTCGACTCGTCTGAGTTCGGGGAAGATCAGAGGGTAAAGTTCGGTTCCCAAATGCTCAGAGACACGACACTCACCTGGTGGAATGTCACCAAGTCCACCCTCTTCCCTAATATTCTGGCTCAGTTGTCTTGGGCCGAGTTCAAGAAGAAGATCTTGGAAGAATACTGCAATGAGAGGGCTTTGGACCGCATTGAGGACGAGTTTCGGTCTCTCAAGAAGGGAAATTTGACTGTGTGGGAATACACCCGACGTTTCATGGAGAAGTTGGGGCTTGTGGGGCATGTGGCCCCAACGGAGAAAGAAAAGATTAAGGCCTACCTCAAGGTCCTACCGCAGATATAATGTCAATGGTCCGCAATTCTAAGGCCTCCAATCTCCGTGAGACCATAGAGGAGGCGCAGATCATGGAGGATGCCTACGCTAGGGACAAGGTGGAGAAGACTGTTGTGGTGGTAGGAGAGAAGCAGAAATGGGAAAACAATTTCGTACCTCCTAAGAGAACTCGACCTTTCGTTGGGAATCGAAACTTCAACAATTATCAAGAAGTTAGGTGGTGCCAGAAGTGCCGAAGCAAGCACCATGGCAACTGTAACCCCACTCCTCAATCTTGTGTCAGGTGTGGGAAGGCTGATCACACCACCAGATATTGCCCGATTAGAGGCCTTATCTGCTTCGAGTGCAAGGCACCAGAGCATATGAAGAGGGATTGCCCGAAGCTCAAGTCGGGTAGCGCACCAGAGAAGAGAGAGAACCCATCTAGGGTTCCGGGTCGAGCTTTTCAGATGATGGTTGATGAGGCCAAGGCATCCTCTGATATGGTATCGGGTACGTTTCTTCTAAACTCCGTACCTGCTCGTGTACTGTTCGATTCGGGTGCCAGATTCTCTTTTATATCTGAGTCGTTTCGTCAAAAGATTGCTCTGCCTACTAATAGTCTAGAGAATGCGTTAGTGGTAGAGATAGCGAATGGTAGTCAAGTTCTAATCTAGGATATCCTGATGAAGTGTACTCTCGGAATCGAAGGGAAAGAATTCCCGATCGATTTGATGCTGATGATTATTGGATGTTTCGATGTGGTGATCGGTATGGATTGGTTGGCGAATAATCATGTCGAGATCGTATGCTCCAAGAAATTGATCCAACTTCCCAATCCTAGTGGTAAAGTTGTTGTAATCTATGGGGAGAAAAGGAAAGGTGATGTGGCAATCATCACCATGTCTAAGGAACGCAAATGCTTGAAGATGTGAAGATAGTGCGAGAGTTTCCCGATGTCTTTCCAGACGACTTGCCCGGGTTACCACCCGATCGTGAAGTGGAGTTTCGGATTGATCTCGTGCCGAGAGCGACTCCTATTGCTAGAGCCCCTTACCGGTTGGCGCCATCGGAGATGCAAGAGATGATGGCTCAACTCCAAGAGCTTTTGGAGAAGGGTTTTATAAGACCGAGCTCGTCGCCTTGGGGAGCTCCGGTCTTGTTTGTCAAGAAGAAGGATGGCACAATGAAAATGTGCATCGATTACCGTGACTTGAACAAGGCAACGGTGAAGAACAAGTACCCGCTTCCGAGGATAGACGACTTGTTCGACCAACTCCAAGGAGCGGGGTGTTTCTCCAAGGTCGACTTACGTTCGGGATACCACCAAGTGAAGGTGAGGGGAGAAGACAATTCGAAGACGGGCTTCACAACGCGTTACGATCATTACGAATTTCTTGTAATGTCGTTTGTCCTAACGAACGCATCGACGGTGTTTATGGATTTGATGAATACAGTGTGCTGACCATTCCTTGACAAGTCGGTCATCGTATTCATTGATTACATACTAGTATATTTCAAGAGCGAATTGGAACACGAGCAACAACTTCGTGAAGTTCTAGAGGTGTTGAGAAAAGAGAGATTATTACGCCAAATTTTCCAAATGCGATTTTTGGCTTGAAGAGGTGCAATTCTTGGGTGAGGTTGTCACTCGAGATGGAGTAAAAGTGGACCCCTCCAAGATTGAAGCAATGATGAATTAGGAACCTCCCAATAGTCCGTCCGAAATCCAAAGCTTCTTGGGTTTGGCGGGCTATTATCGGAGATTCATCCAGGACTTCTCCAATATTGCTTCTTCCTTGTCGGCTTTAACTCGGAAGAATGTGAAGTTCGTTTGGACCGAAACGCAGGAAAAGGCGTTCTGGAGTTTGCAAAAGATGTTGTGTGAAACTCCAATTCTATCGCTACCTGAAGGATCTGAAGACTTCGTGGTCTATAGCGACGCTTCAAAAATGGGATTAGGATGTGTGTTGATGCAAAGAGGCAAGGTGATCGCTTACGCCTCGAGGCAACTCAAAATCCACGAGAAGAATTATCCTACCCACGATTTCGAGTTAGCGGCGGTGGTGTTCGCTTTGAAGCTTTGGCGGCATTACCTCTATGGCATGAAATGTACAATCTACACGGATCATAAGAGTCTAAAATACGTCTTTGATCAAAAAGAGTTAAACATGAGGCAAAGGTTGTGGCTCGAGTTGCTTAAGGATTACGATTGTGAGTTGCTTTACCATCCCGACAAGGCGAACGTATTGGCCGATGCGTTAAGTCGGAAGGACTATAGTGGAAGTATTCGGGCTACCCTTTCGAGAATGGAGTTAGTGTCAAGTCTTGTTGAGAAGATCAAGACATCTCAAGTAGAAGCCTTGTTGGAAGAAAATCTTAAGGATGAAGTGATGATAAAGCAAAGTTTTCTCTTATTGGAAGATAGCCGTGGGGTAAAATTATTCAATGGTCGTGTATGGGTGCCTAAAGTTGTTCAACGGCCGTGGGGGAATTACTTCTTGAGGATGCCTATATGTCCAAGTATTCCATTCATCCAGGAAGTACAAAGATGTACCGGGACTTGAAGCTACATTATTGGTGGCCGGTAATGAAACTTGAATGCGGTGCGTTATGTAGAGCGTTGTGTGACGTGCTTACAAGTGAAAGCCGAACATCAACGACCGTATGGAAGTCTTCAGTCCTTAGAGATCCCCGAGTGGAAGTGGGAGCATATTACCACGGACTTCGTGACGAAGTTGCCCAAAACTTTTCGAGGTCACGATACCATTTGGGTAATAGTCGATCGACTGACTAAGAGGGCTCACTTCTTGGCTATACGCGAAACCTTACCGATGGACAAGTTAGCAAAACTCTACATCGATGAAGTGGTCTCGAGGCATGGGGTACCCTTGTCGATCGTGTCGGATCGCGACAGTCGGTTCACTTCGAATTTTTGGGATGGATTTCAGAAGGAGCTTGGTATGCGAGTAAAGTTGAGTACAAATTACCATCCACAAACCGATAGCCAAAGTTAGAGAACGATCCAAACCCTTGAAGACATGCTAAGGTCTTGTGTCATCTATTTTAGGGGTAGTTAGGACTCTTACCTACCTTTGGTGGAGTTTGCTTACAACAATAGCTACCACTCGAGTATCGGGATGACACCATTTGAGGCGTTCTAAGGGTGGAAGTGCCGAACTCCCGTGTGTTGGCTGGAAGTGGGAAAAAAACAATTCTCCAGACCCGTAATTGTGCAACAGACAACCGATAGAGTTAAAGGCATTCGGGAACAGTTGAAAGCGGCTCAAGATCGGCAAAAGAGCTATGCCGATAAGAAGAGACGGCCAATGGAGTTTCAAGTGGGCGACCGTGTGATGCTAAAATTGTCACCATGGAAGGGCATTATCAGGTTCGAAAAGCGTGGGAAGCTGAGTCTCCATTTCCTCAGACCTTTCAAAGTGCTTAAGCGGGTGGGTTTGCAAGACTACCAATTAGAACTTCCGCCGGAGATGAGCGGGATCCACAACACATTCCATATCTGTTACCTTCAGAAGTGTTTGGCGGAAGAAGAAAGCGTCATTCCTCTATCCGAGATTAGTGTGGACGAGGGTAACCGATGTGTGGAGGAACCCGACGCTATCCTAGAGAAGATGTCAAAGAATTTGTGTCACAAGGAGTTCACTATGGTCAAAGTGCGTTGGAGGCATCATCGTGGGGCCAATGTGACATGGAAAGCGGAGGAGGACATGAAGCGAAGATATCCTCATCTTTTTTGAGTGATTACGATTTCGAGAACGAAATCATTCCCAACTTGGGGAGGATTGTAACGCCCGAATTTTCGTTGTATAAATTCTATCGTTAAGACTTTTAGCCTTCCTTATTTTAAATCATAGTTATCTTGAGTTTACCCTTAATTGGGCGTATCGCATGTTTTAGCCAAGCTCGTGTGTTAAGTCTTGATTTTGGAAAAGAGAACCAGTGGCTTACGCGGGTTACTTCGCGGCTTGGAAACCACATCACAAGCCGCGTAACCCACTGTCCATCTTCCATCTCATAAACACGAACGGGCTATGCCGCAGCCTAAAGTCGCGGCATAAGCTGCGGGATTACCATGATGCTCTTAGACGGGTTTCTTCCCCTTTTCTCATTTATTTTCCATCTACCTTCTCTAACTCTCTCTCTCTCTCTCAAAATCATTTACACTTCCAAGATTAGATACTATGGTTTCATCAAGCCCTATCCACCATATTTATCGCTAGAAGTTGGGTGTATCAACTAAGGATTCAAGATTTGGGCATTAAATCACCATCTCCATTGTCATCTTCTCCAAGAGGTTAAGCTAGAGTTTTGGGTTTTCTTCAAAACCCCACTTGGTGAGTTCATATTTCTTTCCCTTAAAACTTTATACACATCAAAACTAGACTTTTGAACCTATTATCATCTCCTTGTTTACATTATGTGGTTTATAAGAATTTAACCTAAAAATGGGGGGTTTTGGAGATTTTAGGGTTCTTTCTATTTTACTAAAAGGAAGGGTTCCATCCTATATGTTGCAAAATAAAGTATCACTTGCACATTTATGTGAGATACTTGAAAGAATGTATATAATCTCATTTTATGATTTTCATTCTTATTGGCAGTTAAACTTGGAATTTCATATTTGAAAATAAATGGTATTGAGGATTTATGTTTAACTATAGTTGGTCACAAATGAAATTGTGACAAGTCTAGACTATTACTAGTGGATCCATAGGTATTGAGTCGGCTTATGTTTGGGATGTTTTTCCCCTTTGTAGCTAGTTGAGACATTGGATCCTCGGAGGCCACTTGGTATGGTTATGTGGGACCGGTTACTAACTATGGATCGTAAATGTAATCCTAGTGAACGAGTATGACTTGGTTTTCTCAGGTGCCCTCCCCCACATCTTATTATGGACTGGCGTTGTTCGTGGCCATGGTTTCCCAGTATTTAGCTCATAACTCGGATTGTGGCTTATTTTTATGTTCCGCTACAATCCTTGGTAAATCGGGTATCCCCCGTCATCGCAAGATTTAATTTTGGACTGAAAGGTCCTTAAGAGTTTAATATTTCAAACTGTAAACTCAACTCTCTTGAAAAGGTTTTCTTTCGTTACAATTGTCTATGTTTCTTTAAATTATAAATTGTATGTTCTCACTAGGCTTTAAGCCTAACACTTTTCTCAAATGATGTGTATAACAGGTTCCTATAGCGGTGGGTTGCCAAAGGTTTGAGTGACGAGCGTGGGCTTGAGACATTTTTGTAATGATTAGTATTTGGTATTTTGGGCATTTAATAATCTCCTTATTTTGGTTATTTTTGTGGTTACAACCGATGTAATCTAGATAGTACATGTTTAGATTAGTTTATTGTTGATTTCCATTTCCGTTCGCAGGTTTTGTAAATGCTTTTGTTGGGAACTGAAGAATAACTCAAATGATTAATGCTGCTAGTTCAGAATTACTACTGCTAGAAGACTCCAAAGTTAATACTGCTGAGTATTACTACTGCTAGTAGAATTAATACTGCTAGTCAAAGTTAGTGTTGCTTGAACAAAGTTAGTACTGCTTAGCTAGTTAGTACTGCTAGTGGTTAGTGCTGCTTAGTAGTTAATGCTGCCAAGACTTAATGCTGCTTATAAGGTAATGTGAAGATAATGATGAAGAGATCGTGGGTAAAGATAAACAAGGATATTCTGAAGATATTCATGGAAGATATACTGAAGATATTTTATTTATTTGTAATTATCTTTTTGTTCAGTATATGTATAGTTTTGATAGAATAGTTTAAAAACGGATATACAGATTGATAGATTAACAGATAAACAGAATTTTATTCTAAGTTTTTGTTTTAGAGAGAATCAACCTCAAGGCATAGTTCCTAATTCTAGAGAAGTAGAATTCGTCTTGAAAGAGCTTGTTCTTCAAGATTGAGGTTGAGTGTGTAATCTTGTGATTTTAATACAAGTTTGCAAAGTGTTTATTATATACTGTTTGTTTACTGTTCCATTGAATATCAAAGTGTTATTCCGCAACTTCTTTGATATTGTTTCTGAGACTTTATTCTTGTTGAAAATTCGATCCTGACAAGTGGTATCAGAGCATGTTCTCTCAGAAACATCTATTCACTCATCATGGAAAACTTTGCAGAATCAAATAGTACTCTAGTCTCAAAGGTTCCAATGCTCAGACCCAATGAATTCGATATGTGGAAGATCAGAATCAAGCAGTACATACTCCTCACT
Organism: Arctium minus; assembly: GCA_954870635.1. Lineage (NCBI taxonomy): Eukaryota > Viridiplantae > Streptophyta > Magnoliopsida > Asterales > Asteraceae > Arctium > Arctium minus. The sequence continues at coordinate 92,644,558 of OX941086.1, read as the reverse complement.
GACTATTCTATGTGGGACATAATTGAGAATGGTCCTTCTGAAGCAGGAAAGATTGGTGCAGATGGAAAGAGAACTCCACCAAAAACTGATGCTGAAAGAAAGACTAGACAGACAGAGATGAAAGCCTTGAGCACTTTGCTCTTGGCTATCCCCAATGAATACCAACATCAGTTCTGCAACTGCACTGATGCTGAGATGCTCTGGACAGATTTAGAGAAAAGATTCTCAGGTACCAAGAGCACCAAGAGAAATCAGAAAGCCATTCTGAAGAAACAATATGAGAATTTTATGTCAACCAAGAATGAGTCCATGACTCAAACTTTTGACAGGTTCAACAAGCTTATTGGTGAACTTGCTACAGTGGGAGTACAAATTGATCAAGATGATCTGAACAGAAAGTTCCTAAGGTCTCTGAGTGATGAATGGACCATGTATATTGTGTCTTTCAGACAGAATGATCAACTGGAAGAAAAGGAACTTGATGATTTGTATAATGATCTAAGAGTTTTTGAATCTGAGGTAGAGGCTAAGAAAAGGCCTTCTGGGTATGTTCACAATGCTGTACTTCTTTCAGCATCAATTGATTCTACCTCCATCCCTGAATCAGTTAGTACTGCCAATGGAGCACCTCAAGATAAAGACACTGAAACTGTTTTTGAAGCCTTTCTAGCAAGTCATGGAAACTCTTCTCTCATTAATGATGACTTGGAACAACTCCATCCAGATGATCTTGAAGAGATGGACATTAAATGGCAGATGGCCATGCTCTCTATGAGAGTTAAGAAGTTCATCAAAAGAACTGGAAGGAACAAATTCTCACAAAGAAGAGAAGATGGAACAGGTTTTGACAAGACAAAGGTGGAATGCTATAAATGCCACCAGAAAGGACACTTTGCTAGAGAATGCAGAAGTGGAATGCCCCAGAACAATATCCACCAACAAGCTCAATCTGGAAGCTTCAATAGTAACATAAACTCTGCACAAGCCCTTGTCTCTCAACAAGGCATGGGGTTTGATTGGAGTGATCAAGCTGAAGAGGCCATCCAGAACCAAGCTCTAATGGCAGAGGTGTCTGATCTCCCAACAGAGGTAACTTCCAATCTTTGTTGCAATCAGAAAATGAGTGATAACCTTAAGAGATTGGAAAAGGACATAAAAGATTATGTCAGGATAGTTGAGAGATTTGAAGAGCAGATTAAGGGTTTTCAAGCCAATGAGCTTCAACACTCTTATGACACAAACTACTGGAAGTGGGAGAAGAATGACTTAGAACTTCAAATGACCAGATCCAAAGAGGAGAATGAGAAGATAAAGAGGGAGTTTGAGAAAGCCAAGCTGGATATTGAGAAATTTTCCAATGCTTCTAAAACAATGGACTATTTGCTCCAAACTCAAATCCATGACAAACTTAGAAGAGGAATAGGGTACAATACCACACCACCACCCTATAACAACAACTACATCCCTCCTAGTTCAGATTTGTTAGAAACAAAGGATAGGAAGGACCTACCTAAGGGAGCCACTGAGATAGATCCCTTAGATGAAGTAGTTGTTAAGGATAAAACTGAGAAAGAAGGTGTCAAGGATAAAGACAACACTGTGAGTGGTGAGATTCCTATAGAAAACCACATAATCACCAATGAGGAATCTGGAAAGCATTGGATCAAATCCAATGAGATAGAGAATACTGAGGAAAAGAACAAGAAGGTTCACTATAAGCAGACCACTGTTGTGAACCCTATCCCTTGCAAACAGTGTGCATGCAATAAATTTAAGCCCCAAAAACATGATAAACCAAGGGGAAATCAAAGAAACTGGAACAACCAATGGGCACAAAAACAAGGCATTGATCTAAGTAAAATCAATAGACCAAAGCCTTGTTTCATATGTGGAAAGTTAAACCATTTGGCTAAGTACTGTTACTTTAACCCTATTAACCAACAGATGAACTTTCAAAGATTTGTGCAAAAACCTGATGGTTATAGGAAGGCTGGAAAGAAACATGTGGTGAAGAAACCTGTTGAAAACAAAGGCCCCATGAAGAAAAAGGTTTTGAATGAAAGTATTAAAATGTGGGTGCCTAAAAGCACTAAAAACTGTTAGTACTGCTGACAGAGATAGTGCTGCTAGAAGCATTACTGCTGCTACCAGTGTTAGTACTGCTAAAAATTGTAATGCTGCTAATACTGTTAGTACTTCCTCAAAGATGAATACTGCTAACACAGTTACTGCTGCTAAAACAGTTACTACTTCTAATAAGGTTAGTACTGCTAAGCATGCAAGTGCTGCTAATGCAGTTAGTACTTCTAAAACCAGTACTACTTCTAGCAAATGTGTTTCCAAGCCTATCATTGTGACAAAGTACTCCAGAAATGAGGAGTCAAAGTTTAAAAATCTTGTCAAGAAAGAATGCAAGTATTTTGATGAGAAAGGGGTACCCAAGACCACTTTGGCTTGCGTTCCTATTTCAAACTAACTGATTTATCTTATGTGCAGGGCAACCAACAACTCAAGGGAAAGAGCATTTGGCATGTTGATAGTGGTTGCTCTAGGCACATGATAGGCAACATGTCATGCCTTCAGGATTTCAAGAATATCAATGGAGGACATGTTGCTTTTGGAAATGATCTTACTGGTGGTAAAATAAGTGGCAAAGGTAATGTCACAAAAGGTAAGATGACATTTGAGGATGTCTACTATGTTGATCAATTGAAGTACAACCTGTTAAGTGTATCACAGGTTTGTGACAAACAACATAGCATATTATTTACTAACACAGAGTGTATGATCCTTGCTCCAGAGTTTAAGGTAGTTGATGAAAGCATGATACTACTTAGAACTCCAAGAAAGGACAATGTTTATTGTCTAGATATGGACAATGTTGATAGTGATTCATCCCTGAACTGTCTTGTTTCAAAAGCTTCTGTGGATGAATCCTCTCTATGGCACAGAAGGATGTGTCACATGAATTTCAAGACTATGAAAAAACTTGTTAAAAACAACCTTGTAAGAGGTTTACCTTCAAAAGTCTTTTCATGTGATGATCATTGTGTTGCTTGTCTTAAAGGCAAACAGCATAAAACTTCTCATAAGACCAAAGAGTTAAATTCTATTTCTTCTTGTCTCCAGTTATTGCATATGGATATGTTTGGTCCTACAAATGTTATGAGTATAGGCAAGAAATCTTATTGCTTGGTTATTGTTGATGATTACTCCAGATTTACTTGGGTATATTTTCTAAGGACTAAGGATGAGACAAGTGGACTGATCAAATCCTTTATCCTAAGAATTGAAAACCAAACTAATCAAAAAGTAAAAGTCATTAGATCAGATAATGGGACTGAATTTAAAAATCTTGATCTAAACACCTTTTGTGAAGAGAAAGGCATTGAGAGACAATATAGTGCCCCTAGGACTCCTCAACAGAATGGAGTTGCTGAGAGGAGAAATAGGACACTAATAGAGGCTGCTAGATCTCTGTTGGCTGATTCAAAATTGCCAATTACCTTCTGGGCTGAAGCAGTTAATACTGCTTGTTATGTCCAAAACAGAGTTCTAGTAGTCAAGCCAAAGAACAAGACCCCATATGAGCTTTTAAATAAAAGAAAACCATTTATTGGATTTTTCAAACCTTTTGGGTGTCCTTGTACTATTCTCAATACCAAATCTCACTTAGGTAATTTTGATAGCAAGGCAGATGATGGATTTCTTGTTGGTTACTCATCTCAGAGTAAGGCTTACAGAGTCTTTAACTCTTCTTCTAGAATAATTGAAGAAAGTGACAATGTCAAATGCAATGAGAACACACCAAATCCAATTGGGTCTGGTCCTCAGTGGCTATTTGACATTGATTCACTAACTAACTCTTTTGGTGTCAGTAGTGATGATTATGCAGGATCAGGGAGTGGAGGATCAGGAACTACACAAGTTCAAGACAGTTTATCTCAATCTGTGATCTTTCCCATACCCACAGTGGATCCTGTTGAAGACTGTGAAAAGGAACCATCTACTGAACCAAGTCAGAGTGAAGAAGAAAGTAGAGATGAGGAGACTCAAGTCAATAAGGAATCAGAAGTAGCTGCTGAAAACACCTCAGTTGAGTTGAATGACTCAAATCTAGAGGTGGTACTTAATGAAGAACCTAATCATCACACCAGAATTCAAAAGAATCATCCTCCACAACTGGTAATAGGAGATATATCCTCTCCTATGATGACTAGAAATCAAAGCAGGCTGCAAGAATTGCAAGATCAACAGCATACAGTGCTTTCTTGCTTTTTATCCCAGCTTGAGCCTAAGAAGGCACATGATGCTATGAAAGAATCCAGTTGGATAGAAGCAATGCAAGAAGAACTACTTCAATTCAAGCTGCAAGATGTTTTGGATCTGGTAGACCTTCCTAAAGGCCAAAGAGCAATAGGAACAAATTGGGTCTTCAGGAATAAGAGAGATGAAAGAGGAATTGTGATAAGGAATAAAGCAAGGCTGATGGCTCAAGGGTATACACAAGAAGAGGGAATAGACTATGATGAAGTATTTGCACCTGTGGCCAAGATAGAAGCAATTAGATTATTCATGGCTTATGCTTCTTATATGAAATTCAAAGTCTATCAAATGAATGTGAAAAGTGCATTTCTTTATGGCTCAATTGAAGAAGAAGTATATGTCTGTCAACCACCAGGGTTTGAAAATCCAAGCTATCCAGACAGGGTATACAAATTGAAGAAAGCACTTTATGGATTGCATCAAGCTCCAAGAGCATGGTATGACACTCTGTCATCCTATCTCTTGGAAAATGGCTTTGAAAGAGGAGTCATTGATAAGACTTTATTCATCAAGAGAAAGAAGAAGGATATCTTGCTGGTCCAAATCTATGTTGATGATATCATCTTTGGATCTACAAGAGACAACATGTGCAAGGAGTTTGAGGATCTAATGCATCAAAGGTTCAAAATGAGTTCCATGGGGGAACTTACTTTTTTCCTTGGACTCCAAGTTCAACAGAAGTCAGATGGAATCTTTATCTGTCAGTCCAAGTATGTGAAGGATATTTTAATCAAGTTTGGTTTCTCAGATTCAAAACCTGCCAGCACACCTATGGAGGCACACAAGCAGATAACAGCAGATCTTGAGGGGGAGGATATGGATGTTCATCACTATAGATCCATGATTGGCTCTCTCATGTATCTTACAGCATCTAGACCAGATATAATGTTTCCAGTCTGTGTATGTGCAAGATTCCAAGTTAGGCCAAAGCAATCTCACTATCAAGCTGTTAAGAGGATATTCAGATATCTCAAAGGGCAACCCAGATTGGGACTTTGGTATCCTCATGACTCATCCTTTGACCTACATGCATACTCAGATAGTGATCTAGGTGGAGCAAACTTGGACAGAAAATCTACTTCTGGAGGATGTCAGTTTTTGGGTGCAAGACTAGTGTCTTGGCAGTGCAAGAAACAAACCACAGTGTCCACATCTACAACAGAGGCAGAGTACATAGCAGCTGCAAGTTGCTGTTCTCAAGTCTTATGGATTCAAAATCAAATGCTGGACTATGGGGTAACCTTTCTACACACTCCAATTTTTATTGATAACAACAGTGCTATTAGCATTGTGAATAATCCTGTCAAGCACTCAAAGACAAAGCACATTGAAATCAGGTATCACTTCATAAGAGACTGTAATGAAAAGAAACTTATTCAAGTTGTAAAGGTTCATACTGACAACCAGTTTGCTGATCTATTCACCAAAGCCTTTGATGTGGGTAGATTCACTTTCTTGGTAACAAGTGTGGGAATGATCAACTCTGAATAAACTCCTTCTCAAAAAGTGGTTCAATACCTGTATATTATGTATTCTTGGTGGTCCTAATCTTTCTTTTCAGGGAATTCATAGCAGTCCTCAGTTCATCATAAGTTGAAAAGAGTAAGTATTGTTAATACTGCCAGTGCATTGTTAATACTGCCAGTGCATTGTTAATACTGCCAGTGTATTGTTAATACTGCCAGTGCATTGTTAATACTGCCAGTGCATTGTTAATACTGCCAGTGTATTGTTAATACTGCCAGTGCATTGTTAATACTGCCAGTGCATTGTTAATATTGCTTCCAGTTAATACTGCTAAGTAGTTAATACTGCTTTCAGTTAATACTGCTCTCAGTTAATACTGCTCTCAGTTAATACTGCTCTCAGTTAATACTGCTCTAGGTTAATACTGCTTATGTCCCGAATACTATAAATACCCTTTGCCCGCCTAAACGTTCATAACGACTCTTTGCATACTGTTCACTTGCGCTCTAAACCCTTTCTCTCTCAAAGTTTTCAAGCAAGAACCTTCAAGCTCAATGGCATCCATGGCATTCATAGACGAGCACAATGAAATCGCGATGCTCCAAAAGCCAAAACAAGCTGAAGGTTTTCACCAGATAGTCGACTTTCTGAAGTCAAGCCATATTGCCCATGCTCTCACTCTATCTCCTACCATCTTCATAGAGCATCAGAGGCAATTCTGGGCAAATGCCACCATTGTTACTAAGAATGGTGTGCAAATGATCAAAACAAGGGTGTGTCACAAACCCTTGACAGTTACTGAAGAGGTACTTCGCATCAGTCTACGTCTAGACGATGCCTCTGGTATAACTTCTATCTCTAATGATAAACTGTTTTCTACTCTTACAAGAATGGGGTATGGAGGCCCATTGGGTGTGTTCAAGTTCTCAAAAGCCAAATTTTCACCCCAATAGCGTTTCTTTGTCCATACTCTTATGCACTGTATATCTAAAAAGACTACTGGATGGAGTGAGTTCAGTAGCACCATTGCTTATGCTTTGGTATGCTTAGCCACTGCCAGAAAGTATAATTTTTCACAAATGATTTTTAATGATCTTGTCTCAAACCTGGGAAGTAAAAAGAGATTTTATATGTACCCCAGGTTTGTCCAAGAAGTTATTAACCATGAATTGACGGAGATACCTCATTTTGATGGGGTATATGTACCCAAAATTCACAAAGGTAAGGTCTTTTCAAACATGAAAAGATCCCCTCTGGACTCGGAAGGAGTTGACACCCCATTGTTCTCTACAATGATGGTGGTGTCCCAAACTGATGAAGGTATGGCAGCAGGGTCAAGGCCCCCATTAGACCAACCCACTGCTAGCCAATCCTAACCTTCCCACTCTACATCACTTCCCCAGTCTCTTCTTGACAAACCAACTTCACCAATAACCTATACTTACAAAAGGAAACAGGTAAAGAAGGCTCCTTCCCTTCTTGTACCATTGACCTCTAAGCCTTTAAGCCCTCTAAGGGAGGATTCTCCCTTAGAGAATATCTACAGGGAACCCACAAAGGTGTCTCCCAACCCAAAGGAGGTGCTCTCTGAGGAGGAGGAAGAGCATATGGGAGAGAAGGCTGCCACTACTCCTGCTAGCTCAGAGGAGGTCAATGGTAACATACATAAGACCTTTCCCATGGCAACTTTGAATGAGAAATCATTCAAAGGTCCCCGGTGCCAAGAAACCAAGGGGGTGGATAGTGCTTCTGCTAGGCAGAAGACTTCCACTACAAAAAGATCCAATGATCCTTCAAAAGAGGGTAACACTTCTGGAGAGGGTGAGGACAGATATTCTTACTATGAATTGATGGAAACAATGGGCAACATCAACCAAGATGTTCTCAAACAAGGGAAAGAAATTGAAGAGATGAAGCTGGTAATCCTGTCACAACAAGTGCAAATTACCAAACTCAAGAAATTGGTGATGAAGCTAGTCCACAAAAAGAAGAAAAGACAATTTGTGCTAAGGAGAAGGAAATCAGGGGATGATGCTCCCAAAAAGGGGGAGTTTAACATGGAAGAAGTCTCAGATAAGGGGGAGCTTGATGGAGTAAAACATGATGTTGAGGGGGAGCAAGAAGCAGAAACAGAAATAGAAACACAAGAAGCAGCAGTAACAACAGAGCAAGCAGTAGAAACCATTAATACTGCTAGTTCAAGTAAAGCAGCAGAAATGGTTAATACTGCTGAAATTAAACAAGCAGCAGAAACAGTGAAAGAAGTATTAACAAATCTTGAGATTGCAGAAACCTTACTTAAAGCCAAACATGATACTCCCAAGGTCACTTCAAAGACCAAAGGAGTAGTCATCAAAGAACAAGGTGAAGTGATCAAGAAAGATAACAGTAAGAAGGTAATGAACAAAGACAAAGGAAAAGCAAAGATGGTGGAATCTGATCAACCAGTCAAAAAGCAAAGGTTGGTTGAATCAGATGAAGCCTTGGCCAGGAAGATGCAGGCTGATATTGAAAAGGAAGAAAGAGTTCAGGTTGAAAAGGACAGGGAGATGGCAAAGGCTCTAGCTGCTGAACTGAATGAAGCCTATCAACAAAGCCTGGCAACTGAACTTGCACAGAAGAAAGCAGCATCTTTGAAGAAATTTGTGGTGATAAAAACAGCTGCAAAGAAGAGACAACCCTCAAAGACTTTCCTTGGTACTCAAGAGAGAAACAAGATGATAATTTTTCTCAAGGGTGCTATAGGAGTCAGAAAGGAGATGTTCTCCAAGATGACATTTGAGCAGATCAAGGAGCTGTACAATTCTGAAATGACTAAGATTCAAGGAAATGAAACTGCCAGGGTGGAGATGGAGAAGAGAATGAAAGAAAGCAATGATTTCATGATAGAAAAACCTTTTCCAGATGAGCAAGAAACACCACCAAAGAAAGAAGCCACTCTAGGTGAAAGTCTAAGGACTTTAAAGAGAACCAAGATGATGGCAAGGAGAAAGTTAACCAAGAAGCCTAGAATAGCTGAAGAAGAGGCTGAGAAGGTTGCTGAAGAAGAAGGGGCACCTGAGTCATCTGAAAAGAAGGAATCTTCAAGTACTGATGATTTAAAGATGTACATGGTAGTGATGAACAAAGTTCCTGAACCAATTTCAGCAGAACCTGTTGGTATAAAGCCTCCTAAAGTTATTCACTGGGATACACTGACAGTGGATGGAAAGGAGTATATCAGACTCAAGAGGAAGGATGATAAGTATGAGGTATTCAACACTTGGGCCAAGATTGTCAGAACATGCTCTAGGTCTGATATAGAAGAAATGTTTGAAATAGGGATGAAGTTGTATGCAGATCAGTTAAAAGCTCCAGGGATTTCAATTACAAAACTGGTGATGGAGTATCTGTGTATGATGTTCAAACCAGAAGAAGTGGAGCATGTCATAAGAAATGTGTTTCAAGCAGTCACAAATTGGACTCTATATGAAACTAGTGGAGTATATGCAGTGACTTTGGATAGAAATCACATAGAATACTTCCTAGTGGATAGAGTATACAATCACAGCAGACTTAAGCTTCATGCAATGCTGAAGAAGAAGCTTGGATGTGTTGAAAACTCAGAAATGGCCAAATATCTGATTAAGAGAATGATCAATCAAAGTTTGGGGATAAATGTTGATACAGGGATCTGAAGAACTTGACTTCTCTTCCTAAAAGTCAAGTTAGGGGGAGATTGTTGGGAACTAAAGAATAACTCAAATGATTAATGCTTCTAGTTCAGAATTACTACTGCTAGAAGACTCCAAAGTTAATACTGCTGAGTATTACTACTGCTAGTAGAATTAATACTGCTAGTCAAAGTTAGTGCTGCTTGAACAAAGTTAGTACTGCTTAGCTAGTTAGTACTGCTAGTGGTTAGTGCTGCTTAGTAGTTAATGCTGCCAAGACTTAATGCTGCTTATAAGGTAATGTGAAGATAATGATGAAGAGATCGTGGGTAAAGATAAACAAGGATATTCTAAAGATATTCATGGAAGATATACTGAAGATATTTTATTTATTTGTAATTATCTTTTTCTTCAGTACATGTATAGTTTTGATAGAATAGTTTAAAAACGGATATACAGATTGATAGATTAACAGATAAACAGAATTTTATTCTAAGTTTTTGTTTTAGAGAGAATCAACCTCAAGGCATAGTTCCTAATTCTAGAGAAGTAGAATTCGTCTTGAAAGAGCTTGTTCTTCAAGATTGAGGTTGAGTGTGTAATCTTGTGATTTTAATACAAGTTTGCAAAGTGTTTATTATATACTGTTTGTTTACTGTTCCATTGAATATCAAAGTGTTATTCCGAAACTTCTTTGATATTGTTTCTGAGACTTTATTCTTGTTGAAAATTCGATCCTGACAGCTTTATACATTTCCCCTTTTTGGGTGGTTTATTCCAAATACAAACGTCATTTTGCCAAATTTTCAGATTTTTAAATTACTCTAAATTTTAGGGTGTTACAAGTTGGTATCATAGCTCTAGTTTAAGTGAACTAGGCATGAATGTAAGATGTCAAGAATTAGACTGAGTATGTTAAGTAATGATTTGTGAGTTTGGGTAGAACTTATAAGATGGGTTGGTCTTAGAGTTGACGGAAATTATGTTCATCAAGTGTTGTGATGATGGTAACGAGAACCCTTATGTATCATATGTTCATAATCTCACTTAGCTAATGTTATTATGAGGATGTTTTACGTGAGTATGTTTGAAGTGTTGTTGTTATGACAATTGGTAACGTGGTGGAACATTTTCCTTCCCGTTTAATTCTATCTCTTACTCCTTCTTTGTCGCGTATGGAATATCAAGATGGTAAGTACGCGTGGTAGACCGCGTACACGAGGGGATGGTGTAGAGGCGACAACCTCAACAGCTGATCAACCGAAGAGAGTTGAGGTCGCAATACGCCCACTTGTCCAACCAATATTAGGCAGAGGTCCTGAAGTTATTCCACGGGTGGACCTGGCTTCGTCCAACCCAGTTATTTGGGAGGTAACTCCCTAATCCGAGCTGATGGCCAGCATGATGTTGGCGATGAACGAAGCTATGGCCAAACAACAAGAGTTCCTACTGATGGGGATTGAGGATCGTGATGTGAGCAATCGGAGGAATGAGATGATTGCAGAGAATATTGAGGTGATTGGATCCGGTGGTACGGGTCATGCGAACCGAACTGAGGAACCAATAACAGTTGAGGCGAGACAAGGCAAGAGGGTTTGCTCATACAAGACCTTTCTATGTTGTAAACCACCGGAGTTCTCTGGTTCTGAAGATCCAATTGCCTGCATGAAGTGGATCCAAGGGATCGAGCTGGCATTCGACTCGTCTGAGTGCGGGGAAGATCAGAGGGTTAAGTTCGGTTCCCAAATGCTCAGAGACACGACACTCACCTGGTGGAAGGTCACAAAGTCCACCCTCTTCCCTACTATTCTAGCTCATCTATTTTGGGCCGAGTTCAAGAAGAAGATCTTGGAAGAATACTGCAATGAGAGGGCTTTGGACCGCATTGAGGAGGAGTTTCGGTCTCTCAAGAAGGGACATTTGACTGTGAGGGAGTACACCCGACGTTTCATGGGGAAGTTGGGGCTTGTGGGGCATGTGGCCCCAACGGAGAAAGAAAAGATTAAGTCCTACCTCAAGGGCCTACCGGCGGATATGAGGTCAATGGTCCGCAATTCTAAGGTCTCCAATCTCCGTGAGACCATAGAGGAGGCGCAGATCATGGAGGATGTCTACGCTAGGGACAAGGTGGAAAAGATTGTTGTGGTGGTAGGAGAGAAGCGGAAATGGGAAAATAATTCCGTACCTCCTAAGAGAACTCGACCTTTCATTGGGAATCGAAACTTCAACAATTATCAAGAAGCTAGGTGGTTCCAGAAGTGCCGAAGCAAGCACCATAGAAATTGTAACCCCACTCCTCAATCTTGTGTCAAGTGTGGGAAGGCTGATCACGCCACCAGAGATTACCCGATCAGAGGCCTTATCTGCTTCGAGTGCAAGGCACCGGGGCATATGAAGAGGGATTGCCCGAAGCTCAAGTCGGGTAGCGCACCGGAGAAGAGAGAGAACCCATCTAGGGTTCTGGGTCGAGCTTTTCAGATGACGGCCGATGAGGCCAAGGCATCCGCTGATGTGGTATCGGTACGTTTCTTCTAAACTTCGTACCTGCTCGTGTACTGTTCGATTCGGGTGCCAGTTTCTCTTTTATATCTGAGTCGTTTCGTCAAAAGCTTGCTATGCCCACTAATAGTCTAGAGAATGTGTTAGTGGTAGAAATAGCGAATGGTAGTCAACTTCTAATCTGCGATATCCTGAGGAAGTGTACTCTCGGAATCGAATGGAAAGAATTCCCGATCGATTTGATGTCGATGATTATTGGAGGTTTCGATGTGGTGATCGGTATGGATTGGTTGGCGAATAATCATGACGAGATCGTATCCTCCAAGAAATTGATCCGACTTCCCATTCCTAGTGGTGAAGTTGTTGTAATCTATGGGGATAAGAGGAAAGGTGATGTCGCATTCATCACCATGGCTAAGGCGCGAAAATGCTTGCTGAAAGGATGCTCGTCTTTCCTAGTCTACGTGATCGACGCCAAACTCGAGAAGTTAAAGCTTGAAGATGTGTAGATAGTGCGTGAGTTTCCCGATGTCTTTCCAGAAGACTTTCCTGGGTTACCACCCGATCGTCAAGTGGAGTTTCGGATTGAACTCGTGCCAGGAGCGGCTCCTATTGCTAGAGCTCCTTACCGGTTGGCGCCATCGGAGATGCAAGAGATGATGGCTCAACTCCAAGAGATTTTGGAGAAGGGTTTCATAAGACCGAACTCGTCGCCTTGGGGAGCTCCGGTCTTGTTTGTCAAGAAGAAGGATGGCACAATGAGAATGTGCATCAATTACTGATAGTCCAAGATCAATGAATCTTTAGAGAGAGAAAGTAGAGATAGAGAGCTTGAGTGCGCAAAGTGTAAAATCTCAATAATGTGCGTGAAGGTTCTTACAAAGGAACAAGACCAAAGGGACTTAAATACCCTTGGTCAATACTACACAGATAGACTAAAAACACAGTATATGACCAAGCCCTATAAATACAATGATTACTATAAAATCAGACCTAACAATCTCCCCCTTAGTAATCATTGGCGCTTTGGTCTTCAAAAATCATCTTCTAAAACAGCACAGACCATTAAAGCGACTTTGAGAAGCTTTCTGACTTTTAAGAAAAAAAAAATCTTCTCAGCATCTTTCAGATTTAGTTGTCTTTGCTGCCTTGTGCTCTAGACGACACACCTCTTTTAAATGACCTTGAATGAACTGTGGTGATCGGAGCAGAAACAGCAAAAGAAGAAGTTGTAGCTGAGAAAATAGAATCTTTGAGCGAATCTTGATCAGCAGATAAACTTTTGAGCTCTTTGTCTCTTTAAAATCTCCTTGACTTCTCTGATTTCTCCCCCTCATGACCTTGATGAACTGGTTCAACTAGGTCATGCAAATGTTGGAGACGAGACAGCTTAAGATCTGCAAAATCAAAGAAACAGAGAAAACAGGGAAGGTTTGCGTATCACGTTGGTTGCGCAAAGTAAGGTTTGCGCGTCACGCTAGATGCGCAAAGTGAGTTTTGCGTGACCAACTGATTGCGCAAATCTAACTTGTCGTCCGAAAAATTTTACCTGATTAGCTCTTTGACTCCCCCTACACAAATGCACTAAATTTGACAATTCAAGTTAGCATTCATATAAAGAATCAGATACTCCCCCTCAAAAACAGATATAAACTTTGAAAAATATTCTTTTTGTTCACTCCCCATTGAATAATGCATAAACCCATTAAAATATATTTATGAGAACACAATGATCAAAAATTAATGTATAAAGAAAAAATATACTGAATATAAATTTTAAAACAACTAAACATATAAAACTTTAAACACTAAACAAATTGAATTCTACTGAGTGAAATATGACAAATTTATCAATCAGTTGAAATCAAATATATGTTGTTGGATAAAGAAACAAGTTTTATTGCATATCAAGATAAAACATGTTCAGTTTCAAAAACTTCCAGCAATCTATTCAGTGTGCTCACAAGCGAATCTTCGATTAGCTTTAAGAAAATGCAATTCTAAAAATATAATAGAGAACTTTTCAAGTACTCACACTAATCCATCAAAAATTAAGATTATCACAAATTTATAGGTTTATCGCAACTTAAACATATCACCAAGTATCATGAGATGTGTGCTCATTGGCATCTTTTTAGCAGTGTGCACATTGGCATCTTAACATGAGTGTGCTATTTGGCATCTTTTAAGTTCGTGCACTTTGGCATCTTTTGATCAAAAAGGTTATTAAGTAAAGAACATGCCGTAAACGTAACTTTCTATCTGACCCTATTGCAGGATTTGGGTCAGCCGCTCCCAGACCAGTTGGCCTTAGGGGACTAGGTGTCAAGCACCCCTTGGAACTTACTCTCCCAGATCAGAAAGGCTACATCGACATATCCTAAACCCATTCATACAAGTAGAACATGACTTTCGATCTGATTCTATTGAATGATTTGGGTTCGATCACTCCCAGATCAAATGACCTTAGGGGACCAGATGACAAGCATCCTGAAGAACTTACTTTCCCAAACCAGAAAGGCCACAGGTACAAACTTTTAAACTTAGAGATTTCTGAATTTTAAGAATTTAATATTCATCTCAATCACTCAGTTTTACATAAAAGTACTTAGCCCATATTTTCATTACAATCAAAATTTTGACTTTTTAGAATTTTCCAAGCATTGTAAACTATAAATATCCCGAATCACACAACTTTAAAGCAGTAATAAAAGTTTCAAACATGTTGCTGACTTTTCGACTTTTGTAAGACTTGAAATTTGATCATATAAAAACTTTAATATAAACAAAAGAACTTGAAAATTTATCCTAGACACATATTTTATTCAAAAGAAAGAAAAAAAAATGTAAAACTTTACTTTATAGAATAAAATTTGGAAAGATTTAAACTTTTAAACTCAATATGCCGATATTAAAAATTTTCTTTAAAGACAAAATGTAAAGAATTCGGCAAATTGATATTTAGTTGGAACAAAATGAAATTCAGTTATTTCATCTTTCACATTATAAAAATAATTTGTGTCTGAAATTAAAAAATTGGGTTATACAAAATTAAGAAATAGTTGAACAAGCTCAGATTCTTGAAAAAAAAAGAGAAAAACTGGAACACATCATAATCAGAGATAAAATGCAGCGGAAATAAAATTGATGTACTCACAGTATCTCATTTAGTCAGAAGCTTAAATCATTGAAGAACGAGTTCTAAAATGATTTGTTTAGAAGTCGAAGTCTATGAAGTACGGGTCCTGAGCTGAAGTACGCAGAAACCAATTTCCATTAATCTCCCTTAACATGTGATGCCTGCAACTTTAAATCAGATAAAGATTTGGGTACCCACTTAAATTTGGGCCCGTGTTTGTTAGTTGCAGTTCGTATGGGGAAATATTTGTTAGAATTAACATTTAAAGCACGAGGAATATGATCAGAAAAATAATCACAATCATCAGAAGAGAAAGCATAATCATCAGAACTAGAATCTGAGGAAGAACATGAGACATGTTTTGAAATTCGAATCATTTGCTTTATAGAGTATTTTGAAATTTTATTACATATAGCAAATGAATCACTGTTGTAAAGTTTGTCTACACATTTATCCCCATCAAAAGTATGTTCATCAGATGTTCGATTTGCTCTCCAGATCTGCTTCTTTGACTGAGCGCTCAAAGTCCTATATGTAGGAATTGAATCGGAAGAATTAGAACTGTCAGATAGAACTGTATCTCGTTTCTTTGACTTCTTTGACCGTCTTCTTTTACGCTTAGGTTTATAATATTGATCATTGAGTGTAAAAGAATCATCAAGAATTTTATACTTAATATTTAAATCAGAAGAAATAAATTTATCTAAGCAACCAATCTGATCAACTAATAAATCTGAATTTGCCTTGGAGTCTGAATTATTTGGAGAAAATATTTTAAAATTTGAAACTTCCTTTTCGTTTTCCTTAGAATCAGAAAAAAGGCTAGAAATAGAATCTGATTTTTGAGAAAATAATTTTTCTTCAAGACTAGACGTCATGAAAGAAAAAATAATATCAGATTCAATTTTCTTCAAAATATTTTGATCTTCTATCTTGTCTTCAAGATCGATTATTTTGCCTTCTAATACTAAAGGAGAAGTATATTTTTCTTCGAATCATAAATGATAGGAGAAATATTTTCCTTATCAGAATCAGAGGCATAAGAAGAAACAAAATCATCAGATACTAAAGATTTAATAGAAGATATATCATTTAAAATTCTTCTTCCTCTTCTTGATTTTTCAGGAAAATATTTTGCATTCTCGCTTGTGTAAACAAAAGGAATTTCGATTTTCTTATTATTTGTCCTTTTCTCATTTTCGAGATCTAACGCTTGCTTTTCACTAGTCCAATGAAATTTGAACTGAGGAGCATAGTGTGCAAGAGTTAGATAGTCGTAGTTATATAAAGTAGGAACTTCATTTATCACTTTGTTTAAACAATGAGGATTGTCAAAACCAAGTCCCCACCTTTGTTTTAAAGTTTCTTCACTCCTTGGCTTATTCATAAAAATTGTTTGTTCAGATTGGTTTTATTTGATAAAGCTTTTCTTCTAACTTATTTATTTTATCTGAAAAATCATCTTTTAAAGAAGTCATTTTAGTCATAGACTCAAGATAATTCTTATTTGAATTTTCCAAATCATCCAATTTATTTTGAATTTAAATTCTTTTCAGATAATAACTTTAAACGTAAATCAGATAAAGCAGTTATCATGATATCCATCTGAGAGGTAATGAAATTATAATCAAATTCATAATATACCTCATCTTCATCTGATTCAGAATCATCTGACTGGTCATCTCCATCCAAGCACATATGAGCGATCTCGACGTTTGCAGCTTCGTCGTCAGAGTGATCCAGCCAGAATTCTTCTTCAACCAGCAGAGCAGTTCCGTTCTCTCTCTTTTCAGCCAATTCCCTTTTCTTCCGGTAGTAAGCTGAGTCCCTAACCTTCTTCACTCGACACTCCTTTGAGTAGTGGCCCAACTTTCCACAGTTATAACAAGCAGTAGACTTTGGCTCAGGCACTTTGACTGTTGAACCAGAAGTGAAGCGAGAAGTGTTGGAACTCGATCGAGGTTGGAACTTTTTCTGGTAATGCTGAGAGAGAAGGATCATAGCTTTCTGCAAAGCCTCACCATCATCTTAACTTGACCCGTTGTAAGCGTTATCAGACAACGCTTGTTCAGATAATTGTTTTGTGAGGAGTGCAACCGGGTCTACTGATTTCTTCTTTTTCTCAAGTTTTGCCTTTTCTCTTAGGCATGGAAATGAGCCCCGACCCGTCGGAGAACCCGGTCCACCCGCCCCGATCGGGGATGGGGATTCCCCGCTAAACCGGGGATGGGGATGGGGACGGGGATCCCCGTTTGTCTCAAACCGGGGATGGGGACGGGGACGGGTATCGCACTCCCCGCCCTGCCCCGTCCCCGTTATATATTTTAATTAATATTTAATATATATTATTTATTTAAACTAAATCGGTAATTCATAATTTCTTATTTCCTAACTAGGTTTATAATATAAAATTGTTATTTTTTGGATGTTAGTATGTATTTTGGATGTCAATCAAAATACAATTACTCGTTATAGTTTTGAATATTACTCGATATCTTTTGGTACGTGTAAAGTTAAGTTTTTTTTTCCGAATTCGATTGAATTTCTTTTGGTTTTAAGTTATTAATTATTATATGATGTTGCGATTTTTTTATACTAAATTAAATTTCTTTCGATTTTAGGTTTATTGGAAATATGTGATATTTAAACATTTGCGGTGTCTCATATATTTGATTTAAATAGCTTACATAAACGGAAAAGAAAATCCCCGTTTCCCCGTTGGGGATGGGGATGGGGATGTGATCATATTCCCCGGCGGGGACGGGGATGGGGACGGGGATGAAGATGAGGGATTGGGGACGGGGATGGGGATTGAGGTCCCCGCCCCATCCCCGCCCCATTTCCATGCCTATTTTCTCTATTACCAAGCTCTCATCAGTTAGCAAGATCTCGAACATCTCTTGGATCTGCATTGTATAGATTCTGACATCATTCCTCAATCTGTGACATGATTTATTCCATTCAGGTTGCAATGTGTTAAGAAACTTCAGATTTGTCTCAAGCTCAGTCTTTTCAACCTTTATCTTTCAAAGATCATTGATCACGGCACAGAAACGATCAAACACAGTCTTTAGTGGCTCCCCGTCCTTGGCTTTAAATTCCTCAAAATTATTCATGTAGCGTGTATTCCTGAGTTGAATAGCTACTGAAGAACCAAGCATAATATTCTCAAGTTGTTGCCACATTAGATTAGGATGAGTTTTGAAACAGTCAATCCTGTTGTATACAGAGTTTGGCAAAGCGAGCATCAGATTTGCTTTAATATCACGATCAGCTTGATAAGCAGACAACTCTTCATGTGTGTACTCTTTAGTAGGCTTATAAAATCTAGAAGCCAATTTGGGTCTTTCAAACGGTCCTTCAGATAAAATGATCATCATGTCATTTCCATTCTTTTGTCGTTCAATGAAGTTCAGGAACCGATCTTGCCACTGTGTAAATTCGTTTTCATCTATCAGCACTGGTGGACGATTTTCTGTACCCAATGACATCATAATGTCATTTTTGTAAAACTGAGCTTGATAAGCAAACTGTGTAGGATCCATAGTTGACAATCTTCAGGAAAAGGTTGCGCAAACTGAGCTTTGCGCAAGAAGAAGGATACGCAAACTAAACTTTGCGTACGTAGAAGGATACACAAACTAAGCTTTGCGTACGAAGGCTGATACGCAAAGTAGGATTTGCGTGTGAAGGTTGATGCGCAAAGTAGCTTTCGTATGCTGAGGGATACGCATAATGAGCTTTGTGTATACTGAGTGATGCGAAAACTGTACTTTGCGGAACCTTGATGATACGAGAACTAAGCTTTTCGGATTACACTTGATATGCAAAATAAACTTTGCGTATGAGGCTCGATGCGAAAACCCTGAAATGCACTAACACATAGATTAGGACACAATAATCTTGCGTAAAGTGATATGAATCAAGCGCAAACCAATAAGAACATGCGCAAACCTACATGAATGTTGCGCAAAACTACATGAACATGTACAAACCACAGAAAATCAAAAAGAACTCGCAAGATCAAAAGAAATCAAGGAATTTATGCAAGAAATACATACTTTGATTATCGAAAACACCTTTATAACAACTTTCAACTAACAATTTCGATTAAAAAACACTAAAACACAAAATCGTGAATGAAACAGTACGAAAACTCGAGTTTTCCAGAAAAACACAAAATCACAAAATCGAGGATCAAATCATGGTTTTTATGCAAAATTATGTGAATCAATTAAGATCGATTACTAAAAACGAATCTAAACAAACCAAATTCGCACAAAATCGACCAGAAATCTATCCAAATTTGATGAATCAAGCTAAAAACGAGATTTTCTTGAAAAATCAAGAAAATCAATCAAATTTTCTACTTAATCTACAAATTCAGTATCTAAAAACGATTTCTCTCAATCCTCTCAAGATCTAGAATGCTCTTATACCAATTCATAGTCCAAGATCAATGAATCTTTAGAGAGAGAAAGTAGAGAGAGAGCTTGAGTGCGCAAAGTGTAAAATCTCAATAATGTGCGTGACGGTTCTTACAAAGGAACAAGACCAAAGGGACTTAAAAAGCCTTGGTCAATACTACACAGATAGACTAAAAACACAGTATATGACCAAGCCCTGTAAATACAATGATTACTATAAAATCAGACCTAACAATTACCGTGAGTTGAACAAGGCAACGGTGAAGAACAAGTGCCCGCTTCCGAGGATAGATGACTTGTTCGACCAACTCCAAGGAGTGGGGTGTTTCTCCAAGATCGACTTACGTTCGGGATACCACCAAGTGAAGGTGAGGGGAGAAGACATCTCGAAGATGGCCTTCAGAACGCGTTACGGTCATTACGAATTTCTCGTAATGTCGTTTGTCCTAACGAACGCACCGGCGGTGTTTATGGATTTTATGAATAGAGTGTGCCGATGATTCCTTGACAAGTCGGTCATTGTATTCATTGATGACATACTCGTATATTCCAAGAGCAAAATGGAACACAAGCAACACCTTCGTGAAGGTCTAGAGGTGTTGAGAAAAGAGAGCTTATTACGACAAATTTTCCAAATGAGATTTTTGGATTGAAAAGGTGCAATTCTTGGGTCACGTTGTCACTCGAGACGGAGTGAAAGTGGACCCCTCCAAGATTGAAGCAATGATGAATTGGGAACCTCCCAAGAGTCCGTCCGAAATTTGAAGCTTCTTGGGTTTGGCGGGCTATTATCGGAGATTCATCTAAGACTTCTCCAAGATATCTTCTTCCTTGACGGCTTTAACTCGGAAGAATGTGAAGTTCGTTTGGACCGAAACGCAGGAAAAGGCGTTCCGGACTTTGCAAAAGAACTTGTGTGAAGCTCCAATGCTATCGCTACCTGAAGGATCTGAAGACTTTGTGGTCTATAGCGACGCTTAGAAAATGGAATTAGGATGTCTGTTGATTCAAAGAGGCAAGGTGATCGCTTACGCCTCGAGGCAACTCAAAATCCACGAGAAGAATTATCCTACCCACGATTTCGAGTTAGCGGCGATGGTGTTCTCCTTGAATCTTTGGCGGCATTACCTCTATGGCATGAAATGTACACTCTACACGGATCATAAGAGTCTAAAATACGTCTTTGATCAAAAAGAGTTAAACATGAGGCAAAGGCGGTGTCTCGAGTTGATCAAGGATTATGTTAGAGCACATAATTGTTGGATTCATGATCATTAAAGTTAGAAGACTGAAAGGTCAACAATACAAGAAGTCAAAGCTGAGAAAAGTCAACTGTCACTTAAAGTCAAAGTCTTTTGTTGATAAAGTCAAAGTCAATGTAATTGTAATTTGTTTCTTTGTAATTGTTAGAGGTATAAATACCTTGTTTCCTTTGTTAGATGTTGTATCAATCAGAAGTAAATGTAGACGAATGAGAGAAGAGCATAATTCATATCATTCTAGAGAGAGAGTATCTTGTAGAGTGAGAAAGTTGTAAGTTTGTAATTGTTGTGATTGATCAATACATATGACTATGGATTTCTCATCTTGATTGTGTTTGTTAGCAATTAGAACTTGAATTTGGGAATAACAATTGGTATCAGAGCTTAATCCAAATCGAAATCAGATCAAGAAATAGTTCGACTTTGTGTTCTTCGGAGTTCAGATCGAATTTTGTGTTTCAGTGCGAATTAGAAGTTGAAATCAATCAGATTATGATCGTATAGTGTTTTTGATCGAGTCTGTATGTTTTAATTCGTTATTTGCACTGTAATTGTTTGATAATTTTTGATTTTGTTGAAAGTTTGTTCACGAGTTCAAAAATCACTGTATCATCATTTGATTTGTAATTTGAATGTGTGTTTTCGAAATTCATGTATAGTAATCTGTTCTAAAGTTGATTTCGAGAAGTTCTGCAAAGTTTCGACTTAATTGAAGAAGAATTGAGTTGAAATCGAGGAAAAAGTGAAGTTTTTGGTCGATATACTGAAGAACACGCTAGATCCAAGAAACGCGCAAGTTCTTCGCAAGAACGCGCAAGTTGAACATTTTGGTCTTAAACACGCAAGGTGTTATCAGCGAGTTCATAGAACGCGCAAGGTGTTATCAGCGAGTTCTAGAAACGCGCAGATCGAAGTCTGCGAGTTTGAAGTTTGAGGAAATTTTTCTAAGTGTTAAAACGCGAAAGACGACCTTTGAGAGTTTCTTCAGGAATAGTAACCTGCGAGTTCTTTTGATTTGCGAGTTTGTCAAAACGTGCAACCTTTTGCTTGCGAGTTTCTGAAACGCGCACGCCTCAGCCTGCGAGTTTATCTGTGAATAGTGATCTGCGAGTTTTAGGCGTCTGCGAGTTTCATATTTTAATAGTGACTTGCGAGTTTCTATACTTAGAATATTTTCTGAGAAATTTTTCAAAACTGTAATATGGCCTTTAATAGGGACCCCCGTGCTAAGTCTGCGGAGGGGGACATAGTTCTTTTTGTGATCAAAATCTCTGATTTTTTTATTTCAAGTATTTCTATATTCTTGAGATTTCATATTTTGGACTAACGATCATTTTTTTAAGTTCTTTTTGTAACAGATAATTCAAGATGGGATATTTTTCTGATGATGATGAAAATAAGATTGAAAAACTCAAATTAGAGAACAAAAATCTTGCTTCCTCAGTTGACTACTACTCAAAGAGATCAAAAAGATACAATGATGAAAGCAAGATACTGAGAGAAGAAGTTAGTGCTTTAAAGACTATTAATGAAGATCTTCTAAAATAGACTTCTGGGCGTAATGAAGAAAAGGTCTTGTTTTTGGAAGCTGAAAACACTGAGTTAAAGAACAAGATCTCAGAATTAGAAGATCACATTGTCAAGTTTCAGCAAACAGGGTGTGCTAATGAAAAGAATATCTTTGAATTAGAATTGCAAATTGTTGAAGAAAGATCAGTTTTTGATAAAGAAAAGAAAGAGTTTGCTAAGAAATTCTCCGAGTTTTCCAGAAAATGTGCTGACGAAAAGAAGAAGGTTGAGCTTAAATGCATTAAGCTTTCTCAACAAATCTCTGATTTTGAGAAAGTAATTATTCTGGAAAGGGAAAATTTTGCCAAAGAGAAGAAGTTAATAGAGCAAAAGAATGTTGGGATATTCAAAGAAATATTTGGTCAGAGGACAAATGCTGAAATGAGCTTTGAGGAAGAAAGAAGATTGTTTGAAGCTGAAATAAAGAAGCTAACTGCAAAGCTATCTGAGCTATCTGAGAGTGTACTGAAAGAGCAGAAAACGAAGTCTGAATTCAAGAAAGAGATTGACCTGCACATCAAAGAAAAGAACAGTCTATCTTCAAATATTAAAGAGCTGAAAAGATTGTTTCAAAGGTGGTGGTGACTGAGCAAACGACTCCAGAGTCAAAAATACACTCACCTAGAAATAGTTCAGTTGGTTCTAACAAGCCAGCATCAAGCTCACAACAGCAAACTGTTTCTACAAACAGGTCAGTTAAATCTTCTGATCAGATTCATACAATTAACATTTTCTATGATTGGAAAATAGATGGTTAAGGTACACATAGAAGAAAAAGATATGAAAAAGAGATGTTGGTTTGGAAGATAAAACCAGTTGAAGATGATAAGAATGATGAGAAGAAGGAAGAAAAGAAAGGAAAGAAGGAAGAGAAGAAAAGTAACAAATCATTTGTACATGCATCAACAGCCAAGAAGAACAAAGTACTGAAAGGAAAACCTGATCTTGGTTATTCAAGAGATCAATTGATCAGGTTATCTAAAAAGAGGTATTGTTCTTATTGTCGTACTTATGATTTTGTTCATAAAGCTAGTGATCATTTCTGGTATGGTTCTTATTCAGTTACTCCCATTCAAACTGCAACTAACACACATGGACCCAAATACCAGTGGGTACCAAAACCAAAGACTGATTTTGTATTGCAGGCACCTACTATCAAGGGGGAGTAAGAGAACCAAGGCTTCTAAGTAAATCATCTTAGAACCCGTGCTTCAACGGAGTTTGACTTCTAAACACAACAGTTTAGGACTCGTACTTCAATGTTGAAAGAGATGATACTCTCGGTCTGATATGAGAATTGTACTTCAATACTCTAATGAGGAAATCAACCTTCAAGGGGGAGTACATACTTTTCTGAAATACTTTGCATCCGATAGATATGATGAATTACATTTCAAAATAGAATTGTAGATCTCTATCATGTGCTTTTTCACTGACATATTTTAGATGCATATTTTCAGGGGGAGCAAGAATTATGATTTCTGATTATTTCAGATCAGAACTCGTACTTTAATCGTTTTATTGCTTTATGTCTTTCAATTTTGTGAATAAAGTTGATTTGACTAGACTTTGATACTTATGCAGAATGAGAGGAAGCTATCAAGATCATATCTTTATGACTTCAGCTGACTTCATGAGATCTAAGATTGCACAGAAAGGTTAATTTCTTATCTTAATCTCATATATGGTTGAAAGAAGGACGACTTTCAATCATAAGAAAACATATTCTTAAATGTTCAAACCACTTCCCAATTCTTAAACAGATTTCATGAATTGGAAGTGTGATTTTAAATGTTTTTCATTTTTACTTGTGCTTACATGATTACAAACCGTGTGTTTCCAAAGATATATACTTGTGTATTGTCTTTTCTATATATTTTCAAGTATTCACACACACTGGTTTCATTTCTTGTTCAACTTGTTCTTACCATGTCTTATATTTGAAACATATTTTCGATAGTAAGACACCCCGCTTGTATTCAAAGAAATTTGAGCGTAATTTCATTTCGAAACGTTCATTTCAAGAATGTCTATATTTTTGTTTCATAGATACACATATCCATTATTCTTGACCATAAGCTTTGATTGTTATATCATTCATTTCTGATCATTTTAAATACAATGTCAGTTTTTCAAACAAGTTTCTTGTATTCATTTCATTTTTTCAATATACTTGTTTGAAAATACTTCAACGTTTCAAAATGCTCATATATTCATGATTATATTATGAGCATATCAACATCTAACTTGTATTTTGAGCTTTAACTGATAAAGTTAAACCATTTGAGCAACTTATGCTTTATAGGGAATACGGGTTCTTTGTGCTAGGACTTAAATGAACTTCTATGGAATCACGTTAACCAGTGTTTCCTACCCAAGAAGTTAATCCATAGTGATTGAGTGTGAGGTGTCTAAAAGAAATGAGTGTGGGATGTGTGACGAGGTAAAATGGAAATGAGAGTTTGGTTAGATGTGCGTTTAATGATTAAAAAGAAATAGGGTGTGAGAACAGAGTAAAAGAATATCAAACTCTGCACCAACTACTTTCTGAGTCGGGCAACCACATTACTAATGTTTCACAATTCTTAGTGAACATTATTGAAACAGGCAACTAGCCCATGCCAACTCTTGACAATACCCAACTAGCTACTCATTTTCTTCTCAAAAATAAAATGTTTCTCATTTTCCAGGGGACGCAACACATATGCTATCTAATTTTCATTTGGAAAATCTGGATATTGAAATAGAAGGAAGTTTGCCCCACCTTTGCACTTCAATCATGCACATTGAGTCTGTGTTTATTTACTGTTGTCTTAGTGGTTTACACTATGTTGAGCCTTTATAAAAGCAACTATTCGTGCTTAATTCTTTCTACACTTGCACGAACACACAAAGAATTTGTTTCTTTGTCATAACATTCATAGAAATTGCCTTTGTGGTGTTTCGATGATTTGATGGAAGCCCTGGGGGAGTGAACATCAAAAAGCTCCTTTATATTGTGTATTCGTTACACAAAGTGACTTTGTGTTACTGACAGGCATGTTAACTGATTCATTTGTTTATTCAGGTGTTACATTCTTATTTTTGTCTAGATTTGCAAAGATCTAGATGAATACTTGGTTATGGATCACAGAATCAGAGGCTCAGTTTGACAGATCAGAATGGTCAATGACATTTCTTGGTGAAAAGTTTTGATGATATTGATGCTCTAATCATCAAAAAGGGGGAGAAGAATACAAGAAATGTTTGAGTCAGATATGTTAAAGTTGAGAGAAAATGTTCAAGAATTGATTGTTAAAGGAAGATTGTTGTTCAAAGCCGAAAAGAGTTCAAAGATTTCAGTTTGTTGAAGATAATTTGTGTGTTGAAGATAATTTGCTGAAGCAATCAGATTGGTGTCAGAAAGAGGTTTGGTTACAATGTTTAGGAGAGAATGCTACTCTGTTTAAAGATCAGACGTTTAGGAGATTGCTGAATGTTTTTGAAGACAAAGCTTATTAAAGAGGAATTTCATAGTGTTAAGGGGAGAATGTTGATTCTTTGAGATTGTAAATCATATTTGAATAAAAGGGAAGATTACAAGAGAAGATAAAGATTGTTCAAAGGGGGAGCTTAATCAAATCGAGCTTAAAGAGAGAAGATCGCTTTGCTAAATCTTTTAGTAATGATCTTGATCCAAAGGGGGAGATTGTTAGAGCACATAATTGTTGGATTCAAGATCATTAAAGTTAGAAGACTGAAAGGTCAACAATACAAGAAGTCAAAGCTGAGAAAAGTCAACTCTCACTTAAAGTCAAAGTCTTTTGTTAATAAAGTCAAAGTGAATGTAATTGTAATTTGTTTCTTTGTAATTGTTAGAGGTATAAATACCTTGTTTCCTTTCTTAGATGTTGTATCAATCAGAAGTAAATGTACACGAATGAGAGAAGAGGATAATTCATATCATTATAGAGAGAGAGTATTTTGTAGAGTGAGAAAGTTGTAAGTTTGTAATTGTTGTGATTGATCAATACATATGACTATGGATTTCTCATCTTGATTGTGTTTGTTAGCAATTAGAACTTGAACTTGGGAATAACATATTACGATTGTGAGTTGCTTTACCAAACCGTCAAGGCGAACATAGTGACCGATGCGTTAAGTCGGAAGGACTACAGCGGAAGTATTCGGGCTACCCATTCGAGAATGGAGTTAGTGTCAAGTCTTGTTGAGAAGATCAAGACATCTAAAGTAGAAGCCTTGTTGGAAGAAAATCTTAAGGATGAATTGATGACAAAGCAACGTTTGCTCTTAACGGAAGATAGTCGTGGGGTAAAATTGTTCAACGGACGTGTATAGGTGCCCAAAGTTGTTCAACGGTCGTGGGGGAATTACTTCTTGAGGATGCCCACAAGTCCAAGTATTCCATTCATACGGGAAGTACAAATATGTTCCGGGACTTGAAGCTACATTATTGGTGGTTGGTAATAAAACTTGATGTGGTGTGTTATGTAGAGCGTTGTGTGACGTGCTTACAAGTGAATGCCGAACATCAACGATTGTATGGAAGTCTTCAGTCCTTAGAGATCCCCGAGTGGAAGTGGGAGCATATTACCATGGACTTCATGATGAAGTTGCCCAAAACTCTTCGAGGTCACGATACCATTTTTGTAATAGTCGATTGATTGACTAAGAGGTCTCACTTCTTGGCTATGCGTGAAACCTTACCGATGGACAAGTTAGCAAAACTCTACATCGATGAAGTGGTATCGAGGCATGGGGTACCCTTGTCGATCGTGTCAGATCGCGACAGTCGGTTCACTTCGAATTTTTGGGATGGATTTCAGAAGGAGCTTGGTATGCGAGTAAATTTGAATACGACTTACCATCCACAAACCGACGGCCAAAGCGAGAGAACGATCCAAACACTTGAAGACATGCTAAGGTCTTGTGTCATCGATTTTGGGGGTAGTTGGGACTCTCACCTACCTTTGGTGGAGTTTGCTTACAACAATAGCTACCACTCGAGTATCTGGATGGCACCATTTGAGGCGTTGTACGGGCGGAAGTGCCAAACTCCTGTGTGTTGGCTGGAAGTAGAAGAAAATCAATTAGCCATACTCGAAATTGTGCAACAGACGACCGATAGAGTTAAAGGCATTCGGGAACGGTTGAAAGTGGCTCAAGATTGGCAAAAGAGCTATGCCGATAAGAAGAGACGGACGATGGAGTTTCAAGTTGGCGACCGTGTGATGCTAAAAGTGTCACCATGGAAGGGCATTATCAGGTTCGGAAAGTGTGGGAAGTTGAGTCTCTATTTCCTCAGACCTTTCAAAGTGCTTAAGCAGGTGGGTTTGCAAGCCTACCAATTAGAACTTCCGTCGGAGATGAGCGGGATCTACAACACATTCCATATATGTTACCTTCAGAAGTGTTTGGCAGAAGAAGAAAGCGTCATTCCTCTATCCGAGATAAGTGTGGATGAGGGTCACCGATGTGTGGAGGAACTCGACGCTATCCTAGAGATGAAGTCTTAAAATTTGCATCACAAGGAGTTCACTATGGTCAAGGTGCGTTGGAGGCATCATCGTGGGGCCAATGTGACATGGGAACCGAGGAGGACATGAAGCGAAGATATCCTCATCTTTTTTTAGTGATTAGGATTTCGAGGACGAAATCATTCCAAAGTTAGGGAGGATTGTAACGCCCGAATTTTCGTTGTATAAATTCTATCGTTAAGACTTCTAGCCTTACTTATTTTAAATCATAGTTATCTTGAGTTTACCCTTAATTGGTGTATCGCGTCTTTTAGCCAAACTCGTGTGTTAAGTCTTGATTTTGGAAAAGAGAACCAGTGGCTTACGTGGGTTACTTCGCGGCTTGGAAGCCGCAGCACATGCCGCGTAACCCACTGTCCATCTTCCATGTCAAAAACACGCGCGGGCTATGCCGCGGCCTAAAGTCGCGGAATAAGCCGCGGGATTACCATGATGCTCTTAGACGGGTTTCTTCCCCTTTTCTCATTTATTTCCCATCTACCTTCTCTATCTCTCTCTCTCAAAATCATTTACACTTCCAAGATTAGATACTAGGGTTTCACCAAGCTCTATCCACCATATTTATTGTTAGAAGTTTGGTGTATCAACTAAGGATTCAAGATTTGGGCATTAAATCACCATCTCCATTGTCATCTTCTCCAAGAGGTTAAGCTAGGGTTTTGGGTTTTCTTTAAAACCCCACTTGGTGAGTTCATATTTCTTTTCCTTAAAATTTTATACACATCAAAGTTAGACTTTTGAACCTATTATCATCTCCTTGTTTACATTATGTGGTTTATAAGATTTTAACCTAAAAATGGGGTTTATGGAGATTTTAGGGTTCTTGCTATTTTACTAAAAGGAAGGGTTTCATCCTATATGTTGCAAAATAAAGTATCACTTGTACATTTATGTGAGATACTTGAAAGAATGTATATAATCTCATTTTATGATTTTCATTCTTATTAGCAGTTAAACTTGGAATTTCATATTTGAAAATAAATGGTATTAAGGACTTTATGTTTAACTATAGTTGGTCACAAATGAAATTGTGACAAGTCTAGACTATTACTAGTGGATCCATAGGTATTGAGTCGGCTTATGTTTGGGATGTTTTTCCCCTTTGTAGCTAGTTGAGACATTGGATCCTCGGAGGCCACTTGGTACAGTTATGTGGGACCGGTTACTAACCATGGATCGTAAATGTAATCCTAGTGAACGAGTATGACTTGGTTTCCTCGGGTTCCCACCCCCACATCTTAGTACGGACCGACGTTGTTCGTGGCCATGGTTTCTTAGTATTTAGCTCATAACTCGTATTGTGGCTTACTTTTGTGTTCCGCTACAATCCTTGGTAAATCGGGTCTCCCCCGTCATCACAAGATGTAATTTTGGTCCGAAAGGTCCTTAAGTATTTAATATTTCAAACTGTAAACTCAACTCTCTTGAAAATGTTTTATTTCCTTACAATTGTCTATATTTCTTTAAATTATAAACTGTATGTTTTCACTAGGCTTTAAGCCTAACACTTTTCTCAAATGATGTGTATGACAGGTTCCTTTAGCGGTGGCTTGCTAAAGGTTTGAGTGACGAGTGTGGGCTTCAGGCATTTTTGTAATGATTAGTATTTGGTATTTTGGGCATTTAATTAAGCTCCTTATTTTGGTGAATTTTGGGTTTACAACCGATGTAATCTAGATAGTACATGTCTAGATTAGTTTGTTTTTGATTTCCATTTCCGTTCGTAGGTTTTGTAAATGCTTTATACATTTCCCCTTTTTGGGTGGTTTATTCCAAATACAAACGTCATTTTGCAAAATTTTCAGATCTTTAAATTACTCTAAATTTCAGGGTGTTACAATCAAGTTCTTCTTCATCTTCTTCTTCTTCCTCATCCTCTTCTTCTTCCTCATCCTCTTCTTCTTCGTCATTTAAAGCAAGGGAAGAAAAGGGAGGGGCTTGATCTTCTCTCGATGAAACTTCATCGATCTTCTCCCCCGCAACTTGAGAGGGAGTTTCTTCCATCACCTGAACCTCAGCTGTTGTGTTATTTTCTTCATTTGATCTCTCCCCCTCTTTGTCATTATCAACGTGGGGAAGTTCAGCAGTGATAGCTTCAACAACAGGCTTTGGATGGGCATCAACATCCAACTTATCCAGACAACCTTCAATATTCCGGATCTCTGAAGTAGCCTGATGAATGAATTCAACAGCGATATTCTGCGATGTACGATCGTTGTCAGTGAAGGAAGGCGTCGGAGTAGGAGTTGGTTCATTCATCTTCGTCAACGCCTGAGTCAGCAGGTTTGTAAATGAGTCAATCTTGGAAGAAAGACCCCGAACCTCAGTTGTGAGAGTGCCAATGCGTCCCTGTAGGACAAGTACTTGTTGGTGATTTGTAGCCAAGTCCTCCTTTATTTTTGTAACATCTTCTTGAAGAGCGGTAACTTGAGAAGCTTCAACCTTGGAGGTAGAAGCAGCAGTGAAACTTTTCATCTCCTCACCAGCTTGGTTGACAAAGCTGGTGGTGGTGTTGAGTGAGGTGGAGAGAGAGTCCACTTTGTCAGCGAGTTTGTTGACGCTGGCGTCAACAGTTCCCAAAGTAGGACCTAAAACAAAAGTTAGTGGTTGAGCAAAAGATACTCAGGCTTATGTGGAGAGGTGGGAGAAGTGTATATGGGTTTAGGAATACCTTATAGATCAAACATATTGAAGAATTGCATATCTCCTTCAAAATTGGGAGGTGTTTGAGTACCAGGTCCTATGGATGCAGCAGGAGGTTGCTGCGATATGTTGGGAGGGTTAATGACCAAAGAAATAGTAGAAGGAGGAGGAGTAATGTGGATAAAAGTAGAGAGAACACTGGTGATAGTGGAAATTACCTCAGTTGGTGGTTGTTGAAGAAGTGAGAAAAGTGGGGTTGTCCCCGGTGTGGTGTCAGCGATTGATGTCACTGACATGGTTGTTGTTGTGGTCGCTGATGTGGAGGAGCGACCCACAAATTCATCCAAAGTAATTTGTTGAGAAACTACCTCAGGTAAGTTACCATAAGGGGTTGACTCCTTGGTCTTTTTGGCCTTTTTAGCAGGGCCAGAAAGAGCTGTAGACTATCGCTTGGAAGGGGTTGTAGCGGCAGGGTTAGCAGAAGAAGGAACCTCCTGCGTGGCCGCTGAAGTCGAAGAATAGAGAGAGATACGAGTTCATAGAGTAGAAAGACTTACCTCGTTTTCAGCGGATTTGATGTCGAGCGCTCGTTTGCCAACCCGTGAGAAGATACCATCATTTGTTTTGAGGTACTTCTTGTCAAGGAGAAAGTGAAGACAAGCATAAATGAAACGAACATAGGGAATCTTGGGATCCCTTTCAGGCTTCTCGATCTCTGACAAGAGATCGTCAAATATCGCTCTAGCATAGTCATAGTGTTTTCCAACAAGTACCGAATAGCCCATTTGTAGCTACATTTTGCTGGCCTGGTCCATCGATCCTATCTTTCCACTCATACTCTAAATAATATGAGTGAAGATGTAGTTGATCTCTGAAGGCACGTTTGCCTTCTGGATTTTAGTCAGCTTCTTGTTGGGAATCTGGGAGCGAGGCTTGTTGTCCCAAGTATATTCCATGTCATTCAGAAATCGGATGAGTTCAGCATCAGTGGGAAGAGAGTTGAAACCGTTGGTAGTCTTGGCAAGGAATCGAAGAGCCTTACGGGTACCAAAGGCAGTGAGATTTTCGGGGCCATGTTCAGTCTGGAAAGAGATGGCAGGGACCACTTCACCCTTTTTGTTGGTCACTGAGCTCTTATCAGCAGTAAACCAGAATTGTTGAAATAGTGATTTGGATGGCTTGGGGTCAACAATAAGAGCATATGCTACGCATGATTGTTTCAGAAAGGCAGCAGCTTCCACCAGATGTGGGTATTTTTCAGCTTCAAAATCTAAGCGAGCCAGGTGGTTGTTCTTAGGGATTTCAGAGTCAGTAAGTGCGAACTTGACATTCTTCAAAGCAATAAGTATAGTTTGAGCCATTTCAGGAATAGAGAGAAGTAGACTAGAATAAAGGGTTTAGAGTCTAAAAACATTGAAAATATTTTACCAGTTTCTCTCTTTGGAAAGAAACAAAGAAAAATAAAGTTGTTTTTAGAGTAAAACAGTGTTCTTTACGAAAAGAAAGAACAATCTTAAAAACCAAATGTTTTTGAACAAGTTAAAATCAAAAGAAATGATTTTAATGTAAGAAACACTTTTAAATCCAAAATAAGTGGATATTTAAGATTCAAGAGTGTTTTTAAGAGGAAAGAATGTGAATAAACAAAAACCTGATGATCTTGAAGATTTGAAGATTGAGGTGTGTGTTATGTTTGCTTGAATGCCAAGAAAGCTTTTTCTTTCCTTAGAAGTTTTTGAGAGCGTAAAAGGCAAAAATGTAAATGACATTCCTTTTATATGAGGAGAGAGAAGGAATTTGAAGCAGGAAAAGGAGGTCATCATGACACGGACACGTCCCACGAAATTGATTGGACATGAAGTGCAACAGACGAACGTGTCAGAAAAAGGCGTGTCATGGATTATCGTTTAGAATGACGTCATAGGAGAGAGAAAACGTTTCGTTTTTAGAAAGTATCACTGATAGAAATTCAGAGATAGTTTTTCTTTTCAAAGGATAACTGACGAGAAATATCAATGATAAGATTTGTTTATCAAAAAACTTTTAACCACATGAAGAAATTCAGTGATTGAAGATTTGATTTTTGAAAAATGTCTTACTGAATGAGATATTCAGTGAGAGAGAATGAGAAAACATACCTGAGAGATAAAATATTTAGTCATAGATTACATTATGAAGTGTAACATATTATCACTGACATAATGCATGAAAGCTGAAGATTTAATCTTCAAGATTCAGCATTCCAAGCTCACTGATGAGAAAGTTAAACCTTGTCTCATCAAGAGGTTTGGTAAAAATATCAGCGAGTTGATAGTCAGTAGGGATAAAGTGAAGTTCAATATTACCATTCATCACATGATCTCTGATAAAGTGATATCTTATCTCGATGTGTTTTATCTTTGAGTGTAGTACCGAATTGTTTGCTATAGCGATGGCACTAGTGTTGTTGCAATAGATTGGAATTTTTGATAGTTGAAGGTCATTGTCTAATAGTTGATTTCTCATCCATAAGACTTGACCACAACATCATCCAGCGGCTACGTACTCAGCTTCAGTAGTGGAAGTGGACACTGAATTTTTCTTTTTACCTGTCCAACTTACCAGCTTTCCTCCTAGAAGTTGACATCCACCAGTGGTGCTTTTTATATCGAGTTTGCATCCTGCAAAATCACTATCTGAATATGCAGTTAGATCGAACCCTGAATCTTTGGGATACCAAACACCGAGGTTAGGAGTTTCTTTCAGATATCTGAAGATTCGCTTTACAGCGATCAGATGGGATTCCTTAGGTTCAGATTGGTAGCGTGCACAAAGACATGTAGAGTACATGATGTCAGGTCGGCTCGCAGAAAGATACAGCAGGGAGCCAATCATTCCTCTATAGGCAGTGACATTAACAGGTTTTCCTGATGGATACTTTTTTAATGTTAGAGGAGGTGTCATAGGAGTTTTCATCATTGAAATTTGAGTGAGATCAAACTTTTTCAGCATATCTTTAACGTACTTACCTTGGTTAGTAAATGTACCTTTATCAGTTTGCTTGATCTGAAGTCCAAAAAAGTAAGTTAGTTCACCCATCATACTCATTTTATATTATTTCCTCATTCTTTCAGCGAAGCGAGTACACAGAGATGGGTTAGTAGAACCAAATATAATGTCATCAACATATATTTGCACAAGAATAATGTGACCTTTTATCTTTCTGAAAAACAAGGTATTATCAATTTTGCCGCGTTCAAATTTTTCAAAGATAAGAAAAGAGGAGAGAGTGTCATACCAAGCACAAGATGCTTGTTTTAGACCATAGAGAGCCTTATCCAATTTATATTCATAATTTGGATGCTTAGGGTCTGAGAAACCTAGGGGTTGTTCAACATAGACTTCCTCATTCATCTTTCCATTTAGGAATGTTGATTTTACATCCATTTGATATACTTTGAAGTCTTTGTAAACTGCATAAGCTAAGAAGAGTCGAATTGCTTAGAGCCTAGCCACAGGGGCAAAGGTTTCATCATAGTCTATGCCTTCCTCTTGCTTGTAACCCTGAGCAACAAGTCTAGCCTTGTTGTGGGTTATAGTCCTATGTTCATCTAATTTGTTTCTAAACACCCATTTAGTGCCTATAACAGTCTTATCATATGGTCTGGGAACGAGATTCCAAACTTTGTTTCGAGCAAACTCAGTCAGCTCATCTTGCATAGCGCTGACCCAGTTTGGATCTCTGAGGGAATCATCAGTCTTCTTTGGCTCTAATAAAGAAAGGAAGTTGATAGAGAGACATATATTACCTGAACTTTGTCGAGTCTCAATACCTGCATCGGGATCACCAAGGATTTGATCTATGGGGTGATCTTTGGTCCATCGCTGAGCAGGAGCATGATCGATCGCTTCAGGAGTTAGATCAACAATAAGGATCTTCACTGATGAAGAAGCTTGAGGTTCATCAGTTATTAATTGTTGAGTGTCAGACAGACCATTGTACACTGAGAGGTTTTTAGACGAGGGAAGATCTGATGGAGGGAGTGTGTTTAGAGGCTCAGCTGAAACCCATGAGGTGGATTCAGCATTAGGTGGTATGATGTTTAGATCATAATCAGCGACTGAATGATCTATGTGGTGATGGTTTGTGAAGAAGGGTTCTGTTTCTCTATAATGAGAGAACATCCAAGCATTTAGTTTTTCATTGTCAGCGATAGGTTTAGAATTCACTGAACGGGATTCGTCAAAGGTGACATGAATTGTTTCTTCTACAATTTTTCTTCTCTTATTGAAGACTCTGTAGGCCTTAGATATAAAGGAATATCCAAGAAATATTCCATCATTAGCTTTTGGGTCGAACTTTCCAAGAGCATATTTGTTGTTTAAAATGTAACACTGACAACCAAAGATATGAAGAAAACATATAGAGTGTTTCCTTCCATGAAATTATTCATAAGCTATCTTTCCAAATCGCTTTACTATAAGAGATCTGTTTTGAGTAAAGCATGCAGTGTTGACAGCTTCAGCCCAGAACTGACTAGGGAGATGAGAATCGCTGAGCATTGATTTGGAAGCTTCAATGATCGTTCTATTTCTTCTTTCAGCGACACCGTTCTGCTGAGGAGTTCTTACAGAGGAGAAGTTGTGAGAAATTTCCTTACTCTCAAAGAAGTTGTTCAGGGAACTATTTTTGAATTCAGTTCCATGATCACTTCTTATCGAGCGAACAGTAAGATTATTCAGCACTTCCATCTTTCTAACAAAAGATATCAGTTCTTCTGGAGTATCACTTTTGCAGCGAAGAAAGATAACCCAGGTGTAGCGAGAGTATTCATCTACGATGACAAGTGTATATTTCTTTCCAGCTATGGATTGGATATTGACAGGGCCAAATAAATCCATATGCAAAAGTTGAAGAGGACTTGTCACTGAGGAAATTTGTTTAGATTTGAAACTAGCTTTAGTCTGTTTTTCTTTCTTACATGCTGAACATAGAGATTCCTTGGCATATGAGTGCTGAGGAAGACCAGAGACCAGTTCCTTAGTAGAGAGAGAATTCAGGGTTTTGAAATTGAGATGAGAAAGCCTTTTATGCCATAGCTAGTTGACATCAGAGGAGTCTTTAGAGAGAAAACAAACATTTTTGGTGGTAGTAGATTCCATGTCTATTACATAGACATTTTCCATACGGTGACCACTATGAGCAAGTTTTCCATTTTCACTCATCACTGAACATGCTTTCTTATTGAAGCGAACTTTGTAGTCTTTGTCACATAGTTGACTGATGTTTAGAAGATTGTGCTTCAGTCCATCTACGTAAGCGACTCTTCTGAAGGTAGTTGTCCCATTGCTGAAGACACCAAACCCTCAGGTATATCCTTTTCCATTTCCACCAAAGGTCACTGAGGGACCTTTCTCTTCCTTGTATTCAGTAAGCAGGTCTTTTTGTCCAGTCATGTGTCGAGAGCATCTGCTATCTAGATACCAGATACCCTTCGATCCCTGCAAACATAAGGAAGATTAATTTTTTATTGGTACCCACTTTTCAATGGGTCTAGAAGTGTTAGTGGAGATGGAAGGTTCAACAATCTTCACGGCAGTTGAAGATTCAACTTCAGTGGTAACCTTCATTTTGGTTAATTGTTTAACCTTAGTGGTATTCTTCACCTTGGTTGATTTCTCAGCTTTGGTGACCTTCTCAACCTTGGGGGCATTCATCTTCACTTTAGCTATCATATCAGCTATTGTAGCAGTAGGACATTTACTAACAATATGGTCATTGAGTCCACAATGATAGCATTTTCTATATTTAATGGTGGCTTTAGGACCATGAGTAGTAAGATTAAAAAACTTGAGATGAGCAGGGCCAGCTTCAAGAATACCTTTAGCATAAGATCTGGGAGGAAATTTCAATTATTCAGATTTCTTAGGCTTAAGATAAATTCTCAGCTTTGGAGATGATCTCTGAGAAATATCAGTGATTTTAGTTCCAGAGCTGTAAGATTGACTTACTGAAGGTTTAGAAGGAACTTTCAGTTTTGCTTTCTTGATAGTCTTTTGAGGATAGGAAATTGATTTCCCTTTATGAGCGAGCTTAGAGCCTTTTGATAAGTCCTCAGGAATAGGATTAGAGGAAGAAGAGCACTGAGTAGAAGAGGTGCCAGGGATAGAAGAGACAAACATTCCAAACTTAAGCATGTAACTGTTTTCTTTAGGTTCATCCTGTTCTTTCCAAAAACCAAGACCAGTTTTATCACTGGCAGGGATTTGAGCCCTGATGATTTCAATGATATTGGTAGAAGAGTTACACCATCCCTTAACAGTTTCATTTTCTGCTTTAAAAGCAGTGATGGCTTGTTCGCGTTCAATGCTGATAATTTCATTGATAATGACTTGATCTTTTAAACTTTCCTCTAAAAGAGTCAGTTCTCTGATCCTTTCATGACATTTTTCTAGTTGTTCGGTTAAATCAATATTTTTGTTTTCAGCTAGAGTTTTACCATTCAGTACATTGTACAAATCAATTGTCAGCACATCTACAGCGGGACTTCTCTCAGCTTTAGAAAGAGAGGGATTAGTAGAGATAGATACCTGAGAGGAGATGTGACTCATGGAAGTTCATGTTGATTCTTCCACTTCTTCTTTAATCTCAGCCATAAGACAGAGATTAGCATTTTCTTCTTCATCAGAACTAGATTCTTCTAATTTAGCCCAGTCATGCTCTTCAGCGATAAGACCTTTATATTTGCGCTTAAACTTTTTCAACTTTTGATATTTCTCTTTTAGCTTAAGATATTTGCTATCGTTGGTTTTCCTGTAGGTAGAAGGTTTGAAGATTTTCTTTGACATGCACTCACTTGCAAAATGTCCAACTTTTTCACAGTTAAAGCAAGTAGCAGTAGCCTTATCAACAGGGGTTAATTTTGGCTTGTCAGATATAGAGAGAGGCTTATTTCTTCGGAAATTGCTCTTTCTTGCAAATCTCTTAAAAGAGTTTGTCAAGAATGCTAAGGATTCATCAAATTCTGAAATATCAGCATTTGATGATTCCTTAGGGTCATAATCTAACTCAGTGATAGTGAGAGTAGATCGCTAAGATGGAATGATCTCTGAAGAGACTAAAGCAACAGGAGTGCTTTTGGAGTCTTTCGAATCTTTTACAAGATTCTTCTTCAAAAGATTTGATTGCTCATAGTTGAGCAATATTCCATATAAGGTGCTAAGAGAGAGAGAATTTAAGTCTTTTGTCAGCTTAAGACACATTGAGTAACTGTCCCAGCTTTCAGGAAGACATTCCAAGAATTTAGTTAAGACCTCAGAGTTAGAATAGGTCCTACCAGCAGTCCTTAGATCAATGATTAGATAGTTAAATCTCTGGTGAACATCAGATAAGGATTCATTCTTACCAGCGTTAAAACTTTCATATTGTCTTACCAAATTAATCTTTCGGGTTTCTTGGACTTCAGTGGTACCTTTATATTGAACACATATAGTGTCCCACATTTCTTTGGCAGTTTTAAGATGCATGATGGAATGGAAGGCTTCATCAGGCAGAGCCATAGAGATAATGGTTTTTGCCTTAGCATCTAAACTAACTTTCTTTTTATCTTCATCATTCCGTTGTCTTATTTCTTTAATAGCATATCTTTCAGGGACAGGAAGAGTGGTGGTGGTAGCTGGAACTGTAGGTATAATAGTGAAGGGTTCATAAGGGCTATTTGCTACATATTCAGGTATAGTGGGATCTACACCTTCTAGAAATAGCATCATTCGATTTTTCCAGAGAGCAAAGTTATCTCTGCTGAATCGAGGAGGTTTTGAGAGAGAACCATTATCATAGTAGTTTGTGTTTGTGTTGAGTGTCATATTAAGAATAGCAAGGAAGAGAATAAAGCAAGATCTTGTTTATGAGACTAAAACAATCCGCTCTGATACCACTTGTTGGTCTCGAAGGTGCTTAACAAGTTTGTAGAAAGGGGGTTGAATACAAACACATAATTTTAAAGTTTAATAAATTGTTTATTGATAAATCAAATCACAATTTACAAGTTTATTGTGGAATAAGAATAAGTAAAACCTAATTTAAACAAACTTAAGAATCACTAAGAAGGTTGCACTAGAAATAGAGAATAGGGGATTGGGAGAATATAGAAAACAAGTGTTTCTATATATTTAGAAAGATGAAGGCCACACTCAGATGGAGTGTTGATCTTTCTATTTATACCCTATGCATTAAATGTATGGCAGAGTACTTTATACGTGTCCTTCATTGGTTGGTTACATGAGTCTGACTTTAGGAGACATGTTTTCGGTCGTATGATGAACAATGTAGTTGATAGAGTTGTTGTACGAGTTGCTGCAGAGGTATGTCTTTTCTGACAGTCGTACAATGTGTGCAAGGAGAAGACAAAAGAGACTTGAGGCATAAGCTAAGTGATCATCAATCGCTGAATATCTCTTCCTTCAGAGATACGAAGAAGTTCAGCTATCGCTGAAGCTTTTCCTCAGGTTTCTTCGCGTATGTAGACTTGTCTTCGCTTCACTGATATCCGCATCAGGTCATGAGTAGACTTGTCTTTGTTCAGCAGCTTTGTCTTCGATTCAGCAGTGAACATCTTTTGTCGCAAAATTGGTCTTCGGAGATTACGTTTAACTGTTTACATTATAAATCATCAGCAATACTGAACATACTCAGTATTAGATCGTTGATGGTGAAACACTAATACATATAAATGTTTACAAGAGAGATCATCAACGATAGCTGAACAGACTCAATATGATCGCTGATGATGAAACACTAATACATAATGTTAAACGTAATTTTCACTAAGTATAGAAAATGGTCATTATCAAATCACTGAGAGAGAATGGATCAAGAATTGTATTTTACCATGGTAGACTAAGGTTGCCATTTCTATCCATGTGATTTCAACTCAGAAAGAAAACAATGAACACCTTTTGATACAGTTGAACCATATTTTTCCAATAGTCATGTCCAAGTATTACACTCATCATGGTCTTTTGTATTTGTATTTCTACATGAAGACTGCAAAGTAGTTGTTGGGCCCAACAGCTAACAACATCACCTTTTTTGCTAGAGAACTAAAGTCAACCTAGTTTGGTTGTTCTTTATATTTATTGAATATATTTGTCCATATAATTAATTGTTTTGCTTTTAGATTCAAACTTATTCTTTGGTTATCCAAGGTAAGTAGTT
Source organism: Arctium minus (assembly GCA_954870635.1). Lineage (NCBI taxonomy): Eukaryota > Viridiplantae > Streptophyta > Magnoliopsida > Asterales > Asteraceae > Arctium > Arctium minus. The sequence goes on along the minus strand of OX941086.1, from coordinate 92,604,840 downwards.
ATTTGCTTATGAAGTCTATTGTTTATTCTTTTTCGTAATTTGGCATCAATGTTACCACTGTAGTTTTTAATTTCAACTCCAAACATATAATGAAGTGACATCACCCAAAACCATTCATCTCCTTCTTTTTTAGTGTTGTGAAACAATTAGGTTTAGCCTTTTAAATCTATGAATATAACATTACCAAAACATATCCAAAATCACTATTCTTTTTCGTAAATATGGCGTTGTACAACCATGTTGATGGGGTATATAGAGCGTATCAGTCCCATGTCTAATTACTATCCGAGATTGATATATGATGGTAGGCTTCAGTCTTCACACATGTTATCTCCTAGTTTTCTGATTGTCTGAGTAATGAATTGATTATAGAGGATGATGCCAAGAACTCTACCTTCGTTTGAAGGCACACGAAATAAGTCAACTCTCCCCTTTGTGATCTTAAGATTAAATTTTTATTGCATAGATCCATGCCAATTGAAACATAAATTCATTTGGATTTTTGAAATCCTTTTAGCATGAACAAGGGATGAATAAAAGCAATCTTCCTTTACAAATTTCTAACCGTTGAATTTTCACTTTTGCTTTCTTCAAACATGTGACTTTCATGTTATTCAATTTCTTCTTCTTCTTCTTTGGCAAATGCTTAGCAATTTTGACAAAAATTATCTTTAATTATAGTGACAAGTTCCTATAAACATTTGTTTCAATTGAAAAAGATATTTGGTCGTTTGTTTCTTGGTTCTTTTGTAGGGTCATGGTGTTGGCCTTAGCTATAGATTTGCACAAGGTATATAAATTTCAAATTCGATATTCACTCTTTTGTGGTATTTTGTTATCCAAAGTGGGGAAAACGCTATTTTCATTCATTCATTTATTCTTTTAGTCATTAGGGGATCAAAGGTTTCTAATTGATAAGTTGAACTTAATTCAGCTTCTTAGTTTAACAGGGTGGTGATGTTGCACTTTGTTTATGTAGCTATTAAGAGGTCAGACTGCTATAAAAGAAAAGAATACTGATATGTAAGAAGCTAAACATACCTTTCTTCTACTAGCAATTCAATTGTAGGGATAAATTCCGTTTAGTAAGCAAAAGAATTATAAATATCCAAAATAAAATAGATAGAATCATAGAAATACCAAAAATAGAGCTATTATGACACCCATCAAAGAGGTCTTCATTATATTTCATTCATAAATTATAAAAACTTCTAAAGGAAGTCAGAAAAAATAAGGGAAAATTCTAACTCAAATTAGAGAATAATATGGTCCTTAGTTCTTTGCATTAGATGGTAAGCACGGGATTTTCCTTTCTGACTTAGGGGTTGTTTACTAAGAGCTTTTTAATATCATTTACCTTACTGATTGGACATGACAAACACCAAGAATCTTACCCACTGGTAAGAGGAATGACAAGGACCGAGAGTCTTGCCTACTAAATAAAGAAAATGACTCTTACACGGTAAACACTTACTGGGTTTAATACGTTTATCAACAATTCATTTTTATAGCTGACAATGTTACACAACAAGTAAGTGAGGGCGATATCTATTGCTGGTAAACCCTTAGTTTGAGCAATGTTGTGTGGTGGAGTTGGCGTCTAAATGCTTCATTCAAGTAGGGCATGAAAACAAACTTTATACGTAATTTCTATTTGCACATTTAAACCATAATGCATAAACAGTTGGTTTGGTTGAATATTGTTTGTCTTCTATTACATTTGTTCTTTTTGTATTTTACTCTTCTCAAGGTAGTGTATCTCACTTTATTTTCTCAGCTCTACATTTTTAATTAATATTAAACCACATGACTTGAAGATGTATAACTAATTGTGGCACTTAAAATCTCTCAGATACATGCTTATCCAAAATAATCAAGAGTATGAGAGCCTAACTATGTTGATCACAATATTGTCCAAGAGTTTGCTTCTCCCTTCAAAGCATTCAAAAGCAAATACCTTTCTCAATCACAAGCTAAACAACAAATTCCGCCCATGGATTATAAAGTAGTTGTCGGCGTCGATGTTATGAAGTTCAAACAGACTATATCTCTATTGGGTCGACTCAGTTGGGAATCACTTTTATATGTGCATCTTAATATTTCTAACTCCACATCTCATCAATGATGTGGCTATATTTCCAAAATTTATAAACAAAATTTGGTTATGATATAATGTTATTTTATTTTTGTAGTCGTTTCCATTCATTTTGTTACATTGCATATGATTAGTTGTCAAGCAACAAATTATGATTCATTAACTTACTTACAAATTTGTAATAAAAATAGTTTGTCATCGAGCAACGCGCGATGCACACACTAGTTAATGAGTTAAATTGATGTATAATAAAAATATAAAGTATTTTAACCAATTAATGGAATATATTGATTAAAAAGAACAAAGTTGAATAAAATAGTAAAAATTATTATTAAACGCTTCTAAAAAATGCCAACACATATTTTTTAAACTTTTTTATAATGATATAACGATATTAATATATTGATTCTTATGTAAATAAAAGAATAAAGGTAATTAAGAAAATGTTTTCAGTTATGTTGGTTGTAATATATATATATATATTGATAAAAATTTCATTTATAAAAATAAAAATAAAATAAAAAAGCAAGAAAATGAAAGGTTTAACGATAGATGTGTTGATTTTGTATTGAAAATAAAGCGAAATAAAAGAAAAATGAATAAAAATAGTTGAAATTTTCTCATTAAACCATGTACTAGTTTTTACTTTAATATACATACTATATGTATTGACGATTTTTTTTACAAATTACGTAACTAATTTGAGATGAAACGGAATTTGTCAATTAAATAACTATTGACAAATACAATCTACCACAATAAATGTAGCTTTAGGGTATTATAGTTGTAAATTATTTTTATTTATATTGTTTCCATAAAGTAATTTTCAAATATTTTCTTATATTTCACCAAAGAACTAATTTTACAATGTAATGTCATGTTTGTACAAAAACGATTAATCGCAAATATGTATACAATATTAACCATTATTATTGGAGAACATAAAAACTAATCTCCTAAACTTAGTTTATAATGCTTATATGACAACTTCGTTGTTATATAACCAGTTTTAAAAAGAGTTGTACATAGAAAATTATCATTAACTGCCACTAGAAGGATCTTTTACCCACATAAGTTATTGCATAGAGCGAAAAAAAATTATGTGAACAAACCAAAAATCAGTGAACTGCGAGGAGTGACTCAGAGACGCTCTGAAATCGGTAGTGTTTAGTTCAACAATTGTTCGCAAAGAGATTTCTCTGTCTTGGGAGTGACTTCGAAATAACTTCCATTAACCACCATTGCAATATTAGATTACAGAAGGAAAACGGTTATATGAGAAAAAAGAAATATGGACGGAAAAAACATAAGTATTAAAAAAACCTGCCCTATCAAACTGAAAAAACGACTCTCAATGGTTCGGTCATGATTTCGATTTTCAACCTCTTAATCGAACTCCTCTGTGATGTGACTCATCCTCCCCGCGACTACCTCCTTCGCCGACTCTCCAATTCCAGCCGTGTAGAAGAATATGGATTTATGATATAGCTCTCCAATCCTATGTGGGTGACTAGGATTTCAAGGAATTTCGTAGGATTTGTATAAAATTATGTTCAAAAATATGTTAAAAACATTTGTTTTCTTATAATCAGTTAAATAAAATGTAATTTAATCATTTTTATAATTCTTTATAATTCTTAACGTTTTTATATAAATAATGGAATTCAATTTCATTCCAAATCCTACAAACCAAACACACCACTAGATTTTAAATCCTTCCAAATCCAAAATCCCTCCGATTCCAAATCCCCAAAACCATTCCATCAAACCAAACGCCCCCTAAATCTTACACCAATTTTGGTGTAATAAATAGTATCACACCAAATTTCGTTTAACACTATTCATTTACACCATTTTTTACAAATATAATGTAATAACTCTAAACCTTAAGAATCTAAATTTTATGGAAGCTTGGGGGCGTGAACGCAATTTCCTTTGATTTTGAGGATTGATTGTGATTAAATGGTTAAATAAGGGAAAATCCTTCATTCATTCTCATTTTGGAGAAATTGGACGCTTGGATAAGAGGGTTGAGAAGGAGGGCTCTTGATTAAAGAAAGAGCTCATTTGGATTCTTGGTGAAGAGATTGAAGGAAATCAGTGAAAGAAGAGTCATCTCCTCCAAGGTAACTCCTCCCTCTCAAGCTCAACCCCTCCATTAATGGAGTTATGGATTCAATGTTTGAAGTTTTACCTTTCTTTTGTTATTGGATTGAAAAACCCTAGATGCTGATTGTTTTGGTTGATTCTTAGTAGTTTTCGAGTGTTCATTTTGAGAAAACTCACCATTGCTAATGGTATCTTCAAGGATGTCAAGGGTTTGTGTTTTTGGTTTAAATGTTGGATCAAGGGATGCGTTTTGTGTGAATTAAATGTTGTTGTAATGTTTAAATATTGATTAAAATGATTTAGAATCTTGATTATATCGATTTTAAGACTTAAAACCGATTTGGAGAGTTTGGGGATAAATGGCATTGAGGAATTTTAGCTGAAAATCGTGCAAACCCATACCAGAGTCTAGCGCGACTTTGGGGGCGGGTTGGGTCACGTGGAAAGTCTCCCCAAACACTGTTTGAGCGATTTCCAATTTTGATTCGTTTCTCGTTTAGGGCTAGGATCAAGGTACCGATTAGGGGTTTATCTTAGGGATTGTAAGTGATGGTTTTCGGGAATTAATAAGTGGTTTAACAACCTCGCGTGTCGTGGAATTTAGGTGTTCGTTTTGGAAACTTGTAGCTTCAAGTGTAAGATTAAGCGTGGACGATAGGTGAGTTTTTCCTGACTTACTTTTATTGACGCACAAGCTTTGAATACGCATAATATTTATTGAAATGCATGTTTTATATTGGCATAAAGGATGTTTAGTTTTGTGTGGAAATTCAAGTCTTCATTCATTTGGGGTGGGGCATGTGATGACTTACATGGGAGGTGTGACCCATTTGGAATGCATGAATTCGTTTCATGTGATTTGTTTGAGGGCAAGTGTGAGCCCAAACACATTGTCACAGGTGTGTGTGACTTCAACATGTGCCATATACATGTGTAGTGTGTGTGCATGATGATTTTAAATATGTGAATCATTCATATATCTTTATAACTCTTTTTGAATGATACATGTGGTGCGATCTTGCTACTTGAGAGAACTCACTAGACCAACGGTCTAACCCTCATTTTTATAAAATTGAAAATCATTTTCAAGCAAGCATATTAGTGCAAGCTCAAGCAAGGGAATGGGCAAGATGTGAGAGCTTGGAGATAGTAAAGTTTTGTAGTTCCTGATTAGATTTCCACACATAGACGCTTTGTTAAAAATTCTCAGATGTGAGATGGTTATTTACAGTATTTGACTTGATGATTGGGCTGTTTTGGCATTTATTTATATTGTGGTTGAATTTGAGTCTTGGGTTGTTACATATAATTTTGGTCTCTCAATTTTAAGATTTATGTATTTTAGTAGTGTTAAAAGTTTGATAGTTTTTACGTGTTATTTATGTTATATTGTAAACTATATTTATATTAACTTTTTAAGTTATGTATTCAATTTATTTTAAAAACTAAATATTTTTAAATAGTATAAAACCCGTTAATATATTTAATTAAAATACACCACTAATAATAAAACACGAAAACATAATCAATGAACAAGCTAAAAAATACATATTCTTCAAAACAAAAAGCAAAAAAAATAAATAATAACAACTGAAATAAAATTACTAGTAATCTAATAATTTGATAAAAAAGATATGCTACATGACATGTAGGCTACACGAATTATTTTACAAAACATGTTAATCGAGGATGATGATGATCTCGATGCACCAATTGGAGTTGCAAGAAAAATGTCGTCGATAATGGTTGAAACAAGCATTAATGATAATAGTCAATTCCAACATTTTCTTTCTTGTTATAGACAAAATAAGGATAAAGAAACATATTTCACACTTCGGAACGTTGATTAATCCGTTGTAGGAAATATATAGTAATTATAAGAGAAAACATAAAAAAATAAAAAACCCCAGCAATCTTTTCCCTATTGAATGGTTAAGTCTTGAACTATTTTTATTTTTTTGGACGAATAAACCATTAAACATTCTCATTTTGAATAATGAAGTCCGTAAACTATTTTTTGAGTGGAAGAACTATTAAGTTTTCTCATTTTAAATGATCAAGTCATTGATTTTATTTAATAAATAAACCATCAAAACTTTTAGAAATTGGTTACTTACATCATTTTAACCCAAAAAGAGCTACCTAAACCAGTTTTACCGTTCTCAAACTCTACGTCATCCAAATCCCTCGCCACCCCTCGTCGACTCATCGTCTTCTGCTCTTTATCACTGTCGTTGGACCCTACCATCGATCTCCCTCTTTATGATCGTTTTTTTTTCTTGTTTTCAGTTATGCATCATTTTTATATATCTATGCATGCTCCATTATGACATTAATTATATAATTAATTATCTTAAATTAGTGGCTTAGGATGGATCTCACAAATTGTTGAGTTTTCAAATGATTAAACTCATATATAGGTAGGATCTCCAAAATTAAGGTGTGTTACACTACTAAATGGAAGACTTAGTAGTGTTAAGGTGTGTTACACTACCAAATGGAAGACTTTTATCTACAAAAAAAATTCTGAGAAATCTGTCGCTAAAAGGGTGATTCGTCACAAAACCATCACAAAAATTGGTGGGTAAATTGTTGGTGGGAAACTCAAATTAGTGATAGATTACCCAGTCCCCTGATTTATTTATTTCCTTGAAAAACATTGAATTCTACTTAAACCATTGGTATTTTGTGGGTGATTCATCGGTAATCACTGATGAAAACTTCTCAAGTTGAGTTTTGTGGGTAAAAGTCATTTGTATTGTTGTGTTAATGTTTTCATGGTTAATATGAGTTAACATGACTTAAGTTATGTTAAAATTGCATTAAGGTGTGTTAAGATTGCAGGTTAAAATGTATTATTGTTTACATGTTAATATATATTATAAGATTGTAGGGTATGCTAACATTAATTCATGAATGTTCATGGCTTATGGTATATTAATATATATTAAGGTTGAATATTTTTATGTTAAAATAGTCAGTTTATAGTGTATTAAACTGTCTAGTGGAGGTTAAGCCATGTTAACAATCGTGTCCACCAATAGTTTTGCCATTGAAGTTCCTCTTAAGTACTAAAATGTCTCCTCATTCATCAGCATCGTCATATCAAGAGGCACGCTTCATCCAACGATTTTGGGTGGTTCCAAGGGTTCCTATGGATTTTAGACTTCCTACCCGATCCCGAGATATATTGCTATTATTAAATGTTTATTTATAAACATAGAAAGAAAATACTAGGAATCTTAGGGTGCGTTTGGTTTGCGGGAATTGATTGGATTTCAAGTAAGGATTTGGATTTGGAGGGATTTGGATTTGGGGGGATTTGAAATCTCATCCCATTGCAAAGGATTTTCAAATCCATCAACTTAAAGATTTTAAAGAGGTTAAAGGATTTCAAATCCGGTTAACAAATTCCTTTCCGCAAACCAAACCAAGGATTGGAATGGATTTGAAATCCAAATCCCTCCAAATCCATTCCAATCCCGCAAACCAAACGGACCTTAGGTTTTTGATTTAAAATATAATGTTACCCATTAAAGGAAAAAAAATACTATTTGCACAAAATTTTATCTCATATCTTCTTCATGAAAATGGTGTAACATTTTGTGTTACCCATTAGAAATAACCTAAACAGAACCACATCATTCTTTAAAAAACCATTTTTTTTAATACCAATAATAAAATAAATTTATTCATCATTAATAATTATTATAGGGTAAGTTGCATTAAAATTGAAATATATTTTGTTTTGATTCTTAGTTTTTGAAATATATACCTTCAAAATCTTTATTTTAGTGATCACAATAAGATATCTCAAACAAAAAGTTTGATAAAAAAATTCCAACAAAAGGTTATTGCTTACAAAGTTATAATACATTTTCTTTTATTTCTATTCATAAAGTTATAGTACATAAGTTCTTTTAATTGCATCAATAAGACATAATACGTTCTCTTAATTACATCACATGCATAGTTTTGTACATTTCTCAAAATTTAGCTTTTAAAATAAGTTCCCTAAAATGGGAAGCAGAACAAATACGCTTTATTTTGAAGCAAATTACCAATTATTATAAGCTTGAAGTTACATAATAACCAAAATTGTTTTTAAACTAATTGGTAAAATAGTCAAGAAGACATTACATATACGTAAGCTATAGAAAACGTCTCTTTTTCTTGTCGATGTCCCATCTTCTTAAGCTTTAACAGTCCGACTTGCCTAGGCCAGTTTTATAGTTGCATATCCGAAAAAGATCCAAGTAAAATCTTGGAAGCACATGACATAGTCGACATAAATAATTTGTTGTTTCCCAATCTTTAAACATTAGAGTCTTGTCAAGATATCATATGTGCATGAGTGCATGCATAAATACAAAACCATTGGAATTTTTGAAAACAAGAGGATTAAGTCTGAAATGCATTACACCACCGAATCAAAAGATATATTAATATCAAATATATAGATAGTTGATATACAAAATCAGTAACAAAACAAAAAAAAAAAACATACAGATTATATCGTATCCTCTTTCCGTACTTCCTCCAACTTTTGTAATTAATAAAAACATTTAAAAGAATTAATGGAAAAGATATTTGGATGTGTGGAGACTTGAGCAATTTATTTATATTTTTAAGTACTAAATTTATAACCAGTTTTATCATTTATTTTGACATAAAATGTAACATAGATTTGAGGAAAGGCTGTCGATGGTTGGCCCAAAGCCTGCCGCTAGATTAAGCTAACTAGCTACATTAGCTGGCTAAATTAATTACTGGCTAGCCGACTGTTGTGTGTGTTTTTGTGGAGATAGAAAGCACCCAATTTGCTCACTTTTCAGTGGCTTAAAAAAGACTAGTTGTCTCTATCCCAGCTCCAGGCTCTCCACAGTCCACACTAAATTTTGTTGGTACAGATCATATTTAATAAATAATTTATATAGAGTAAATTATGGATTTGGTTCCTCAGATTTGGCGTTTGTTACGGAATTGGTCCTTTAAGTTCAAAAATTACATGATAACCCTCACAGTATGCATATTGTTATGGATTTGGTCCCTCCGGGATGAATTTTGTTACGGATTTGGTCCCTCGAGCCAACGGCTGTCTATTTCCTCCGTTAAGCACGAGGGTATTATGGTCATTTTACTTATTTTTTTTTTCATTTTTTTTTATTATTTTACTTGAATACTCATCTCTTACCTCAAGAACACCAAGATTCAAAAAACCCAAATTAAACTTATGTTAACAATCAAAAATTCTAAATCAAACCCATATTCAAAGACCAAAATCCTAAATCATACCCAAATTAAAAAAAAAAACAAATCAAACCAAGAACCCAAATTTAAACCTAAATCATAAACCCAAATTTATACCTAAATCAAAACCAAAATCAAATTCATATTCAAAAACCTAAATCAAACCCAAATTTAAAAAACCTAAATAAAACTTAGATTTAAAAATCAACAACCTAAATAAATCTTAGATTTAAACCTAATCAAACCCAATTAAAAAACAAGTGAGAGAGAGAGAGAAGAGAGAGAGAGATTTGAGATTGAGAGAGAGACCGAGAGATCTGAGATGGATAGAGAGATCGAGAGAAGACGCACACAGGGAGAAGACGAGGGCGACGGAGAACACGAGGTCGCCGGAGAAGATGAGGTCGTCGGAGAAGACGAGGTCGACGACCAAGGGTTCAGCGGTTTTCGTCCCTGTGTTTAACGATTCTCTCTCTCTCTCTCTCTTCTCTCCAGATTTATTCTCTCATATATGTTCAACGGAGGTGTGTGTGGAGGTGGGCAGGGGGAGTGATTTGGAGGTAAGGAGTGAGGATTTGAGGGAGAAGATAGAGGAAGCAACAAGAGGTTCTTCGGTGGCAGCCATGGATGACTTTCTTCAAGCTCCATTATTGATCAACTCATCATCTCAACATCTCAATCTCCATTTTTTATTTTTAAATGTAGGTTTGATTTAGTTTTTTTTTTTAAATTTGGGTTTGATTTAGGTTTATGATTTTAAGTTTGATTTAGGTTTATAATTTTGGGTTTGATTTTGGGTTTTGATTTAGGTTTAAATTTGGGTTTATGATTTAGGGTTCTTGTTGATGAAGATGAACATTCAAGAAGATGAACATTCAAGAAAAAAAATTATAATTAATTAAAAAATGTAAAAATAAATAAAATAGGGTAAAATGATGATAATACCCTCGTGGTTAACGGTCAGTTAGACGGTCGTTCGCTCGAGGGACCAAATCGATAACAAAATGCATAGTGGGAGGGTCATCATGTAATTTTTGAAGTTAAAGAACCAATTCCGTAACAAATGCCAAACCTGAGGGACCAAATCCGTAATTTACTCATTTATATATTTTACTAAAATTTTATTTTAAAATATATTATATCTATACTATATTATAAATCATTTATAAAAAAAAAAACTTTTAAAAACAATTGTTAAAGCTTAATGTACCGATATTTAATGTTATTTACTTAAAATCTCTTAAAAATAATAATTACAGTTTTATGTACTACATTTAATAATATTTATTAACTTTCAATCCTTATCTCTAACCACTAAAACTCCCCTAAAATCATTACCATTTCAACTCCCCTAAAATCACTCCAAATTTTAGATATAAAAAATCTAAAATATAATTAAGAAAATCTAATATACTATTTAATGTTTATTTTATATAAAAAACATATATTATTAAACCTAAAATAAATTACATTATTAAACTACCGAAGAAACTCAAAAAAACAAGTTTTTATGCATTAAGCTCTGTTTATTGATACAAATTACTTAAGATTCAATATTGCAAGTCATGATGCATGAGTGCAATTTTCTAAAACTATATGTTTGAATTCATAATTAATTGATAAACATAATCAATACATAATAAACATCTCAATTTAAATATATAAAATTTAAAATATATAAGATAATAATTGAATTATAATAAAATACTTAATTTTTTTATATAAAAAGCATTATACTATTAAGCCTAAATTAAACAAATTTATAAAAAAAAAATCATTATCACTTTTTCAAAACCATCCAAAATCGTACTGTAAATCGATAAAAAAACAAAAAATAAAAGAAAATATTAAAATCATGATGCATCTCGCTGCATTGCGGGAGTACGCTTCTAGTAGAAATTTAAACGGAGGTGACAATTATCATTTATTGAGTTAAAAACATTTTTTAGGTAATTATTAAAATATGCATGCACTCAGGATGCTCAAATATACAATAAGTTTAAGTTTTAATTTTAATTTGTTCGAGGCATGCCTTGAACTTCTTTGTTAGGCCTCATCAATTGAGTCAGTTCTGAAATACCATCTCTTGTTTGGTTCTTAGCGAGCGACAAGGATGGACCTATTAAGCCCAAGCGGAGTCTTGTGCATCTGTTCAACTTATTTTTGTAAGTAGATTTTTTTTGGGGTATGAAAGTTGTACCCGTTAAACTTTTAGGGGTGGTCCGGGATATTAGAAAATACAAGGAAAATTAACCAAAAAATTCTATTGAAATCAAACAAAAAACCAAAAAAGTTTCTCGAAATCAACCAAAAAACTTAAGAATCCCCCAAAATCAATCAAAAAACTTAAACAAATCACTCGAAACGATGGGATTTGACTAAAAATACATCAGACGACTTTACAGATCGTTGATCCGCCTTAAAAGTGCATTTGCATGGCAAAAATCCTAGGTCTGCCACTGAGGGCAGATTCTGTGTGAGGTCGGTCGAGATTACCGGTAATCAACTTTTTACTCAAATAAAGTTAATCATATGAATAATTCTCTAAAAAGTAGTATCGAAGTTTCAAATTTGAGAAAAGAATTAAAACCAATGGTTAGATATATAATTCAATGCAATTTAAAATGTTCTTATTCCCTATTGGTGTGTTTGGTATGGTGGACAGGATGGGACATGACAAAACAGAACACACATGTCTCATGTTTTGTATGACCATATGTGAAACATAATAGAACTATCTAGAACAACTATGGGACACGAGTGTCCTGCTCTGCCCCCTAGAACAAGATGGAACATGCTCCTTTGTATCAAAATACCTTTCAAAAAAACTTAAACCTAAACCCATCTAGCTTACTCCTCCATATCGTCGGACTTTGACTTCAACACATATACTAGATTGGGATTAAAACTTCACCATATCGACTTCTCCACATGTAAGCTCCTCTCCATTTCACATGTAATCGACTTCTCCGCCTACGATTCTCTCTCTCTCTCTCTCTCTCTCTATCTATCTCTTTGTGATTTCTTCAAGTTACGACCTGCGATCATTTTTTTTTGCAATTTCTTCAACTTAAGACCTGCTATTTCATCTTCAAGTTCCTCCAGCTTCTGATTTCAATCCCATTTTCATATTGTAAACACATCGTTCAATAAACCCTTAGCTAATGTTTCGTGAACATATGTTTGTTTATTCTAACAATGGTTTTTGTTTGGGCATATAATTACTTGGGCAGATTCTGTTCGTATCAAAAACCATATTTCCTCGGTTTTGTTTATTCAACAATGGGGTTTCCTTGTTTTGTTTATTCAACAATGAAAATATGTTTTGTTTATTCAACAATGGGATATCTCGACATCTTTACATGGATTATACATGATTGTTGTTTTGGTTTTTGTAGACATGGATCATAACCATCTAATTGTAGTTATTAAGGTGATGAGGGCTTACATCCAGTTGCTCATGATTTTGTCCAATGTTGTGAAATGGTAAACTGAATATGAATAAAGACATATAGAAAGGATAACTTTAAAACAAAGAACCTTCACTAGATTTCAAATTAGATCGATAGAAATCTAATGCATCACACGTGATAGTGACATTAGGAATGCATTTGCTATTTTGTGTGAGTTGCTAAAAACTCGTGGTGGCCTATTAGATGATGGTAATGTGACAATTGAAGAGCAAGTTGCTACATTTTTAAACATACTAGCACATCACACCAAAAATAGATATCTTCAAGTTAGATTTTATATGTCAGGGAAACAATAAGAGCATCTCCAATGGAGGTTCTTATAAGAACCTCCTTTTTGCACTTTTTGTTGCCCACTAATCTCCAACTCATCAAATTAATAACTCTCTTAAAATTCACAATGGTAGTTCTTATAAAAACCTCCTTATTGTGGGTCCTATTGATTCTTTCAACATCAATAATTAAATAAGTTATAATAATAATTGTAAAGTCAAAAAATAAAATAAAAAATAAAGAAAATGTCACTTCTCACAAAACCTCATGGAAAGAACCAAGGTTCTTCTTTAAGAACCTAAAGTAATTTGGGTTCTTATAAAAACTCTCCACAATGGTAGTTCTTACAAGCTACTGCACTTTTTGTTTGTAAGAATCTTGCATTGGAGATGCTCTAAGTAGGTATGTTCATTGAGTTTTAAGTGTTTTATTACAGTTGCAAAACATGTTATTTATCAAACCAACTCCGGTAGAGGATGATTGTACCGATAGAATATGGAAATGATTTAAGGTAACCATTGTTAACCCCTTTTATTATTTATTGTTTAAAACATTTACCATTTAGTTAAACCAAGTTATTTTGTTTATAGGGTTGTCTATGTGCAATAGATGGAACGTAAATTGAAGTGACCGTACCTGAGTCGGATAAACCAAGATACCAAACAAGAAAGGGACATATTGCGATTAATGTATTAGTTGCATGCACTCGGGACATGAAACTTGTCTATGTTTTATCCAGTTGGGATGGTTCAGCTACCGATTCTAGAGTACTATGAGATACAGTTACAAGGAATAATGGTTTCAAGGTCTCATTGGGTAATTACTATTTGGCTGATGCAGGATATGTCAATGGCAATGGATTTTTGGCACCATATAGAGGTATTATGTATCATTTACGAGAATGGGAACACAATGGCCATATACCTACGAATAAGGAAGAATATTTTAACATGAAGCCCTCACAAGTTAGGAACATCATAGAAAGGTATTTTGGTATCTTGAAGAAACATTGGGACATATTACGAAGTTCGTCCTTCTATTCAATAAAACTTCATGGCCAAACGGTCCTAGCATGTGTTTTGCTACATACTTTTAATAGGACGTACATGGCTCTTGATCTGGAGGAAAACACAACACTCACACTAGAAGATATGTCAATTGGGGAAGAGATGTTGGAATCCAATGATGAGTTTGAATCCATTGATGTTCATGAATCAAGTAATGAGTGGACACAATGGAGAGATGACATAGCCCAAAAGATGTTTGAATCATGGATGTCAAGTAGATTGTAATTTGATGTAATTTTTTTTATTATTGTTACATTTTAAGACTTTGTTATTATTCTAATTTGATGTACTTTGTTATTATTGTTGCATTTTAAGATATTATTATTGTTGAATTTTAAGACATTATTATTGAATTTTAAGACGTTATTATTGTTGTATTTTATAAGATGACGGATAGATGTAATTGGAGTATTGCATAAGAGGATGCACTGATTAGCATTCTACAAGACATCGTAGCTGTCGGTGGCAAGAGTGATAATGGTTGTTTTCGGACTGCAACATATGAGCAAATCATATTAAAATTGCGTGAAAGAGTCTCGGGCCTCAATATTACATCAAAACATGTTCAAAACAAAATAAAGGGGCTCAAAGATAAATATTCAGTCGCATATGACATGTTAAATACAAGTGGGTTCGGTGGAATGATGCTCATCAATGTGTAACGGTTGATGCTCAAGTATTAGAGGAATACTTAAAGGTAATAATTCTATTTTATGTAATTATTTGGTACTTGCTTTCATACATGTTTATGATTTTTCTTTTGTTTTAATAGAAACATCCAAACAAAAACTATGTTGCCAACAAAACGTTTCCCCAATATGAGCGATTGAAGACGATATTTAGGAAAGATCGAGTTACAGGATCATTGGTGGAATCTGTCGTGGATGCAATCGAGAACATAATCTAGAAAACGAAGCCGGTGCTGATAAGAAAGACTTTATTGTGCCTCTATCTACTCCTTATAATGTCGCTTCCGCATCCTCCATTCCACAAGAAGAAGTGTCATCAAAAAAGAGAAAGAGAAAAGTTACTGCTGCTGACAATGTATTTAAGATGATTGAAAAGGGTTTAAATGCGATATCCGAGGAAATTGGTAAGTTGGTATGGGTTGTTGGTACTTCGGGTTTGCAAACTATGTCCACGAGTTAAATAAGATGGGTTTGATTATAATCAATGTGTTGCTATTAGTATGTATTTTGTAGACAACTTGATTCAACTACACCTTTGGAATAACATGAATGATGAATTCAAGCCATCATTTGTGATGATCGTACTTCAAAATTTAGGCATGTGATTGATGTTAGTTGGTAAAAAGTTGAACTTTTGTTTTTATGTCTTTTGCTACACAATGCTAAACATTTGAGCTTTTGTGTTAAGTTTATGTCTTTTGCTATCCAATGTTAAACATTTGAACATTTGTATAAGATGTGTTTGTTGGAAAACATTTGTGTAAGATGTGTGATAGTGATTTTATAAACCCTTAAGACATGTGAAAATGTTGGTCCCGAAGGTGCTTAACAAGTTTGTAGAAAGGGGGGGGGGGTTGAATACAAACTTAAGTAGAACCTAATCTAAACAAACTTAAGAAACACTAAGATGGTTGCACAAGAATATATAGAATGGGAGATTGGAAAGTATAGAAAACAAGGGTTTCTATACTTTAGAAAGATGAAGGCTTAGGTCAACTCTCAGATAGAGTTGTTATCTTTCTATTTATACCCTATGCATTAAATGCATGGCAGAGCACTTTCCACGTGTCCTTCATTGATTGGCTGAGAGGGTCTGACTTTGGGAGACATGCTTTCGGCCGTATCATGAACAGTGTAGTTGATAGAGTTGTTGTATGAATTATGGCAGAGGTATGTCCGTTCTGACACATCGTACTGGGTGTGCAAGGGAAAGACAAAAGAGATTTGAGGCATAAGCTAAGTGATCATCGATCGCTGAATATCTCTTCCTTCATAGATATAAAGAAGTTCAGCTATCGCTGAAGCTTTTCCTCAAGTTTTTTCGCATGTGTAGATTTGTCTTTGCTTCGCTGATATCCGCATCAGGTCACGAGTATACTTGTCTTTGTTCAGCAGCTTCGTCTTCGATTCAGCTATGAACATCTGTTGACGCGAAACTTGTCTTCAGGGATTACGTCTAACTGTTTATATCAAAAACTATCAGCGATACTGAACATACTCAATATTTATTCGTTCATAGTGAAACACTAATACATATTTATTAAACGTAATTTTCACTAAGTATAGAAAAAGGTATTTATCAAATCACTGAGAGAGTATGGATCAACAATCTCCCCCTATTTGATAATGACAAAGTAACTGAAGAAAATTACTTTTTAAGTCAAAATGAGGAATAGTCAGGACTCATAACATACATGTCCCAATTACTATTTTGAGGGATCTTTTATAGTACTGATAGGGTTAAGTACTTCACTGAATTTTCTGTTAGGTCAATTTATATGTTAAATAGAAGTTCAGGGTGTAAATTGTAATTGTTTGAAAGTTTTATTAGCTTGTTGGGCCTAAAAGCCCATAAGCCCATTATCTTGTAAATCCTGGATATATAAAGGATGATTTACTTTCTTTTACAGTTTAGTGTCATTATTTTTCATAACTCTAGTCTATAGGTTTACTTTCTCTGATCAGAAATCCTTTCTGTAAACCTATACCCTTTGATTTCATATTAATCATATGACTAGTAGTTGTGGCCATATAATTGTTCATCTTTGATAATATTTGCTGCTGACTGCACTGTACTGGGATCTACAATTGGTATCAGAGCAAAGAGACTAAAGGTTTGATCCAGAAAAAGTGCTTTTAAGTTAAGAGATTTAAGATGAATTCAAGAGACGCGTTAGCTATTGGTTCGGATCAGAAGCCCCCGGTACTCTATCGGGGGGAATATCTTAGTGGCACGATCGCTTCATGAACTTCATTGAAGCAAAATCAAATTATGAAGCAATATACAAGTGTCTGACAGAGGGGCAACAAGACTGGCCAACGAAGGTCATACCTGGAAACACAGCCGAAGGTCGACCAGAGCGTACAGTTCCAAAAACTATCGGTGACCTTACAAATCCAGAAAAGGCTATGTATGAGGCTGAGAAGCAAGCAAAGTCATATCTTCTACAAAGTCTACCAAATGACATCTATGCTTGCATCGACAGTTATAAGGAGTATGCGAAGAAAATGTGGGACCAGATTGAGAAAATGATGATGGGGAGCCACATCAACAATCAGCTGAAGGTGACAAACTGCATCACCAGATATGATAGCTTCAAAGCAAGAAAAGGCGAGACACTGACAGAAACCTATGAAAGGTTCAACTTGCTTCTGAATGATCTCCAGAAGAATAAGATCACAAAGACGAATACCGAGAACAACATCAAGTTCATGAACAACCTCCAACCTGAATGGAAACCGTTTGTCTCTCATATTCGTCATACTCAGACTCTGGAGAAGCTTTATCTACATGAACTTTACGAAATGCTGCTTCAGGATGAAGAGGAAGTTATGGAGCTAATGGGGAATCATAAAACAGAGGAAAAGCCGGTAGTTGATCCGTTAGCCCTCGTATCTGAGAAAAGAGGTAAGTCTGTCAGCCGTTCATCTGAAAAGAAGCCAATGCAAAGTGATTCTGAACCCGAAGATCCTGACAGTGATTTGGATCCAGAATACACTAAGATGAAAGAAGTTATGGTGTACCTGACTCAAGCTTTTCAGAAGAGAAAGTTTTTTAACAAGTCGTCAAACAAGCAAAGATTCTCCACTCGCCGTGATCATCAAGAGAAGTTTAAAGGTAAGAGACGTATAGAAGATGGGAAGAAGCCTGACAAGAGACATGAAGAAAAGCCAAAAGAGGAGCCGATCAAATGCTACAACTGTGGTCGTTTGGGTCATTTTGCCAAGGATTGTCGCAAACTTGTTGTGCGCAACGCAGATTATTATAAAGCCAAGCTGCTACTGGCCAAAGAAAAGGAAGCAGGTAAGGCTCTCATGGCTGAAGATGATTACTGGTTGCAAGTATCTGATGAAGAACCTGAGGATGCTGAAGCACACTTGTGTTTCATGGGCAAGCATTCATCACCGTCTAACACTGATGATGAAGATCGTAATTCTCCATGTCAGGTATGTGCTCCTTACCAAGAAGCTTTACTTGATCAGATGCAACTTACTATGAATAAACTAGACTCTTATAAGCTACTCATAAAAGAAAAGGAACAACTCATCTCATCTCTAGAAAAACGAGTTTTTGCACAGTCTGAATGTATTGAAAATCAAAGCTTAGAAATTGCTAGCAACCTGTGCATCATTTCAAATTTAAAAGAAGAGTGTGAGAGTTGTTCAAAAGGTTCACAAGAGCTAAAGACCAAAGTAGATAATCTTACCAATGAGCTTCGTATGTCAGAAAATGAGAAAATTGATATTGTGACTCAAAGCACGACTTACAAAAATGAAAATCAAAGATTATCTAATAAATTAAAAGAGCTTGAAAGGAAACTTTATAAAATTGGTCAATCTCATCAAACGCTTAATCTTATAGCACCAAAAGAACCCAAGCATGCGAATACGGGTATCGGTTACGATAACCCCTATTATCTAAAAAAGGCCTTATCCAAAGTTTCTACGTTATATGCGTTTGAATTTATTGGATTAGACAAGACCTATCCAGAATACAAAATCAATTGGACCAAACCAATTGAGGATGAGGAATGGGAAGAGGATAAGTTGAGAAGGGAGAACTCTACTAAAATGAATCTACCTTTTGTTTATGATTCATTAAATGCATCTTACAACGAAGAAAAATCTTGTTTCCTATCGAATGACTATTTTAGAAGCTACACTCAAGTTGAACTAGATGCTAAAACCGTTAAAACTGAGGAGGAACAACTAGACCATAAAGTCTATGTTCCACCTCTGATTTTAGAAAAGAAAATTGTTCAGCTAGAAGAGTCGTTTGAACAGGAAAGGCACATCTTTCAAAAGGAAAAAACAAGAGCTTTTATCTCAAATTGAGTGCCTGAATTCCATTAAAGAGGAAACTGTGTCAGTTAAGGAGAAAAAAAATACTTTCAGACAGAAATAAAAAAGTTAAATTCACAACTGGCTGCTTTGGCAGCAGATCGCCTGAAAGAGCAACTTCACAAGGCTGAGCCTCAAGCTAAGCCTACTATTCTCCAAAGAGAGAAAACTCATATGTCTGAAAATTCTTATCCTGCCTCTGGCACATCTTCCTGCAAAGCCTTTTTGGGTGACTCGTCACCAATTCTCTCAAACAAAGGAAAAGAGCCTCAAGTTTTCAAAACGGATCAGTGTTCTGATATACAAAATGCTTCCGCCTATGATCCGCTTCAAACTAATTCTTCCGATGTCTTGAATTCCTCAAGCGATAAGGTCCCTTCTGATGAGGAAATGGAATTTTCTGCATTCTTGAATTCTGAGGTGTGTCTAGATAGTGATTTGATCCAATTTGATTTTGATCCTTTACTTCCAAGTCACGTTGATTTTCTAAATAATTCTTGTGAGCCTCCGGAACAATTTTATAAGGGTGAATGTTCCACATCCGCCCCACAAAAACCTTCTATGAACAATTCTTCCAAGTCTAAAGCCAAAAAGCGTTCACAAAAGAAGACAAAAACCGGTCGCTCCAAAAGACAACAATCTTCAAGTTTCACATCTTCTGACTATAAGTTTAACGGTCTTTCAGATACTTTTGGTCGGTGCAAAGAAGTTAAATATGGATGGGTAGCTAAGAAGTCCAAGGCAAGCACGACGACATCAGAATTAGTTGATCCAGTTTTAAAGTCTAGGAAAAACAATAACAATCATGATGTTTTTAATTCTAAACCTTTAGTTGAATGTAATGGAACTTTACCTTTAAAAGTTTATTCTATTCCGCATTTGCTTCAACTGTCTCATGATTGTATTTGTTGTTCTTATTGTGGATCGAATGATTTTGTTGATCGTCGTTATGCATCTGATTGGTTTGGCTCGTATCATGTTGCTAATTATCATTCTCAGTTTGATCTTACCCGTCATAGAAAAAGACACAAGTCTAAACGGGCATCCAAAACGGGTGTTAAATCTAACCCCAAAGGACCCATTTACGAATGGGTACCTAAAAAGAAATAACTTGTTTTGCAGGACGGTCATGTGTGGTATCTAGATTCAGGCTGCTCCAAGCACATGACCGGAAGAAAGGAGCTACTTACAAACTTCACCGAGATATTTTGTGGTAATGTACGTTTTGGAAATGATCACTACTCTCCTATCAGGGGTTACGGAGATATCGTTAAGGATAATATCACGATCAAGAAAGTGTCCTACGTCGAGGGACTTGGTCACAATCTCTTTAGCATCGGTCAATTCTGCGACAAGGATCTAGAGGTCACTTTCAAAGCCAAGCGGTGCAGCGTTCGGACTGAAGACGGAAAAGAAATCCTTGCTGGAACGCGTCGCACCAACCTCTACACAATTGACCTCTCGTCTCTGAAAGCAGATAAGGAAGTTTGTTTAATGTCTAAAGCCTCTGCCGAACAAATATGGTTATGTCATCGTCGACTCTCGCACCTGAACTTCAAGACTATCAACAAGTTGGTGCTCGGTGGATACGTCAAGGGAATGCCTGATCTTAAGTTCGAAAAAGGTCATTTATGTGCTGCCTGCGAAATGGGCAAGATGAAGAAGGCTTCTCACAAGCCTAAAGTCACTCCTAGTACTTCACGGTCCCTTTAACTCCTTCACATGGATTTATGTGGACCAATGCGCGTTCAAAGCATTAATCACAAGAAGTATGTTCTGGTGATGGTTGACGACTTTTCTCGCTACACGTGGGTCAGATTCCTCCGTTCAAAGGATGAATCTCCCGAATTGATCATCTCTCTCCTAAAGAGTATTCAAGTCCGTCTCAACCTATCATTCTAGATCATAAGGACGGATAACGGCACAGAGTTCAAGAATCAAGTGCTCACCGGTTACTTGACTTCAGTGGGCATAACGCATACCTTCTCAGCTGCTCGTACTCCTCAGCAAAACGGGGTAGTAGAGCGCCGGAACCGAACTCTTGTCGAAGCATCTCGCACGATGTTATCTCAGTCCAAGCTACCACTATTTTTATGGGCAGAAGTAGTTGCAACCGCTTGCTACACTGAAAACCGCACTATCATCAACAAGCGGTTCAACAAGACACCGTACGAGATCATCAACAAACGCATCCCCAATATCAACTATTTTCATGCATTCGGGTGCACATGCTTTGTACTGAATGACAGGGATGATCTTAGCAAATTCAGCCCCAAAGCGGACGAAGGAGTGTTCATTGGATATTCCCAGCACGCCAAAGCTTACCGTGTCTACATCAAACGAACGAAGACCATCGTTGAGAGTGTGAACATGACTTTTGACGAGGCCACTGGTATGGCTTCTGAACACCTCAGTTTAGAACCCGCTTTAACTGGTGTGTTAGCTTCTGGACAATTTCTTTCAGAAGCTACACAATCTCCAGTAGATTCAAATCAAGCGTCTACGTCAAGAGCACAACTTTCTGATTTGGATTTACTTTTTGAGTATTTCTATGATGGCTTATTTAATATTAAGTCTAATACTATGTCTTGTAACAGGAATGCTCCTCAAGCACCAGAAGAAACACAAGTCACTGGTCCAACCGACTCAGGTGGCCCATCCTCGCCTGATGCTCCAACATCTACTGTCAATGAATCTGCATTCCCGAGCTCGAGTGATCCTCCTCCTATCCAAGATCCTACTGTTGCACCGGCAATAGTAGACCCTCCTGAACCGACACCTGTGGAAGGCACTCCTGAAGTTCCCATTCCGGCAATCTCAGATTCTGCTTTAAATGCATCTCCTGCTAAGTCGTCCTCTGCTGCACTCTCGACTCCAACTAAGGAACTTACACCTCACAGGCTGTCATCCCTCGAAGCAGTTCAGGATTTACCCCCCGGTGGTTATGTGGACTCCGATACCTCTCAACAGACATATCAATCTCTTCCACACACCACCAAGTGGACTCGAGCTCACCCCCTTCATCAGATCATTGGTGATCCCAAGACGCCTGTTCAGACTCGATCTACTACTGCGAACGACTGCTTATTTTCTTCGTTCCTCAGCCGTATCGAACCTTCCACCGTCTCCGAAGCGTTGAATGATCCAGAATGGGTGATCTCTATGCAAGAGGAACTCAACCAATTTGAGAACCTCAAAGTGTGGCGCCTTGTTCCCCGGCCAAAGGACAAGACGGTGATTGGGACGAAATGGATTTTCAAGAACAAGAAGGACGAAAATGGAATCACTGTTCAGAACAAAGCACGTCTAGTGGCTAAAGGATATCGCCAGCAAGAAGGTATAGATTACGAGGAGACGTTTGCACCGATTGCACGCATTGAAGCTATTCGCATGTTCCTCGCTTACGCCACCCACAAGAATTTCATCGTCTTTCAAATGGATGTGAAATCTGCGTTCCTAAATGGTGTTCTCAAAGAGGAAGTGTATGTCTCACAACCCGAAGGCTTCGTGATTTCTGTATCTCCGAATCACGTTTATTTTCTTGACAAGGCCTTATACGGTCTTAAGCAAGCGCCACGAGCCTGGTATGACGCTCTCTAATCCTTCTTGATTAAATCTGGTTTCTCTAAAGGTAAGATTGACACTACTTTATTTATTAAAAGAGAAAAGAAAGATATCATTCTTGTACAGATTTATGTTGATGACATAATCTTTGGCTCGACAAACCCCAAGTACTATCAGAACTTTTCAGTCTTGATGAGTAAACATTTTCAAATGAGCATGATGGGGCAAATGAATTTTTTTCTAGATCTTCAAGTAAAACAATTAGCAACAGGAATTTTCATTAATCAATATAAGTACATCTCGGATATTCTTCAGAAATACCAGATGGAAAACTCTTCACCTATGAAAACCCCCATGTCTACTAGTTTAAAGCTACACACCGATCTTGATGGAAAGGATGTGAATGCTACAACTTATAGAGGTATGATAGGTTCTCTGATGTACTTGACGGCGAGTTGGACAGATATTATGTTCTCGACATTCTTATGTGCTCGATTTCAGTCTAAACCCAAAGAGTCTCACTTAGCTGCGGTTAAGCGTATTATCCGATATTTAAAAGGTACTTCTGATCTTGGTTTGTGGTACCCAAAAGAGACAGGTTTTGAATTGACAGCCTACTCGGACGTTGATCATGCTGGAAACATGCTGGACCGGAAAAGCACATCCGGCCATGTCCAGTTCCTGGGAGATCGTCTCATCAGCTGGGCTTCGAAGAAGCAAAACTGCGTGTCCACCTCGACCGCCGAGGCCGAATATGTAGCAGCCGCTAGTTGCTGCTCGCAAGTTATATGGATGCGCACCCAGCTGAAAGACTATGGATTTAACTACTCCAGGATCCCCATCTACTGTGACTCCAAGAGCGCCATTGCAATATCTAGCAATCCAGTCCAGCACACGAAGACGAAGCACATTGATGTGCGATATCACTTCATAAAAGACCACGTGGAACGAGGTACCATCGAACTCTACTTTGTTAATACAAAGCATCAGTTAGCAGACCTGTTCACCAAAGCCTTGGACGAAAAACGCTTTAATTATCTTGTGTCCAAGCTAGGTATGCTAAATCTGAAAGTTTGATCCTTTCACAACCCTCAACGAGTTTCGTTCAATAACGAATGACTGTGTCTAATGCTCCAGTGTCTCTGGTTGCTCCGATCCACACTCCTTGGTTATTGCATTTTACTCGTTAAGTTCTGTGTCAATTTCAAACTTCTGTATCAATAAAGTAGATTTCGTTTGTTTTGAGTTTTTTCTCGTGTGTTTTTCCTTTCTTCGTGGTGTATTTATTTTTTGCAGTTTTTTTCCGGTTGTTATCTGAAAGCGTAAGTCGCTTGTGGTGGTCTTTAGAAGATGTTCATGTGTTCAGGGGGAGCACGATCGTACGATGTTTGGTAAGCTTCTCTAGTCCTCCATCCGAGGGGGAGCAGGTAAGTGTTTCCTGCGTTTCGAATTCCTCGCGGTAATCGTCGAGGGGGAGCTCAGTCTCGTGAGATATTCCATGTTCGAGGGGGAGCTTTTCCAATTTTTTTTTTTTGGTTTAATTTCTTTTTCCTTAGTTTTTTTTCTCTTCCTTAGGAGTCAACTTTTTTGAGGTTTATTTTTTTATAATCAGAAAAATACAAATATATGTTTATTTTCAGTTATTTTCAGAAAAATACAAAAATATTTTTAAATTTTCATTTAGTGTTTTATAAATTTTTTTTTCTTCCCATCACTTTCTAGCTGGACCGGCCCAAACAGGAACCGGCCCAAATTCCTTTTCCTAGCCCAACCTTGGCTCGGCCCTTTTCCAACCCGGGCGTCCCATGTTCTTCGACCGGGGTATTTAAAACCCCGGTCTTCTTTCTGCTTACTCACTCTCGACCTCTACATCTCTCAAACCCTATCGATCGATCGTCCCTCTCTCTCTGTCAAACTTCTTGGCCGACAACCTTCTCTCTCTCTCGATCGCCAATGAGGTTTGTTCTCGTCGCATCCCTCTTTCGATCATGCGCTTACTGTCGATGTTGTTTGAAATCGACCTCGGTCGATGCCATCGTTAGCTCTGTGTGCCGTTTGGTTTGCCATTGAACACCGGTCGACTATTCGACCTAGATTTTATCGGTCAAATGACCTTTCCGGTCGATTAAGACATAGAATACCGGTCTTTACTATACCGGTCCTTTTGTTTTACCGGTCAAATATTCTTATCGGTCTAAAGACCAGTACCGGTCGAAGACCAATACCGATCGAAGACCTTTACCAGTCGAAGACCAGTACCGGTCGAAGATCAGTATCGGTCGAATGACCCACCGGTCAAATGTTATCTTCCAGTCAAAGTCCTATACCGGTCGAATCTATACCGGTCGACACCTTACACCGGTCGAATAAGTTTACCGGTCCTTTAGTCTCACCGGTCTAAACCCTTTACCGGTCTAACTCTCTATTTTGGTGTTCTTCAATACACTCAATATTGTGTTTTTGATATCTGTGCTTAACTGCTATATTTCTAGGATGTAAGATTGTGAGGTGAATATGTGAGATGATCTTTTTCTATGTGGTAGTGCGCGAATTGGTCACGGACCCTACTTCACGAATTAGGGTTTGTTTTTTCCAATAAACTGGAGTTAGTATAGATTGTGGTTTAAACCATGGCCATGTAACTCCAACGCCATATTGTTTTCAATATACCTGAGTACTAACCGATTAATTCTCAATAGGTATAATGGCGCAAAACCCACCACCCGCGATTGATCCAATCGCCGATGTCGAACTGATTCCCGAGGATCAGTTCATTCACCTTACACCCAATAACTATCATCTCGATGTAACCCAACCTGTCATTCAATATCAGGTCATCATCGAGATCCTCAGTGGGCATCCTCTATCATATGCTCTAACGGAGACAGCGGAAGTGCCGCTATTATACTTACAACAGTTCTGGAAATCTCTACATGCCTTGGAGGCCGACGGTGAATTCCATCTGGAAGGTCAAATTGATCACACACTTGTGCTCCTCACTTGTGATCTTTTCCGACAATTTCTTCATCTGCCAACCGCCGGTTCAGTCCAGGGGCGAAATAGCTTTGACCCGCTAGTATCGGACGCCACTCTATGCACTGACATCGTGTCCCTAGGATACGCCGCAGATCTACGTCTTCCATCAGGGTTCAACCGCAAGTACCTTTCCACTATCTGGTACACCATGTTTACTTACCTCAATCGATGTCTTTTGGCTATCACGAAAGGCATCGACCAGACGAGTATTCACATTCTCTGCCTATTCCACTTAGTGGCATTCCATTGCCACGCGGATTTCGCCGATTTCCTATGTTACGACCTTGTTCAGAAGGTTCGGTCGAACGCGACAAAGAGACAACACTTCATACCTTATATGAGGTTTCTCCAGCTGATCATTCGAAGCTACATGAATTTGTATCCCGCGATACATCATCGTTCCACGCACTCTACTTGTTCGCATCACCCGACTCGCAAGATACCAGCACGCCCAGATCCAGAAGGTATCGTCGCCTAACAAATCCCAGTCGGGTTGCTGGCCTATGCTCGTCCTTCGGCACTGAGTGTTATAGCGTATAGGCACACACACAATCTTCCAGCTCCTATGGTCCAACCAGAACCGGTAGGACCTGCCCAGGGAGCACGACCTGAGAGGCTTGAGGGTCCGCGTCCCCGTAAGAGAGGTGGTAGAGTCCGGATAGCTGGGGCTTCCGGACCGGGTGTGACGAGCGAAATCGTTGTGAGGGGAACTGGAGAGGGCAGTGCCGTTGGATCAAGACAAGCCAGTACTTCACGACGATCACCTACCCCGCCACGGGAGACATCTCCAATGGTAGAAGAGGACACAACTACTGAATCGCCCAACGTTCAGTCCTCTTCTGCGAAGGAAACAGGTACATCCGACTCTCGTTTGGTAGCTGCCACCGACTCTGAGGAGACAGCAGATCAATCCGGCAGTCAGTCGGAACCAGCCACCAACGTATCGAAATCAAATGAAGAGTCTTCTGACTCGGATGGTGACGATAATCAGCCCTCACCTGGAGAAACAAGGAGAGCGGAGGGAGTTTCAGTTGAAAATTTAGAGGTGAGTAGAGAGAAGGAAAGGAGGACCAAGATGCATCATGAGCGTACACGAGTGATGGGGAAACCATCAACGGTTGTAACCCCCCTAGCCACATCCACCCAAGTAGCCACATCTGCTACCCAGTCTCATGTGTTGAGACAGGGTATTGAAGAAGACGTCGTAAACCTAGCGACGCAATTGCACACCCCACCCAGCCACTCCGCCATCTCTCAACAGATGGTGGTTTCATCTTCACACGGGGATATAGCTCAAAAGCTACCGGTCTCTCACTTGGAGAGTTCCGGTATTGAAACAAGAGAACAACAGCCCCCGTTCTCGACTCCTTCCGGTGCACAAAGTCTAGAGCCGTTTGATATAATTTCTCCTATTCCTAGGACACGGGTCCCATTCTCGGCTACTGCTGAAGGCCTTCGTGGCCCAGCCGGAACATCCATAGTAATTCCAACTTCAGTTGGTTTACAAGGATTGGGTGGAAGTCCTACCACAGCCATCATCACGCCAGCTATGAACGTAGGCGTCTCGACTTCTACAGTCGTAGCTACAACTGGAAGTCTAAGTGACCCAGGAGATACCCCAACTGAGTTCGTCTCAAGGGAGTACATGGACGGCGCCCTAAAGGCTGTCCAAACCATGATGAGGGAGGAGGTAGATTCTCTAAAGTCCATGATCAAAGGCAAAGGCCCAGCTACTGAGCCTGAACCTCTACCTACCTCGCCTTCCATACCGACATCTGAAATGTCTATCGCTGACCTGAAGTCCATCCTACTTGCCAAACTTCTTGCTCAGTCTCAAACAGAACCTACCCAGAATGTCGATCTACTATCACTTCTACGAGCTCAAGCATCCACACCTACCCCACCACCCCCCACTCCATTATATCTCCCGAAGCCTTCCAACTCCAGCAAGCCATGCTTCAGTCTCTACAGCAAACCGTAGCTGTTTTGACTGAACGCTTATCAGTAGTGGAAGACACCTGCCGAAGCCAGGCAGACAGGCTCAAGCGCCGGCATGATGATCAGGATGATCCTGATCACCATGAATGGGAGAAACGCCCACGTCTAACAGATCCGGAGACACATACAGTGGAAAAAGTACAGGTGGAACAGGGTTCGGGTTCTGGTACTCAACCAGAAAGGCAGGAACAGGCACGGGAACAGGTTATGGACTTAGTATTGTACGATTATCCAAGGGTTGAAAAGCCTGAGGAATTTGATGAGGGTTCTCCGATAGTTCCTGAAGATTGGGCGTTAATTCTTGATCCTGATGAAGTTTCTGAACCGACAGAAGAATATGCCAACACTGAACGAGCGCTGGTAGTCATGCAAGCCGAAATAGATGAGATTCTTCATCCGGATTATCAGTCAGACGATCAGACTGCTGTCCCGGTTCCACTTTTGACTTATCCTGTTGATCACCCTGATCTTCCTGAAACAGATATTCCCGTCAGATCTCCTCCAGCGTCACCAGTTATGGAAACAGAAAGTACTCCATCAGTTCGTCCGTCCAAGTAGGAAAGAGTTAGAATCAAAGTTCCTTTCCTTGAAGAAAGCCAAAAGAAGATCTTTGCCCACTGGATTCATTCATATGATGAAGTTGTACTTCATGGTCTACAGTCTGTGAAAAACAAGGAAAAGCAGCGTGAGCTTGTATTCATGTATAAGAAGTTTCAAGGCAAGCACTCCAAGACAAAGCTTAGGATTACATCAGTTGACCAGATTCAATCTGCCTTCTTCATGAAAGTAAAGTATTCAGACTTCATGGTAACGAGAGAAGATGGTCAGAAGTATTGTTTTTCTGAAGCTGACTTTCCGTGCCTTGAACCACAAGATCTGCTGTTCATTCTTCGAGACTTAAAGACCAGAACCATCAGACCTGGGGAAGTCATTGATGCACTCGAGATTGTAAAGAGGTATATGAAGTGTGCGATGAAACTTGCCTCGGTGGAAGACTTTCAGATCGGGTTAGAAAGCGACCAGCCAAAGATAAATCTGCTCAAGCCTAATTTGAAGATTCCGTCTGATACCCAGAGTGTACCTGCATTTACTGTGATAAAGCTTCCAGAGTTTGGCATGACTTATGTAAATAACAAAGGTATCATGCGGTTCATTCGTTTTAATCAAATTTCCCGATTCTGCGACGGTACGTTAATGTTGCTGAAAGACAAGTTGAAGCATGCACTTGACCAAGATGAAAAGGGGATTCAGCCTTTGGATCCTAAATACAAGCCATTTGTTCTTGAAGCACTGGGTGTAATTGAAGAGCGACTGGAGTACCGGACTCAAATTCGATATTTGAGATCAGCTTTGGTTTTCGAAAGATTTTTGTTCCAAACTGGCGCGACTATCAACTTCTATTTAAAGGGGGAGATTGTTAGGGCAATTTATATGTTAAATAGAAGTTTAGGGTGTAAATTGTAATTGTTTGAAAGTTTTATTAGCTTGTTGGGCCTAAAAGCCCATAAGCCCATTATCTTGTAAAGCCTGGATATATAAACGCTGATTTACTTTGTTTTACAGTTTAGTCTCATTATTTTTCATAACTCTAGTAGTTGTGGCCATATAATTGTTCATCTTTGATAATATTTGCTGCTGACTGCACTGTACTGGGATCTACATTTTCATTAATTCAAAGAAAGAATTACAAGAGATGAAAATATAAAGTATAAGTGAAGAACTAACTATTGTAAGTCTAACTAATAGATTACAAGAAGTAAGGGACTAATCTATCAGCTATCTAAATGATATTGCAGGACCTTAATCATGTAGTCAGGGACTTCTTCTCCTTTTTGCCTTCGATCTGATGATTCTTGACGAATGATTGTATTGATCGATTCAGCTAATGGAGATAAGTCACACCATAAGCATAAGAGGTCCTTGAGATGATTAAGAGAACAGATAGGGATCTCAGAGACTCTTTGGAATCTGAGTTGTTCCTCATCATCTCTGAAGAAGATTCCAAAAGGATCTTTGAGTACTTGTCCGGAAATATATGGTCCACCAAGAGGCAGGGATAGGTCTAGAACTTAGAGATCAGGAGGAGGACCGAACAATGCTTCCTTTGAGAATTTGATGGAGGTGTCGTTTCTGATAGCAACGACATTTTCAGAGGAGGAAGAAGCAGAATTTCTTTTTATTTGCCTTCGCTTAGAAGGAAGAGTAGATGGCACGTTTAAGACTGCAGTGACTCTGTTGATGAGGGATTCAAGGATGCCTTCGACATAGCCTCTGTAGGTTGAATTTGATTTCTTCAGCGCATCTTTGAACTCTAGCCACTCCATGTAGCTAAAACTCTCCAGCTTTGAAACGAACATTGCCTTTGTGCTTGCATCCTCTCTGGTTATCTCCATGGTTATAGAGGTTCGATCCTTCTTCTTTCTTCCAGAGATGACAACGACTGTTATTTTCATTGGGTCGGAGCGATAGTCGACTTTATGCTTACACCATTTGATTGTTATATCGTAGACCTCTTGTTCTCTTGAGCGCTCCTCTTCAATTTCCTTTAGAAGTGCAGCTTGAACTTCTACTGGGTTTTTCTTTAATCTTTTATCTTTGACCTGAGAAGATTGAACCTTAAGAGCAAGAGTTGCGTCTTGTTGGCATTCAGCAATAAGCTTCTCAACGCTAATGGATTCTTCTATCTCAGCTTCAGTAAGGAAGTCAATTTCGTTGGATGAATGTTAAAGAAGGATTTTCAGCCGTTGACTCTCCAGATGAGAGATCATCTCTGTTCTTTTGTTCAGTTCTTACTCTGACTAATGAACTGGTCTAGAGGGCCTTCCTGGGTGGAGCAGGGCTTCTTCTTCTTCTTCTTGTTCATCAATCTCACTGAATGAGATTGGGATTATTTGTTCTTCAGCTGTAGGAGCTGGGATTATTTGTAGTTCGGTTCCCTTAAGCAGGGGAGAGAACTGTCTGGACAAGAAGTGAAAAAGGAGTTAGTGTATATTTTTTGGAAAAAGAAAGATAAAGACTTAGAAAGAGATAGGGTGTGGTAGGTATAGAAAGAGATGGGTACGATGTAAAGGCATACCTGAGAAGGATTCTCCCCCTCAGATCGTGAGACAATGTTCAGGTTTCCCTCGGAAGTTATACCCTTCTGCTTGCCTTGGGAAGGAGTACCTAAAGATGTTTCACCTCTCCCCCTACTTCTTTTGTGACAACTTATTGCGAAGCTATCACAAAAGTGACGTTAGCCGCTGAGAACCAAAGAGATTGGTCTTCCTCATCGTCGTCATCGTCATCATCAGTTGGTTGATCCTTTTCTTGATCATGAAGATCAAGATCTTCATTATCTTCCTCATCCTCTTCTTCTTCATTTAGAATCATGGCAAGTGAAGAAGAGGGAAGGGCTTGATCAACAACCTTCTCCCCCTCAACATGAGAGGGAGGTTCTTCTGCCTGGACTTCAGCAGCAACTTCCTCAATATTTTCTTCATGAAGTTCTTTCTCCCCCTCTTTGTCATTATCAGAGAGGGAGAGCTCAGCGGTGTGAGGTGCAGCTTTTGCAGTAGCTAGAGACCGGACTTCAGCCTCCAAACGCTCAAGACGGCCTTCGATGATAGGAATATCTGAAGTAGCCTGATGAATGGTTTGAATAGCTACATTCAGAGATGTACGATCATTCTCTGTAAAAGAAGGTGTAGGCGTTGGAGCTGGTTCATGCATCTTGGCGAGTACTTGCTGAAGGACCATGGTGCAGGAGTCAACCTTAAGGGAAAGATCCCGAACATCATTGCTGAGGGTGCTCTGCAGACCCTGAATAAGTTGGACCTGTTGAAGAGTTCCAACAAGGTCTTCCTTGATCTTGACAATGTCCTCCTGAACAGTTGTCATTTGAGAAGAATCAGCCTTGGAGGAGGAGGCAGCACTCAACCTTTTCAGCTCTTCACCAGCGAGATTCACAGCATCGGTGGATTCGTTGACAGAGGTGGTGAGAGATTTCACCTTTTCAGCAAGAGTGTTGACATAAGCGTCAACAGTTGCCAAATTAGGACATGCAAGTAAAGTTAGTAGATGAGCACAATGTTGCTCAGGCTTATATGGAGAGATGGGAGGTGTGTATAGGATTTTAGGAGTACCTGAATTATCAATCATGTTGAAGAAGTGCAAATATCTTTAAAAATTTATTTATCAGGTCCTATGGGTGCAACTGGAGGTTGCTGTGAAAGAGATGGAGGTTAGAGACCAAAGAAATAGTAGGAGGAGTAATGGGGATAGAAGATATTTGGATAGAGGAAATTACCTCAGGTGGTTGTTGAAGAACTGAGGAGATGGGGGTCATCACAGGGATAGTTTCAGCGATTGTCATCACTAAAATGGTTGTTGTAGTAGCTGTAGAGATTGTGGAGAAGATACCCACAAAAACAATCAAAGTAGTTTGTTAAGAAACTACTTCAGGAACAGAACCCGAAGGGGCGATCTCCATGGTCTTTCTGGCCTTCTTAGAGGTACCAAGGAGAGCAGTTGATGGTCGTTTGAGAGCGGTGGTAGCGGCAGGGATAGCAGGAGAAGGAACCCCCTGCGTGGCCGCCGAAGTAGAAGAATGTAGAGAGAGACGTACCTCGTTGGCGACCGGCTTGATTTCGAGTGATCGCTGACCCACCTTGGAAAAAGTACCATCGTGAGCAGTTGGATACTTGTCAGCATAGAGAAAGTGTAGGTACGCACAGATAAAGCGTACATATGGGATCTTTGGATCCCTCTCCGTCTTCTCTATCTTTGACTTAAGATCATCAAAGATAGCGCCAGCGTAGTCGAAGTGTTTGCCAGCAATGACCGAGTAGCCCATCTGTAGCTGAACTTTGCTCGCCTGATCCAGAGAGCCAATCTTCCCACTCATACTCTGAATAATGTGAGAGAAGATGTAGTTGAGTTGGCAAGGCATGTTTGCCTTTTGGATCTTGTTCAGGCGTTTTTTGGGGATAGTGGAACGAGGCTTGTTATCCCAACTGTATTCCATGTCATCCAAGAATTGGATGAGCTCAACGTCAGTGGGGAGGGCATCAAATCCATCTTTGGTCTTCTCAGGGAATCGAAGTGCCTTCCTGAGAACATAAGAAGTGAGAAGACCTGAAACCAGTTCAGTTGTGAAAGAGATGGCAGGGACCACTTCACCCTTTTTGTTGGTGATAGTGGTCTCATCAGCGGTGAACCAAAACTGTTGTAGAAGAGTGTTGGAAGGTTGTGGGTCCATAGTGAGAGAGAAGGCCAAGCAAGACTGCTTCAGAAATGCAGTTGCATCCACTAAGTGTGGGTATTTCTCAATGTCAAAGTCCAGTCTGGCGAGATGGTTGTTCTTAGGGACCTCGGATTCAAAGATGTTGAACTTGACTTTCTTGGAAGCAATGAGCGATGCTTGGGCCATTTTCTGAATATAGAAAGAAGTAGAATAGATGGAAAGGTTTAGATTCCAAAAATAATTAAATTTTTACCAGTTTCTGTATTTAGAAAGAAACATAGAAAAAACAAAGTTATTTTTTGGAGTAAAATAGTGTCCTTTATGAAGAAGAAAGAACATGTAGAAAAACCAAGACTTTTTAGATGAAGATGGGAAGAACAAGAAATGATTTTAGTGTGAAGAGAAATATTTTAAAATTCATGATAAAAGAATATTTAGGATTAAAAATATGATGAAGATGGGAAGAACAAGAACATGTTAATCTTTGAAGATTTGAAGATTTGACTGGTTTTTGTTTGCTTGAATGCCTTGAGAGTGTTTTTCTTGCTTGAGAAGTTTTTCAGAAAGCGTAAAAAGATAGGAATGAAAAAGACATTCTTTT
Source organism: Arctium minus (assembly GCA_954870635.1). Lineage (NCBI taxonomy): Eukaryota > Viridiplantae > Streptophyta > Magnoliopsida > Asterales > Asteraceae > Arctium > Arctium minus. The sequence continues at coordinate 92,571,123 of OX941086.1, read as the reverse complement.
TATATGAGGAGAGAGAGAGAATGAGTGAGGCGGGAAAACAAATTCTCATCATGACATGGACACGTTTTACGAAGTTGATTGGATAGAATGGTAACGGACAAACGTGTTAGAGAAAAAGGCATGTCGTGGATTGTCGGTTCAAATGACATCATAGGAGAGAAAAAAAAACGTTTCATTTGTTCTTTTTGAAATTATCTCTGAAGAAAAGTAAGAGATAGGTTTTCTTTTTGAAAGAATCGTTGATCAAAATTCAGAGATTGGATTTCATTTCAAAGGATCACTGATGAGAAATATCAGTGATAGATTTTGTTTATCAAAAAGCTTTTAATCATTTGAAGAAAGATTAGTAATTAAAGTTTTGATTTTGAAAAACGTTGTTGGTCCCAAATAGCAGTAAGTAAATAAGAAAAGTATTGTAGAAGGGGGGTTGAATACAATACACACAAATTTTCACTTAATTTAATTCTTATTGATTTGAAATCAATAATTACACATAGAAAACTTTTGATTGTTGCGAAAGAGAATAGATGAAATCTATTCAAACAATCTTACACAAAGAGAAATGAAGAACAATTGTAAAATACTTAGTAAACAATAAGAACTTCGTAGAGAGAGAATGCCAATGCACTTAGAGAGCTTGAATACTTGAGAGTTGGTAATCTTGCATGTTGAGCCATCCTTCATATTTATAGTGCCTCATGCATTAAATGCATGGGACACCTGTTGAGCAAAGGATGGACACAGGTCTTCAGCAAGGTACAAGATATACCTTTTGTCTTGAGGTGTTTTGGCTTGAAGTGTTGACCTGCAGAGGATGGTAGAGACTTTTCCTTAAAATGGTGTAGGAGACAAAACTTACTTTGTCTGATCTTCAGATGAGGTCCACGTCAATGCAAGATATCACAATATACTTTGTCAGAAAAGTACAATGTGATTGAAAGAAATCCTCAAGCATCGGCGGCCGAAGACTTGAGAGATCTTCGGCTCCTGAAGATGTGAGAACATCTTCAGCTTCTAAGGAGAGATCATCGCCTGCCGAAGACTTGAGAGATCTTCGGATCCTGAAAATGTGAGAACACCTTCATACTCCTGAAGATATGTGATTGACACCATCCTAGCCGATGGTATTGATCACTTGGGCATGCTTGGCTTTAGGCTGAGGAGACTATCTTCAATTCACTTTGAGAGATGTACTCCTTCTTTGTAGAAACCAAGCTGCTAAAAGAACCTCAAACATATTCTAAGTAGGATGGTATAAGATGGAAGATCAGGAAGTCATCTTCAAATCTTCAGATGACCCAACAATCTCCCCCTATTTGAGGATGACATCCATACTAAAGAATAGAACAAAGAGTGTACCGAATAAATTCATTTTGACCCATCTTTACTCTTTTTGGGTTCTTTTCACATAGATTTTTTTATAAGAATTTGTATAGTATATCTGACATTTACAAAAGAATAAAAGAAAGAACTATATATGTACAAACTAAGTAAGAGAAAATGCACTTGTATTAAACATGATGACTTAACAAAACACGGTTACAAGTACATAAGAAAGATAGAGAGATTTAGAGAAGAACCTCATTCATTTTTCTGTCTTTTGTGAAGCTCAACAAGAATATCACGACGAATGAGAGAGGCTTCAAAACTTATGGGGATAAGAGATAGGATAACAACTAGAAATTTGGTGTCAGCAATGGAGATCTCCTCATGTCTGAAGAACATGAAAGTTTCCTTTTCATTGAAGAAATAGACTCCTCTGGTTGGCCTAGACACTACAGTGCCAGTACATGAAAGACGGGTCGGACCCAGACCGCCTGGAGTCTTCAGATGTAGATTCTTTACATCAGGGATTATTCCCTTGGCAGCCAGATCTTTGAAGAGGTTTTGTTTGACAGAAGACCATTGATGGTCTTTTTGGCCAAAACCCTGTGTCGACTAAGAGATTTAGATAAGAGTTCAGAGATTTCGTACCATTCAGAGAGTCCATAGTCTTCAAGGTCGTTGAATTTGGTAGAGTGATGAGTTTTGTCTTCCCTAATGATAACCATCCGAACCTCTGTATCTGAACCTTTGGTGGTACCAAGCTTTACTTCAACAATTTTAGATTTCAACTTTCGTCCCATCAAGGTCTTTTGGTACCATAGAATGTCATGAGAATCAAGCTTAGCTTCAGAAAGGCCAAAGTCAGAAGTAACTTTGTTTGGAGGTTGAAGCTTTAGCCGATCAGCTTTAGAAACAAAAGTTTTTAGAGCATCAATCTTTTGTTGAAGGGATAAGAAGGCCTCTTCATTAGGAGATAACTTTTTCTTTCCTTTGTCTAAGCCTTGTCTTGAAAGCTCCCCTTTGTTGAAGCATAAGTGGAAATGGGAGTGGGACCCTGACGGCCGCTGTCAGTAGAGATTGGAACCGCCTGTTTCTCCCCCTCAGTGGCTGTCGGGGGAGCAACCAACATAGAATCAACCTTCTGATGAAGAGACTGCAAGGACTCAAGAATCTGAGTAGTGAGGGCCTGATGAGACTCGGAAGCCTCTGTGAGGATCGAAACTCAAACAAGAATTTAAATAACACACTCATAAACTTATGTTAAAGAAGTTGCGGAAGAACACTTTAACAGAAAATCAATGGAACAGTATATAGAACTCAAATCATAAGTTTATATTGCATAAAACTTAATGATTACACACAAAACCTCAATCTGTTGAACCGGCTCAACAGACGTTCTATACTTCTCTATAGAAAGGATCTAAACTATTCTTGAGGTTAATTCTCTCTAAACAAAACGTATGAAAATTGTTAATTCTAACAAAGACTTCTATACTATATACAGAGTTGATTACAAGATAATTATCAAAATAAAATTGATCTTCAGCATCAATACCATAATTATCTTCAACCTTATCTCCAGCTCATCTATATCTTCAAGTCTTCTTTATATTCAGAAGCAGCACTAATCTTCTTGCAGCATTAACATCCTCAGCAATATTAATCCTGGAGCAGTACTAACCATGCTTGCAGTAGTAATCTTCAACAGTACTAACTACTAGCAGTACTAACTATTCAAGTAGCAACACTAACTTTTCAAGCAGTATTAATTCTACTAGCAGTATTAAAATTACAAGCAGTAGTAATACCTTTCAACTAGCAGTAGTATCCATCCTTAGCATAATCAGACCCAACAATCTCCCCCTAACTTAACTTTTCAGAATGAGATGTTAAGTTCTTCAGCATAGAGTCTTCATGATGCTTTCAACACTTCAGGATAGATTCCCAAATTCGGATTCAGACCTAGACTCTGATTGATGGTTCTCTTTACTATTATCTTTGCCATTTCTGAGTTCTTTGGACATACCAACTTTTATTTTAACATTGCTTGCAGTTTAGCCTTGCTGTGATCATAAATCTTGTCCACTAGATAGTATTCATGATAACTCTTGTCAATTTTTATCATATAGACACCACAGTTTTCAAATAACATCCAATGATCAACCCTTTTAAAACCATATTCATGATGTAGATCTTTGATCCTATGCTTCACTTTCTCAGGCTCAAACATCATGCATAAGTATTCCATAGCAATCTTGATTAGGCTCATTTCAGTCCCTTGCAACACAGACTCATACAACTTTGTTCCAACCTTGTACATTTCCTCTAGGTCAGTCCTGGAACAACTTCTAATCACTTTTCCCCAAGTTGCATACACTTCAAATTGATCACCCATTCTTTTGAATCTGAAGTATTCTTTCCTGTTGTCCTTCAGAATATCCCAAAAGATAATTTCTGGTGCTTACATAGAAATAGGATCAACTTGTATTGGGTCTTCATTTGTCACAGTCATGTACAAGTCAAACTGCTCATTTGATTGTTGATTGGACTGCTCTGAATTCTGCTCTGGATTCTGCTCTGGCTCTGCTGAAGGTGCAACAATTGCTTCTGCTTCTACTTCTGCTCTTTCTTCTTCAATTCTTTCCCTTTTTGCCTTTGGCTTGGTGGCAATTGTTTTCTTTCTTTTGATTATTCCAATTTGATGAGCCAATGTCTCTTCTTTCTTTTCTTCTTTCTTTTCCTTGACAGCAGTTCCTTCTTCACTTTCTGGGAAGGGTTGTTGTATGTTGAGATCATGCCTCTCTTTCATCTTCCTTTCAGCTTCTTCCCTTTGAGTGGAGTCCCCTTTCAGATTGGCCATCTCCTATGTATACAACTCCTCTATCCTACCATAGGGCATGTTGGTAAACATTCCTTCAGGAATTCCAAGAGCTCCTTTTAGGAAGTTTATCATTTTCCTCCTCTCTTGATTAGCCAAAAATGTCTTTGAAGACTTTCTTTGCCTTTGCACAGCAGCTCTCTTTATTATTTTCTTAACAACAGCAGGATTTAAACTTCTTTGATATTCTTCATTCAGTTTAGCAGCCATCTCCAAAGCAATCTCTCTGTCTTTGGCAGATTGAATTTCTTCCTCCTTTTCCATCTCTTCTTGAAGATTTTTGGCCACTTCTTCATCCAACTCAATCTGTTTCTCTTTCTTCAATGGTTGCTCATATTCAACCATCTTCTCCTTTCCCTTCTTCTTTGCATCCTCCACACTGATCTTTTTCTTTCTCTGATCTGCTCCTCCTTCTTTAATGACCACTCCCTTAGCCTTTTGAGTGGCCTTGGGAGTGTCAGTTTTTGCCTTTAATAAAGTCTCTGCAATTTCTATCTCCTCCCTGGATAATTTTGTTTCTGCTGCTGGAGAAGTTTCTACTTCTTTTGCTTTTTCTGCTGCTTTGCTACTTTATGCTTCTGTACCCAACTCCCCCTCAAATTTAGATTCCATTCCAACAGAACTTTGTTTCTCCCCTTCAGCTTGTCTCTCCCCCTTGTTGAAAGCATCTTCCCTTTTCTTCAATACATACTGCTTTCTTTTCTTTTTCTGCATCAACCTTAGAACCATTTTCTTTAGTTTGGTAATCTGCACTTGTTGAGACAGGATCACCAGTTTCATCTCCTCTATATCAGCACCTTGTTTGAGTATATTCATATTGACATTAGCAATAGTTTCCATCAATTCCTCATAGTTATATCTATCCTCACCTTCTTTTGGTGTGTTGACCACCCTGGAAGGATCCTTGGAAGTTTTAGTAGGAGTCTTCTGCCTAGCAGAAGCACCCTCTACCCCCTTGGTTTCTTGGCACCTGGAACCTTTGGATGATTGCTCACCCAAAGTTGCCGTGGGGAAGGTGTTAGGGATGTTCACACTGTCATGCCCTGCACTTTGTGCAAAGTCAGTAGTGTGAGCCTCACTGCCCACATGCTTAACCTGCTCCTTAGTGAGCACCTTCTTGGGGTTGGGAGACACCCCTGTGGTTTCCCTATCGATATTCTCTAATGGAGAATGCTCCATTAGATGGCTTGAAGGCTGTGGGGGTGAAGGTACAAGAAGGGAAGGAACCTTCTATACCTTTTTCCTTATATAAATTTTGGTGATGGGGGATGTGGGCTTTTTCAATAGGATTACTAGAATGGAATGGTGTGGGTAGGTCATCAGTTGGGTGGTCAGATGTGGGCTGTGACCCTGATGCCTCACGATGGGAAGGAGACATAACCATCATTGTAGAGAACAATGGTGTCTCTTGTCCAGAAAAGTCCTTGCTAGGCCTTTTCATGTTTGAGAATACCTTCCCTTTGGGAGGTTTTGGTACATACACCTCTTGAAAAGAGGGTAGATCCATCAATTCCTTTAGTATAATCTCTTGTACAAACCTAGGATACATATAAAAGCTTTTGGATTTGGTATCCAGGTTTGACATAAAATCATTGAAAATCATTTGTGAGAAATTAAACTTTCTAGAGGTGGCTAAGCAGACCAAAGCATAAGCTAAGGTACCGCTAAACTCACTCCATTCAGTTGTTTTTCGTGAAATGCAATGTTGTAGGGTATGAACAAAAAATCTCCACTGTGGTGAAAATCTGTTCTTGAAAAACTTGAAGACATTAGTGGGACCTTCATACCCCATATTACTAAGAGTTTGGAAAAGATCTTCCTTGGGTAAAGAGGTTATACCTGAGGCATCATCTAAGCGTAGATGGATGCGAATACACTCCTCTGAGATGGTCAGGGGTTTATCACACACCCTTGTTTGAATGACCTTAGTTCCTTCTTCAGAGTGAATGATAGCATTGGCCCAGAACTGTTTTTGATGTTCCACATAGATTGTGGGATTGACAGTTAGAGCGTGGGCGATGTGTGAGGATTTGAGGAAATCCACTATGGCATGGAAACCTTTAGCTTGCTTTAGTTTCTGCAACATGGCAAGCTCGTTGTGTTCATCAAAGAATGCTCGTCCTGCCATCGTTTTGGTTAATTCTAGCGTTCGAATCGTGACTAGGGTTGACACTGGTAAGCAAGAAATCGAGAGAGAGACAAAGAAGCAATGGAAGTTCAAAGAGCCGTTTGTATTTTGGCGGTCACAAAGGGTATTTATAGGTGGAGGGTTTCAGTTAGAAGCAGTACTAAGTACCCTAGCAGTATTAACTAACTCGCAGTATTAACTCATATTAGCAGTAGTAACACATACTGGCAGTACTAACACGTACTAGCAGTATTAACACATACCAGCAGTAGTAACACTAATTAGCAGTATAAATAAGGCAAGCAGTAGTAACTTTACACTGGCAGTATAAACCACCTGGCAGTAGTAACCATACTTGACCATTTTTGAAAAGTTATCATGAGTAATATAGCGAGCAATATTAACTGATTTAGAAGTACCAAGTATCCATTTGAAGCAATCTGAAACACTGAAACACACAAGGTTAGTAGCACCATGCACAATACAATATAAGAAAGTAGACAGAAAGGAGTCTATACAGGTACATGAGACAAAAGATAATAAGCTTATTCAGAGTTTATCATGCCCACACTTGTGACCAAAAATTTGAATCTACCCACATCAAAAGCTTTAGTGAATAGATCACCAAATTGGTTACTTGTATAGACTTTCACAACCTGAATTAGCTTCTTTTCATTACAATCTCTGATAAAGTGGTACCTGATTTCTATATGCTTTGTTTTGGAGTGCTTGACTGGATTATTAACAATGCTAATAGCACTGTTGTTATCTATGAAGATTGGAGTATGAAGAAAGGTCATACCATAGTCCAACATTTGATTCTGAATCCAGAGTACTTGATGTTGGTCCCGAAGGTGCTTAACAAGTTTGTAGAAGGGGGGGGGGGGTTGAATACAAACACAGAAATTAAAGTTTAATAAATTGTTTATTGATAAATCAAAATACAATTTACAAGTTTGTTGCGGAATAAGATTAAGACAGACTCAATCTAAACAAACTTAAGAAACACTAAGATGGTTGCACAAGAAATTCAGAGAATGGGGGATTTTTAGAGAGAGAGAAAACAAGGGTTTCTATCTTTGGAGTTCAAGGATTGAGCACACCTTCAGATGAAGGAGTGAGCTTCCTATTTATACCCTATGCATTAAATGCATGGCAGGGTACTTTACACGTGGCATTCATAGATTGGCTTTGGTAGTCTCACTTTTGGAGACATGCTTTTGGCCACTTTATGAACAGTGTAGTTGACAGAGTTGGTGTACGATTTGTGGCAGAGACTTGTCCGTTCTGACACATCGTACTGGTTGTGCAAGGTAAGACAAAAGAAAACTTGAGGCATAAGCTTTGTGATCGTTGATCGCTGAGTATCTCTTCTTCCAGAGATAAAGTTCAGCTATCGCTGAAGCTTTTCCTCAGGCTTCTTCGCGTAAGTAGATTTGTCTGGTCTTCGCTGATATCCGCATCAGGTCACTAGTAGACTTATCTATTGTTCAGTGGCTTCGTCTTCGATTCAGCTATGAACTATGTTGACGCGAGACTTGTCTTCAGGGATTACGTTAACTGTGTTACATAGGAAACGATCAGTGATGACTGAACAGACTCAGTTTGATCGCTGAAAGTGAAACACTAATACATATTAAATGTTTACAGAAAGGTCATCAGCGATAACTGAACAGACTCAGTCTGATCGCTGATGATGAAACACTAATACATATAATAACGTAATTTTCACTAAGTATAAAAGAGGGTCGTTATCAAATCACTGAGAGAGTTTGGATCAACAATCTCCCCCTATTTGATAATGACAAAGTAACAAAAGAAAATTACTTTTTAATTCAAAATATAGGAATAAAAAGGACTCATAGAATGCATGTCCCAATTACTATTTTGAGGGATCTTTTACAGTACTGATAGGGTTAAGTACATCACTGCAATTTTCATTTAATTCAGGGATAGAATTACAAGATATGAAAATCATAAGTACAAGTGACTAACTAACTACTGTAAGTATAACTAACAGATTGCAGATAAGAAAACTAATCTATCAGCTATAAGAAGATTTGGGAGGATTGATCATATACTCAGGTATTTCTTCTCCTTTCTGTCTTCGTTCCAAAGATTCTTGACTGATAATTTCTTTAATTTTTTCAGCAGCAGGGAAGAAGTCACACCATAAGCATAAGAGATCCTTGAGATGATTCAGAGGACAGATAGGAATCTCAGAGATTCTTTGAAATCTGAGTTCCTCATCATCATCTCTGAAGAATATTCCATAAGGCTTGTCGATTACTTGACCAGCTTGGAAGGGACCACCAGGAGGCAGAGATAAGTCCAGAACTGAAAGATCAGGAGGAGGACCAAACAGTGCATCTCTTGAAAATTTGATAGAAGTTTCATTCCTGATGATGGCGACATCTTCAGAGGAGAAGGACCCAATTTTTTTCTTGAGTTTCAAAGATTTGGGAGGAAGAGGAGATGGCAGCTTTAGTACAGAAACGACTCTATTTATGAGGGCTTCAAGGAGTCCTTCAACGTAGCCTCTGTATGTAGATTTGGATTTCTTCAGCGCATCCCAGAACTCTAACCATTCCGTAAATCCGAAGCTTTCAAGTTTTGATACGTACATTGCTTTTTGGGTTCCATCCTCTCTGGTAATCTCCATGGTCACTGAGAGTTGATCTTTCTTCTTGCGACCAGAGATAGTCACGGCTGATATTGGAAGAAGATCAGAACGATAATCCATCTTTTGTTTGCACCATTCGATAGACTTATCGTTGATCTCTTGTTCTTTGAAGCGTTCCTCTTCAATTTCTTTCAGTAGTGCTGCTTGAACTTCCACAGGTTTGCTTTTTAGCTTTTTGTCCCTAACTTGAGAGGATTGAATCTTTAAAGCGAGTTGGGCATCTCGTTTGCATTCAGCGATCAGCTTCTCAGCTTTGGCAGATTCTTCTCTTTCAGCTTCAATAAGGAAGTCGAGCTCTGTGGATATTTGAAGAGGGATTTTCAGCCGTTGACTTTCTAGTTGAGCGATCATTTCAACTCTTTTCTTCACCACTTCCTCTGACCAATGAGATGGTCGAGAGGGCCTTCCTGGATGGACCAGGGAATCTTCTTCTTCTTCATCAATCTCAGCGATAGAGATTGGGATTATTTCTTCAGCGATAGCCGCTGGTATTATTTGTAGTTCAGAACCCTTAAGCAGGGGTGAGAACTGTCTGGTTAGAAAAAGAAGGAAAGAAGGGATAAGTGTATTTTTAGAACGAGAGAGATAAAGGCTAGAAAGACATAGGGGTTTGGAAAGAGTAGAAAAGTGGTACAATTGAAAGACATACCTGAGAAGGATGCTCCCCCTCAGATTGTGATCCAGTCCTCAAGCATTCTTCAACGATTGGTTGCTTGTCTTTGCTTTGCGAAGGAACACTTGAAGATGTATCACCTCTCACCCCTGTTTTGACAACCTCTTGCGAAGTTGTCCCTGATACGACGTTCGGCTTAGAGAACCACATAGATTGGTCTTCATCGTCGTCGTCGTCATCGGAGGGCTGATCCTTTTCTTGATCAACAAGATCTAGATCATCTTCCTCTTCATCGTCTTCTTCCTCATCCTCTTCAAAGAGAATGGAGTGAATCGATGAGGATTCTTTTGCCTTCTCCCCCTCAGATTGAGAGGGAGGTTCCTTAGCTTCCCCAGCAGCAATAGAGGTTTCTTCAGTTTTCTCCCCCACTTTGTCATTATCAGCGGTAGGGGATTGTTCAGCTGCTGGAGTAGCTGTTGAAGCTTTTAGCACTTGAACGTCAGCCTCCAGACGCTTAACTCGGTCTTCAACCGCAGGTATGTCGCATGTGGCATCATGAATGAATTCCACAGCGATGTTGAGGTTGGTACGATCATCTTCAGTGAAGGAGGGAGGCAGCGCTGGAGCTGGTTCATTCACTTTCTGTAGAACTTGCTGAAGAAGGGACGTGCAGAGGTCAACCTTGGAAGAGAGACCCTGAACTTCAGCTGTAAGAGACTCAAATCGTCCTTGAAAGAGTCGAGAGGACTCTCTGAGTTGGACGACTTGTTCTTCAAGAGCTGAAAGTTGAGAGTTCTCAGCTTTAGATGAGCAAGTGGCGGTCAACTTCTTCAGCTCCTCACCAGCCTGATTGACGGCGTTGGTGGTTTCATTGATGGTGTTGGTGAGAGCATCCACCTTTTCTCCTAGACTGTTGACATGCGTGTCAACAGTCGCCAAGCTAGGACCTGAAAATAATGTTAGTTCAGATATGGGCTTATTTGGAGAGGGGGGGAGAGAAGTGTTTAGGAGTATAGGTGTACCTGACGTATCAAACATTTTGTAGAACTGCATAGATTCCTCAAAAGTTTGATGCTCAGGTCCTATAGGGAAAGAAGAGGTGGCAGGTTCAGAGACCAAATGAGGAGAGAAGGGAAGAGTTTTGGGGATAGAAGTAGGGATGGGGTTAATCTCAGGGAATGAGATAGTAGGTGGGGTTACTGATGATGTGACAGCGAGTGAGATCGCTGACACGGCAGTATGAGTGACTGCTGAAGTTGTGGAGGAAAGACCCACAAAAGCATCTAAGGTAGCTTGTTGAGAAGCTCCCTCAGGTATAGTACTAGAAGGTGTACTTTCCTTAGTCTTTTTGGCCTTTTTGGAAGGACCAATTGGACTAGCTGATGGTCTTTTAGAAGTAGTGGTAGCGACAGGGATAGCAGACGAAGGAACCGTCTGCGTGGTCGCTGAAGATGAAGAAGAATGGAGAGAGAGACGAGAGCGAAGGAGAGAGATACTTACCTCGTCGGCGAGTGGCTTGACCTCCAGTGATCGTTGACCAACCCTGGCAAAGGTGCCATCATCTTTGGTGGGATAGGTGTTGGGATAGAGGAACTTGATGTACGTACATATGAAACGTACGTACGAGATCTTGGGATCTCGTTCAGGCTTCTCTAATCTCGACCTCAGATCTTCAAAGATGGCTGTGGCGTAGTCAAAGTTTTGACCAGCGATAACGGAGTATGCCATCTGCAGTTGTGTTTTGCTGGCTTGATCCAGCGAACCACTCTTCCCACTCATGCACTGAATTATGTGCGAGAAGATAAAGTTCAGTTGTGATGGCATCTGAGCTTTAAGAATCTTGGTGAGCTTCTTGTTAGGAATAGACGATCTTGGTTTGTTTTCCCAACAATAGCCCATTGCGTCCAGGAAGAATATCAGCTCATCATCAGTGGGGAGTGCGTCGAATCCACTCTTTGGTTTGTCAGGGAATCTTAAAGATTTCCTGAGGCTAAGAGCGGTCATGCTCCCTGGCCCTAATTCCGTGCTGAACGAGATAGCAGGGACTCGTTCGCCTTTCCTGTTGGTAAGTTCAGTTGCATCAGCAGTGAACCAGAACTGCTGAAGTAGAGTCTTGGAGGGCTTAGGATCCACAGTGATCGCGTAAGCTATGCATGACTGCTTGAGGAATTCAGCAGCTTCCACCAGATGTGGGTATTTGTCAGCTTTGAAGTCGAGTCTGGCCAAATGATTACATTTAGTAATCTCAACTTCAGTGAGAGCGAATCGTACATGCTTGGAAGCAACGATTGAAGACTGTGTCATTTCTGTTATGGAAAGAGGCATAATAGAAGAAATGATTTAGATTAAAAATAATATGATTACCAGTTTCCATAGAAGAAGGGAAACTGGAAAATTATCAAGTTATTTTTAAGAGAAAAAATAGTGTTCTGGGTAGAAAGAATGAAGAACACTTTAAAACCAAAAGGTTTTTATTTAAAAACATAAAATCAGAAGGAATGATCTTTAGTTTTAAAAAAACGTTTTATAAAATCCATAGAAAGCGAGTAGGATTTTAAAAAGCATATGAACAAAGCATATAAACATGAAATAAACCTGTGTATCTTGAAGAAAAAGAGTTGCAGATTCAATATTCTGGGTTTACTTGCTTGAGTGTTCTTGAGAGAATGTTTCTTGCTTTGAAAGTTTTGAAAGCGTAAACCGTATAAAGGAGAGAAGAATTCCTTTTATACGAAGAGAGAGAAGAGAGATAAGAGAGAGAATGAAGCGGGAAAAGAAATCATCATGACATTGACACGTTCCACGAAGTTGATTGGATAGGAGGGCAACGGACGAACGTGTCAGAAAAGGCATGTCGTGGATTGTCGGTTCAAATGACGTCATAGAGGAGAGAGACTGTTCATTTGTCCGTTCAAATGATCACTGAAGAAAAGTCAGTGATAGATTTTCCTTTTTAAAAGTATCCCTGATTGTAAAGATAGGGATAGATTTTCCTTTTAAAAGATCACTGATTGGAAATATCAGTGATTAATGTATTTTTCAAAAAAAAGCTTTTAATCATTTGAAGAAAGTTCAGTGATTAAAGTTTATATTTTGAAGAAAAACATCTTTGAGGGAGAGAGAACATACCTGAGAGTCAGAATGTTTATCAGAGAGAATGATGAGGGGAACTTTTGATTACTGACACAATACATGAACGCTGAAGAATTATTCTTCGAGGTTCAGCATTCCAAGCTCACTGATGAGAAAGTTGAACCTTGTCTCATCAAGAGGTTTGGTGAAAATATCAGCAAGCTGAAAGTCAGTAGGGATAAAGTGAAGTTCAATATCACCATTCATCACATGATCTCTGATAAAATGATATCTGATCTCTATGTGTTTTGTCTTTGAATGTAGCACTGGATTATTTGCTATAGCGATAGCACTAGTGCTGTCGCAATAGATAGGAATCTTTGACAGCTGAAGGTCATAATCTAATAGTTGATTTCTCATCCATAGGATTTGTGAACAACAGCTTCCAGCGGCTACGTATTCAGCTTCAGCTGTGGAAGTGGACACAGAATTTTGCTTCTTGCTTGTCCAGCTTACTAGCTTTCCTCCCAAGAGTTGACATCCACCAGTGGTACTTTTTCTGTCAAGTTTACAGCCTGCAAAATCACTATCAGAATAACCAGTTAGATCGAACCCTGAGTCTTTGGGATACCAAAGACCGAGGTTAGGAGTTCCTTTCAGATATCTGAAAATTCGCTTTACAGCGATCAGATGGGATTCCTTGGGTTCAGATTGATAGCGTGCACATAAACAAGTAGAGTACATGATGTCAGGTCGGCTTGCTGTAAGATACAACAATGAGCCTATCATTCCTCTATAGGCAGTGACATTAACAGGTTTTCCAGATGGATCCTTGTTAAGTGTCAGTGGTGGTGCCATAGGAGTTTTCATCGCTGAAGTTTGTGTTAAATCAAACTTTTTCAGCATGTCTTTAACATACTTACCTTGGCAGATAAAAGTACCTTTGTCAGATTGTTTAATCTGAAGACCAAGAAAATATGTCAGCTCACCCATCATACTCATTTTATATTCTTTCTTCATTCTTTCAGCGAAGCGAGTACATAGAGATGGGTTAGTAGAACCAAATATTATGTCATCGACATATATTTGTACAAGAATTATATGACCTTTTATCTTCCTGAAAAATAACGTATTATCAATCTTGCCACGTTCAAAATTTTCAGAGATAAGAAAAGATGAGAGAGTGTCATACCAAGCACGAGGGGCTTGTTTTAAACCATAGAGAGCCTTATCCAATTTATAAACATAATTTGGATGCTTAGGGTCATAGAACCCTGGTGGTTGTTCTACATAAACTTCTTCATTCAGTTTTCCATTCAGAAAAGCTGATTTTACGTCCATTTGATAAACGATGAAGTCTTTATAGACTGCATAAGCTAAGAATAGTCGAATTGCTTCGAGCCTGGCCACAGGGGCAAAGGTTTCATCATAGTCTATGCCTTCCTCTTGTCTGTATCCCTGAGCAACAAGTCGAGCCTTGTTGCGGGTTACAATTCCATGTTCATCTAACTTGTTTCTAAACACCCATTTGGTGCCTATTACAGTTTTATCAGATGGTCTAGGAACGAGATTCCAAACTTTGTTTCGAGAGAATTCAGTCAGCTCTTCTTGCATAGCGCTGACCCAGTTTGGATCTCTGAGGGCATCATCAGTCTTCTTTGGTTCAATTAAGGAGAGAAAGTTTACAAAGAGACAGATATTACCTGAGCTTCGTCGTGTCTGAATACCTGCATCTGGATTACCAAGAATTTGATCTATGGGGTGATCTCTGGTCCATCTCTGAGCAGGAGCAAGATTGCTTATTTCAGCGATAGGATCAACAATAGGAGCAGTCACTGATGAAGATGCTTGAGGTTCATCAGCTAGTAATTGTTGAACATTAGATACACCAATACTTTCAGAAGGGTTTTCAGACGTAGATGGATTTGATGGTAGAAGTGTGTGTAGAGGTTCAGCTGAAATCCATGAGTTGGATTCAGCGGTGGGAGGTATGATACTTGGTTCTTCATCAGCAGCTGGAGTTTCAGTGTGCTGTTGGTTTGAGAAGAAAGGTTCAGTTCCTTTATAGTGAGAGATCATCCAAGTATTCAGTTCTTCATTGTCAGCGATTGGTTTAGAGTTCGCTGAGCGCGTTTCATCAAACGTGACATGAATGGTTTCTTCTACGGTTTGTCTTCTTTTGTTGAAAACTCTGTAGGCTTTTGAGATGGAGGAATATCCTAAAAATATTCCATCATCGGCTTTTGGGTCGAACTTTCCAAGTTGATCTTTGTTGTTTAAGATAAAGCACTGACAACCAAAGATATGAAGAAAACTGATAGAAGGCTTCCTTCCAAGAAAGAGTTCATAAGCTGTCTTCCCAAATCGCTTTATTATCAGCGATCTGTTTTGAGTAAAACATGCAGTGTTTACAGCTTCTGCCCAAAATTGAGTAGGGAGGTGAGAATCGCTGAGCATTGATCTAGCAGCTTCTATGATCGTTCTGTTTCTTCTTTCAGCGACTCCATTTTGCTGAGGTGTTCTTACTGAAGAGAAGTTGTGAGAGATTCCCTTGTTCTCAAAGAAATTGTTCAGGGAACTATTTTTGAATTCAGTTCCATGATCACTCCTTATTGATCGAACAGTAAGATTATTCAGCACTTCCATCTTTTTGACAAAAGATATTAGTTCTTCTGGAGTATCATTCTTGCAGCGAAGAAAAATAACCCAGGTGTAGCGAGAATATTCATCTACAATGACAAGCGTATATTTCTTTCCAGCTATTGATTGGATATTGACAGGGCCAAATAGATCCATATGCAAGAGCTGAAGAGGACTTGTTACTGAGGAAACTTGTTTCGACTTGAAACTAGCTCTTGTTTGTTTTCCTTTTTCACATGCTGAGCAGAGAGATTCTTTAGCATATGAGTGCTGAGGAAGACCAGAAACCAGTTCCTTAGATGAGAGAGAATTCAGGGTTTTGAAGTTTAGATGAGAGAGCCTTTTATGCCATAGCCAGTTGACATCAGAAGAGGCCTTAGAGAGAAAACATAAGTTATCAGTGATAGTAGAGTCCATATCTATTACATAGACATTTTCTCTTCTATAACCACTGAGAGCAAGTTTTCCTTTTTCATCTACCACTGAACATGCTTTCTTAGAAAAGCGAACTTCGTAGTCTTTGTCACATAGCTGACTGATGCTTAGAAGATTGTGCTTCAGTCCATCTACATAAGCGACTCTTCGAAAGGTAGTTGTCCCATTGCTGAGGACACCAAACCCTCGGGTAAATCCTTTTCCATTTCCACCAAAGGTCACAGAGGGACCTTTCTCTTCCTTGTATTCAGTGAGCAGGTCTCTTTGTCCAGTCATATGACGAGAACATCCGCTATCGAGATACCAGATGCCCTTTGATCCCTGCATACATAAGGAAGATTAAGCTTTGTTTGGTACCCACTTTTCAATGGGTCCTTCAGAGTTAGTGGATAAGGAAGATTCAGCTTCAGTGGTAATCTTCACTTTGGTTAATTTCTTAACCTTAGTGGTATTTTTCTTCACTTTGGCTGTTTTATCAGCTTCGGTGGTATTTGGACACTTGCTCGCAATATGGTCAGTGAATCCACAGTGATAACATTTTCTATATCTGATGGTGGATTTATAACCAAAAGGTTTTGAAAACTTAAGATGAGCAGGTCCAGCTCCAAGAATACCTTTAGCACGAGATCTGGGAGGAATTTTTATTTCTTCAGATTTCACGGGCTTTAGATCAACCTTCAGCTTTGGAGGACAGATATCAAAGATTTCTGTCACTGAGCTAAAAGGTTTATCCACTGAAGGTTTGGAGGGAACTTTCAGTTTGGTTTTCTTGGAAGCCTTCTGAGAGAGAATAAACTTTCCTTTATCTGCAGGCTTAGATTTTGCAGATATATCCTCAGGGTTGGGATTAGAAGAAGAACAGGGATAGAATTGATTATAAGAAGTGTCAAAGAAAGATGTGACAAAAGTTCCAAACTTAAGCGAGGAACTTTCTTCTTTAGGATCATCCTGTGGTGTCCAAAAACCAAGACCAGTTTTATCACTTTCAGGAGTTTGAGCATTTATTATCTCAGAGATCTTTGTTGATGATTTGCACCATTTTTCAACATGAGCCTTTTCTGCTTTTAGAGCAGCGATGGCTTGTTCGCGTTCAATGCTGATGATTTCATTTATAATGACTTGATCTTTTAGCTTTTCTTCTAAAAGATTTAGTTCACTGATCTTTTCATGACATTTCTCTAGCTCTTGTGTTAAATAAACATTTTTATTTTCAGCTTGAGTTTTGTCGTTTAGAGCATTATAAAGGTCAATCGTCAACACATCAACAGCGCGACTTCTCTCAGCTTCAGGCAGAGAGGGATTTGTAGAGATGGATACCTGAGATGATATGTAGCTCATAGAAGGTTCAGATGGTTCTTCTACTTCTTCTTTAATCTCAGCCATGAGGCAAAGATTAGCGACTTCTTCTTCATCAGAAGATGATTCTTCTGATTCAGCCCAGTCATGTTCTTCAGCGATGAGACCTTTACCTTTTTGCTGATAGCTTTTCAGCTTTTGATATTTGTTTTTCAGCTTATGGTATTTGTCATCACTGGATCTTCTTGAGGTAGAAGGTTTGAAGACCTTTTTAGACCTGCACTCACTAGCAAAATGTCCAATTTTTTCGCAGTTATAGCAAGTGGCTGTAGCCTTATCAACCGGAGTTGATTTTGGCTTTTCAGTAAGAGAGAGAGGTTTACTTCTTCGGAAGTTACTCTTTCTTGCAAATCTCTTAAAAGAGTTTGTCAAGAGTGCTAAGGACTCATTAAACTCTGAAAGATCAGGGTCTGATAAATCCTCAGATTCAGAATCTAACTCAGTGATGGTGAGAGTAGATCGCTGGGATGGAATTATCTCTGATGAGACTAAAGCAACAGCAGTGCTTTTGGAGTCTTTAGAATCTTTTACAAGATTCTTCTTCAGGAGATTAGATTGCTCATAGTTGAGCAATATTCCATACAGAGTGCTTAGAGAGAGAGTATGTAAGTCCTTTGTCAGCTTAAGACATATTGAATAACTATCCCAGCTTTCAGGAAGACTTTCCAAGAATTTTGTTAGGACCTCAGAATTAGAATAGGTCCTTCCAACAGTTCTTAGGTCAATGATCAGGCAGTTAAACCGCTGATGAATGTCAGAAAGAGATTCATTCTTACCAGCGATAAAACTTTCATACTGTCTTACCAAGTTAATCTTTCGGGTCTCTTGGATTTCAGTGGTGCCCTCATATTGAACACATATGGTTTCCCACATTTCTTTAGAAGTTTTTAGATGCATGATGGAATGGAAAACTTCATCAGGCAGAGCCATTGATATAATGGTCTTTGCTCTTGCATCTATGCCTACCTTCTTTTTATCTTCATCACTCCACTGTCTTATTTCCTTAACGACATATCGTTCAGGGACAGCTTCAGTGGTGGCAGTAGCAGGAACCGCAGCTATAATTCTAACAGGTTCATAGGGTCCGTTTTCTATATATTCAGGTATAGTAGGATCCGCACCTTCAAGAAATAGCATCATTCGATTTTTCCATAGAGAAAAGTTATCTCTGCTAAATCGAGGAGGTTTAGAAAGTGAACCATTTTCATAGTAGTTTGTGTTTGTGTTTAGTGCCATTTTAGAATAGCAAGGAAGAGTATACAGCAAGATCTTGTTTATTAGATTAAACAAACCGCTCTGATACCACTTGTTGGTCCCGAAGGTGCTTAACAAGTTTGTAGAAGGGGGGGGGGGGTTGAATACAAACACAGAAATTAAAGTTTAATAAATTGTTTATTGATAAATCAAAATACAATTTACAAGGTTGTTGCGGAATAAGATTAAGACAGACTCAATCTAAACAAACTTAAGAAACACTAAGATGGTTGCACAAGAAATTCAGAGAATGGGGGATTTTTAGAGAGAGAGAAAACAAGGGTTTCTATCTTTGGAGTTCAAGGATTGAGCACACCTTCAGATGAAGGAGTGAGCTTCCTATTTATACCCTATGCATTAAATGCATGGCAGGGTACTTTACACGTGGCATTCATAGATTGGCTTTGGTAGTCTCACTTTTGGAGACATGCTTTTGGCCACTTTATGAACAGTGTAGTTGACAGAGTTGGTGTACGATTTGTGGCAGAGACTTGTCCGTTCTGACACATCGTACTGGTTGTGCAAGGTAAGACAAAAGAAAACTTGAGGCATAAGCTTTGTGATCGTTGATCGCTGAGTATCTCTTCTTCCAGAGATAAAGTTCAGCTATCGCTGAAGCTTTTCCTCAGGCTTCTTCGCGTAAGTAGATTTGTCTGGTCTTCGCTGATATCCGCATCAGGTCACTAGTAGACTTATCTATTGTTCAGTGGCTTCGTCTTCGATTCAGCTATGAACTATGTTGACGCGAGACTTGTCTTCAGGGATTACGTTAACTGTGTTACATAGGAAACGATCAGTGATGACTGAACAGACTCAGTTTGATCGCTGAAAGTGAAACACTAATACATATTAAATGTTTACAGAAAGGTCATCAGCGATAACTGAACAGACTCAGTCTGATCGCTGATGATGAAACACTAATACATATAATAACGTAATTTTCACTAAGTATAAAAGAGGGTCGTTATCAAATCACTGAGAGAGTTTGGATCAACACTTGAGAACAGCAGCTTGTAGTAGCTATGTACTCTGCTTCTATTGTAGATGTGGAAACTGTGGTTTGTTTCTTGAACTGCCATGACACTAGTCTTGCACCCAAAAACTGACATCCCCCTGAAGTTGACTTTCTATCCAAATTTGCACCACCCAAGTCACTGTCTGAATAAGCAAGTAGGTCAAATGGTGAGTCATGAGGATACCAAAGACCTAATCTAGGTTGGCCTTTGAGATATCTGAATATCCTCTTGACTGCTTGAAAGTGTGACTGCTTAGGCCTTACTTGAAATCTTGCACACACACAAACAGGAAACATGATATCTGGTCTTGAAGCAGTGAGATACATGAGGGAGCCAATCATGGATCTGTAGTGATGAACATCCACATCATCCCCCTCAAGATCTGCAGTGATCTGTTTGTGTGTCTCCATGGGTGTGCTTGCAGGCTTTGAATCTGAGAATCCAAACTTATTAAGAATGTCCTACACATACTTGGATTGACTTATAAATATCCCATTTTTCTTCTGTTTAACTTGTAGGCCAAGGAAGAAGGTAAGTTCACCCATAGAACTCATCTTGAATCTCTTGTGCATCAAATCTTCAAAATCTCTGCACATTTGATCTTTTGTGGATCCAAAAGTAATATCATCCACATAGATTTGCACTATTAGGATGTCCTTCTTCTTCCTCTGAATGAACAGAGTCTTGTCTATGATTCCTCTTTGAAAACCATTTTCCAAGAGATAGGTAGACAGAGTGTCATACCATGCCCTTGGTGCTTGATGTAGCCCATAGAGTGCCTTCTTCAATTTGTAAACTCTGTCAGGATACTTTGGATTCTCAAATCCTGGAGGCTGACAGACATACACTTCTTCTTCAATTTTCCCATACAGGAAAGCACTCTTTACATCCATCTGATAGACTTTGAACTTCATGAAAGAAGCATAGGCTAAAAATAGCCTGATTGCCTCTATCCTGGCCACTGGTGCAAATACTTCTTCATAATCAATACCCTCTTCTTGAGTATACCCTTGTGCCACTAGTCTGGCTTTGTTCTTTATTACTATTCCTCTCTCATCTTTCTTGTTCCTGAAGATCCATCTTATGCCAATTGCTCTGTGTCCTTTTGGAAGATCCACCAGATCCCATACATCTTGCAGTACAAACTGCAGTAGCTCCTCTTGCATTGCTTCTATGCAGCTTGGATCTTTTATTGCATCATATGCCTTTTTGGGTTCAACCTGGGATAGAAAGCAAGATAATAAACCTGATTGTAGACCTTTCAATCCCCCTATCTTGCTTTGTTGCCTTGTGATCATTGGAGAATTGATGTCACCAATCACTAATTGAGGAGGATGATCCTTCTGAGTTCTTGTAGCATTGACAGCCTCTTCATTAAGAATGACTTCAAGATTGGTGTCATTCTTTTCTGGAGTGCTTCCCCCATATACTGAAGAATCATCATCTGTGTCATTCTCTTCCAAAAATGGCATCTCAGGACCTTTGATTCCTGAATCTGAAGGTTGATCTTCCTTTTCACCTCTGTCCTCTTCATTCTGATATGGTTCAGTGTCCTTCGAATCTGAAGACTCTTTCTAATCTTGGTCACAGAATTCAACAGGATCAGCAGTAGGTGTTGGGAACAACACAAACTCTTGTCTTTGTACTTGTACCTGTTATGTCCCTGTTACTGCATTATGCTCATTACTGAAACCCAAAGAATTAGTTAGTGAATCAATGTCAAATAGCCAATTAGGACCTGAACCAAGTTGATTTGGTGTGTTCTCATTGCATTTGACATTGTCACTTTCCTCAATAATCCTAGAAGAGGTGTTAAAAACTCTGTAGGCCTTACTTTGAGATGAATAACCAACAAGAAACCCATCCTCAGCTTTGCTATCAAACTTGCCTAGGTGAGTTTTGGTATTGAGAATTGTGCAAGGACACCCAAATGGTTTGAAAAATCCAATAAAAGGTTTCTTCTTTTTAAAAAGCTCATAAGGTGTCTTGTCTTGGGATTTTACTACTAGAACTCTGTTTTGAACATAGCAGACAGTATTAACTGCTTCTGCCCAAAAAGTGATTGGAAGTTTTGAATCTGCCAACAGAGATCTAGCAGCTTCTATCAGAGTCCTATTTCTCCTTTCAGTAACACCATTCTGTTGAGGAGTCCTAGGAGCACTGTATTGTCTCTCAATGCCTTTTTCCTCACAGAAGCTGTTTAGATCATTATTTTTAAATTCAATTCCATTATCAGACCTAATGACTTTAACTCTTAGATTTGTTTGGTTTTCAACCCTAAGAACAAAGGATTTGATCAGTCCACTTGTCTCATCCTTTGTCCTCAGAAAATAGACCCAAGTGAATCTAGAGAAATCATCAACAATAACTAAGCAGTAGGATTTCTTACCAATATTCATCACATTAGTAGGTCCAGACAGATCCATATGCAGTAAATTAAGAGGTGAAGAGATTGTATTTATCTCTTTGGACTTATGAGAAGTTTTGTGTTGTTTGCCTTTAAGACATGCAACACAATGATCATCACATGAAAATACCTTTTGTGGTAAACCTCTTACAAGGTTGTTTTTCACAATTTTGTTCATTATTTTAAGGTTCATGTGACACATCCTTCTGTGCCAAAGAGATGATTCATCTACTGAAGCTTTTGAAAATAAACAATTTAAAGATGAATCAGAAGCTACACTCTCCAAGTCTAAGCAATAAACATTGTCCTTTCTAGGATTTCTAAGTAGTATCATACTTTCATCAACTACCTTGAACCCTGGAGCAAGGATAATACATTCAGTATCAGTGAATAATATGCTATGTTTCTTGTCACAGACCTGTGATACACTTAACAGGTTGTATCTCAATTGATCAACATAGTATACATCCTCAAAGATCATCTTACCTTTTGACACATTACCTTTTCCACTTATCTTTCCACCTGCTGGATTATTACCAAAAGCAACATGTCCTCCATCAATTCTTTTGAAGTTTTGAAGGCAGGTCATGTTACCTGTCATGTGTCTGGAACAACCACTATCAACATGCCAAATGCTCCTTCCCTTGAGTTGTTGGTTGCCCTGCACATTTAATAAAGCAGTTACTTTTTAATAGGAACCCAAGCCAAAGTGGTCTTGGGTTTTCCATTCTCATCAACATATTCATATTCAGACTGGATAAGATTATCATACTGAGAAATCTTATTGCTTGAATACTTTGTCACAATAATGGGTCTTTCACTGGAAGCAGTACTAACTTGATTGGCAGTACTAACTTTGTTAGCAGTACTAACATCATTAGCAGTACTAACTTTGTTAGCAGTACTAACTAGGTTAGCAGTAGTATTGCTTGCAGCAGCATTATTTCTGTCAGCAGTACTATTTGAAGTAGCAGTACTAACAGATTTCTTTACTTTTGGAACCCAAACCTGGACAAAGTTGTTTGATTTTTTTTCTTTAAGTTACTCCTGGGCTTATTTGGAGTATTTTTCTTTGAATTAGCAAACTTATTCTGAGCATGAGATTTTACAGGTGCCCTTCTCACATTCTCAGCCATATGATTCCTTATTTGCTTCCTATAACCAACAGGATTTTGTATATTTCTTTGAAAACTGATCCTTTGATTAATAGGATTGAAATAACAGTGTTTGGCTAGATGATTTAGCTTGCCACAGATAAAACAAGGCTTTGGTCTGTTAATTTTTCTCAGATCAATTCCTTGTTTTAAAGCCCACTGATTATTTCAATTTCTTTGATTTCCCCTTGTTTTATCATGTTGTTGGGGCTAATTCTGTTTACAAGTACAGGGATTAACAACAGTGGTTTGCATGTAATGGACTCCCTGTACCTTTTCCTTTCCTCTTTTAGGGGTCTCAGCTTTTTCATTCTTAACAGTTTCTTCCCCATACTTCACTTTCTCACTCTTGACAAATGGTTTACCTCCCCTTTCATTTGTCAGTATGTGGTTTTCTATGGGAATATCTTTGTGGTCTTCCTCATTCTTACTCTCAGAGTCCTCTTCTTCAGAATCTGCCTCAACCACTACTTTGTCTAAAGGATCTACTTCAGTGGCTCTCTCAGGTAATTCCTTCTTGTCCTGTCTTTCTAAGAGATCTGAGGTGGGTGGTATATAATTATTGTTGTATGGTGGAGGGGTGGTGTTATAGCCTATTCCTCTTCTCAGTTTGTCATGGACTTGAGCTTTTAGAAGTGAGTCCATTGCTTTAGAAGCATTGGAATATTTCTCAATATCTAGCTTGGCTTTCTCAAACTCACTCCTTATCTTCTCACATTCCTCTTCAGACTTGTTAAGCTTAACCTCTAACTGATTTTTCTCCCACTTCCAGTAGTTTGTATAATAGGAATGTTGAAGTTCATAAGCCTGGTAAGACTTAATTTGTTCTTCAAACCTCTTAACTATCAGAACATACTCTCTTCTGTCTTTCTCTAACCTTTTAAGGTCATCACACATAATTTGATTGTGATCCCTGTACTTTTTAACAGTTTCAATACAGGTTTTAGAGCAAAGATTAGAAGTTACCTCTGTGGGAATATCAGTGCTTGCTGATTCTGAAACTTTAGCCATTAAAGCTTGATTCTGAACTGCTTCTTCTGCTTGGTCACTCCAATCAAATCCCATTCCTTCTTGGGAAACAAGAGCTTGAGAAGAGTTCCTACTGTTGAAGCTAGTGGACTGTGATGGTTGATGGTTGCTAGTATGCTGTTGAGGCATTCCACTTCTGCATTCTCTTGCAAAGTGACCCAGCTTGTGACACTTGTAACATTCAACCTTGGATTTATCAAATCCAACCCCATCTTCTCTTTTCTGAGCAAAGTTGTTCCTTCCGGTCCTTTTGATGAACCTTTTTACCCTCATAGTCAGCATAGCCATCTGCCATTTGATATCCATGTCTTCCAGATCATCAGCATTTATCTGTTCTAAGTCATCATTAATTAGAGTGGAATTAGCATGACTGGCTAGAAAAGCTTCTAAAACTGAGTCATTGGATCCATCTTGCTTTGATCCATGAGCAGCACTAACTGATTATGTATTAGCAGTAGAATCAGTAGAGGATGATAAAAGGACAGCATTGTATGAGTATCCAGAGGGCCTCTTCTTTGCTTCTACCTCTGCTTCAAACACCCTAAGGTCATTATAGAGGTCATCCAATTCCTTGTCCTCCAATTGGTCATTCTGTCTGAAGAAGATAGTGTACATAGTCCATTCATCACCATGAGATCTTAGAAATTTTCTGTTAACATCATCTTAATCTATCTGAACACCAACAGTAGCCAATTCACCAATTAGCTTATTAAATCTATCAAAAGTTTGAGTCATGGACTCATTCTTTGTAGACATGAAGTTCTCATACTGCTGCTTTAGGATGGCCTTCTGATTTCTCTTGGTACTTTTTGTACCAGAAAATCTTTTCTCCAGAGAATTCCAAAGAATTTGTGCATCAGAACAGTTGCATAATTGATGTTGGTACTCATTAGGTATAGCCAAAAGCAGAGTGCTCAAAGCTTTCATCTCTGTCTGCCTCAACTTTCTCTCTCCATATGTCTTTGGTGGAGGTCTCTTTCCTTCTGCATCCATCTTTCCTCCATCAGAAGGACCATTCTCAGTGATGTCCCACATTGAGAAGTCTGTGAGAAGAATGTACTGCTTGATTATGATCTTCCACATGTCAAACTCATTGGGTTTGAGCATGGGAACCTTTGATACCAAAACACTGTCGCTTGAACTGTCCATGATTAAAGGTTTCTGAGTTTTCAGGCTCTGATACCACTTGTCAGGATCGAAACTCAAACAAGAATTTAATTAACACACTCAGAAACTTATGTTAAAGAAGTTGCGGAAAAACACTTTAACAGGAAATCAATGGAACAGTATATAGAACTCAAATCATAAGTTTATATTGCATAAAACTTAATGATTACACACAAAACCTCAATCTGTTGAACAGGCTCAACAGACGTTCTATACTTCTCTATAGAAAGGATCTAAACTATTCTTGAGGTTAATTCTCTCTAAACAAAACGTATGAAAATTGTTAATTCTAACAAAGACTTCTATACTATATATACAGAGTTGATTACAAGATAATTATCAAAATAAAATTGATCTTCAGTATCAATACCATAATTATCTTCAACCTTATCTCCAGCTCATCTTTATCTTCAAGTCTTCTTTATCTTTAGAAGCAACACTAATCTTCTTGCAACATTAACATCCTCAGCAGTATTAATCCTGGAGCAGTACTAACCATGCTTGCAGTAGTAATCTTCAACAGTACTAACTACTAGCAGTACTAACTATTCAAGTAGCAGCACTAACTTTTCAAGCAGTATTAATTCTACTAGCAGTATTAAAATTACAAGCAGTAGTAATACCTTTCAACTAGCAGTAGTATCCATCCTTAGCATAATCAGACCCAACAGCCTCTTGTAGATGACGAACCTCCTCATCACGAGCATTGGAGGCTGCCTGAAGAGCAGTGACCAAGGTAGTGAAGTGATGATTGGAGGACTCAAGAGACAACAACTTTTCACACGTGACTTTGACAAGAGAGCCCAGAATTGTCTGATGTTCACGAAACTGAGCACCAATGAGGCGGTGTTGTCTGTTTGCTTCTTGAATATCTGCCAGAACTTCTGGGGGAATGATGGGAGCAGAAGGAGGAGTGTCCCGTACAGCAAAGGTAGAAGGAATTGCGGAGGGTGACACCTGCTTGTGACCCTGTTGCAAATAAGCCAAATATTGTGAAATACCCTCCACACTGGCCTTGGGTAAGACCCGTGTTTCACCGGGCGGTGCATAAACATCGACCATGAATTGGTCGGGTTAAAGGTCGTGCAGTGAGAAAGTAGAGCCTTGGTCCGGGGAGAAGACCAAGTCATCCTCATCCACCAAGGAGAAAGTGGAGAAGGGAAGTTGAGGGTCCCCAAATATTAAAGTTGCATCCTTTTGTCAGGATACAAAGGTGGTGGCAGTGGGTATGTCGGAATCCCCGGGCCCGGATGGGACAATATCAACATCCGTCGATTGTGAAGAATCGGAGGATGGAGTATGTGGGATGGCCCTAGAAACCTTCCTCGTTCTTTTGGGAGAAGAGGGAGGGGAAGAGGTAGCGTGCCGCCGCTTTTAGGTGTTGGGTGTGACTTGGGTAACCACCGAAGGTCCTTTCGGTGGTATGGCCGTTTGGGCAAGTGCGGTGGTGTCGGAAGCTGATGATGAGATAGTGCTAGCCGACGTCACAAAAGGTTTGGGGGAAGGGTCCACTACAGAAGAGGAGGGACCTTTGGAAACCGGAGTGTCCTTGGCATCTCCCCACTTTAGATTGGGAGAAGTAAGGAAAGAGACCATACCTGGTAGCAGAGGACTGTCAGTTGCCAAAGGGCCCTTATGAAGAAGGGGTTTGGTCATAATTGGCGCCTTGTAGTCGAAGGTGATGCTATGAGAGGCATCAATGGCAGTAGCAAATTTATGATAAATGATGAGACATATAAACCGAGGAAAAGCGAGATGGGGCCGCTTTTGAGGGGTGATGACACTGACTAATTCACGGAAGAAGTACCAGGCAAAATCAATCTTTCTTTGAAAGATAAGAGCATGTGCCAGTTGGGTGATGTAAGAGGGACATTGATCATGGCCACCAGTTTTCTTGCTAAGACATAGAATAACATGAGAGAAGAAGAAATGCCAGATACCTCCCAAGTTTTTGCGAAGCAGCGTGCCCAGACTCCTGTCATGTTCCCCACGAATGTAGTTCAGAGCCGCAACAACCTCCTCATGCTCATTGCCAAGTGGGAATTTTTCATAGGGTGAGTAGATAGGAAGATGAAGTGCCGAACGAACATCTTCAACCTCAAAAGTGAGATCCGGTGAAGCGGGGTCGGAGAGAATGGAAGCCGATACCTTCTCGGATGTAGCATCATAGACACAAGTAAGCCAAAAACTGCCAATGAGCAATTTGCTTATTTTTGGTGTATTGTAGGTCAAGGCATAGTGAAGAGGAGACTTCATGAGGAAGGAAGCAATCGGGTCAAACTCACTATGCTTGGGATCACGTTCCAACCGTGCAACATGATTGCATGGGTTGAAAATTAGATCGGAATGAGAGGTGGGGGAGGTGAACACATTTTTCTTGACAAGGTTGGGGGAAGAGGAGGAAGCCATGAAGGAGAGAAAAAGGATGTAGGTGGAAGATGAGTATGAATGAAGGAAAGGATGGTGGAAAAAATAAGGTTGATGGGTTATATATATAGAGGAAATAGGAGGGAAATAGAAAAGGAAGAAATTTGATATTGGTAGGCTAAAGAAGGTAGGAGAGAATAGGGTGGGATGTGTAAGTATGGTAAGGATTGGAAAGGTGATAGAGAGTAGGAGGAGATGTATGGGGAAAGGAGAGGATTGTGTAAGAAAAAGGGAGATATGGAAGAAAGAGGTTGAGATATGGTAGGTGATGTAAGAAGTAAGGGATGGGATGGGAATTCTTGGAAAGAAAAGAGAGGAAAGGACAAAAAAATGTTAAAATGTTAAAAAAAATAAGAGGGGGGGGGTCGGCCGTAGGTTAAGGTGGGGGGGGGGAACCGAAAGTCTTGAGATGGGGATGAGGAGTCCAAAAAAAAAGGAAGAGGGATTGTGTGTTGGTGTGTTTCGGTTGGGGTGTGGGCCGAGGGGCGGTTGGGTTCGGCTAGGGGAGGAAAGGGAGAGGAGGTCGGAGGGGGTAGTTCGGCTAAGGGGTATGTGGTTGCCGAAGAGGGGGGTGGGGTGTGTTCGGTGACCGAAGAAGGGGGTGGGGGGGTTGTTCGGTTACTGAAGAAGGGAGGAGAGGGGAGGAGTTCGGCAGGGAAGGGAAGGGGGGTGATCAGCTAGGAGGAAAAAGGAGGAGGGAGGGGAGAGGGGGTCGGTAGCCGAGGGTGGGAGGAGGGAGGGGAGAGGGAGGGTTCAGCTAGGGAGAGGGAGAGCCGAAAGAGAGAGGGAGAGCCGAAGGGGAGAGGGCCAAAAGGAGAGAGAGCCTAAGGAGAGGGAGAGAAAGAGGGAGTTCGGGAATGGGGGTTTGATCGGCTACCGATGGGAGAGGGGGTGTTCGATAGCCGAAGAGGGGAGAGAGAGAAGTAGAGATCTGCTAGAGGGAAAGGGAGAGAGAGTTGTGTGTGAGATGAGGAGAAAAGAGAAAAGAAGGAAGGAAAAATATAGGGAAAAGAAAGAGAGGGAGGTCTTGATGATGTCGTCAAGATGACATCATCAAGATGATGTCATCAAGGCCAAAAAAAATACTGATTTTGTTTTTTGAAAAAAATACTGAGTGTTTTTTTTTTCTTTTCTTTTCTTTCTCTCATTATTTTTTTTGATTTCTTTTCTTTTCTTTCTCTCATTTTTTTTGATTTTCTTGATTTTCTTTTCTCTCACTTTTTTTTTTGATTTTCTTGATTTTCTTTTCTCTCACTTTTTTTTTTGAAAAGAAAAAAAATTACATCTCGGCATTTAACATACCGAGTTCTCCGATGAGAAACTTGAACCGAGCTTCGTCAAGAGGCTAGGTGAAGAGATCCGCCAGTTGGAGGTCGGTAGGGATGAAGTGAAGTTCGATGTCACCTTTGGAGATGTGATCTCGGATGAAATGATACCGGATGTCGATGTGCTTAGAACGAAAGTGCAGCACCGGATTGTTGGTGATGGCGATCGCACTTGAGTTGTCACGCAGAATCGGGATATGAGAGTACAGTTGATTGTAGTCTCTCAGTTGATTCTTCATCCAGAGGATTTGAGCACAACAACTTCCAGCAGCTACATACTCATCCTCAGCAGTAGAGGTGGAGACTGACTTCTGCTTCTTGCTGGACCAGCTAACAAGCTTGCCACCAAGGAGTTGACAACTGCCAATGGTGCTTTTCCTATTAATCTTTGATCCTGCAAAGTCAGAATCTGAATACCCCATTAGATCAAAACCTGAGTCTTTAGGATACCAAAGACCCAGATTCATGGTACCTTTGAGATACCGAAAAATGCGTTTAACCGCAGCCAAATGAGATTCTTTCGGATTGGCTTGGTAACGCGCACACAGACAAGTAGAAAACATGATATCTGGTCTACTAGTAGTAAGATAGAGAAGGGAGCCGATCATGCCTCGGTAGCTGGTGATATCCACAGATACACCATCCGGATCAGCATGGAGTTTCAAAGGTGGTGCCATGGGAGTTTTCATGGGGGAGGAGTTTTCAAGATTGAACTTTTTCAGAAGATCACGTATGTATTTATGTTGATTTATAAAGATTCCTTCTGAAGATTGTTTAACTTGAAGTCCTAAGAAAAAGGTAAGCTCCCCCATCATACTCATCTCATATTGGCTTTTCATGAGAGAGGCAAACTCATCACACAGTGACTCATCGGTGACACCAAAAATGATATCATCCACATAAATTTGAACAAGGATAAGATTACCTGAGGTTTGCTTGATGAACAGAGTGTTGTCAATTTTACCTCTTGAGTACTTGTTCTTCAGAAGAAAGTCAGCAAGAGTGTCATACCAGGCACGAGGAGCCTGCTTTAGACTATAGAGAGCTTTTTCTAACCTGTACACATAGTCAGGATGGACTGTATCTTCAAAGCCTGGGGCTGTTTCACATAAACTTCTTCAGCTAGCTCCCCATTCAGAAAGGCACTTTTGACATCCATCTAGAAGTCTCTGAAGTTCTTGTAGGAAGCATGAGCGAGGAAGATTCTGATGGCTTCAAGTCTTGCAACTGGAGCAAATGTTTCATCATACCCACGTGGTTCCCATGATGGTTTTTCTGGAAAGACGAGGAACCAATCTCCAGACTTTGTTCCTTTCGAACTGAGAAAGTTCTTCTTGCATGGCAGTGATCCAACATGGATCAACTAGAGCTTCGTCAACTTTCTTTGGTTCAATGAGGGAAAGGAAGTTCACATAGAGACAGATGTTTCCAATATCTCTTCTGGTCTGAACACCAGCTTGTTGATTACCGATGATTTGATCAATGGGGTGATCTTTTGTCCATTTTAAGGTAGGAGGTAAAGGAGGAGGGTAAGAAATTTGTAGAGGAGAGTTGGAAGGGATATTTTCAGGAGAGATGGATGGAAGAACGACAGGTATAGGTGAGGAATGAATGTCAGATTGAGAGACTGGGATGATTTGGAGTGTATTTTGAGGTTGGGTAGGCTGAGGATCATTCTCTTGATGAGAGGAGGGGTTGTGAGATGTAGAGAGATCATTATTTTGGTAGAGAGAAGTGGGAACTGTGTAGGGAATTTCTGATGATGTTGGAAGAGGACCATCAACAACACAAGAGGATATCCAACGGTTCAATTCTTCATCATCACAAGAGAGTGATGATATCTTGAGGTCATAAAACTTGACATGGATGGACTCATCAATGCACTTCCTTC
Organism: Arctium minus; assembly: GCA_954870635.1. Taxonomy (NCBI): domain Eukaryota; kingdom Viridiplantae; phylum Streptophyta; class Magnoliopsida; order Asterales; family Asteraceae; genus Arctium; species Arctium minus. The sequence continues at coordinate 92,540,322 of OX941086.1, read as the reverse complement.
TGAGGTTGTAGACTCTGAAGAGCTTTGGAAGTGAGAGAATATCCCACGAAGATTCCTTCATCAGCTTTGGGATCAAACTTTCCCAAATTTTCTCTGTCGTTGAGAATGTAACACACACACCCAAAGACATGAAGGAAGTCGATGTTAGGTTTTCTACCATAAAAGACTTCATAAGGAGTTTTATTATGTCTTTTCACAATGATGGACCTATTTTGGGTAAAGCATGCAGTATTGATTGCTTCGGCCCAAAAATAGGTAGGAATGTGAGATTCACTCAGCATGGATCGGGTAGCTTCACATAGCGTTCTGTTCTTTCTCTCCACCACACCATTCTGTTGTGGAGTTCTGACGGCAGAGAAGTTCTGAGAGATGCCTTTTTCATTGAAAAAGTCATCCAACATACTGTTCTTGAATTTTGTTCCATTGTCACTTCTTACATATCTTACCAGCTGCCCATTCAGCACTTCAGACTTCTTGATGAACTTTATGATTTCTTCAGTGGTGTCACTTTTATACCTGAGAAAAAAATACCTAAGTGTAACGAGTGAATTCATCAATAATTACGAGAATGTACCTTCTACCACCAAGGCTTGGGGTACTGACTGGTCCACACAGATCCATGTGGAGCATCTGAAGAGGCTGAGAGATGGAGAAGCATTGCTTGGACTTGAAGGAAGATTTTGTGAGTTTCCCTTTTTCACAAGCAGCACACAGCTTTTCTTTCACGAAGGATAACTTTGGCATGCCTGTAACAAGCTCCTGGTTTGAAAGGACATTCAAAGTCTTGAAGTTGAGGTGAGAGAGACGCTTGTGCCAAAGCCAGCATCTTTTTGCAGAGTTTTCAGAGACAAAACACATGTTTGTTCCGAAGGATGAGCTATGTCCCATGTCTATGACATAGACATTTTCTTTACGGTAACCAGAGAGTACGGTTTCCATCTTTTCGTTGAAAATGATGCATGAGGATAATTCAAACATCAGTTTGAAGCCCAGATCACACAGCTAACTTATGCTTAGGAGATTGTGCATCAAGCCTTCAACATAAGCTACTTTATTAAAGGTGATGGAACCATTTGAGAGTGTTCCATAACCTTTAGTACTTCCTTTAGAGTTATCACCAAAGGTGACAGAAGGACCTTTGGTAGGCATGAAGTCAACAAGAAGAGATTTGTTGCCCGTCATGTGTCTTGAGCACCCGCTGTCGAGATACCAGATTTGTTGGTGCCCTAGACCCTGCAATCACAAGGAAATCAGTTCTTTGGTACCCATTTGGAAATGGGTCCTTTTGAGTTAGAAGAAGAAGAAGAAGAATCCTTGGAAGCATTTTTATCAATTCTTTCCAAAGGACAATCCTTAGCAAGGTGAAAGGTATTACCACAGTTATAACATTTTCTATAGGTAAAAACCTTTTTGGAGCTTTGACCAGATTCCTTGTGATGACTGGTCACATTGACTTTCATGGCCTTAGAGGTTAGAGGATAGTCAAGAGGCTTAGGACCCAAGATACCTTTGTTAGAGTCAGCTGAAGGAATAGAAGAGGGTGTCTTGGAACTTAGCTTATTTAACATCACAACTCTGGGGATTGGAACAGAAGATGGTTTCTTTGAGTTTTTCTTGGGAAGTTTCTTTTTGGGAGGAATATCGGTAACTACTGATTTTCCTTTTTCAGAAGAAGAAAATTTCCTTGAAGAAGGTTGAGGATCTCTGGTTGGAATCTTAGAGAGTTTGGATTTAGAAGAGGAACCCTCATTTATGTTTAAAGAAGACATAGACTCAACAATGGGTTTAGAAGTGTCATTTGAGTCTTGGGCTTCCTCACTCTCATTAGGTGAATCAATGCTCTTAGCTTTGATGAACATTCCAAACTTGAGATCTTTAGAGGGCTCAGAAGAGTCCAAAAGTTCAGAGTTGTCATAGTTCTCTTCAGAAGATTCATAGAATGAGGGAAGAGAGAAAGGAGCATGAGAGTCAGATGGAGGTTCAAGGTCAGATTTCCCAAAGCCTAGTCCAGATTTGTCATCACAAGATATTTGATCCTGAAAAATATTTTCTAAGTTCTTGGAGCAACTTGTCCACTTTTTCACAATTTCTTGCTCCTTTTTGAATCTTTTCAAAAGTTTATTTTTCTCTTTAGCAAGAGTAAAATTTATAGTTATCAAATCTTCAAGCTCAGCCTTGATTTTATCAAAGTGTTTTAGTTGAGAAAGACAGATTTGCAATTGAGAAGAAAGAGATTTTAGCTGAGCATTTTCCTTCTTCTTTGCATCCTTGGCTTCATAGAAGTCAATGGTCAAAGAGTCAAAGGCTTCAATTTTCTCAGCATCAGAGAGAGAGAAAAATGGATGTACCTGAGTAGATGAGGTAGAGCACTCAGTAGACACAAGATCCATGGAGATGGAAGAGGTTTCACCTTCATCAGCATCATCTATTTTAGCCATAAAGCTAAGGTTGGCCATTTCCTTGTCACTTTCAGAAGTTGGTTCATCTGCCCAATCATGAGATTCGGCAAGAAGACCTTTTCCTTTGTTGGGTAGAAGAGCATTCCTTTCCTTCTCTCTCTTGTATTTTTCCTTGTACTTTTCAGCACGGTCAGAGTTTGAAGGAACAAAAGTGCTTGACTTTTGAAAAAGGGGTTGGTAGGAATCAGACTTGGTTCTGACAGACCTAGAGGATGTACGGTTAGAGGAGGGCAGTCTAGACTTATCAGAGGACCTGCTTCTGCATTCAGAAGCAAAGTGTCCCTTCCTCCCACAACTGTAACATTCCTCATTTGATTTGTCAGAGGAAGCATTTTTAGAAAGAGTAGAGGAGAGTTTTCTAGAAAACCTGGATTTTCCAAAAGAGAAGCGAGGTTTGCCTTTTGAAAAGCCTGCCAGCATGGCAACACCATCTGACAGCTGAGCCACAGAGGTCTCCTCTCCTTCATCATCAGCCTCACTGAGATAGGCTTCTGAAGGGTCATTAGGGTCCTCTTGACTATTGTTGTCAGAATCAGAGGGATAGGTGATCCTAGGGACACACATTACTTTTGGAAGATTCACCGACAAGAGCTAGAGAAGAGCCTTTGATGTCTTTAGTGATGGACTTCCTGAGCATTTTAGTTTGCTCATAGTTAAAGAGAATGCCATACACGGCAGTGAGAGGCATGGAGTCAAAATCCTTGTTAGACTTGATACAAGTACAGATAGTTTCCCAAAATTCAGGAAGACAATCCATGAACTTGCACAAGACTTCCTCATTTTCATAAATGCGACCCACAAACTTAAGATCGTTAAGAAGACTGTTAAAGCGATTGTAGTAGTCTGAGAGAGACTCACCCTCTCATGAGAAAAGAGTTCATAATTTCATACAAGAGCAATCTTTTTGCTCTTTTTCATCTCAGACGTACCTTCATAAAGAACACACAGAGTGGACCACATTTCTTTTGCAGTAGAAAGGTTAACAAGATAATGGTAGACCTCATCAGGCAGAGAGAGGGCAATGATGGCTCTGACTTTAGTATCAAAAGCTATAGGACGTTTGTCTTCAATGCAAGAGCTATACCCACAAAAGCATCCAAAGTAGTTTGTTAAGAAACTACTTCAGGAACAGAACCCGAAGGGGCGATCTCCTTGGTCTTTCTGGCCTTCTTAGAGGGACCATGGAGAGCAGTTGATGGTCGTTTGAGAGCGGTGGTAGCGGCAGGTATAGCAGGAGAAGGAACCCCCTGCATGGCCACTGAAGTTGAAGAATGTAGAGAGAGATGTACCTCGTTGGCGACCGGCTTGATTTTGAGTGATCGCTGACCCACCTTGGAAAAAGTACCATCGTGAGCAGTTCGATACTTGTCAGCGTAGAGAAAGTGTAGATACGCACAGATAAAGCGTACATATGGGATCTTAGGATCCCTCTCCGTCTTCTCTATCTTTGACTTAAGATCATCAAAGATAACGCCAGCGTAGTCGAAGTGTTTACCAGCAATGACCGAGAAGCCCATCTGTAGTTGAACTTTGCTCGCCTGATCCAGGGAGCCAATCTTCCCACTCATACTCTGAATAATGTGAGAGAAGATGTCGTTGAGTTGGGACGGCATGTTTTCCTTTTGGGTCTTGTTCAGGCGTTTGTTGGGGATGGTGGAACGAGGCTTGTTATCCCAACTGTATTCCATGTCATCCAAGAATTGGATGAGCTCAGCGTCAGTGGGGAGGGTATCAAATCCAGCTTTGGTCTTCTCAGGGAATCGAAGTGCCTTCCTGAGACCATAAGCAGTGAGAAGACCTGAACCCAGTTCAGTTGTGAAAGAGATGGCAGGGACCACTTCACCCTTTTTGTTGGTGATAGTGGTGTCATCAGTGGTGAACCAAAAATGTTGTAGAAGAGTGTTGGAATGTTGTGGGTCCATAGTGAGAGCGAAGGCTAAGCAAAAGTGCTTCAGAAATGCATCTGCATCCACTAAGTGTGGGTATTTCTCAGTGTCAAAGTCTAGTCTGGCGAGATGGTTGTTCTTAGGGACATCGGATTCAGAGATGTTGAACTTGACTTTCTTGGAAGCAATGAGTGATGCTTGGGCCATTTTCTGAATATAGAAAGAAGTAGAATAGATGGAAAGGTTTAGAGTCCAAAAATAATTAAATTTTTACCAGTTTCTGTATTTAGAAAGAAAGATAGAAAAAACAAAGTTATTTTTTGGAGTAAAACAGTGTCCTTTATGAAGAAGAAAGAACATGTAGAAAAACCAAGACTTTTTAGAGTAGATAAAATCAAAATAAATGATTTTAGTGTGAAGAGAAATATTTTAAAATTCATGATAAAAGAATATTAAGGATTAAAAATATGATGAAGATGGGAAGAACAAGAACCAGTTAATCTTTGAAGATTTGACTGGTTTTTGTTTGCTTGAATGCCTTGAGAGTGTTTTTCTTGCTTGAGAAGTTTTTCAGAAAGCGTAAAAAGATAAGAATGAAAAAGACATTCTTTTTATATGAGGAGAGAGAGAGAATGAGTGAGGCGGGAAAACAAATGCTCATCATGACATGGACACATTTTACGAAGATGATTGGATAGAAGGGCAACGGACAAACGTGTCAGAGAAAAAGGCATGTCGTGGATTGTCGGTTCAAATGACATCATAGGAGAGAGAAAAAAAACGTTTCATTTGTCCTTTTTGAAATTATCCCTGAAGAAAAGTAAGAGATAGATTTTCTTTTTGAAAGAATCGTTGATCAAAATTCAGAGATCGGTTTTCATTTCAAAGGATCACTGATGAGAAATATCAGTGATAGATTTTGTTTATCAAAAAGCTTTTAATCATTTGAAGAAAGATTAGTGATTAAAGTTTTGATTTTGAAAAACGTTGTTGGTCCCAAATAGCAGTAAGTAAATAAGAAAAGTATTGTAGAAGGGGGGGTTGAATACAATACACACAGTTTTTCACTTAATTTAATACTTATTGATTTGAAATCAAGAATTACACATAGAAAACTTTTGATTGTTGCGGAAGAGAATAGATGAAATCTATTCAAACAATCTTACACAAAGAGAAATGAAGAACAATTGTAAAACACTTAGAAAACAATAAGAACTTTGTAGAGAGAGAATGCCAGTGCACCTAGAGAGCTTGAATGCTTGAGAGCTGGTAATCTTGCATGTTGGGCCATCCTTCATATTTATAGTGCCTCGTGCATTAAATGCATGGGACACCTATTGAGCAAAGGATGGACACAGGTCTTCAGCAAGGTACAGGATGTACCTTTTGTCTTGAGGTGTTTTGGCTTGAAGTGTTGACCTGCAGAGGATGGTAGAGACCTTTCCTTAAAATGGTATAGGAGACAAAACTTACTTTGTATGATCTTCAGATGAGGTCCACGTCAATGCAAGATATCACAATATACTTTGTCAGAAAAGTACAATGTGATTGAAAGAAATCCTCAAGCATCGGCTGCCGAAGACTTGAGAGATCTTCGGCTCCTGAAGATGTGAGAACATCTTCGGCTCCTGAAGATGTGAGAACATCTTCAGCTTCTAAGGAGAGATCATCGGCTGCCGAAGACTTGAGAGATCTTCGGCTCCTGAAGATGTGAGAACACCTTCATACTCCTGAAGATATGTGATTGACACCATCCTGGACGATGGTATTGATCACTTGGGCATGCTTGGCTTTAGGCTGAGGAGACTATCTTCAATCCGCTTTGAGAGATGTACTCCTTCTTTGTCTTCTTCGGCTGATCTTCGACTTCACCGAACATTTGTATAGAAACCAAGCTGCTAAAAGAACCTCAAACATATTCTAAGTAGGATGATATAAGATGGAAGATCAGGAGGTCATCTTCAAAAATTCAGATGACCCAACAAACGTCTTACTGAATGAATATTTAGTGATTGAGAGTGAGAGAACATACTTGAGAGTCAGAGATATTTGTTCAGAGAGTAGGTGATAAAGGAGAACTTAGTATCACTGACATAATGTGTGAAAGATGAAGAGTTACTCTTCAAGATTCAACATTCTAAGCTCACTGATGAGAAAGTTGAATCTTGTATCATCAAGAGGTTTGGTGAATAAATCAACAAGCTGATAGTCAGTGGGGATAAAGTGAAGTTCAATATCACCATTCATCACATGATCTCTGATAAAATGATATCTGATCTTTATGTGTTTTGTCTTTAAATGTAGCACTGGATTATTTGCTATAGCGATAGCATTAGTGCTATCGCAGTAGATTGGAATCTTTGATAGCTGAAGGTCATAGTCTAATAGTTGATTTCTCATCCATAAGACTTGAGCACAACAACTTCCAGCGGCTACGTATTTAGCTTCAGCTGTTAAAGTGGACACTGAATTTTGCTTTTAACTCGTCCAACTTACCAACTTTCCTCCTAGAAGTTGACATCCACCAGTGGTGCTCTTTCTATCAAGTTTACAACCTTCAAAATCACTATCTGAATATCCAATTAGATCAAACCCTGAGTCTTTGAGATAGCAAAGACCGAGGTTAGGAGTTCCTTTAAAGATTCGCTTGACAGCGATCAGATGGGATTCCTTGGGTTCAGGCTGATAGCGTGCACACAGACATGTAGAGTACATGATGTCAGGTCAACTCGCTGTAAGATACAGTAGGGAGCCTATCTTTCCTCTATAGGGAGTGACATTAACAGGTTTTCTAGCTGGATCCTTGTTTAATGTCAGAGGAGGTGCCATTGGAGTTTTCATCGCTGAAGTTTGAGTTAGATCAAACTTCTTCAGCATATCTTTAACATACTTACCCTGGTTGATAAAAGTACCTTTTTCAGATTGCTTAATCTGAAGACCAAGGAAGTACATTAGTTTGCCCATCATACTCATCTTGTATTCTTTCTTCATTCTTTCAGCGAAACGAGTACATAGAGATGAGTTAGTAGAACCAAATATTATGTCATCGACATATATTTGCACAAGAATAATATGACCTTTTATCTTTTTGAATAACAAGGTATTATCAATTTTACCACGTTCAAAATTTTCAGAAATAAGAAAAGATGAGAGAGTGGCATACCAAGCACGAGGGGCTTGTTTTAGACCATAGAGAGCCTTATCCAATTTATAAACATAATTTGGATGCTTAGGGTCAGAGAACCCTAGGGGTTGTTCTACATAGACTTCTTCATTCAACTTTCCATTTAGGAACGCTGATTTTACATCCATTTGATATACAATGAAGTATTTGTAAACTGCATAAGCTAAGAAGAGTCGAACTTCTTCGAGCCTAGACACAGGGGCAAAGGTTTCATCATAGTCTATGCCTTCCTCTTGTCTGTATCCCTGAGCAACAATTCTAGCTTTGTTGCGGGTTACAGTTCCATGTTCATCTAACTTGTTTCTAAACACCCATTTAGTGCCTATAACAGTCTTATCATATGGCCTGGGAACGAGATTCCAAACTTTGTTACAAGTAAACTTAGTCAGCTCTTCTTGCATAGCGCTGACCCAGTTTGGATCTCTGAGGGAATCATCAGTCTTCTTTGGCTCTATTATAGAAATAAAGTTGACAAAGAGGCAAATATTACCTGAACTTCGTCGAGTCTGAATACCTGAGTCGGGAACACCAAGAATTTGATCTATGGGGTGATCTCTGTTTCATCGCTGAGCAGGAGCATGATCGCTCACTTCAGGAGTTGGATCAACAATTGGAATGTTCACTGATGAAGAAGCCTAAGGTTCATCAGCTATTAATTGTTGAGTGTCAGACAGACCATTGTTTTTAGAGATGTTTTCAGACGAATATGGATCTGATGGAGGGAGTGTGTTTAGAGGCTTAGCCGAAACCAATGAGTTGGATTCTGCGTTGGGTGGGATGATGTTTGGATCATCATTAGCAGCTGGAGGATCTGTGTGCTGATGGTTTTAGAAGAATGGTTTTGTTTCTCTGTAATGAGAAAACATCCAAGCATTTAGCTCTTCTTTGTCAGCGATTGGTTTAGAGTTCGCTGAGCGAGTTTCATCAAAGGTGACATGAATTATTTCTTCCACAATTTGTCTTCTCTAGTTGAAAACTCTGTAGGCTTTAGAGATAGAGGAATATCCAAGAAATATTTCGTCATTAGCTTTTGGATCGAACTTTCCAAGTAGATCTTTGTTGTTTAGAATGAAGCACTGACAACCAAAGATATGAAGAAAACTGATAGAGGGTTTTCTTCTATCAAATAGTTCATAAGTTGTCTTTCCAAATCGCTTTACTATCAGCGATATGTTTTGAGTAAAGCATGCAGTGTTCACAGCTTCAGCCCAAAATTGAGTAAGAGATGAGAATCGTTGAGCATTGATCTAGCAGCTTCAATGATAGTTCTGTTTCTTCTTTCAGCGACTCTGTTTTACTGAGGCGTTCTTACTGGGAAAAGTTGTGAGAAGTTCCCTTGTTCTCAAAGAAATTGTTCAGAAAACTTTTTTTGAATTCAGTTCCATGATCACTTCTTATTGAACGAATAGTAAGATTATTCAGCACTTCCATCTCTTTAACAAAAGATATTAGTTCTTCTGGAGTATCACTCTTGCAGCGAAGAAAGATAACCTAGGTGTAGCGAGAGTATTCATCTATAATGACAAGTGTGTATTTCTTTCCAGTTATGGATTGGATATTGACAGGGCCAAACAAATCCATATGCAAGAGTTGAAGAGGACTTGTCACTGAGGAAACTTGTTTAGATTTGAAACTAGCTTTTGTCTGTTTTCTTTTTTCACATGTTGAACATAGAGATTCCTTAGCATATGAGTGCTGAGGAAGACCAGAAACCAGTTCCTTAGATGAGAGAGAATTCAGGGTTTTGAAAACATATGTTTTCAGTGGTAGTAAAGTCCATATCTATTACATAGACATTTTCCTTACGATAACCACTGAGAGCAAGTTTTCCATTCTTATTTACCACTGAACATGCTTTCTTAGTAAAGCGAACTTCATAGTCTTTGTCACATAGCTGACTGATGCTTAGAAGATTGTGTTTCAGTCCGTCTATGTAAGCGACTCTTCTGAAGGTAGTTGTCCCAGTGTTGAGGACACCAAACCCTCGGGTATATCCTTTTCCATTTCCACCAAAGGTCACTGAGGGACCTTTCTCTTCCTTGTATTCAGTGAGCAGATCTTTTTGTCCTGTCATGTGACGAGAGCATCCACTATCAATATACCAGATGCCCTTTGATCCCTGTAAACATAAGGAATATTAAGCTTTGTTTGGTACCCAATTTTCAATGGGTCCTTTAGGGTTAGTGGAGATGGAAGGTTCAACAATCTTCACATCAGATGAAGATTCAACTTCAGTGGTAACCTTCACTTTGGTTAATTTCTTAACCTTAGTGGTATTCTTCACCTTGGTCGATTTCTCAGCTTTGGTGACCTTCTTAGCCTTGGAAGCATTCATCTTCACTTTAGTTGTTTTATCAGCTTTATTGGTAGTTGGACATTTACTAGCAATATGGTCAGTAAAGTCACAATGATAGAATTTTCTATATTTGAAGGTGGTTTTAGGACCATGAGTAGTAGGATTTGAGAATTTGAGATAAGCAGGGCCAGCTCCAAAAATGCCTTTAGCATGAGATCTGGGAGGAACTTTTATTTCTTCAGATCTCTTAGGTTTAAGATCAATCTTCAGCTTTGGAGGACAGAGATCAAAGATTTCTGTCACAGAGCTAGAAGATCGATTTGATGAAGGTTTAGAAGGAACTTTCAACTTTGCTTTCTTGGTAGCCTTCTGAGGATGGAAAATGGATTTTCCTTTGTCTGCAGGCTTAGAGCCTTTAGATATTTCCTCAGGGATGGGATTAGAAGAAGATGAAGAAGAGCACTGAGCATAAGAAGTGTCAGGGATAGAAGAGACAGCATTCCAAACTTAAGCATGGAAGTGTCTTCTTTAGGTTCATCCTGTGGTTTCCAAAAACCAAGACCAATTCTATCACTGGTAGAGATCTGAGCACTTATAATCTCAGTGATCTTTGTTGAGCATTTGCACCATCCTTCAACAGTAGCCTTTTCTGCTTTTAAAGCAGCGATGGCTTGTTCGCGTTCTATGCTGATGATTTCATTAACAATGACTTGATCTTTCAAGCTTTCCTCTAAAAGAGTCAGTTCTCTGATCTTTTCATGACATTTTTCTAGTTGTTCAGTTAAATCAATGTTTTTGTTCTCAGTTAGAGTTTTGCCGTTTAGAGCATTGTATAGATCAATCATCAGCACATCAACAACGCGACTTCTCTCTGCTTCAGATAGAGAGGGATTAGTAGAGATAGATACCTGAGACGATATATAGCTCATGAAAGTCCCGGTTGGTTCTTCCACTTCTTCTTTAATCTCAGGCATGAGGCTGAGATTAGCGACTTCTTCTTCATCAGAACTTGATTCTTCTGATTCATCCCAGTCGTGTTCTTCAGCAATAAGTCATTTACCTTTTCTTTTATAGTTTCTCAACTTTTGATATTTTTCTTTCAGTTTAAGGTATTTGTCATCGTTGTATCTTCTGGAGGTAGAAGGTTTGAAGACTTTCTTTGACCTGCATTCACTTGCAAAGTGTCCAATCTTTTTGCAGTTAAAGCAAGTAGCAGTAGCCTTATCAACAGGGGTTGATTTTGGCTTGTTAGTGAGAGAGAGAGAGGCTTATTTCTTCTGAAATTGCTCTTTCTTGCAAATCTCTTAAAAGAGTTTGTCAAGAGTGCTAAGGACTCATCAAACTCTGAAAGATCGGTGTCCAATAGTTCCTCAGATTTAGAATCTAACTCAGTGATAGTGAGAGTAGATCGCTGAGATGGAATTATATCTGAAGAGGCTAAAGCAACATGATTTCTTTTGGAGTCTTTAGAATCTTTTACAAGATTCTTCTTCAGGAGATTTGATTACTCATAGTTGAGCAATATTCTATACAAGGTGCTGAGAGAAAGAGAATTTAAGTCTTTTGTCAGCTTGAGACATATTGAATAACTGTCCCAGCTTTCAGGAAGACATTCTAAGAATTTAGTTAAGACCTCTGAATTAGAATAGGTCCTACCCACAATTCTTAGATCAATGATTAAGCAGTTAAACCTCTGGTGAATGTTAGAGAGAGATTCTTTCTTACCAGCGATAAAACTTTCATACTATCTTACCAAGTTAATCTTTCGAGTTTCTTGGATTTCAGTGGTGCCTTTATATTGAACACAGATTGTTTCCCACATTTCTTTAGAAGTTTTAAGATGCATGATGGAATGGAAAGCTTCATCAGGCAGAGCCATAGAGATAATGGTTTTTGCCTTTGCATCTAGTCCGACTTTCTTTTTGTCTTCATCACGCCACTGTCTTATCTCCTTAAGAGCATAGCGCTAAGGGACAGCAGGAGTGGTGGTAGTAGCGGGAACGGTGCTTATGATAGTGAAAGGTTCATAAGGTCCATGTGCTACGTAATCAAGTATAGTAGGGTCTACACCTTCTAGAAAAAGCATCATTCGATTCTTCCAGAGAGCAAAGTTATATCTGCTAAATCGAGGAGGTTTAGAAAGTGAACCATTATCATAGTAGTTTGTGTTTGCGTTAAGTGTTGTTTAGAATAGTAAGGAAGAGAATAAAGCAAGATCTTGTTTATTATATTAAACAGTCTGCTCTGATACCACTTGTTGGTCCCGAAGGTGCTTAACAAGTTTGTAGAAGGGGGGGTTGAATACAAACACAAGTTTTTAAAGTTTAATAAACTGTTTATTGTTAAATCAAGCACAATTTACAAGTCTTTTGTGGAATAAGATTAAGTAGAACCTAATCTAAACAAACTTAAGAAACACTAAGATGGTTGCACAAGAATATAGAGAATGGGAGATTGGAGAGTATAGAAAACAAGGGTTTCTATATTTTAGAAAGATGAAGGCTTAGGGCAACTCTCATATAGAGTTGTTATCTTTCTATTTATACCCTATGCATTAAATGCATGGTATAACACTTTACACGTGTCCTTCATTGATTGGCTGAGAGGTTCTGACTTTGGGAGACATGCTTTCGGTCGTATCATGAACAGTGTAGTTGACAGAGTTGTTGTATGAATTGTGGCAGAGGTATGTCCGTTCTAACACATCGTACTGGGTGTGCAAGGGAAAGACAAAAGAGACTTGAGGCATAAGCTAAGTGATCATCGATCGTTGAATATCTCTTCCTTCAGAGATATAAAGAAGTTCAGCTATCGCTGAAGCTTTTCCTCAGGTTTCTTCACGTGTGTAGATTTGTCTTTGCTTCGCTGATATCTGCATTAGGTCACGGGTAGACTTGTCTTTGTTCAGCATCTTCATCTTCGATTCAGCTATGAACATTTGTTGACGCGAAACTTGTCTTCAGGGATTACGTCTAACTGTTTAAATCAGAAACTATCAGCGATACTGAATATACTCAGTATTTATTCGTTGATAGTGAAACACTAATACATATTTATTAAACATAATTTTCACTAAGTATTGAAAAAGGTCTTTATCAAATCACTGAGAGAGTATGGATCAACAGAAAATTAGGCCAAAAAGCAAGTCTACAAGATGGCTTAATATCGTCTCTCAAGTAATAAAGTGGTAAAATACCAGATCTCATCCACAAGGATTGTTGTAAAAGTGCAATAAAAGTATAATGAAAGAAATGATTTCAGATGTCGATTTTGAAAACTTTGTTTTGGTTTGGGTTAACACTTGAAGAAATTAACATAGATTAAAGCAAGCAAGGGTGTAAGACATATTGGTGTGACTTAAACACAAATTTTAACAGACCAATGTTGTGGAAATGCTACAGCATTGTTCTGCAACACTTTGTTCCACCATTTGTTTTGAGGGTGTTCTTTTCGAACTTTAACCATTGTACCAACATCTGTCTTTAAAACCTACGCATTTCTGGACAGTATCAGGACCAAAGAAGTGGTAACAAATGATGTCATCAAAACATATGGACTAAGAAATTTCTTTGTTAAAAATCACACTTTCGGGCCGATTCCCATATCATCCAAGTTGGTGTGTTCAAGATGGCCCATTTCTGAGTCCATCACACTTTAACACTTTCACTAGTGACCAACCCGTCGAAAATAAATCAGTTGTAGAAATAAAGATAACAAATTTCTTTGTTAGCAAGTCTTTCAAGTCTACTTCCTTTATCATCCAAATTGACGTCCTTGTTAATGGCTTATTTCTAAGTCCATCGCACTTTAACACTTTTCAAGTGATCAATTCGTCAAGAAGTGTCGTTGGTTTTTATAAAACTTGTGATGAAATAGTGGACATTGTTATTGCAAAACAACGTCCACTTTCCTTTGGTTTAAAATCTCACATTTTAGTCTCACACCCAAGCTAATAAAATTTAGCTACTCATTACGGTAATAAAAAGCATGATAAAATAGAAGACGTAAATAAAATACATAAAGTAAATACATAATATAAATAACAAGAATATAAATGATAAGTATTTAAATGACAGAAAGTAAATGACAATAATGTAAATAACAAGAAATTAAATACAAGGAATTTAAATGACAATAAATTAAAGACAAGAAAGTAAGAGGAGAATGAAGAACAAAAGCTTCTTTAAATTTAAAATACTTGAAGAACAATTTAAAGTAAACTTAAAGTGTCCCTTGGGAGAGAGAGAGCAAAAGGGATGATCAACAAACGAAGCAAACCCCTCCTTTTATACTAGAAAATGAGGGCAAAAAGATAAATCTAACAACTAAGGGATATAAAAGTACATTTAAGCTAATAACCATTAAACAAAAACCAAAGGGTAATAAAGTACCAAAAAGTTAAGGACCATAAGCTAATGACTTAAGTTTAATAATTCAAAAGACAAGATGCACTCCAGCTAATTAAGTTCAAGAGATTAATTACAAGAATGTAGAAATAACAATTAAAATTGTCTTCTAGAAATATCCCTGGACTTCATGTGTGAGCTCCATCGTTTTCAGCTAATGCCCAGTTGCTGCAGCAATCCTGCAGCATTCAAATCAGATCCCAAAGTGTATAAGTTAGCACACTAATGTCGTAACACAGGTAAATCATAGCTTTAGCTCCACTAAAATAATAAAAATAAAATAAAAGAATAAAAGACTCAATGTTGGGATGTAAAGTGTAAAATAAACTAAAAATGAAGATAAAAAGAGTGTATAAGCACTGAATAATCAGTGCGTATCAATGTGTTTGTTGGAAAACATTTGTTGAAGTCTTTTGAGTTATGAATGTGAGTTTTTAATCAATATTTATATTAGATGGATTTGTATTTTTAAATATTATTTGTTAATATTCATTTAGATTGATTATTTAATTAAAAAAACATTAAACAACTCATCGGGGTAAATTGGTCATTTTAATCGGTCCTGTCATGTTCTGTTCAATCATATTATGTCTTACCAAACGTTGGACACATGTCATGTTTGCTTACCAAACGCATCCTAAGGTGGGGAAGGGGTCAATATTTGTCATTTTTGCCGAAGTTCGAAGGAAAATAACGATAATCATGAAATCTTGTTGATTGAGATATTAAGGAATTTTTTTATATAGTAATTTCACTTTGCTGAAGGATTATGTGTCATCATCAAAATGAAGTGATTGAAATAATATTTTCCAACTATTAGAATTTACCATAATGAATGTTTCATTTTCTTTGTAAATTTCTCCATATTTAAAGGACTTATCATTAATGAGGATTATAGATTCATTATCTCCATTTATTATTGTTCTATTTGGTTTTTCCTTTAACACGTTATCAGCACGTTACTCCGCCAATTGAATCAATATGTTGCTACTGAAAGATATATTTACCGATACCAGTATTTAAGTAAGCATATACATATCTTCACCTATTTCTTTTTGTATCAATATGTTGTTTTATGTGTATACGGATGAATTTTTGTTTGTCTTTGTTCAATAACTCCAATGTGTTGAAGCTGAAATATAAACATTGAAGAGATATTTACTTATGTATGAGAAATAGAGAAATAATCTTAGTCATTCATCTAGTCAACATCTGCAGCTTTGACCGCGAAGCACCGGATAATTTCTTGCATGGTCTATAGAAGGTAGATAGGTAGTTTCGCAAAATACGCGGGATGAGTTCATATATGAACCTATATGATTCACATATGAACTATACATTCATAAGTGAATCATTTAATTAGTTCATATGAGAATCAGTTAATTAGTTTCATATGTGAATCAGTTAATTAGTTCATATATGAATCACAAAGGTTAATATATGAATCAGTTAAAAGAGTTTATATGTGAATTACACTGATTCACATATGAACATATAGTTCATATGTGAATTATACAGGTTCATATATGAACACAGCCCGTGTATTTTGTAAAAATTACGAAAGTGTCATTTTATTTTTGGAATAGCCGCAACTTTTGACCAGTCAAATCCGATCTTGACCGTATGAATGGCTATGATTACTTCTCTATTTCTCATATATTTACCATTTCTCAAATGAACCTAAGGCTATATATATATATATATATATATATATATATATATATATATATTCTATAAAAACCAATATAATAAAACAATTAAGTATAAGACGATTTGCTTATTTGTTAGAATCTTTTCTTTTGTTTTCCCCTTGTCAACTTGTTTATTGCTTAATACAAATTGAACCAAGTTCTAAAAGATTTTTTCTCAATGAAACAAAAATAGTTCTTCTGCCTAAATCGAATTTGTTGTTTTTTTTTACAAAATTTGTTAATTTGGTAGATGAGAAAAAAAAAATCTAAAATAGAAATTGATAAACAATTGTATATAAACCTTGAAACTCAACTTTGCAACTGTAATTGAATCCTTGAATTTATCTTGTCCGTCGACTTTACCCTCGATTGGTTAGAGGAGACATAATAAAAAGAAATTAGGGCTCCATAAGGAAAATTTTGAGTTACTATCATCTAACAAAAGAATTCATTTGTTTTTAAAGTGAGAATCTGAAAATTGGCAAATGTGATCCTTAAACTTTGATTTCTTATCATTGATGCTCTATATTTATTTAACTATTTAATTTGAGTTTTTTTAATTATTTAAGCACGTCATATTATTTATTCATATGTACGTAGGCTTGTTGATTTTATAACCTTGAATCAATATGTTCCATTATATATTCATATATTTACCTTAATCTATTTTAAATGGTTGTCTTAATCATAAATTATAATTCTTTAATAATTAAAATTGATTGAAAGTTATACTTCCACCTCTATATTTGTCTTATTTTTGGCCTCTTGCCAAAAGCTATTTAAATCTTAGAACATTAAATATTAAACCGTTCTTAAATACACTAATTCAAATGTTTGTCTCGATCATAGATAATAATATTTTTTTTGACCTCTTGCCAAAAGCTCTAAAAATACTATTAAGGTATTAAAACATTGAAATTGGCTTCATATGTCGAACTCATATTCACTTTGGCCTCATGCCAAAAGCTCTATAATTAACAATATATCTTCAAATTGAAAAAAAATCGCAGGATATCGATTGGATTTTGTCAAACGGGTGTAAATAACCCTAAGGTTTACAGGGACTTAAGAAATCCATGTGATTCCCCTATTGCCTGAAAATCTAATAGATTGAGTGATTTCTTTTCACCAAATTGAAATATTGATGAAGTATTATCAACAAAATGTAAGCTTACAAAAATCCAATATTGTTATGATAATGAAATTTCATACATAAAATGGTAATTATAATCATAATCCATTGTCTTATCAAACAGAAAATCATACATTATCCCTTATATACGTAAATGGTTGAAACAACTCATCCGTGATTCAATGTCCGAAACTCAAAAGAACTTGAGTACAAATATGAATATCCAATGTAAAAACAACTTTTGTCGGAAAAGTACAAGAATATACCTAAAGTCCATCAACTCCTTATTGACCCTAAAACTAACCTCTTGAAAAAGGTATAAACAAATACCATCATGTTTGGAGACGACATATAAATCCTAACTTTCATAGGAATACCTTTACTAGAAACCCCCAAAGAATTATTTGATGCCCCAAAACGGAGAATCGGGAGTATTCATGAATATGTACTTCCACAACTAATCGTACAACGGAATGAAACTCACTTACTCGATTACAAAAAGGTAATTGATATCAACAAAGAAATGTTATATCCAAAATGCATCTCAATCTATGTGGCAAGAAACTCACAGAAGATGACATGATTTATAACATTATTTTCACCTTTCATATATTAGTAAATACTAATGAACCAATATAAGTTGGAACACAACCTTTACACAAACTCATCAACCTACTGCAAGTGGTTGAGAGACACAAAAATGTTCTTTCAAATAGCAACACCAGATATGTCGGGACAAAACCGTGGAAAGGGTCAGGGTCATGACAATAGCTGGAAGAATTTTTCAATCCTTAGAGCGGAGATGCAACTAATGCCCAGTTGATATTGGATAGTCAAAGAAGAAATAAATTAATCACTAGTTCTTTCGAAAAAGGAACAAATTGAAAATAAACTATATCATATTAATTTAAGATTGATTACGCATATGTTTCCTTGAAATTTAAGTTAAGCATAAAGCTAATATACACACTCAAATCGATAACCATTATAGATGTAAATAAATACATTAAAACAAATACAAAACTCTCAAAATTATTCGTTCCGTGTAGGAATGTATCGAGGAGAACTTGAATTTTTGTAGGACATTTCATACAATCTAAAGAGATTGACTAATATTTATTTTATAATTCGTCCAACCAAAATACTTAGACGATGTACTGTCATTTTCTTGTTGGTACAAAATTAATAGTTACTAAAGCACTATATTAATGAAAACCTTGTTAAGATATTCATATTAATTGGAAATCATATTATAAGAATGGAATTGAGTATATGTACATCAACTCTAATGATATGAAAGGAACATATATTAGAGAAATTAATGTGTCAAAGCAGTGGATTATCTAGGTCACTAAATCATATTTTGTCACCAATAGAGAATTTTTGGACAATGACACATATATGTTTCGACATGATCACATGGTACACCATGGTCATGACATTGTGATCCGTGTTTGAAAATACACATAGACACATTCTCTTTCGAGTGAAAGGCAAAATAAGGCAAATTGCAACTGTTGACTTCTGCAGCATAAGAAACAACACCATGATCATAATATGCCCTCTCGAATACCTAAAACTTTTGCATACCCTGATCCTTATCCAAGACAAGAATGAGACCATCCTAAAGCTAAGGACATAATACAAAAAATATTTCATTCTTACAACGAATACAAGATGATATTTATGGACATAAACATCTAGAATGCGGGCCATTAAAGTACTTTATGGTTCTGGTTTCGGCATGATGAACGCATGTTGTATTATTGTTCACATGAAATGTTGCACTCCTAATACTAACTATAGGTTTAAGGGCTCACCAACCTGATTATCTCATGAAGTCTACATGACTTGGAATGCTAGAGAATTTACACCATAAGGATTTGATGATTATTGTATATGTATTGAGATCAATGTAGAGTTTTCGATATACCATATGTATATCTAAAATGGTCTGGTAGAAGTTGTCATCAAAAGAATATAGATGGTAGTCAAGACATTGGTTATGCGCACCATTTACCTACATGTGTTTGGGGTTATGCAATACTATACGTAGCTTTACTTCTTCATTTTGAGACCTATTACTAGCTAACCAGTCCCATGTGTACCAGTTGGTAACTGGATATAAGCCTGATATTTTACATTTACACATGTTTAGTTGTGCAGTATATGTGCCAATTGCGCCCCCACAACGCATCAAAATGGGTCTTTAAAATGATTAAGTATATTTGTTAGATATGGATATGAATCTCCAACAAGTATCCGCTAATTAGAATCCTTGATGGGTGATCTTTATATCACTAGATTTGTGGATTGTCACTTTGATGAGAGTCTTCTCGTCGTTAGGGGGAGATAGGAAAAGGATTTTCCAAGGGAACGGCAGGAAATGTCATAGAATATTCCTACTATGTCTCATGTTGATCCCCAAACTTCATAATGTGAAGTTGAAGTCAAACGAATAAGACTCGACACCTAATTCGATTAATGTTATTCCAGAAGTGACAAGATTACATATACGAGCTGCAAATATACTCGCATGGTCAAAATCCCCAAACAAGGGCATAACGTCGCTGGAAAGTGTGTTGCAATCACACATGGTGGAGGTGTGGTTGAGGTCGTAGCTCCCAAAAAGGAAATGGGGGAAGCTATTTGGTTCGATAAATATTCATCTAAAGGAAGAGAAGAGTAAGGCACAACTATTTCTAATCAATACAAAAACCTCTCATGAGGTTGTCTCTGATTATAACTATGTCTATGAATCATTACTGGAAGACGCTCCGAAGTTAATATTGATTCCAGAGATCAAAGAAATCTCAAATGAATTATGAGAGCGCCTATGAGTCGATGGACATATCATATATACTCATTGATGATATATTTCACATATATTGTTGCATATGAAATGATATAGCACATTGACATCGAACCATGCTCAGTTTAAGAATATCAACAAAGAGCAAATTGGCTTAAATGAAAAGAAGCAATCCAGGAGAATTATATTATTTGACAAATAAACGGGGTAATTGGTTTTATAGTGTTAATCCACAAGTGTAAAGTCTGTAAGACATAGATAAATCATTTGTCATAAAGCGTAATGAGAATAATTAAGTCATAATGTATGAGGCTCTTCATTGGCGTAAAGTTTCTCACAACGCCCTAGATATGATTGACGACGAGAAGACTTACTCTCCCGTGATAGACGTTATAACGTTCTGCTAATTAATTAGCCTAGTAGTTTTCGAAGGACCAGAAATGCAGCTCATGAATGTGGTTACCACGTATCTCCAAAAGTGATCTAGATTCAAAGATATATAAAAGTGCTTGATGACATTACATTACCAAGATCAAGTAACTCTAAAACCACAAAATGCGTTTGCAATAAAATTGAAACACTCACTTTATAGATTAAAGAAATCTTTGCAGATGTGGTATACCCGCCTAAGTAAATACTTGATTAGGAAGGGATAAAAGAACGATGAATTGTGCCCTTGCGTATTTATAAAGAAAACGAGTTTCAGATTTTCAATCGTAGATTTATATGTCGATGTTATGAACATAATAGACACTCTTGATGAAATAAGAGAAACCACAAGCTATTTGAGATGAAAAATCTTGGGAAAACTTGGTTTTGTCTAGATATTTGAGATTAAATACCGAGTTTGTTAAATATTAATTCACCGATCCCATATGTTCAGAAAATAATCAGACAATTTAATATGGAAAAAGCGCATCTGGTTAGCACTCCCATGATCGGTCAAAGTGTTGGATATAAGGAATTATCCATTTCATCTAAAGGATGATGATGAAAAAGTGTTGGAGCTGGAATTACCTATACAAGTACAACATGCGCATTATCTTACTTAGCACAATACACTTGATCGTATATCGTATTTCTCAGTGAACTTGTTAGCTAGATTTAGCTCAGCGCAAACGTAACGTCATTGGAATGATATCAAATTAATCTTCTGGAACCATTGACATGGGCTCATACTTTCCCTATAGAAACAAAAATGGGATTGAAAATGGAACTTCAATACCTACTAAGAATGTGAGCGGCCAATATACCAACCCTTATAAAAAAACACCAAACAATGTATTAATATGTATTTGCTGATATTATGTATCTATCTGACCCATACAAAGGTTGTTCCCAAAATTGGATAAGAAAGTACCATAGGAAACATGTCGATTGCTTGTAAGTAAACCAAGCAAACTTTATGTAGCTACCTCTTCAAACTATTCCAACAATATTACTCTACATGAGACTGTTCAAGAGTGTACATGGTTAATGACTATCATTATAAATAGTAGAGGATCTAGTGTTTTGAGTTCAACCAATATCCTACCGTATATATGGAAATAATGCATCTTATATCAAATGAATGAAAGTAAGATACATAAAGGTTGATAACACAAAACATTATCTGCTTAATTTTCTATACAATCAACACAACAAACTCTCCTCAAGATTCATGTGAATCAAGTAAGGTATGAGGAAAATGTGAAATATTTGCTTTCCAAATCACTGCCTAAGGTTACATTTGAGAAAATGTGGAAAACATTCAAATGTGAATATTTTTTAAGCTCTCTTGATTGATCTACGGATCAGGGGGAGTAATAAACAAAATGAGGTGTCTACTAAACATGTACTATTAATGGGTTGTGCTCTTTCCTTCGCCCAATGTTTTATTTTTCCCATTGGGTTTTGTTCCTTGGTGCAAGGTTTTAGTGAGGCAACATTTTATAATTCATTTTTTTAAACCTCTTGATTGATGTACAAATCAAAAAATATAGTAAATTAAAGAAAATTGTTTATCAGTGCCTCGTACTCTTTCCTTCATCTAAAGTTTTTATTTTTCCCATTGTGTTTTGTTTCTTTGGCATAAGGTTTTAATGAGGCAAGAACTTCGTCTAAATTTACCATAATGAATGTTTCATTTTCTTTGTAAATTTCTCCCTATTTAAAGAGCTTATGATTAATGAAAATTATAGATTTATTCTCTCCATTTATTATTTTTCTGTTTGGTTTTTCCTTTAACACACTTCTATATATTTCGGTTAAATTAATATTTGTTCTTATTTTGATTTTAAAAGAATGTTTAATTACAAAAAGTTGTTCTAGCTTTGAAAAATGTTATTTTATCAAAATTATTTATTATATATCATCATATTTTATATTTCATAAGTTTTTTCAAACCTTTGCAATCCAATTACGATTTCTATTATCAAATCATATGTAATTTGGTTTTTGGTTTTTAATGATAAAACAAACCATGGTTCAAATTATATCATATCAGAAATTAAATTTTTATAATTTATATCAAACAAAATGATACTTAAAAACTTAAAAATAAGTATAAATCTATAATAAATACAACTCGATCAACCAAAATCATGTCCACTAAAATTAGGGTTCATAACTTTGCTTGGAGCATCTATATTTTTTGTTTTACATGTTTGATTAAACTTTGTAATATATTTGGATTTAATTATCTTATACACATGTATTGTAACTTGCTATTAAACTTCTAATTTGTTTTGAACTTTCACTTAACGTACTGTAATGCAATAGATTATATATTTTAATAGACGTTAGGCACAAATTGCATCGCACAAACAATTTTTTGGGATGCGGTTTTTTACTGTTTGAAACATTTGCAGTTTGGAAAAAGAGCTTGAACCACATATATGATTTGGTTTGCGGTTTTAACTCTAACATATACCACACTACACTGTAAACATACGTACAAGAGATACATAAGTAAATTTAATTAATTGTAAATGGATAAAAAAAATATTTATATGGTTGAGTTAAAAAAAAACCTAAAAATTAGAGATCAAAAATACCCTTCTTACTTCATAGGGTTTTATCTGAAATGAAAGAATAAAAGTAGATTCATTAAGGTTTAATTATCGAGTTCCTTCCGACGGCATGATTAATCAATGGTATATCTTGTCATTTGCATTTTGTAACTAATAGAATAATTTAATGGAAGTGCCTGAATTAACGAAATATATTTTAGGTAAATTTGGGTTTAAATAAAAAAAAAAAAGTTGATTTTTCAGTTGCATTTTTTCTAAAATTTAAAACAGATTTACCTTTTATTTTAAAAATCTAAATTATCATTACAGTAAAATTGAATTTATAGGACGCTTATATAATGTCATTATAATATCCTTTATAGGACATATATAAATTTATAGAACCAAACTATTAAAGTATCATATCTAAAAATATTACAATATAGGTTTATAAGATGATTTTAGACGTTTTAACAACCATTTTAGGATGTTTTTAAATAAAGTATTTTTAACTATTTTATAGGACACTATTTAAAAAAATATCCTATTAAAAAAGAGCCTTATAGAAAAAAAAAAGGGGGGGGGGGGGGGGGTTAAGAACATTTTAACTTTAATTAAAACTAAAGTTTAGTTTTATTAAATTGTAATTTGGAATGATGATTCAAATTACCTCCAAGCCCCTTTTTAATTAAAAAAAATAATTTAATATATAAGATTCATATAATTAAATTGGGAAATTAATTAAAATACCCGTATTTCGATCCCGTATTACCGAAATACCCCAAAACTCTCTCATTTTGTCGAAATACCCCTTTTTTCCGGGATCGTGGCCGGGATTGACACCCATCCCGGGGTTACCTTCATCGGCGGCATGAATAGTGACCGAAATACCCCTTTTGGCCGGGATCGTGGCCGGGATTGACACCCATCCCGGGGTTAGCATCATCGGCGGCATGAATAGTGTTTTTGTCGGCGTTAAGCC
This sequence comes from Arctium minus, assembly GCA_954870635.1. Lineage (NCBI taxonomy): Eukaryota > Viridiplantae > Streptophyta > Magnoliopsida > Asterales > Asteraceae > Arctium > Arctium minus. Next base: position 92,516,484 of record OX941086.1, on the reverse strand, counting down.
GGGATGAATAAGGGAATCCCGGCATTAGTCCGGGATGAACAGTAATTTCCCGGGATTGGGGGCCGGGATGAAGCGATGTGTTGATCTTAGAGGCATCGACGGTTGGGATTTAATTAAATTAGGGCAAGAAGTGTTCCCCTCTATTATAAAATCAAATGGTCCCAATTCAAACCCCACCCCACACAACCACTTCCTCTCTTCTACTTCTAACTCTCTCTTCTATCTCGTGTATATCACGCTCGGATTTCGACTCGAGTTATTGGAGTTTTAGCAATATTCAATATGTCTCGTCTACTTACTTTGGTAAGTTTTCTTTTAACCCCATTGTAGTTTTATATTTTATAAAATATTTGTTGTATGTTATTTAGACTATGTGTTTGATTATGCGTTTATTTTAGAGATTATGTGTTATGTTTATGTTGTTAATATGCTAGAGTATTTCGTGTTTTTTAGAGTGTTGCGTTAATTTTAGAGTGTTACGTTAATTTTAGAGGTTGCGATAATTTTAGAGATTGCGTTAATTTTAGAGTGTTTCGTTAATTTTAGAGTGTTGCGTTAATTTTAGAGAGATTGCGTTAATTTTAGAGTGTTGCGTTAATTTTAGAGGTTGCGTTAATTTTAGAGTGTTTCGTTAATTTTAGAGTGTTGCGTTAATTTTAGAGAGATTGCGTTATTTTTAGAGAGATTGCGTTAATTTTAGAGCGTTGCTTTAATTTTAAATATTTTGCGTTAATTTTAGAGTGTTGCTTTAATTTTAGAGTGTTGCGTTAATTTTAGAGTGTTGCTTTAATTTTAGAGTGTTGCGTTAATTTTAAATATTTTAGAGATTGCGTTAATTTTAGAGTGTTGCTTTAAATTTAGAGTGTTGCGTTAATTTTAAATATTTTAGAGATTGCGTTAATTTTAGAGTGTTGCTTTAATTTTAGAGTGTTGCGTTAATTTTAGAGTGTTGCTTTAATTTTAGAGTGTTGCGTTAATTTTAAATATTTTAGAGTGTTGCGTTAATTTTAGAGTGTTGCTTTAATTTTAGAGTGTTGCGTTAATTTTAAATATTTTAGAGATTGCGTTAATTTTAGAATGTTGCGTTAATTTTAGAGTGTTGCTTTAATTTTAGAGTGTTGCGTTAATTTTAGAGTGTTGCTTTAATTTTAGAGTGTTGCGTTAATTTTAAATATTTTAGAGTGTTGCGTTAATTATAGAGTGTTGCTTTAATTTTAGAGTGTTGCGTTAATTTTAAATATTTTAGAGATTGCGTTAATTTTAGAGTGTTGCGTTAATTTTAGAGTGTTGCTTTAATTTTAGAGTGTTGCGTTAATTTTAGAGTGTTGCTTTAATTTTAGAGTGTTGCGTTAATTTTAAATATTTTAGAGATTGCGTTAATTTTAGAGTGTTGCGTTAATTTTAGAGTGTTGCTTTAATTTTAGAGAGATTGCGTTCATCTCCAAGTGTTGTGTTTTTTTTAAATAACTATAATCATAAACCTTTTAATCGCAACATATCGATTTGGATTTTGTCAAACGGGTGTAAATAACCCTAAGGTTTGTAGGGATTTAAGCAATCCATGTGATTCCCCTACTACCTGGAAGTCCAATAGGTTGAGTGGTTTCTTTTCTAAACTTAATAAATAGACGAAATCAACAAAACGTAGGTCTCTTTAACTTTGCAAAAAAACAGAAATATTAACTAGAACCAAAAGTCGTTGTCTTTTATTCGTTACTATGTAGGAGGATTTTCATTACGTCGATCTGTCTTTCAAAACACGCCTTGGGTTCGCCAAGGAAATTAGAGATATTTTTGCAGCGTGTCCACCAGAACGGGCACAAAACTTACATCAAATATTCGGACGGACGCCGTTTGGTCCATGGCTGGAGCTTACCAATACTGCGCAGGACCCCCTCCTAGTGTACATGTTTTTACAGTTCGAGGTTGACGTAATGAATGCCGATGAGAAGGAAATGTATTTCGATGTGCGTGGGAACCACATGCGCTTTGGTCGTCTTGAGTTCTGTCTTATAACAGGACTCCTTTTTGGACAAACACCCGACCTTCCTGTCATATCGGAAGGGTCCTTTGTCAGGAGGCTTTGGCCTAATCACGCCCCCGCTAATTTGAAGATGAAAACCATCGTCCAGACGATGAGAGGCGGCATGCAGGAGCTATCTGATGAGGATGTTGTGCGTGTTTGCTTGGTAGTGATGTTGGAAATCATGTTCATGGGTCGTGAGCTAAGTCAGGTGGTTACCGACACTGTCATTAGGGCCGTCGATGACCTTGTGACATTCGACAACTACCCGTGGGGTAGCCACATCTGGAGCCACACATATAAGTCTTTACACCACGCCACCGCCAGACGCCATTTAGAAAAGAACAAGAACATCAACAAGAGTACGTTAAATGGGTTCGCACACGCTCTGAAGGTTAGATAAGTATTATAACATAAATATTATGGCATCTTTCGTTTTTTTTTTACTTACTTCTCTATGTTGTGTAATTCCAGGTTTGGATCTTGGAGATGTTTTCTGTCTACCGTCACCATTTCACCAGTCGCACCGACAGGGCCATTAGGGGAACCCGTTGGGACCGGAACATTGTACTGAATAAGGTTGCATGCGTTGCAATCTTCAACTCAGTTTCGGACGTACGCTCTATTACTATATTTCTAATTTTAGTAAGTAAACAATTAATTGTTTAACTTAGTCCTGCATATAAAATCTTATATGTTTTATAATATATTTAGGTGAGGCATCCGGCTCTCGAGCGCCTCACTCCTACGGCTGCCGAACAACAGAGTCGTTGGTATCTATCCAGCGTCGCCTATTTGGAAAGAGAGGAGGCCAGGCGACCGACAAAGAGGTCCCGACGAAGAGATACTGATCACGATGACCACGATGAGGACGATGATGACGATGATTATGAAGATGATGAAGATGATGAAGATGACGATGATGACACGGGATATCAGGCTCCCCCTAGCTCCTCCCATCATGGAGCGCCGCCTCCCGACCCATACCAATACAGGTGGGTACGCTACGATGCGCTGGACGATTACGTCCATGGGTCCGTCGAGACACGCCTAAGAGAACTCGAGGCCCTCACCGCACACCTTCGCCACACTCAGGTTAGTGTTTAACTTAATTTGAGGATATTGCGTTCCATACTTGTATATTGGTTTGTATATTGATATGACACTTAATACTTGTATTAGTTGGCAACGAGCTCGGCGCCGACCTACACGTCCCCTGGGTACGGACACACGTCGGCTGCGTACGAACAGACGTCGGGGTGGGTGGGGACACACGTCGGCTGGGCACGGACAGACGTCGGGTGGGTGGGGACACACGTCGGCTGGGCACGGACAGACGTCGGGTGGGTGGGGACACACGTCGACTGGGCACGGACAGACGTCGGGTGGGTGGGGAAATACGTCGGCTGGTTACGGACACACGCAAGCCGATTGTTACATACCCCAAATGATGACGAGCGACAATGTGTCAGGGCCGCCGTACATGACACCGCCAGCACACCTCGATCAGGGTAGGTCATTCCTTACCGATATGGTGGATGATTTTTTGGGACCTTCCATCCCGGGTTCGATGGGGTCGGCGGTTGACACCACACAGGTGCGACTCCGCTCTCCTATGGGTAGTGATATCGTTGAGTGCCACTTCGAGAATGATGCTCCCATGCTTGACCAGTTGGAGGTGGTAACACTTGGGAGGGGGAGACGAGACATTGTAGCAGGCCCAAACTTACGTTCCCCATATACCCAACAACCTTCGACCACACCGGCCCCTCTGAGAAAGACCAAGCCAAGGGTGAAGGCAAAGGGTAAGGGGCAGGTTGGGGGGTCCACTACGATGACTTCAACGGGACAATCGATGCACGTTTCGGCGGCACAGATCGTGGACCAATGTCAACACAATCAGCTCCCCAACCTGTGTTGTCCATTTTATGGCGACCTTCAAATGGATACCGGTTTTTTCATGAAACTGCTTGTTGTAGGTTGTAACGGTGATTTGGAGGATTTGGTTAGTATTTAAATATAGTCATATAAACAACTACATTTGTAGTTACAGGTCTAACAATCTATGTTTTGTGTATAGCACATCGACGTTTGGGTCAAAATGATCCAAGAATCCCGCTCTCCACATGCGACATGGGCGGTGATGGACAGTAATTTTTTTGAGTGGCTCACCCTGCCGGAGCAAGGATACAAGTCCGTATACGAAACTTGCAATGGAATGACGGGAAACCATCCATATTGGAAGGACATCGAGCGTGTATGGAAATCGATTTACATAATTTTTGTTTAACTTGTTTGTTACTAACTATTTGTGTGTTACTGTAAAATCTCAGGTATACATCCCAATCTGCATTATGGACAAACATTGGGTGCTTGGAGTTCTGTTCCTTAACGAAATGACGATGGTTATATATGACAGTTTACGAGCGTTCAGGTACACCAGTCCCTTGGAAGAACGCCTTAAGATCTTCAAAAAAACAATTGCCAAAGTTGTTAAAGAAGATCCGCGACACACCGGGTCGTATAAATGCCAGCAAGAAATTAAAGCATCAGTATGAAAATGATGCACCACAACAGGCAGGGGCGTTTGGGGATTGCGGTGTCTGGGTGTGTCGTACTTTATCCAAGTTTGTTGAAGAAATGCACCCAGCAGTTGCACCAGATGCAACTGAATCTGTGGCCAAGGAATGGCGAATTTACATGGCGGAGACCTTATATGCGTTGTCTTTTCGGTTAACCGAGTAGATTGTTTTTGCTGTTCTTTTATGTATGTAATACAATGTTTATATATATTAATATTGTTTTCTTAGAAACTGATAGGTTTCGAAACTTAGAAACTGATAGGTTTCGAAAACGCAAAGATCATTTTTATAATAACTCCATAAATAAGACGTCTCGTCACATATCACATCTAAAAAGACTTTGAAACAACGACATGAAACAAAGTGATTAGGTCACATTATTGAGATGTTTTTGGGACGTTTGGATGAATTCATAATGAATGGGAATTTGAAAAGTTATTCGATTGTTAATTAGAAATTAAAATCTTGATTAATTGATGAATTAATGTTGAAGTAAATTGTGGTTGGTATTGTGGCTTGTCACTTTCTAGGGTCTACGTGTGCATCTTCTTTTGGTTTCATACATTTAATAATGAAGAAAACTTTTAAACTACTTTGTCTGTAGTCTCCTACCATTCTTTAATATCTTCAAATTTTAAAAATGAATAAATTTAAAAATTCACATAAATATCTGTAGAGGAAAGACAATGAATAAGAAAAAGATATATGATGTTTTTCACAATGAACATAAATATCATATCAAATCGCATACAAGATGAGGTCGTTACAATCAAGGGAAGTCAATGTTAAGGTCAATGCTATCATGCCTTAGGGTTCCATGTGGTTCTAGGTTCGATGGCCCCTGAGAGTGAAATCTTTGGCTACTTGAAGCTCTACTCCTGGGCACGGTTGAAGGGGCAGGAGTTGGACATTCACCACGAGTATGTCCTACTGCTCCATACCTAGTACAAGTTCTTTGTATCGGATCCTCACCCCGGGATGGACGCCGATCGTTCTTTCTTGGCCTCCCCGCACGTCTCTTTGTTATTAACGGTGGATAGCATGGCGGAAGGGGGACGTGTGGCAAAACCCATGATTGAGGGGGTCCAACTGGATTGATTACTTCATGATATGTTGACTGGTAAGTATGGGACGTGAAGTAACCTAGAGCTAGATCGCTGCAATCTCTACGGTTCATAGACCTTGTAGCTGTGATGGCATGACCACATGGTAACCCAGAATATTGCCATTGTTTACATTCACAAACACGGTTGAGCATATCGACAATCGCGTGTCCACGGGTATCCCGAACATCGAACTTATCATATCCAATCCCTCTTACCCTCCATTGCGCAGACTTTCCCGCCCTTTTGAGAATCTTCGCCTCCGCCATTGGAGTGAGATGATTACGCATTTCACCTACAAACACGTGTGTGTTAACTATGGTACGAATTATAAATAACACAAGAAGAGAAAATAACATATAAGTTCAAGATTTCAATGTTTATCAACCTCCCTTTTGTCGTCGAAGTAGGTACCACTCTTGTTGAAAAGATCGGACGTACTCCATAAGCCCGACAATCGGTAACCTACGAGCAAAACGGGACAGTGCATTCACCGACTCTGCACTATTATAGGCCATTATGTTATATCGATGTGCAGGAAAATGGGCCTTTGACCACCTCTCCTTCCCAGCATTATCCATAACTTGTGCTCCACGATCTACTTCATATCGTAGTGCATCCATGTACCGGTCAAACTCCGTAACCGTATATGCTTTGCATGCCTTCCAGTAGGTTGGGCGGTTTGTAGTAATACGCCTGTCCGCGCTTTTCACGTTCATCTCCAAATGTCGACAACATAGGGCATGAGGGGTCGATGGGTACATGGCAGAAATTGCGGCACTTATTGAAGGAGACCTGTCAGACATAAACACCAGCCCTTCTGGGACTCCGATACATTCTCTCAACCTGAACAGAAACCAACCCCACTCCTCCCCCGTCTCAGACTTGCCTACTCCGAAAGCCAAGGGCACGATGTTGTTATTTCCGTCCATGGCAACCGCCAAGAACATCATACCTAGGTAAGGTCCCTTTAAATGGGCAGCGTCTATTACGATGGCAGGACGTAGGTTTGCAAAAAACGTGCGGATCTGCAAATAACGTACAATTATTGTACATATACGTGGAGCAACTTTGTAAATGTTATAATTTATAATATGTAAAGATATGGCGTGTTGATATACGTACCGCACATCCAAGAGCAGCGAAACAAAACTCAAAACGTCCGTGCGAATCCGTCTTTATTCTGGTGTGTGTACCCGTATTCTTCAACTCCAAATTATATAAGTACATAGGAAGTCGTTCGTACGACTCCTCGGGAGTGCCTCTCACCATTAGCAGGGCCTTGCATCGCGCACGCCATCCTTGGTGGTAACCAATATTGAGCCCGTATTGCTGGTTGATATCGTCGACAATGTCATTCGGCCGAAATGACCTGCTAGCGTCAATAAACTTCCCTTTCAAAATGTGGCCCAAAGTCCTTCTGTTGTCCTGTCGGTGTCTGGAATTCAGTTGTGTCCTGGAAAAAGTGTGCACGTCGTTCAGTTTCCTAACGACAAACATCCCTCCTTTTGGGCCCACGGACTTCGCAGACATACGCCACTTACAATTTTCTTGCTCACAGACAGCCACGTATCTGCTATTGTCGGATTTATCTGTTCTAAACACAAAACCCTCTTCCAAGAACTTAATTCCGAGCTGTATGGCCATTTCCTCCTTAGTATCAAATAGTTGTCCTTCATGTATGCTTGTACCGCGATTGTAAGGTACGGGTTGGTAGGGTGGTATATTGGTCTCCGGGTTTGAAAGGGAAAGAGGCATATCAAAATAATCGTTATACTCACCAAGTGATTTATTGCTAGGGGTATATGCTTCTTCTTCTTCGTCCTCATCGGTATCGGTATTTGATCTGTCCAGATCAGATATACCCGTTGTGAAAACATGGGTTTCGTCATGAGCAACTCCAGCAAACCGTCTTTCTTCGTCTTCTTCTTCTTCTTCTTCTTCTTCCTCTGCTTGTTGTTCTTCTTCTAGTTGTGTCTCCGGAACAACATCGGGATAAGAGTCGTAAGGACGATATGAATGATCAGAATAAAGTGTGGTGTCGTAGGATGCCTGAAATTGAGAATCAGACTCCTGTTGACTACCACCGAGATGGATTTCGTCATCACCTCCGGCATCATCTTCGTCATCACCTTCGTCGCACATCAATGTTGCCTCATACACAAAGACTTTTGGAGGTGTTTCTGAATCGGCTGCAATTTGCATAAAACCAAGGATTAGTTCATCGCTGTTTAGCTCCACTAGTGAGCGATCTTCACGTTTGAACACCAACTTGCAAGTAGCAGAATCTTCGATTCCACATTTTCCCATGGCGTAATGAAGAAACCTCTTATATGTATAGATTACTGGAATCTGTACACCACGCTTTGTGTACCCAATATAATCCCACTCATTGTTGTTTTGAACCCACTGACCATCGAAACATAAATAGAGCTTAGCTTTTACAACAGGTGAATTCATCTTTCCAATTGTATGAAAAATGAAGCAATTCAAACAATGAAAGTTGAGAGAAAGAAAGAAAAATGCAATGGATCTGATGAATGCCTTGCATTATACTGATCTTTAAACGCAAAATTTATAGCCGAAGATGAATTATTGAATGACAAAGTGGAAAAAACAGTAAACTAAGTCAACGTAAACAGTAGACCCAAATATAATTATTGTATGAATTATTGAAATCACATGAAATCATAAGACCAAGGGAACCCTCTTTTTCTCAAACCCTAACCCTAAATTACCCAATCCCGGCTCCCATCCCGGCCCATATCCCGGCTCCCATCCCGGCCCACATCCCGGCCCATATCCCGGACTAACGCCGGGATTGAACTATTCATCCCGGCCTAATGCCGGGATTTCACTATTCACGTCGTCTTTGAATGTAACCCCGGGATTGGTAAGCATCCCGGCCACGGATCCCGAAAAAAAGGGGTATTTCGGCAAAATGAGAGAGATTTGGAGCATATTGGTAATACGGGATCGAAATACGGGTATTTTAATTAGATGGGTGGATGTAAAGGGTTCTTTAATATGATCTCCATTTTTTTCTTCAAATAATAAATCACAAAAATTTAAAAATAGGAGAAGCAATCTTAATTATTAGATTAATTTTTTTTATTTTTTAAGTCTTTTTTCATTAATTATGATAACTAAGAAAAAAAAATTCATGTCGTAATTTATCTTCTATTTTCTCTATAATATTTTTTGGATATTGATAATTATCGATTTTTATTCGATTTTTCAACTTAAAATAATTGGTGATTTTATGATCTACAAATCGAATTAAATATCATTATTCTAAATCTCATATGTGAACACGAATATCGATATTTTTCATTATTTCATATGTGAATATGTGAGTCATAACATAGATTCAAATGTGAATCTTAATCATAACATATACGTTAATCAATTTAAAATTCATAACCGAGATTTTGAATTAGTTCAAGATTCATATGTGAATACGTGAATCAATTTATAACCGATATTCCGAATAAGTTTAAGATTCATATGTGAACATGTGAATCTTAACATAGATTCACATGTGAATCTTAATTATACCTTTTAATATGAGTCAATTTACAATTTACAATCGAGATTCTGAATCATTTTAAGATTCATATGTGAACACATGAATCTTAACATAGATGCACATGTGAATCTTAATTATAACTTGTAACATGAGTCAATTTACAATTCACAATTGATATTCTGAATCAAGTATAAGATTCATATATAAACACCTAAATTTTAATATAGATTCACAAGTGAATCTTAATTATAACTTGTAACGTGAATCAATTATAATTTACAATCAAGATTCTGAATCAGTTTAAGATTCGTATGTGAATCTTAAAAGATATGTATATCATCATGGATCTTAAAGATAATGAAATTCTCATTTTTCTAGTATAATTTATTTAAACAAAATATTGATTATATTTTAGATAATTTAATTTAAAAGAAAATGAGTAATCTCATTTATATTTAAAAAAGAAATTGGATAAAATTTAAAAAAAAACGAGTGGATTAGTGATTTAAATAAAAGTTTCAAATTTTCCCTTAATTTTTTTTGGTTCTTTAAATTAGTCGCACTTTTTTCTATATTTACATATTTTTTCCTTATGGTATTCGTCATTGAAATACCTCATCTAATGGTTGAGATCTCTTCTCACATGTATAGGCTTCTTATTTGAACCGTTCCTTATATATATATATATATATATATATATATATATATATATATATATAAATATATATATATATATATATATATGTGTGTGTGTGTGTGCAGCAGGTTCCATTAGGAACCTAAAATTGATTATGAACCAAGGGACCGCCCACAACATGAAAGTGACATATTCATCAGGAATGTGGAAGTGTTAACCATTTTAATTAAAATGTCATTTAATGTGAAATATTGGATCAAACAAAGATGGATTGCCCATATTTGTCCCCTAGTTCACACTGAAAATGAGGTTTGTAATTGAACTTCTCTCTCTATATATATACATATACACACGCATATATTCACTTGGGATTAAGTGAAATCTTTATCTTTTATGACAACCATGAAAATCCTTAGAAGTTGTTGGTTGATTTTTATACGAAGTCTCACAATAATGTGGTGTCATGGATATAATTAAGCGGAACTTCGACGACATCGACACATACTTCTCATACCTTAACTAACTTTAACATAACTTAGTATACATCACATATCATAACATGAAAAACATGGAACCTTAATATACCTTAAAAATCTTAACGTACCTCGCGTACCTTTACATGAAAACTATTATGTTAAAGAATATTAAGGTGCCCAGATGCAAAAATAACAAAAGACCACATTGCATTTCCTTCACAAAAAAGGACGCAAGATCCTTGTCGTTGGATCAAACACAATGAAAAGCGATTGACGGTTGTGAAGTGGTCCTCATAATTCTCAAGGAAAGGAGGAGTTCTCATACGAATCCAATCTTATATAGTGTTAAATGGACCCAAAACATATTTTATCATCAACTGGATCGCGTTAGTGTATATGCCCAAAAGCTAATTATCGGATGAATCTGTTTGGACATTCTGTTATTAAATGAAAGACATTGTCCAATTATTATGTTTATGCATTATTTTGTGTTATATATAAACATAATAATAACCTTATAATATTGCATTCTAAGATGTCCCTAATCAAATATTAATTCAGGTATAGGTTAAATTTATAAGGTACAACTAATATATGTAAGCATTCATATAGACATATAAAATACACATATGGGTACAAGATAGGATCTTCCGTACCGGATGTGACTCACTATGAGAACGTTTCATTGGATAACATGTAACACCCTGAAATTTGGTAAGAACAACTAATTTAAAATTTCAATATAACATCAAATGAGCGACAAAACTTCCTCTTACTATTCAAAACTCAATACACCTCAATATAGAATTCTATAGTTAACCTCGACAAATATAAACTCCAACACAAGAAACAAGGGTTTTAGCAATGACTTTTGTCGTCGCAAAAAGTCAATTTATCGTCAAAAACAGTTTATAGAGACGACATAACGTAGCAATAGCCTCTTTCTGAAACATCTCGTCGCTAAAGGCCCGTCGCAGAAACTCACTTTTCTAGTATAAGATACAAGGACTAAAACCACAAGGCTTATGGTGTAGCGGTAATCACCTGGGGAGTTCATAGCGCTCAACCCGGGTTCGATTCCCTGCATTTGCAACTTTGTGGCCACTGGGTATAACCTCAGGGCTGCATGCTTTAGCAGTCGGTTTCATTGCCAAGGGATTAGTCTGGGCCAAAGGCCCAGGACACCTTTTCCAAAAAAAAAAAGATACAAGGACTAAACCGAAGTCGAGTGCTACATAACCCCAATATAAGTTGCTCTTCACAAAACTAACGCAGAAGACTTCACCAAGCTACTAACTTCACGAGCACACAACTAGCACTTCCCTCTTCATAGTATCACTAGAACTATTCCCAAACGAAGTCTGTTACACATGCCGACAAATAAAAAGGTTAGACTAACGTCTAGTGAGTTCAAGAGTTTTACATGAACAAATATATCATTAAAGGAATGAACCCCAATTAAAATCATAATCTTTCAAATGATTTATGCATTTTTCAAAGGTGGAGACCCCACTATAAAACATTCTTTATAAAATGATGCAACCCAAAACTCACTCGAAAAGAGAAACGGGATTGACTCCCAATTTAAGAAACGTTGGTAAAACGTTGCATCCCAAAACACCCAAGCATGGGTGGGGTAAAATACTCAACCCACACAACATAGTTAATAATTCACATATACGATACGTCACCGAAAACATTAACACTAGGCCCAATACTCACACAACCATGAAATGAAAGTGATAAACCAAGATCGTTTTAAATCCTAGAGAGAGAAAGTAGAGAGAGAAAGTTTGAAGCACAGAAGTTCAAAATGTATTCAATATGCGTGAATGACTTACAAGGAACAAAGCCTCAAGGGACTTAAATACCCTTGGCCAATACCAGATATAAAAGCACTCTAAAACACAGTATTAGACCAAGCCTATAAATACAATGATTACTACAAAATCTGACTTAACAATCTCCCCCTTAGTAATCATTGGTGCTCCGATCTTCAATGTAAACTGATATATCCAACTTCGAACTCTAATCAGACCTGCTAAGCGTCTTAGCGTAGCTTCTTGACTAAAAAAAATTCTTCTCAGCATCTTTCAATCTATGTTGCCTTTGCTGCCTTGACAAGACTGGATCTGTTTGTAATAAACTTGAAAGAACAATCGGTTCATCAGCTTGTGCTCTAAACGACACACCTCTTTCAAGTGTACTCGAATAAGCTGTGGTGGTCGGAGCTGGAAAAGCAGAAGGACTAGTATGGATGAGAAAAAATAGAATCTTGAGTGAATCTTGAGCAGCAGATTAACGTTTGAACTCTTTGTCTCTTTAACTTCTCCTTAACTTCTCCCCCTCATGACCTTGATGATCTGGATCAACTTGGTCATGCCTACTTTGGAAACGAGACAGCTTCAGATCTGCAAAATTCAGAGTAAAAGGAGAAAAGGGAAGATTTGCGCTACATGTTGATGGCGCAAACTTAGTTTTGCGCTACCTGAAGGAGGCGCAAAGTTGAGTTTTATGCTACTAACTGTTGGCGCAAATATGACTTGAAATCTGAAAAATTTCACCTGTTAAGCTCTTTGACTCCCCCTACACAAATGCACTAAATATGACAATTCAAGTTAGCATTCATATAGAAAATCAGATATTCCCCCTCGAAATGAGATATGATCTTTCACAATATTCTCCTTATTCACTCCCCCTCGAAAAATGCACAGACCCATTGAAACAGATATGAGAACACAAGGATCGAAACATCAATGTAGAAAGAAAAATATATTGAATATGTATTTTGAAACAACTAAATATATAAAATGTTAAACACTAAACAAATTAAATTTTACTCAGTAAAATATCACAGATTAATCCATCAGTGGAAATCAAGTGTATGTTGTTGGATACAGATACAAGTTTCATTGCATATCAAGTTAAAACATGTTCAATTTAAAAAAAACATCAATCTATTCAGTGTGCTAGCATGCGAACTTCGATTGGCTTCAAGAAAATGCAATTATAAAAATATAATAGAGAACTTTGCATGTACTCACTAATCCGTCAAAAATTAATACTTTCACAAATTTATAGGTTTATCGCAACTCAGAAATATCTCCAAGTATCATGAGATGTGTGCTCATTGGCATCTTTTAGCATTGTGCACAGTGGCATCTTCACATGAGTGTGCTCTTTGGCATCTTTTAAGCTTGTGCACATTGGCGTCTTTTAATCAAAAAGTTTGGTAAGTAAAGAATATGCCGTAAACGTAACTTTCTATCTGACCCTATTGCAGGATTTGGGTCAGCCGCTCCCAGACCAGTTGGCCTTAGGGGACTAGGTGTCAAGCACCCCTTAGAACTTATTCTCCCAGGTCAGAAAGGCTACATCGACACATCCTAAACCCATTCATACCAGTAGAACATGACTTTCAATCTGGTTCTATAGAAGGATTTGGGTTCGATCACTCCCAGACCAATTGACCTTAGGGGACCAGATGACAAGCATCCCACGGAACTTACTTTCCCAAACCAGAAAGGTCACAGGTACAAACTTTTAAACTTAGAGATTTCTGTATTTTATATATATAAATTTTCATCTCAATCACTCAGTTTTACATCTAAGTGCTTAGCCCATATTTTCATTACAATCCATAATTCTGACTTTTTAGGATTTTTAAGCATTGTAAACTATAAATATTCCGAATCACACATCTTTAAAGTAGTATCAGAAGTTTCAAACATGTTGTTGACCTTTCGACTTTTGTAAGATTTGAAAGTTGAACATATAAAACTTCGATATAAACAAAGCAACTTGAAAATTTATCCTAGACACATATTTTATTCAAAAGAAAGAAAAAACTGTAAAACTTTTACTTTATAGAATAAAATTTGTAAAGATTTAAACTTTTAAATTCAACATGTCGAGTTTAAAAAACATTTTTCATTTAAGACAATTGTAAAGAATTCGACAAATTGATATTTAGTCGGAACAAAATAAAATTCAATAATACTTCTTCCACATAATGTATAATGAATTGGTGTCTCATATCAAAGTTTTGGATCTGATCGAACTTGCTCAGATTCTTAAAAAAATTTGAGATAACTGGAACAACATCACAGTCAGAGATAAATGCAGCGGAATAAAGTAGATGCACTCACAGTTTCTCATGTGTCCAGAAGCTAAATGCATTGAAAAACGAGTCCTAAACTGATATGTTTAGAAGTCGAAGTCCATTGAAGTACGGGTTCTGAACTGATTTACTCAGAAGCCAGTTTTCTCTTACTCCCCCTTTACATTAGGTGTCTGCAACTCAGAATTAATCTTTTGTTTTGGTACCCACTTGAACTTGGGTCCATATTTGTTAATTGCAGTTCTAAAGGGAGAAAACTTGTTAGATTTGACATAGAAAGCACGAGAAAAATAATCAGATGAATGAACAGAATCATCAGTAGAGGACGAAGCATAATCATCTGAACTAGAACCAGAGGAAGAATATGAGACATCTTTTGCAACTCGAATCATTTACTTTATTGAGTATTTTGAAATTTTATTACAAACAACAAATGAATCACTTTTAACCACAAGGGTTATGGCGTGGTGGTAAAAGGCTTGGGGAGTTCATAGCGCTCAACCCGGGTTCGAGCCCCACTAGCAGCACTTGTGGCCACTGAGGATAATCTCAGGGTTGCACGCTTTAGCAGCTGGGCCAAAGGCTCTAATTGCCAGGGATTAGTCTGGGCCATAGGCCCAGGATACCCTTTCCAAAAAAAACAAATGAATCACTTTTATAGATTTTGTCTACATATCTATCCTCATCAGTCGCAGATTCATCAGATGTCCGCTTGACCCTCCATATCTGCCTTGTTGGAGTCCTCAAAGTCCTATCTGAAATATTTGAGTCACAAGAATTAGAACTATCAGAAATGACTTTAACTTGCTTCTTTGACTTCTTTGACCTTCTTCTTTTACGCTTTGGTTTATAATAATCATCATTTAGCGTAAAAGATTCATCAAGAATTTTTGATTTAAGATTTGAGTCTGAAGAAACAATATTACCTAAGAAACCCAACTGATCAGACAATAATCCTGAACTTGCCTCAGAGTCAGAAAAATTTGGAGAAAAGTTTTCAGATTTTAGAACTTTCTTTTTGTTTTCTTTAAAATCAGAAGAAAGACCAGAAACAGAATTTGTAAGTAAATCTTGTTTTTGAAAAATTAATTTTTCTTCAAGACTTGTCGTCATGAAAGAAAGTATAACATCTGATTCAATTTTTCTTTGAATATTTTGTTCTTCCATTTTATCTTCAAGATCAATGATTTTGCTTTCTAACACTAATGGAGGAATATATCTCTTAGAATCATAAGAAACTGGAGATATATTTTCTTTATTAGTGTTAGTAGCACAGATATCAAAATAATCAGCAGATAATGAAGATTTAATAGGAGAAATGTCATTTAAACTGTTTCTGTTCTTCTTTGATTTATCGGGAAAATATTTGGCATTTTCGCGCGTGTAAACAAAAGAAATTTCCTTGTGCGTGTTATTCATTCTTTTCTCATTTTCGATTTCTAAAACTTGCTTTTCATTCATCCAATCAATTTTAAATTGAGGAACATATTTAGCAAGATTTAGATAATCGAATTTATATAAAGTGGGGGATTTTTCTATAGCATTGTTTAAACAATGAGGATTTTCAAAACCAAGACCCCATCTTTCCTTTATAGATTTATAACTCCTCGGTTTGTGCATAAATATTGTTTGATCAGTTTGATCCCTTCGATATAATTTTTCTTCCAATTCATTTATTTTATCAGAAAAATTATCTTTTAATTTGGTCATTTCCGTCAAAGAATCAAGATAAGTCTTATTTGAAATTTCCAAATCATCCAATTTCTTTTGAAAGATTTCTTTTGTATGAATCAAAATAGACTTTTCATCTTTCAAAGAAATTTGCAATTTGTCAATCAAATTTGACTTTTCTGAATTTAATTGTTTTTCAGATAATAACTTTGGCGAAGATCATGTAAAGCAGTTATAATGATGTTCATCTGTGAGGATATAAATTTGAAATCGAATGCAGAAGGTACCTCAGATTCATCAGTTGAATCTTCATCATCATCATCAGTCTGATCATCTCCTATGAAGCACATATGAGTATTTTCCATATTGTCGGCTTCATCGTCGGAGTGATCTATCCAGAATTCTTCTTCGACTAACAGAGCGGTTCCACTCTCTCTCTTTTTGGCTAGTTCCAGTTTCTTCCGATAATACGCAGAATCCCGAACTACCTTCACTCGACACTCCTTGGCAATGTGACCCGACTTTCCACAGTTGAAGCACACAGTAGCTTTCGTAGTCTCGGGCACTTTGGCAGGCTCATTCTTCTTAGACCCTGAAGTGAAGCGAAGATTGTTGGAACCCGAACAATGTTGGAACTTCTTATTATAGTGTTGAGAGAGAAGAATCATCGCTTTCTGAAGAGCTTCACCATTGTCATCAGTTGCACCATCATAAGCATTCTCAGTCAATGCTTGTTCAGCTAGTTTGCTTGTGAGAAGTGCAACCGGATCCACTGTCTTTTTGTTTTTCTTGTCAAGTTTGGCCTTCTTATCCTTGACAATGCACTCATCTGTCAGCAAAATCTCATACATCTCTTGGATTTGCATGGTAGAGATCCGAACATCATTCCTCAATCGATGACAAGATTTATTCCATTCCGGTTGAAGAGCGTTGAGAAACTTTAGATTAGTTTCTAATTCAGTCTTTTCCACTTTTATCTTTCGCAAATCATTCAGCACAGTGCAAAACCTGTCAAAGATAACCTTCAGAGACTCATCGTCCTTTGCCTTAAATTCATCAAAGTTATTCATGAAGCGTGTCTGGCGGATTTGTGTAACAACTGTTGACCCAAGCATGATCTTTTCTAATTGGGTCCACATCATCTTCAGATCATGCTTGAAACAATTAATTCGATTGTAAATAGAGTTAGGCAATGCTAGCATCATATTGAACTTTGCTTCTCGATCGGCTTCCTATTCGACAGTTAATGGAGTATCGTTTTTAGGTCTGACGAATGGTCCTTAAGTAAATGACTTCATCATGTTCTCTCCGTTAGCTTGACGCTCGATGAAGTTAATGAACCGATCTTGCCATTGAGTGAACTCATTTTCATTGATTAAAACAGGTGGACGAGTATCTGTTACCAACGACATCATAAGATCATTCTTGTAAAACTGAGCTTGAAACGAGAACTTTGACATATCCATATCTTCAGAAAATCAGAGAAAAAATCCCAAGTATTGAAACAGAGGAGCTAGCACAAACTGGAGATTTGTGCGAACAGTGACTGGCGCAAACTAGGTTTTGCGCGAACAGAAGTTGGCGCAAACTTGACTTTTGCTTGAAAAGAAGCTGGCGCAAATTTTACTTTGCGCGAAACGTTGATGGCACAAAGACAACTTTGCGTGATATTCTGACTTGTGGACTACTTTGCACGAGACGAATAGGCGCAAATAAAGATTTTCGTTAGACAATGATGGTGCAAACTGATCTTTGCGCGAGATGAAGGTGGTGCAAATTAGACTTTGCGTGAGATGTTGTTGACGAGAACCTTTCTTTTCTTGAGCAGTAGGTGGCGCAAAAGTAATTTGCGCGATGAACAGATAGCGCAAAATAAACTTTACGCGATGCACTGACGGCGAAAACCTGAACTTTTCGCAAAGAACTTGTGAACTGAACTTGGTGGAAACTTGATGAAACTCGCGCAAAACTTGATGAAAGTCGCGCAAAACTCTGATGAACTGGCGCAAAGTTTGAATCTGGCAGAAAACAATTGACAAATCACGAGAACCTTCTAATTTCGATTACAGAGTCGAATCTGATGAAATTTTCTCACAAAGATATGTTCGAAAACAACTTTCTAACAACTCTGAAACAATTAATTCGATCAAAAACCACAAAAACTTGAATTCGAGAAATAAACAGTATTCAACGAACTTTTCCAGAAAAATGAAAAAACTCAAAATTGATTATCAAAAACTGAATTTCTTGAAAAATGACGTGAATCAAAAGTATTCTACTATTAAAAACGAATCCAACAAACCAATTTTCAAGAAAATTCGTTCAAAATACAGTCCGAATTTGATGAAAAACCAAAAAATGGGATTTTCTTGAAAAAAGCAAGAAAATCGATCAAATTTTCTGATTCAAACACAAATTCAGAATCGAAAAACGTTTCTCTCAATCCTCTCAGATTCAGATTAGGCTCTGATACCAATTGATAATGCAAGATCGTTCTAAATCCTAGAGAGAGAAAGTAGAGAGAGAGAGTTTGAAGCGCAAAAGTTCAAAATGTATTCAATATGCGTGAATGACTTACGAGGAACAAAGCCTCAAGGGACTTAAATACCCTTGGCCAATACCAGATATAAAAGCACTCTAAAACACAGTATTAGACCAAGCCTATAAATACAATGATTACTATAAAATCTGACTTAACAGAAAGGTAACCAAATACTAAAACATGGGAATGACATATTTCATTCAAACTTTAATATACGCGGGGGAAACCCAAATATTATGGTCATCATTTACAGTCGACCACGCAAAACCAACGATAATAAAATAAGGCGTTAACATATAAAATATTGTTGGCCGGCGACGGGGGAGACCCGTATCCGTTGAGGGTGGAGGAACACGAGAGTATGTCACCCTTGCAACGTTAATCAAATGACACCTCACGACATAGAAGCCCAAGTGTCCATACGACTTCTTAACAAGTTTCACCTTAAGAGACAGTTGATCTTGGTGAACATTACAATGAACTCCGCCCCGAAAGCCCAACACACTTAAAGACTACCTCCCAGGTATTACTTCAAGCGACGGAGGACCTAGTACCTACCTCCCAGGTAGCACCTCCAGACTCAGCCCTCCTAGTGCCTACATGTAAAGTTTCCGGTCGTAAAACATAGGTACCAGAGTACAACCCCGCAATACCCAATTGACCATCCAAAACCGACTGACTTACATGCCTATGGATCTAATGCAACACAGTCTAACATTACATGCCTATACTGAAATGACCAACGCACCCGAGCATGTAATCAACATCCATATGTAATAAGGTGCATTGGTATGTAAATCATAACTGGGCTCTACACTGAGCCACTAAAACCGGACAATTGTCCCCAAGACTCTTTTAAGTCAATACCGAGCTAAAGTGCTCAAAACCCTTTTTGACCAACAAAGAACGGTCCCAAGTAATAAAACGTAATCGACTCACATCATGCAAACACATGCCTCAAAATACATGAATAAACTCCAAAACAATTTAGATTGGGACAAATTACTTTCCAAATGATTTCATACCATTTACTCCTTCAAAACATCCCATAACACAAAATTAAGCATTTCTTCAAAACAAACACTAAAAATGTCTTTTAACCAAATAATCTCATTTATGCAATAAATCACCAAAACCCTTTCATTTATGCCTTGTTTATCAAAATGCCTAAAAATCCCAAATATGGCGTTTCCCCAAGATTTATAAAAGCTTACTTGTTCAAGTAGAAAAACTCATCATAACTTTCAACATTTTATAATAATTATGTGAATCACATAAATACTCTAAAATAGACATTTTTGGCATGTACAACGTTTTCACAATTCAACTTGAACTCACCTTGCTAGATTTAGGCTAAATCTAGATTTTACCCCCAAAACTTGAATCTTCTTATATGAGATCTTGAATCCTTCCACTAGATGCAAGGTTTCCATAAGTCGCGGGGTAAACCGCGCGCTTCCTCATCACCACTCCAGCGAGTTACGCCCCCTAGGTCGCGGCCTAGGGTCGCCCACCAACCCGCGGGACCTCCGAAATCCCCCGTTTTTCACATTTTGCATGCCCGATGGTTCCATTATAAAACTTACTTTATTTCTCAATATCTTTACATTCCAAGAGTTAGACGACTCCCGTATTACCGTCAAGGGAATTTCCAAAATTACGGGTGTTATAATTCTCCCAACCTTAAAAGAGATTTCGTCCTCGAAATCTGGCATCGACCAAACACCCAAATGTCGTATTCAGCGAGACCATTTGGTTTTCTATCCAAAAGGGATGCCTTTACGATATCTTACCTCAAATACGAAACCGATTACCTCCCATCTAAGGTTGTCATTGTATCTCTCATAACGAGCCTCCACCAACCCAACCTCAATGTTTGATATATCAATATCCTCTCAACCTTAGGTTGTACATATTACCTCGAGAGTAACTTACGACCTTGACCAACCATTTCCCTCAAGGGTACCCAAAATGAACTTAATTCTTAAATACTTCTAAATTCGACAAATTAAGGTCTTCTCAACGATAAATTTCTACTTAAGGTCCACCTCGACATTCGCACCAATTTCTCTAAAAATCAATACCATGAAGGATTTATCGTCCTTTCCTTGACGAAATTCTTAACACTAGGTTGGTCTAATCCAATCCACAATAATTCTGTTTCCCCCAAGCTTACGCAAGCACAACATCTGTAGATGGAGGATCACTCCAAAATCCACGGTTACACAACTCCCATAGTACATTCGAGCATCGATTGACAAATCAGCGGAAGCCTTGCTGATTATAGAAGTATCAATGATCGATCCCTAAGTATCAATATCTAATTCCCTTAATGTTACCGCTTAACTTGCAAACACACTAGATTCAACAGATGTGCACGGAAGCACCCTAACAGTTATTGTTCTCAAAATAGAGTGTCGACACCTATCCACATAATGACTATACCGCAAACGTGAGTGTATCGTCAAGTATTTCATTCCCGATTTGCTTTGTCGAATTAGGATTGACACCTAACATGGAACTAAGTTTCCAATCTTACACCTATAACAAATGAACCAGAATATTTCCTTTATTTCCGAAGACTCGTCTGAATGGCACACCTCCAACGCTTACATGATGTCGAAGAAACAACCTACAACCCCTGTCCAACCATATGCAAGCACCCGCACAATGCTTTAATTCGAAGCTTTACCGTAACAGAGAGGTCACCGCTTAAATAACTGGGATAATACATAAATCTAATACCTCGATTTTTCTTGCGTGAACGGGTTCGTAAAACTAAAATCCAAAATTCGAAACTGACCACCAGTCGTCTCATCCAACGCTTCAATTCCCAAGGACGTCTGTAGTCCTTATTAACAAGCCCTTTGACAAAGAGGGGTTTAAAACTATGCTTCTAATGAGTTCAAGGGTTTTTTTCAAGCTAATATACCAATTTGACATTTTATAAAACTTTCAAATACACAAGTTTTATAACAATTAAGGATGTGAGTAAAAATCCACTACCGTTTACTCGGTAGGTGTACAAAGGGGTCACAACGTCACCTAGATAAGAAAACGTTTCGAAAACATTTGATCATTACTCACGCTAATAATTGCGATAATAGGAGACGCGCAAAAAAAATTTCAAATAGACCACTACGATACTAGTATTCATCAGATCATGTTGTGTACGTAAAATAGTTTTATGTACTAAAACAATGTGTGACAAATAATTGCACAACTCCGGAAGAGGAACTTCATGATTTCAAACCCCAAAATTCTTTCTTTTAACCCATAAAATGACATGGAGTCAAATTTCCTTCACGGCCCACATACTCTAGTTTAATTTCTCAAACTTAGTAAAACGATAAGTGCTTGTGATTTGGTCAAACATAAAATAATTTAAATCGACTTCAACTTTTAGCCGCACGGATAACACTCTTTGACCCAAAATGGTGGCTAGTATGCCATGCATACGAGTAAATCAATACAATGCATTGCGTGAAACAACAATGATAAAACCGACAATCCAATAATGCTTAATGCCTTAGTTCAACACGAACCATCCTAGGTTTTTCATAAGTTTGCTCATACCAAAAGTTTAAATCAACTCACCCACTAAGTTGTGCACGACGAGCTATACTTGTAAAAAGTGAAACCACATGACATTGAAACTCCCAAAATAGCACATGGGGTGACATCCACCCACAAAACTCTCATGAAATAAATTTCTCAATAACCCACAAAGCAACGCACGCAAAGAACTTAGTCTACGCATTTCAAGGTTCACCCATGCGTTGCAAACGTCGTAAAATAATACTCCATAAAACTTAACAAAACTCACACGGAATATAATTCCCAAGAAAACTCAAACACTAAAATAGTGGAAGGAAACTCTTCGTCCAAGGCCTTAACATATGTGGAGGAGATCCAATGTTAAGGTCATAAGCTGTAGTTACTTGTCCAAGACTCTACACAACGTCAAAATACGAACATCACAATATCTGAAAATAGCGTTAGACAACAATGAGAACAAAGAAAGTCTCAACAATGTTTGCAACCTCATGCAATAAAATAGTTTTATGCATATTTAAAATCATGGTTTAAAACCTTGTGTATGCTAAACATCTTTCTAAAATTTCGTAATGTAATTCCACATGATGATTTGGAAACATGAGAAATAATTGACGCAATTCATTTTAGGAATAAATTTTGTGCATGAATTTGATCGACACTCAACGCCTCGAAACCATGCTCCTCAATTTCCTAGTCACACTATCGTCATCTAGATGCTCTCATATCTTAAGGCAATAATCGAGGATTTCATCAGTTCACCTTCCAATTATTCCGCGAATAACATCGATCCCATAAATCTATGGTTTTAATCCAACCAATAATTCCAACCTGAAACGGTCCACTCAATGAAATCATCATGCTTACTGTCACTCCAAGTGACGAATGCTAAAATCATCAACCTCTTCTAACAGCTACCCACTTAGAAACTTCTGCACTAACCCAACGATCGACACATCACAATACTCCAAGCATACACATGTAACTTGTAGGTTCACCATAACACTGACAAGGTGCAATTATGAATGTACCGTACATGGTCATCCTTGTTACCCTCGACGTGTTTTCCGTTTCTAGCGACTCCATCAACCTCAAATTATCCTATCTTAAAATGACTAATGGTGCAATCCTCTCTCTCAATCACTTAAAAGGACACTAGTTTGAGTCTAGGCATCCAAAGTCAACACCTAATTCTCTCAAACTTAAGCTCGTATACCAACTTGTAACACCCTCAAATTTGGTAAGAGCAACTAATTTAAAATTTCAATATAACATCAAATGAGGGACAAAGCTTCCTCTTACTATTCAAAACTCAGTAAACCTCAATATAGAATTATATAGTTAACCTCGACAAATATAAACTCCAATAAAATACAAGGACTAAACCGAAGTCGGGTGCTACATAACCCCAAAACAAGTTGTTCTTCACAAAACTAACGCGGAAGACTTCACCAAGCTACTCACTTCACGAGCACACAACTAGCACTTCCCTCTTCATAGTGTCACTAGAACTATTCCCAAACGAAGTCGGTTGCACATGACTACAAATAAAAAGGTTAGGCTAACGCCTAGTGAGTTCAAGAGTTTTACATGAACAAATATATCTTTAAAGGAATGAATCCCAATTAAAATCATAATCTTTCAAATGATTTACTTTAAACTTGGAGACGAATTTTTTCCAATGTCATGCATTTTTCAAAGGTGGACACCCCACTATAAAACATTCTTTATAAAATGATGCATCCCAAAACTCACTCGAAAAGAGAACGGGGGTTGACTCCCAATTTAAGAAACGTGGGTAAAACGTTGCATCCCAAAATACCCAAGCACAGGTGGGGTAAAATACTCAACCCACACAACATGGTTAATAACTCACATATACGATACGTCACCGAAAACATGGACACTAGGCCCAATACTCACGCAACAATGAAATGGAAGGAAACCAAATACTAAAACATGGGAATGACGTATTTCATTCAAACCTTAATATACGCGGGGGAAACCCAAATATTAAGGTCATCATTTACAGTCGACCACGCACAACCAACGATAATAAAATAAGGCGTTAACATATAAAATATTGTTGCCCAACGACGAGGGAGACCCGTATCCGTTGAGGGTGGAGGAACACGAAAGTATGCCACACTTGCAATGTTAATCGCATGACTCCTCACGACATAAAAGCCTAAGTGTCCCTGCGACTTCTTCACAAGTTTCACCTTAAGAGACAGTTGACCTTGGTGAATATTACAATGAACTCTACCCCGAAAGCACGACACACTTAAAGACTACCTCCCAGGCATTACTTCAAGCTGCGGAGATCCTAGTGCCTACCTCCCAGGTAGCACCTCCAGACTCAACCCTCCTAGTGCCTACTTGTAAAGTTTTCGGTCGTAAAACATGGGTACCGGAGTTCAACCCCGCAATACCCAACTGACCATCCAAAACCGACTAACTTACGTGCCTATAGATCCAATGCAACACAGTCTAACATTACATGCCTATACCAAAATGACCAACGCACCCGAGCAATTAATCAACATCCATATGCAACAAGGTGCATTGGTATGTAAATCATAACTGCGCTCTACACTGAGCCACTAAAACCGGACAATTGTCCCCAATACTCATTTAAGTCAATACCGAGCTAAAGTGCTCAAAACCCTTTTTGACCAACAAAGAACGGTCCCAAATAATAAAGCACAATCGACTCACATCATGCAAACACACGCCCCAAAATACATGAATAAAATCCAAAACAGTTTAGATTGGGACAAATTACTTTCCAAATGATTTCATACCATTTACTCCTTCAAAACGTCCCATAACACAAAATTAAGCATTTCTCCAAAACAAACACTAAAAATGCCTTTTAACCAAATAATCTCATTTATGCAATAAATCACCAAAACCCTTTCATTTATGCCTTGTTTATCAAAATGCCTAAAAATACCCCCAAGATTTATAAAAGATTACTTGTTCAAGTAGCAAAACTCATCATAGCTTTCAACATTTTATAATAATTATGTAAAACACATAAATACTCTAAAATAGACATTTTTGGCATGTACAACGTTTTCACAGATCAACTTGAACTCACCTTGCTAGATTTAGGCTAAATCTAGATTTTACCCCTAAAACTTGAATCTTCTTAGATGAGATCTTGAATCCTTCCACTAGCTCCATGGTTTCCACAAGGTTTCCTTTCCACAACATTCACAAAGATTTACCAAACCTTAAGAATACAAAAGAAGATGAAGAACACCAAACCCTAACTTTTTAGATGAAGAGATGAGTAGGTTACCTCGATCAAAAACCCTTAGATCCACCCAATATCTTCAACCCCTTGCTATCTCTACTTGAAAATATCCAAAAGACAAGACTCTAGGTTCAAGAATCACCAAAATCGGATTTAGGAGGAGAAAGTTATGAGAGAATGAAGTTAGATCCCCAAAAATCGAGTTTAAAACCCTCAGGTTGGTCCTCGTGGTTTAGCCTGTGGCTTGGAAGTCGGGGGGTAAACCACACGCTTCCTCAAAACCACTCCAGCGAGTTACGCCCCCTAGGTCGCGGCCTAGGGTCACCTACCAACCCGCGAGACCTCCGAAATCCCCCGTTTCTCGCGTTTTTCGTGCCCGATTCAATTCCCGATGGTTTCATTATAAAACTTACTTGATTTCTCAATATCTTTACATTCCAAGAGTCAAACGAATCCAGTATTACCTTCAAGGGAATTTCCAAAATTATGGGTGCTATATATCATACAAGTGTCATTGACGTTATCCATGTGACCATTATACATATAGTCATTTGATTTGAGATCATGGAGTTTGATCTGTGTAAGTAGTGTACTTTGATAACCGATTCTAATTATTCTGTAACTGGGTTACAGAATGGTTGTTGGGTATATCATATATCACTTACTAGTACTAGCATGGATCAATATAGGATTTGTTCATTTTGGATGATAAGAGTGATATCTTTGTGCTCTTGATTGAATAGTAATGGGAAAGTGCATACATGCTCAGATAGTCAGTATAGGATACTGAGTCTTATCAGTATATTTCGGAATCGATAAACTAAAGATCATTCATAACGAGGATGACACTTCCATACCTCATGTTCAATTAGGATATCGAGAATAAAGGGGCATAAATGCGTAGACTAATAATGATCACACAATTTGTTGATTAGTTGAATCACCAAACTTTATCATTTGGGTAATGATGACGTGTTGCTAGATGTCGCTCTTCGTTTATAATTATAAATAGGATTTATAATTATTGCCAACGTGATAAAGTCCTAATGGATCACATGCATAAAATGTATATCTGAATAAGGAGAATAAATTATTAAAATGTTTAATTATTATATCTGATTTTGTGATATTTAATTTGATTAAATATAATCATATTACAGGTAGCTTGTTTGACAAACGTGCAACATAAATTGACAAAGTAGTGTCTTATCAAATATAATATATGTGTAAAAGGACAAGCATGCCCTTAGAAGATATGAGACTTCTAAAAGCATGTACCACTCTTCCTGCAGTGGTACTTATAATACTTGTTTATTATAAGGATCATCATTACATTTTATATAAATAGAGACTCATTATGAGACAATGAATGTTGCTGGTTCCAAGAATTGTTCATCGGAATCAATTTTTTTCTCTTCAAGCTGCTCTTTCTCTCCTCCAAATAGTTGGAGACCATATCCAACATTCGGGAAGAAAGGGGATCTCCTCCCATGGCGTAGGACATTAACTGGATTCAGAGCATTTATATGGATACCGTGGAGATAGCAAGCTGAGTTTATTGGCTTAGATTAAGATACGACATCAAAGGGTTGCTGCCCATTCTGGTAAAAATTTGAAACACCCATCCTACTCCGTTTTGTATGGATTCTTGGGGGGATACTGTTATTTTCCGTTGAGTTTATGGCTCCCATATTCAAACAGATCGATACTTTCACTAATTTATAAATGAGAGACATATGACCTTCAATATGAATATATTTATTCTATACAATAGATATGGGTTGTTCTGAGACTTTGGTGAGAGCCCAATCCCATCCTAATTCCAATGTAGCTTCATCCTTGAAGGTCATTTGTATATATAAGCTCCCTCAAAAGTCTTAAACGAAATTTATGTATATCGCATATAATATAGGGGTCTAGTTATGGTCTAGTTATTTTGTTATTAACTTTATGAACCAATCCAAGCCATTGATGTTGAGAATTGATGGTTGAGATTTGATCTAATTTATTAATCATTTAATGAGTTTTAATTTAATAACTGGTGTGTTGAACAAAGGTGATCAAGGGTAATTTGGGAAAAATATTTCCCCAATCTCTTCATTAATAATTTAATGATAAACACAATTTCAATTTAAATTGGTAGTTCACATAAAAATTTGTAGTTCACACATGTTCATGACAAACACAATTTAAATTGGTAGTTCAGATGTACATGCTCATGCTTGTTCAATACATGATCATACTAGACACCCATGTTCATGAACAATGGTGAATATGGTGAATTTTTTAACTTTATTTTGGAATATTTTTTCATGAACATTTAGGAAGGTTTTGATCATACATGTTCATAATCATAAGTTTGTTCATTGCATAATCACCTTTATTCATATATATTATCACATTCTCAGAACAAATAATTTAATAACAAACACAGTTTAAATATAAATTGTTAGTTCACATTTAAATTTGTATTTCACACATGTTCATCAAATATGTCGGCTCTTCCACCGACATCGTCCAATCTCCCGGAATTCATAGAATTATTCAACAATGTGGTATGAATGTTGTGTTGCTCACTTGCGAATCCTTGATCGTGACATACAATTAGAAACATCAAAAAATAATCTAGATTACACTTTGAGTCCTAACATCAAGCTAGAATCATGGATGATAATTTTTATAACTCCTCATTAATGAGTTCAATTCATTGTTCTAAAAAAACTCGCCGCACATCCGCCATGGCACGCCATGACACCAAGGCTTGTGTGTCACGCCACGTTAAGCTCATGGCACGACATTGACTAATACGTAGTTATCGATATTTGATTTTTATTTACGTTTTTAATATATAACCTAATTACATTGCTTATTACTATTTACTCATTGAGTAATACTACAAAACATACATTTTTATATATAATATTATATATGAATTAGAAAATTGGACGCCATAAGTCACATCTTGAAAACGTCATGGCTTCGCCATGACTCCTAAGGCTTGAGGTTTGGCCTCGTCGCCACGCCACGCCTCACACCATTTAGAACCTTTGTTCAATTAACCAAAGATGAGAATGCTTTCTTATTGATCAAATGTGATTAACAAAGTTAATAACATTTTATTAATTAACAAAATAATCTACCTCTATAATATAGATATTTATATTGAATGTTATTTTTCTCTTATTTATAAATTAATGAAATTTACTACATATGATAAAATATGCTTTGGGGTCCCGTTAACAGAAGAGTGGAAAGCTTCCATTTTCTCTATACCAACAATGTACAAATAAAAGTCACAATATTTATAATTATTTTTTCTCTTTTCTCCATTCTCTGAAAGTCCTCGATATTGCACTCTTCAAAACACAAAATTTATTTTAAAGTCCTACAAGACTAACGATAACCATATTATTTTCGTATTTATATTTAAGACTCCTTTCCCTACAAATCAAAATCTTGTGGCCCTATCCCCCTATATATATACACACACACACACACACATACACACACACACACACACATATATATATATATTAGAATTGTTGTACTTAGTGTTGTTCTTATTTGTACTCTTGTTTTATTATGTCGGTTAGTGATAGAAGTGGGTATAAATACCCTTGTACTGTTTTTTCTTGGTTAAGATGTGAAAAGGGTATTCACAATATGGTATCAGAGCGACTTTCGCTCACTAGGTTCTTCATCTGATTTTTGTTCTTGATTTTCGTTCTTGATTTTCTGTTATCGATTCCTCTTGTTTCGTAGTTCCTCAAACATTGATTTTCTGTTATCGATTCTTCTTGTTTCGTAGTTCCTCAAACATCGATTCCTTTCTAATCCTTCGATTTAGGGTTTTATTCTTGATTCCTTTGTTTCTTTTTGTCGATTCAAATTCAGAGCCGAGTTTTTTTTCTTGATTCATTCTTCCTAAATCGTTCCTACATTCAGATTGATGATTTGTTTCTTCTTTTTGAAAATCGTTCTTCAATTCAAATCTCAAATCTGCTCTTTTTTAAAAATTTCGAATTTGAGGATTAATATGGCTGGATCTTCAACTAATACGAACAATACCACGACTATGCAAGAAGATAATCCATGTTTTCTCCATCATTCTGATAGCCTAGGGCTTGTTCTTGTTTCACAAACGCTTACAGAGGACAACTATGCCTCTTGGAGCCGAGCAATGGAGATAGCTTTATCGGTTAAAAACAAGACGACCTTTATTGATGGAACATTGCCAAAACCAAATGCGACAGATCAGACACAACTTAAGGCATGGATTAGGAGCAATAATATTGTGATTTCTTGGATCCTAAGTTCCATATCCAAGGAAATATCAGCAAGTGTGATATATGCAGAATCAACCTATGAGATCTGGAAGGAGCTTCGAGAACGCTTCCAGCAAAGCAATGGTCCACGGATTTTTCAACTTAAACGTGATCTCATGAATCTTTCACAGGGACAAGACATTGTGAGTGTCTACTTTACGAAATCAAAGGCTCTATGGGAGGAACTATCGAATTTTGGCAGTCATTGTTCCTGTGGTAAATGTACATGTGGTGGTGCGAAGGAAATGGAACACACGATGAGTTTTCTGATGGGACTCAATGATTCATATTCACAGATACGTGGACAGATCCTTCTTATGGGTCATGTTCCATCCGTGAATCGAATTTTCTCTCTTGTGATACAAAAGGAAAGGCAGAGAAGTGTTGGTAACATCAGTTCTGATAGCTCTGATACCATATTGTGAATACCCTTCCGATGGAGAACAGGACAGAATTCCATTAATTTGTATTTTCACATCTTAACCAAGAAAAAACAGTACAAGGGTATTTATACCCACTTCTATCACTAACCGACATAATAAAAAAAGAGTACAAATAAGAACAACACTAAGTACAACAATTCTAATATATATATATATATATATATATATAGGGTTTGATTCTAGTGAGAACAAGACATTTATATATATATATATATATATATATATATATTCAGTGGTGGATCCAGAATTTTTGCCTAGTGGGTGCACCTTTAAGGTAGATTAAAGCTCCGAAAAGTTGTCCGATGTGTTTATAGCCTAATAACACGGTTTCGAGTGGTTTTTTAGATTTTTTGGTTGATTTCGAAAGATTTTTAAGTTTTTGTCGATTTTGTGGGACTTTTACGATTTTTTAGGTTGATTTCTAGAGACTTTTTTGGTTGATTTTGAAATACCTTTTTTGTTTTTCTGGTTGGTGGGGCCCAGGCTGAAAACACTTGGGGGAAACTATGCTAGAACGTTAATAAAAATCGTTTTTAAGCTAGGAAAGTTTTTTTCTTTTTTAGTGGGGGCCCATTTCCCCACCCTTTCTAAGCTATATCTGCCCTGTATATATCGTTATCTACTTTCAGCTACCTTTATTTACCCTTTTTTTATATCATTCATGACTGAAACTTTAACAAATTCATGCATATGAAAATGATTAAATGTGTATAAAAGTTCGTGAAATCGACTACAATGAAGATAAATGTGAAAATTAAGGTAGATGAAGATATATGGATGTGGTTCTATGTACTGAATGTAGTCGAAGGAAACTGAAGTGAGATTAATAAGCCAACTCATCCAAAGACTCAGAAGTGTCTCACCATTCTCACCATAACTGTTATTTTTATATGGTCTCGCGTCTCTCTCTCTCTCTCTATATATATATATATATATATGTGTGTGTGTGTATGTGAAATGACATTGATGCCCTTGAAACAAAATTGGATTAAGTGAAAGGATATAACCTTAAAAGTTTCAAGTGGGAAAGACCAGTAGACACCGTCACATGTTAGGTGCCATGTCCACTTCATGTAGCCTCTAAAAGAAGCTACTTCATGTATCTTGGCTACAACTTTTAATTGTATGTGTAATTTGAGTAATTAATATAACCCTTTTTTTCCATACTTGTATTTTTTTGGTACCTGCTAAAATACAACTTTAAATACATACTGTACGTATTACTCCTAATACTTACATTTTTTGTAAGAAAAAGATACATAATCACTGATGATGGAAGTATACAATGAATATTTATATTTATTTATAACATAAACCCTAACGTTCATGTTAAAGAAAATAATTTTTTCTATTTTTTTCTTACATAAATACCAAATAATTTCATAAATGGTAATAATTTTATTTATGTGATGTTTTACGTAAATTATAAAGTTTTAAATTTCTTTTGGTTGTTTTTCAAATGTTAAATGTTAAGCTTACGTAATTAGAGCATTTAAGAGTTTAACATTTTTAAGAAATCAAATATTAATTAATTAATAGATTTTGTTTTCGTATAGTTTGTTTTTGTCAATTTTAATTGACTTTTCATCATCCTTATCCTTTCAAAAAGCCCATTTCATGGAGGACCATTTATTAAATATAAGTAGAGCTGTAGAGGTGGTTCTCTCATAAGTAGTTGGGGCCAATTTCCGGTCCTTGGTCGAAATAGTACCACCGGCAACCGGTCCCGATGTAACTGATCTCGGTCTCGATTCGAGCAAAATGGGCTAGGCCCGGTTAAGGTTCCTTGTAACTAGTTCGGGTAACAAGTCCCGGTTTCAGTCCCAGGCCAGGCCCAAAATCGGTCACTTATTTTATTTAGTTTACTTTTTTAAATTTTTTAACAATACTTTAATACACTTTAAAAATATGTTTATTATAAATTTTGAGTTAATGGTAACATTTAAAATAACAAAATAGCATCAATTATAAAAAAAACACACTTATTCAAATGGCGGATTGAATTGAAGAGTCTCGTAGATTTGAAGTCTTTGAAGAGTTGTTTGGTAATCCAGATCATCAATGTCGAGTTCTTCATCATCGTCATATTGTGAGCCACTACCATCGGTATCGGTAGTTGGTGGCATACTTATTCCCATGGCAATTTCGTTTTCTTCCATTCCTTCAATCTCCACCTCGAGTGATATCTTGTCTTGAAGTCTATCCACACTATCCAAGTAATCCTTCAAGCATACGCAACACTCTATCGATTATGGGGTTAGTCTTGTCCGACGTACCGAAATGATCCTGTCACTAAGATAAAAAGTGGTCTCCGAAGCTACGGTACTATCACAGGCCATACATGCCAAAACTGGGAATTGAGGTTGTTTTTGTTGCCAAAAATTCTAATATTTTTTTTTCAAGATCTTCGACATTTCTTGCGGGGCATGCGGCCATAAAATTAGTACGCATGTAGATATTTAATTCACCCAAATCGTTATTTTCAAATCTAGTTTTTTTTTACTCACTTCATTTAAAACCTCGTTCATTACATTTGTCATTAGATCTTTTCGGTTTTGGCGATGACCACTAGAACTAAAACTCCTAAATAATTGACTTGAAGAACTTTGTTGTTGGATTCCTCCCCCATGATAGATTTTATAAATATCAAATAAATCTTCAAAATTACGATTAAACACACGCTTTTGTTCATTTGAAAAAGTATTATCTCTAGTCGTATCTAAACCAAAAGCCACACATATTTGTGTAACTAAAACTTCAACACCGGTAACATTTATATACGAGTTTAACGTCGTGGTACAAAGAAAAGAGAAGGGGATCTCAAGAAAATATTTTAACAATTTTGATTTCATTGAACTCATCAACCTTCGCCAATCGTGATGGTCTTCGTATTGTAATTTTTACTTGCCAAAATATATAATTGATTTAAAAGTAAATGACTAGTTGGATAATAAATACCGGATAAAAAGTTGCATTTTTAAAATCGCCCAAAACATCGTATAATCCGTTAAGCACGGCCCAATCAAGATTTCCAATAGCATTATTCACGTAATGAATATTATAAAATGCTTGAATATAATTTTTTTGTTTTAGCAAATTTTCAATCATATAATAAGTCGAATTCCATCGAACGGGCATATCAAAGTTCGGTCCCAAAGCTCGAAAACCAACATCTTCACGATATTTTTCTATATGCCACGTGTATTGTAACACCCTCGATTCTGGAAATAGCAATTAATTAAAAATTTTCCAAATACATCGATAATTGATTCATCTATAATCACAATTTAAGATTCAACCTCAAAACACACATTTCATTCTATACATACAGTCTATAATAAGGACGTGTGCTACTAAAACCCAATAACAGTCACTATCTCCAGACTGCGGAAGACTTCACCAACTACTTACACTTGTGCAATCTAGTGCTCATCTCTTCATAGCACCGCTAGAACCAAACCCCAACTTAAACCTGATGTATATGCCGACAAATAAAAGGTTAGGCTAACGTCTAGTGAGTTCAAGAGTTTTAACATGAATAAATATATCTTTAGAAAGAAAGGAAATCAGTTCAAATCAAGATCTTTCAAACTAATTTACTGTAGGGATAGAAACGACTCGTTTTCCCATAATATGCACCTTTAAAGACAACGTTCCAATACAAACATTCTTTATAAGACGATGCAACCCAAAACTCACTCAAAACGTGAATATAATTCGACTCCCAAACTGTGAAACCGTGAATAACACTTCACATCCCAAAACACCCAAAAACACGGGTGGGGCATAACACTCAACCCATAAATCATGGTTAATAAATCCCATATATAATATGCCACCGAAAACATGGATACTAGACTCAGTACCCAAAACAACACCTTTCGGTGACGGGGGAGACCCTATTCCATTGAATGTGGTGGGCACACAAAGTTAAGCCACATGTCTATATTATAAGCGATCTTCAAGGATAAACAAATATTGACATCAACCCTATCCAAGTCTTTAGTCATAATAGGCATCAACCCTATCCAGGTCTTTAGCCGTTTGAACATCAACTCTATCCAAATCTTTAGTTCAGTGCAAACGAGGGTTCAACTCTATCCAAGTCTTTAGCCCCAAAAAATCACCAAGTTCAACCCTATCCAGATCTTTACCTTGGGATCTCACCATCCTTGACACCTTGATTTTTTAGGACTTACATCGTATCACCAACGCCTATTTCCTGATTACAACACAGGAATCTTATCCCACTTACACGATAAGACCGACCTCTATGCCTATGGATCCATTGCATTACAGTCTAACACGTTACATGACTCCAATGGATGAACTAACGCATCCAAAACATGTAATTCTCAAATAAGATGCAGTAAACGCAAATCATAACCAAGCGCTCTACATTGAGCTATTAAAACCGGACAAGTGTCCCCAAGACCCAACAAAATTCAAGCCAAGCCATAAGCTCAACAAATCCAAAGACCCAACGTTGAAAATCATAAAATTAAATCAAACGTAAACGACCCGCAATAATGCAACTCATGCTTCAAAACACACAAATAGCTTCAACATAATTTAGATTGGGACAAAACATTTTCCAAGTGGGTTTATACCTTTTATCCTTTCAAATCATCCCATAACACCCAATAAAATACATTTATACTAAAAAATATACTCCATGAAATAAATAATTAAGATGCCCAAAATATATGATTTATTTATCAAAATGCCCAAAATCCCAAATATGGGTGTTTTATAAGTTTATAAGGTTTAACACTTCCAAATAACCAAACTTATTAAGTGATCAACAGTTAACAATTCCATGTAAAACATATAAACACTTTAAAATAGACATTTTGGCATGTACACCGTTTTCACAAATCAACTTGAACTCACCTTGCTAGATTTAGGTTAAATCTAGATTTTCCCCAAACTTGAGCTCCTTTGAAGAAATTTGGATCTTCAAGCCAAAACTTCCAAAAACCTGGATTCACAAGTTTCCACCCATAAATAATCATATTCAACCATTTAGAATCGTTCCCCAAACATTTTGTATCAAAAATCCCCATTTTGGTCAAAACCCTAATTTTAACCTAATTTCTCCAAAATCATCAAATCCGAAACTTGAGGAACATAAACACTAGGTAAACATCAAATGAACATTTATAACCCATATAAATGTTTAGAGAAGAAGAGGATGAACTCACCAAATAGATTTTATTAAAAATCTATAAAACTCTAAATGAAGCTTGAGGTTGAAGATGAAGATGAAGGCCCTTGATGTCTAGCTTCTACCCTTGAGTTTGATGACGGTTTACCATCATAATATCCAAAGATTTGAGCCAAAGATGCCCCAAAACATTAAGGGGTGATGTTAGGTCGTTTTTGGGAGGTTTTGAGAGGGTTGGAACTGATTTGGGTGAAAAGAGAATGAGAAAATGCAGAAAATCGCGACTTTATGGGGCCTGGCACACCTGGCGACATTGCCAGGCAACAATGCCAGTGGCAAAGTCGTTTGGCATAGTCTCTGGAGTGTACCAGCCTTCTATCCAAGCTGAGCGACTGTGACAGTACGGCTATGACACTGTCATAGTCGCCGGTCATTGTAGTCGGGCCCTTTCCAAGCCATGAAGCCCGACTTTTTCAAAACCAACACTCCCAATACTCTAAGGATCTCATAGAAATACTTTTCCCAACACAACCCCACTGTTTACAAATCACATAAACGTCCGGGTGACATTTACTTACCGAAAATTACGGGTGTTACATGTATTTTTTTAGCTTTTGTGAAAATTCGCCGTAACATAAGTCTAAACTTATCTATTACGTGTTTACAAGTATTTAAACCACCTTGAATGACTAAATTTATTATGTGTGCATAACAACGTGCATGAAATAATTGACCGTCTAAAATAGGGATCAAAACCAACTTTAATTTCTCCACACATCGATTATCATTAGTAGCGATATCAAATGAAATGCTAATGACTTTAGAATATATAAATTATTAAACATAAGACTTTTTTTAATAATCAAAAATTGGCGATCATCCGAATGTGGCGCACTAAACGGTTCAAACGTGATTACACGTTTGCATAATTGCCACGATTTCAGCTCAATCCAATGTGCCGTTACACATATATAAAAAACCGGAAATCCGTGTGGTGCGCTCCATACATCACACGTTAAAGAAACGTAGTTAGGTAAAAGAGAAAACATTTATCGCATTTCATGTTTACAAATTCTTAATTGCATCACGTCTAAGAGTTTGACGACTTATCGGCTTGTAGCGTGGTTGTAGCATTTTTTTGGATCAACTTCGTAATGAGAGGATTGTCTAAATGTCCGAACGACAACCCCACTTGAATGACACATTTTGTTCTCATTTGTCGGTTTTAATCGGCATTAAACGACCATATTTGACATTGATTGTCAAGTATCGGTTAACTTGACCCCCCCCCCCCCGATATTAAACTAGGACACATTTCTTCAGTGTGCCGTCTTAAGGTTGAATTTCCTTTCGCCATAAGGAGAGCTCCACACATTTTGCATTACACCTTTTTTTCCCGTTCGTGAGGATCATCATGTTGTAAAAATTCCAAACCTCGGATTTTCGTTTGTGCTCGGCGAGAACTTGGGCAATTGTTTCTTTTGATGCATCATGATGTTCACCAGCCATTTTGGAATAAAAAGAAAGAAAGAGTGAGAATTGAGAGATGAGAACTTAGGAGAAACGAATACGTGCCGAAATCACGAAATATAGCAAGAATTGTGAACGTTTTTGTTGCGTTTTGTAAGTTGGTATCTTACCTCATACACCATATGACTTATTTATAGTGTTAGGGGGGCTAAAGATGAAAAAAGGGTCAAATTTCTCAAAAAACGGTCATATGGCCGTTGCCCCATGGCTAGGAACGGTCAAAAAATTCAAAAAAATTCGAATCCGGCTGGGCTGATAACTGGTCTCGGTCCGGACCGGGCGGTCCCTCGAAACCCTCCAAATCCACAACTGGTCCCGAACCACGGCCTTATACCGGTCCCTACCGGTCCACGGCTGGGTCGGTCCCGATTCTAGTCTTCCACCGGTCTCGGATCGGGTCGGACCCATTTGGCCACCTCTCCTCATAAGTCAAAACTAATTTTTATGGCTTATTTTAAAGTTAAGGACAAAATATAATTAATGACAATGTATTTTTTATTTAATTCTTAATTTAGTTATTGAATTTTAAAAAAATGAATATTAAAATATTTAATTCTTGAAAATCATTAGAAAAAGATAGACTCCATCCTATGAGGGGTTTCTATCGTACCGAGCCCTTGATTATTATTGGGAAGTAAATCAGTGTATACATCCCATTGACAGAGGAGTGGTACCCATATCGAACCTAAGACCTCTCACATAGGGATTACAATCATACCTCTACCATTGGAACATATATGTAGGGATACGAAAATTGTTATAACTGTTGGGTTTTAAAAACAAATTGTAACCGTTAAACGCAGCGGAAAATCAAAAAATATTTTGGTTACAAAATTATAGAAAACTTTTCTAAACATTTAAAACCGAATCGGATCCAATGATACATTTAATTAAAACACAAACCACACCATAGAGTGTTTAGAATATGTACCTTTTGAGATCTGTCGGGATTGAACGAAGCACCAAGAAACCAAAGTAGGTTTCCCCTATCGGTAGTCCACACACGAACACGTTTCTCGCCTCCACCGGGTGCTAGCCCAATAACCCTAGATCTATATGTGTTTTACAGAAAATAAAATGTTTCTTTTCTGTATTTCTCTGAAAGGCTAATTCTAATTTCAATTGTATGAGGAAAATGGTTTAGCCTAACGTATCATTTATAACAGAAGAATTATAGATACACTATAATTCAAATAAGGTTTAGTAATTATCTGTAATATTTAAATTTAAATTCAAATATATATATATATATATATAGAGAGAGAGAGAGAGAGAGAGGGAGAGAGGAAAGTTCAAATGAAAACTCATTTTTCAATGTGCACGTGAGGAAAAATCTCAGCCACTCGATCTCTTTTGATCCAACAACTCATATTAAATAGAGTTTTTAATTTTAAAATGCTTAGAGATAAAAATGGAAGAAAATTTAAACACACGTCTACCATATTTGACTTTTTATTTTCTTTTTTAATTAAAAACTTTTTACTCAATTAAAGTTTAAAATAAATTATCTTAAAAATTACTAATATTTTAATCAAACAAATTACATTAAAAAAACGAGAATTTCGTGCTCTTCGATATGACATCCATCTCGATATAGTTTTTTTTTTGTCGTTTTAACCGTTTTTTACGTGAAATGCTATATATGTGTTATATTCATTATGAATATTTATTTACGTTCAAGTTTGTATAACGTCTCGACACCGTAAGTATGTAACTCGACATCACCTTCTTCAACACTTTCTTCAACGTCGTAAGGCATCACGTTTCTTCAGCACCGTAACCCAACACCCATCAAGACGAATCGAGAACCTATCGAGTGATTCTGTTGTGAATCGGG
Source organism: Arctium minus (assembly GCA_954870635.1). Taxonomy (NCBI): domain Eukaryota; kingdom Viridiplantae; phylum Streptophyta; class Magnoliopsida; order Asterales; family Asteraceae; genus Arctium; species Arctium minus. Next base: position 92,477,682 of record OX941086.1, on the reverse strand, counting down.
GAACAAAAGAGAGTGCGTCACGTCTCCACATCTTCACAGGTCATTCATGTGTTATTCATCATGAATAATGTATCATTTAGGATGAATAATACAACATTCATGGTGAATAATTCACGATTCATGAATTTGTGTATTATTCGTGATGAATGTTGTGTAATTCATCCTGAATACTATATTATTCATCATGAATAATGAATGAACGTTCACATTTGTTATTCATACTGAATGTGGGACATCCGGGGATGCGCATACATATTCATAATGGATTAAACTAAATTTTGATTGTGAATTGGGAAACAAAAGAGAGAGTGTCATGTGTCTACACCTTCACGGGGCATTCATATATTATTCATCATGAATAATGTATCATTCAGGATGAATAATAGAACATTTAGGGTGAATAATACACGATTCATGATAAATAATACATGAATCAAGGATTTGTGTATTATTCATCCTGAATATTGTATTATTCATCCTGAATATTGTATTATTCATCCTGAATATTGTATTATTCATCCTGAATAGTGAATGAATGTTCACCTTTGTTATTCATACTGAATGTGGACACCTGATGATGTGCATGCATATTCATAATGAATATAACACATATATAGAATTTCACGTAAAAAACGGTTAAAACAAAAAAATCCTGAATATTGTATTATTCATCCTGCATATGGTATTATTCATCATGAATAGTGAATGAACGTTCACCTTTGTTATTCATATTGAATGTGGACACCCGAAGACATACATGCATATTCATAATGAATATAACACGTATATAGAATTTCACGTAAAAAACAGTTAAAACGAAGAAAAAAAAACTATATTGAGATGGATGTCATATCGAAGAGCACGAAATTCTCGTTTTTTGATGTAATTTGTTTGATTAAAATATTAGTTTTTTTTAAGATAAATTATTTTAAAGTTTAAGGGGGTAAATTTTTTTTTAATTAAAAATAAAAATAAAAAGTCAAAGAAGGTAGGCATTGATTCAAAATTACAATTTTATCCTTAATCACTTCCCAATTAACCTTATTATGTATTAATCATTGATTAGTTTTCTAAATTTTGATCAATGGTTAAGATTTGTCCTCATGTGCACAATGAAATTTGAGTTTTCATTTGAACCTACCCCTATATATATATATATATATATATACATCTTTTAAACTTTAAACATAATTATATATATAATTACAGATAATTACCACGTAATTAACATAATTACGTTTTCACCTTGTAATTATCATAATTACAATTTAACACATATTTTCAAAATTATCCTTCAAGAATAATTATTTTCTTAATCAACTTGATTTAATCCGGGTTTCTAAAGATGGAAACAAACGTATTCTTTGTGTGTGACCCTATAGGTTTACATCCTCCTCAACAGTATCCCTGTGTGACACGTGTCGTGGGCATATAATAACTTACATTCTCCCACTTACACACGATACACAGTAACACAGACGATGGTAAGCATTTAGCAACACGTCACCACCCCCAAGGCTATGTAAATGTGCTTTTACCTTCGAGCAATTTGATTGATCCAATCAATCATATAGTAGAATCATTCATTATCCTTTTGCTTCATGATATTGTTTTGAACTTAAGGCATAGATCTATCTCATCCTTTATAGTTCAAATAATATGTTTCTCGATCCTAACATATTTTATTATACAAGTGTCATTAGTCCAACTAATCCACTTGTTCATGCATGTAAATCAAACTATGTCATCGAGGGGCCCATAAATATCTCTCTCATCTTGAGAGGAGCAAATCCCATATTGCATGTATACGACTAACTACACAATTCATGTTATACCCAACATAGCCTTTATAATTACCCGGTTAAGGGTAACGTTAGACTATATCAAAGCATAACACTCCTTGTGCATTAGATCCCAATGCATATCTTAGGTATGAGGATAAAAAGTGTTTACTATTTCAGGACTCACCTTATGACGTCGATCTATGAGGTGATCCTAACCGTGGATCTTGTCCAACACCTTATACACCGACAAGTGCATGTGACTCTGGTTGCACCTAGTACACTTCCAACTTGGACTATGACCAGACTTCATAATGATCTTGATTTATTACTAGTTCCCTAGTAATAATCGATCAAGGGCAGTTCTAAATAATATGATCATCATATTTATTTAAGAATACTTAAACATGTTAATAAAGAACACATAAATGTTTAATGTATATACTCAAACCCAGTATGCCATATCAGATAAAAACATAATTGTTTTACTGTTCCAATTGTTTTACTGTTCCAGAAAGTTTAAAGTTTACTAAAGTTATTATTCAATATGAAAAATCCTCAAGCCTATAACATCAACATCATGATTGTTTTAAGACATAGGCTTGACAAGTAGATTTGCATGTAAGCTCTTATAGCTATACTGCCTCCGTTTAATACATATATGCCTACTACAATTTAAGTCATTGATTAGTTTGGAAACTATCATCTACGTATCCTTAAACACACAGATCTCTTTCCAAACCGTTGTACAGTAAGAACATATCTTTAGTTCTTCTTGGATACTTTAGAATATTCTTCACTATTATATAGTGAGCATCATGTGGGTCTGACTAATATCTGCTCGTCATGTTCGGGGCATGCGAGACATCCGGTCTTAGTCCATTAACATGGCGTACATAATTAAACTGTTGGGTGAAGCACAGGGAACACCCTTTATACGACTCATGTCCTCTTTTACTGCTAGGACTCTGAGTTTCCTCATATCTACACTATGTACTATTGTCAAGTTTCCTTTTTTGGAACTTTTCATCTTGAAGTGTTTCAAGATCTTGTTTTTTTTTTGGAAAGGGTATCCTGGGCCTATGGCCCAGACTAATCCCTGGAAATTAGGGCCTTTGGCCCAGCTGCTAAAGCGTGCAACCCTGAGTTTATCCTCAGCGGCCACAAGTGCTGCTAGTGGGGCTCGAACCTGGGTTGAGCGCTATGAACTCCCCAAGCCTTTACCACCACACCACAGCCCTTGTGGTTTTTCAAGATCTTGTTAATGTATGTACTTTTGCTTAATCCAATTAAGCACTTCGATATATCATGATAGATCTTTATACCAAGGACTTTGTCTCTTCTAGATCCTTTATCGCGAAATATTTTCCTAATCCATGATTTTTACACCTTCAAGCATTGGGATGTCATTTATGATGATCATATAGGATCTAGAATATTGTTATGCTCCTACTGACCTTCTTGTATATACAAGATTTCAATTACGAAATGATTGTCCTAGTCCATAAATGGACTTTTGCAACTTGCACTTTTAGGTTTGATGTTTTAATGCCTTGTATACATCCTCGCTCAAAATTCCTTTTTAAGGAATATGGCTTTAACATCAGTCTTCATGGCATCTTTCCATTTATCAATAGTCATAAGTAATCCGGTCATCAGATTGTTTTGTATCTCGTTTATTATCTTCAACAACTTGTTGAATGTCAGTGTCAACCGTCGTCCCATCTTTGTGGTTCTTGAATTTCTTCAAGATCTACCGTGTCCCTATTGTGATTCTTGACAGAAAATCTTTTCTAAGAGCTCACCAAGGTGCGTAACAGAACTTTTGTTCTCGCTGGACCTGTAGAAGCATTATCCAATTGGATATCACATAAATATGTACCTTTAAGACCTTTGAATCATGCTTCCCAGAAGCTTTATGCTTAGCTTAAGCATTATAACCCCATATTCTCAAATATGATAACTTTGGGATCTTCCCAATTCATATTCTGAGAGTGGGTTTTATTGGTCCTTGTTGGTTACTACATAAACTAGTATTTGGGTAACTGTTTCTAGAGCATAACCCCAGAAACATTTAGGCAGAGTGGTGAGACTCATCATAGAGTGAACCATGTTCAACAGGGTTCTATTTCTCTTCTTGGATACACCATTGTGATGCGGTGTTCGGGGAGGAGTCAACTGGGATACAATCCCAAAAATCTCTAGGATGATCTATTGGCTTAGATATTCATGACCTCGATTTGACCGAAGCATATTTATCTTTTTCCAAGTATACTCACTACTTCTTTCTAAAACTCTTTGAAAATCTCAAAGCTTTTAGATTTGTTATATTAGGTAAACATACCTATATCTACTGAAATCATTAGTAGGATGTAATGAAGTAGTGATGACCGTATCTTATGACAGAACTATAAGGCTCACATACATCAGTATGGTTAACTTCTAATAGTTCTTGTAGCCCCTAAAGGTTTTCCTTTTGTGAGGCTCTTTTGTCATCTTGACTAACAAGACACACATGTATCATATGAACCGTCATATGATTCCAACTCTCCGTCCACTTGGAGTTTGGCTATGTGTTTCTTGTTTAAATGTCACAGATAGATCTGATTTAAGCTCCACTTAATTTGTTACATTGATTTATAATTACAAAAAAACATTTTGTTAAGATAGAAGGAAATTTTTTTTCTGAAAACATAAATTCGGTTCGTTGTAATTGAGAAAATGAAACTAAATTCCTAGTAGTACTAGGTACATGAAGACACTTGCTAAGTTTAATGTAAGACCATCTGGAAAGTTCATATCATATGTCCCTTTGAGCAACAACAACTAACTTAGCTCCATTTGGTATGGTTTCATCTTCTATTCATTTCTTGTTTCCTGAAAAATAGTACTAATTTGAGTATCATACCCAATATGTAACACTTAGTCAGAAGTGAATAAATTAAATGGTAAACATACCTGAAGGTCTGACTCTGATAGCCTTCTGCTTCTTGACTTCTGCCAAACGGGTTAGACAAGTTTTCATTTGGTGCCCATGGTGAAAACAGTTATACCATATTGTAACCTCGGGAATTTCTCCTTTTCCCTTATCTGTACTGGAGCTTCCAACATGTGTTTTACCCTTGGTTATCTCCCCCTTTTCTTGACTATCCCACTGTCAGGTTTGATCATCAAAGCCTGTTTTGGTTTGATTGAACCCAACTTCGATTTCATATCCCTCTCCGTAGTTTTAAGTATGTTGTGAAGCTCTATGAGAGTTTTATTCAAACCTTTCTTATAATAGTCCTTAACGAACTGCTTATATGTTTTGGGTAGAGAGTAAAGAACCATATCGATTTCCAATTCTTGACCCAGTGGGAAACCAAGACGGGTTAGTTGGTCAAAGTATCCTTTTATTTTCAAAATGTGGGTACTAACTGACGAACGCTCAGTCATTTTACAAGCACTCAATGCTTTAAATGTATCAAATCTCTCCTACTTTATTTGTAACCGAAACGTAGACTTCAGTGAAGATATCATATCCCAAGCAGTCATGTTTTCATGATCCCGTAATAATTCAGGAGTCATGGTGGCTAACATTAGGCAACCTACAATCAGAGAGTCATTTTGGTACTTATCATAAGCACTTCTGACTTCAGTTGGAGCATTTCTGGCAGGAGTATTTGGAGGGGGGTTTTCAAGAACGTAGAACTTCTTTTCATGCCTAACGACTGCCCTTAGGAAGCGAAACCATTCGATGAAGTTTGTTCCGTCCAATTTTTCTTTATCTAGGATTGACCGTAGTGTGAATTGGGATAAGTTGTTTGAGTTTGAATTTAAGGTACACATCTACAAAACATGATTTAATTTTAGTAACGTTAATATCTCAAATAAATGGATTAACCTTTCAAAAATCATTTGATTTGAGCTAAGATCCATATTTCACCTACTACCATAAATGGCCAAGCAACTGTCTATGGAATTAGGTTATTTAGGTAGGTATTATTCAATTATGTTCAACATAACTCTTAGATATCGTGGGATCCTATTCAATATATCGTATATTGAAATTGGCACGTTTAATCCCACTTCAATGCCTTGAAAATACTCATAAATGGCCAAGCAACTGTCTATGATATTCTCAAGTAAACAAACCATACCAAGGTATCGTGATCCCACCTAAATACTAGACTGAGGGTTTACTGGGATCAGTCGTCTAAAATACAACTATTTAAGTGAATGACCAAGCAATTGTCCACTTAAATGTTAAATATCGTTATTTTGGCTCCTTGTCTTACACTACATTCAACTGGCATGATTGGCTGAGCACTGACCACACCGGAATCCTATATGCTCAACAAGTACCTTAAATGGGTGACGTTAAATTTACATTTTGTAAAAAGTTTGATTTTTAGAAAACATTCTAGTTCTTTTAAAACGTTTGATTTTATCTCTAAAAATCTTGTTTTAAAAGTTTATCTTATTAAATCGGTTTGATTTTGATAAACATATCAATTTTAAAATATCATATCTTATATACCAATTTAAAATTTTGTTTTGCGTTTGACTTTATTTTTAAAACGTTTGCAATTATCATAACAATAATAAAGCAATAAAAGCAAATATAAAATAAATAATCACAACAATAATATATGGATTTTCCCCTAATGTGGTGTTGTGAGCCAACGCAACAACCACGGTCAATTCTAAGGACGTCTTCAAGCTCCCACTGGCCTTGCCATCTTGGTGAACTCCAGGGATTCCGTCTCGACCTTTTGGAATGCCTTCTTCAGATTTAAAAAATAGAAAATAGAACATGTCTATTCTATTCTATTTACATTTGTCTCTATCTAGGAAATTTAAAATCGAAAAATACATCTCATGCAATTATTACATTTTAATTTTCCAAATCATAAAACAATCCAAACCACGGGTCTTTTGGGGCAAACCATCTATTATTAATTTATTCTAAACATAAAATAAAAGTGTTTGACCAAAATAAATAACATAAATAAAATGGTCAAACAATTGGAACAAATTATTATATGGCAAAGTTAAATTTAAAAACAACCTGATCCATGAAACATTGGGCTAACAAACCACGATGTAAAATAAAAAGACAAAAGATTTTGGGTCTAAGCCTAAAAGCATATTGATTTGGGTAACTACCCAAAAACATGGCTCCAAGCCGACGGTGAGCGAATCACCGGTTCCCGACAAAAAGAAAAAAAATATTGAGATTGGGGTTCACAACAACAGCCATGGGCCGTAGCCGAGCCGCTCCCCCCCCCCCCCCCCACCACCGAACCTGCTGCTTGGATCTAGTCTGGTGGCAACATGACCACCGACAGCCAAAACTGACCGGGACCAAGACCGCAGGGGTTTAGGACCATGGACCTAGACATAATCCCTACCACCAAATCGTGGTCGACGCACATCAACTAAATGAGGCCGAAGCCTGTTAAGAAAACCACGACAACAACATGGGACACATTCGAGCCACACATCACCTCAAATCGATTTCATACAATCGAAAGAGGGAAAAAGAAAACAACCTGGACCAAAACATGATCTGCCGCTTGGCTCTATGGCCAGCGACGGTTGCTGGACAACATAACTTAACCATGGTCCTTACAGCTTACAGGGAGAAAAAGAACCACGACGTAGGCCGTGGTACACGGCGGCATGCCCAGAAGTGAGTGAGGGCGACGGTGGCAGCAACCAGCGGTGGCCACCATGGCACATGACGAAAGCTTGCGACGAAAACAAAAACAACACCAACAGCCGATAAGGGTGGCGACCTGAGCGATCGACCACACATCAACGGACATTAAACTGTGGTAGCAGTAGCAGATGGCCAGAGATAGCAGCTGCAAAAATCCGACGACAAAGAACGATGGCTACGGCTTCACCAAAGATAACTGTTGGGTCATCAAAGATTTGAAGATGACCTCCCCTTTTCGGCTTATAATTGTATATTTGTAATATGTTATACATGTTCATACTTAAAGTATTTTATGGTTCTTCGTAATAACTTAGTTGTGCTTTAAAAGATCGGTGAATGGAAGACCAACCGAATTCAACATGAAGTGAGTCTACTGATGTAGATCAAGATAAACTTTACAAGTACTGAGCTACCTCACCGAAGAGAAGCATAATATTCGGCAGACTCTCTCCTGCCGATACTTCCTTAATGGATCGGCAGGAATCACCTCTTCCGATCTCCCTTAATCGGCAATCCCTTGCCGAAGTTTCGGCAGACAATCTCACTGCCGAATTACCCCCTAATTCGGTGATACCCTTTATAGCAAATCCTCATGATTTTACTACACTTCTTCATTCCCAATATATTTATGACAAAATGAATGAGACCTTCTATTGCACAGAGGATATTCACTCAAGTTATGATCTGATAAAGACTTTCTTCAAAAAGATCTCAAAAAGATTTGTACCAGGTATATTTTATTGAGATATTGTCTTATCATAGTACAAAAGTTCCTTTTTGTATATTGATAAGTCATTTCAAATATCTCATAATTTATTGAAGAAATCTCAAGGATCCACCTAACATATGACAAGTGTCATTTGCATTCAATGCATTGGGTAGTATAAAAGGGTGATGACCTCCTCCATGCAACTCACGTTTTTCAGCAAAGAGATCTCAGTGCACTCCAAAGTTGATAACTATTTTCTCTCATCTTCGTAGCTTTTTAATCTCTGTGTTTTCTAAGTTGTGCTCTTAAAAAGTTACTAAGTGATAGATTATTATAATAGTTTTACTGTTCTTTTCCGCAACAATCTTTTTGTTTACTAAGTGTAATTCTTGATATTTTATATATCAATAAAAGAATTAAAATTAAGTGAAATATTTGAGTATTGTATTCAACCCCCCCTTTCAACAATATTGTTTTACTTATCAGGGACCAACAAGTGGTATCAGAGCGGGTTGGTTTAATCTAATAGACCAGATCTGCAATGGCATCATCATCTTTTACTAAGATTGAGTCATCTTCTCAAAACTCTTTTCTTATCGACAATGGATCTATAGCCAAACCTCCGAAGTTCAACCCTAACAACTTTTCCCTTTGGAAAAGTCGCATGATGTTGTTTCTAGAGGGTGTTGATAGTCGCTTTCTTACTGTACTTCGTGAGGGACCCTTAATACCTAAAGTCCGGGATTGATTTCAAAAATCATCCAAAGATAAAGAAATGGATAAAGACAAAGATATCTTGTACCAAAGTTCTGATGATTCCTCGAATGAAGAACGAACTTCTGCCACTGGAAGGTATGTCTTCAAAAAGCCCAAAAATTAAACTGAGGAAGACAAGCGTCTTATTGGCCTTGACTCTAGGTTCAGAGCAATCATTGCTCTCTCTCTCTCTTCCCGATGAAGTGTACCACTCTTTGGAAAACCTTTCTACTGCCAAAGAAATGTGGACCACTCTAAGTGTTTTGTACGAAGGTACAGAAGAATTCAAGAAAAGAAAAAAGATTTCTCTTGTTCATAAGTACAAACTCTTCTCCCATGAAAAGGGAGAATCTGTTTCTAACTACTACAATCGCTTTAACAGTCTTTTAAATGACCTTAAGCTTTTGGGAAGATTATATGAAAATGAGGAAGTTTTGTGCAAGTTTATGGATGCTCTTCCGGACTTCTGGGAAAACATTTGTACTTGCATCAAGACAACCAAGGATCTTGACAATCTTCCCCTCACTGTTCTTTATGGATCGCTTTTTAACTATGATCAAACAAGGATCCAACGAAAAACTATCATTAAAGAGATAAAAAGCCCTTCTATGGCTCTTATCGGTGATACTTCCAAAAAATCTATGTGCATTCCTCGAATCACCTATCCTTCTAATGAGTCTGACCGAGAAAGTCATGATGACTCGGCTCACCAATCGGAAGCTTATCTAAGTGAGGCTAATGATGAGGGTAAAGACAACTTGGTTGAACAGATGACGGAGGAGATGGGCATGCTCGCCAACTTCTCAAAGTTCAAAAACAACTTTCTCTCTAATCGTTTTAGAACTAACCGAAAATCCTCCTTTTCTTCTAAAAACTCAATGGTAAATCCTATGAGGAATGTTATGCTTGTGGCAAGAAAGGACACTTTGCATCTGAGTGCAGAAGAAATCCTCTAGGGAGATCCAAAGCTAACTTTTCCAACTCCTCTAAAGGAAGAAAAATGAGATTTGATTCTACAGGTCGATCTTTCTCCCGAAAATTCTTTTCTTCCTCTTTCAAAGAAAACATTAATCCATCTGAGAAATATAAAGCTAAATATAAGAGAGAGAAGGAAATAAACGAGAACTCTCACCGTAGAGGAAAGGATTTAATGGCCGAGTCCCATGACTGGGCTGATGAACCAACATCTGACAGTGAAAAGGAGATATCAAGCAAGTGTCTCATGGCCAAACTAGACGATATGGTCGAAGTCAAGGATACCGACATGACCATGGCGTTGGTCTCTGCTGAGTGCTCATCCTCCTCATCTCAGGTACATTCCTTTCACTCTCTCTCCAATGATGAAAAGATCGAAGCATATGACTCTTTGACCGTTGAATACCATAATGAAAAAGATGCTAAGAAAAAGGCATATGCTCTGATCAAATCTCTCTCCTCTCAACTGCAAGCCTGTCTGTCTCAGCTAAAACATTTTGATAAAATCAAAGCTGAGTTAGAAGACTTAAAAACCATCAACTTTGTTCTTGCAAAAGAGAAAAATAAGATGTTCAAACGTCTTCAAAAGGAACAAGAAATTGTAAACAAATGGACGACCTCTTCCAAAAATCTTGATAGAATTTTTCAAGACCAGGTAACTGCTGATGATAAGTTTGGACTTGGTTTTGGCAAGATGGATATTGATGGATCCTCTTCTCATGTTCATTATTCTTCCTCTAAATTACCTTCTTACTCCCCTGAGTACACCGAATCTAACTCGGAGGACTCCCATTATGTTCATTCTATGGACCTTCGTGATTCTAGGAAATTTGATGTTTTTGTTAAAGTTAAACAAACCAAACCTCAACCCGAGGAAGATCAAGATTCAAATGATGTTGTCATACCTATGAACGATCTTTTCAAAACCTTGAATATTGATTAAGCATCTTCCTTTTCTTCCCCTAAAAAGCCTTCTTTTCTTGAAAAAAGGAAAATCAGTTGTCTATGATCTTCCTTCAAAAAGAAAGTTGTCATCTTCTTCTAAAGGTGAATCTTTTGTTACTCCAAATAAGTTAATTCCTAGATCTATCAATTTGAAGAAATCTTAAGGAACCTCAAACTTCTCTATTCCTTCTTCTGAAAAAGGAATTATTGGACCTATGTCATGTCCTCCACCTACTTCCTCTAAACCTCTTAAAGATAAATCTAAAGGAAAAGAGAAGGAGACTCATCAAAAATCCAAAAAGGTGTTTATCTATAGAAAATGCTATAACTGTGGAGACATATTTCATCTGGAAAAAGATTGCCCCAAGGATCGTATTGAAAGACAAAATCAAAATGTTTCTTCTTTTTCTTCTAACCCTAAAGGACCCACTTCAAATTGGGTACCAAATGACTGATTTCTTTGTGATTGCAGGTCATTGAACATCAACATACATAGTATTTAGACAGTTGATACTCAAGACATATGACCGGCAATAAATCTCTTCTACTTAACTATGTGACTGAAAAAGGACCCACCGTGACTTTTGGTGATAACTCTCGTGGTTCCACCAAATGTTATGGAACTCTCTCAAATGGGTCTACTACCTTCAACAAAGTTGCCTGTGTGGAAGGACTAATGCATAATCTTCTAAGCATCAGTAAGTTATGTGATATGGGACACTATGTGATTTTTAGAATTGATGACTGTCTCATTAACGACAAAAACTATCACACTGTTCTATCTGGTTCCAGAAAGGACAATGTGTATGTCATCAACATGAGTCATAAATCGGCAGAAGAAGAAAACATATGTTTTATCTCTGAAGACTCTATCAAAAGGAACTGGCTCTGGCATAAACGTCTCTCTCACCTCAACTTCAAGACGTTGAATGCTATTTTCAATAAAGATCTGGTTGTTGGGATGCCAAAGTTATATTTTGTTAAAGAAAAGCTATGTGCAACTTGTGAGAAAGGCAAACTGACAAAATCTTCTTTCAAAACCAAGCAATGTTTCTCTATTACTATCCCTCTCTAGATGTTGCATATGGATCTATGTGGACCAGTCAGCACTCCAAGTCTTGGAGGAAAGAGGTACATTCTTGTAATAGTTGATGAATTTACACGTTATACTTGGGTATCTTTTCTCAAGTACAAAAGTGACACATTTGAAAGAAATCATCAACTTTATCAAGAAATTTGGAGTGCTCAATGCTCAACTTGTACGATCTGTCATAAGTGACGATGGCACATAATTTAGAAATGCTATCTTGGAGGCCTTTTTCATTGATAAAGGAATCTCTCAAAACTTTGCAACTGTCATAACACCACAACAAAATGGTGTTGTGGAAAGAAAGAATATAACTCTATGTGAATTTGCTCATTTTATGCTGAGTGAATCCAACTTTCCTACCTATTTTTGGGTTGAAGTTATCAATACAGCTTGCTTTACCCAAAATAGATCTGTCATTTTTAAGAGGCACAACAAAACTCCTTATGAAGTCTTTTATGGCCGAAAACCAAACATCAGCTTTCTCCATGTTTTCGGTTGTGTGTGTTTCATTCTTAATGACCGAGAACATCTTGGGAAATTCGATCCTAAGGTTGATGAAGGAATCTTTATGGGCTATTCTCTTTCTTCTAAAGCCTACAGAGTCTATAACCTCTGAAGGAAATGTATTGATGAGTCAATACATGTGAGATTTGATGATCAAAAGTCATCCTCTCTCTCATGTGATGACAATGAATTATATCAGTGGATAACTTCTTATGTAGGAGAAGACTCTCACAATCAAAATTTGGCAGGACCATCCTCTGTCCCCAATTCGGCAGATCTCCCTTCTCAAAATAACCAACCTTCTTCCTTATCTCCTACCGAACCTAATCTATAGATTGTAGTATCTGAAATCCCTGCCGAACCCATATCTCAAAATATTCATCATGAACCCACCTATAACTTCCCTACCAAACCTTCTTCTTCCTACTCGCCAAAACTTCTTCCTGCACCACTTCCACCAACCACTAAGTGGACTAAAGATCACCCCCATTAAACAAATTATTGGTGATCAACAAGCAGGTGTTTAAACAAGAAGAGAGATTGGTAACATTTGTCTCTATGTGAATTTTCTTTCTATCATAGAACCCAAGAAAGTTGAAGAAGCCCTGGTTGATCCATGTTGGATAACTGCCATGCAAGAAGAGCTTTCTCAATTTGAAAGAAACAAGGTCTGGAGACTTGTTCCTCGTCCTTTAGGAAACACTATCATCGGTACTAAGTGGGTCTTCAGAAACAAAATGGATGAGGAGGGCACTGTCATCCACAAGGCTAGACTTGTTGCTCAAGGATATAGACAGGAGGAAGGGATTGATTATGATGAAACTTTTGCTCCTGTTTCTAGACTTGAAGCAATAAGAATCTTCCTAGCTCATGCTGCTCATAAAAACTTTCAAGTTTTTCAGATAGATGTCAAAAGTGCTTTTCTCAATGGAGAGCTTGCTGAAGAAGTCTATGTGAAGCAACCTCTTGGCTTTGAAGATCATGCTCTTCCAGACTATGTGTTCAAGATGGATAAGGCCCTCTATGGTCTTAAACAGGCTCCTCATGCCTGGTATGATACTCTGTCTGACTTTCTTCTCTCCAACAAATATACCCGAGGTAAAATTGATAGTACTCTTTTTCTCAAGAAGACTAGAGGTAATATTATTCTTGTTCAGATCTACGTGGACGATATCATTATGGTGCTACTAACGAATCTCTTTGTCAGGAGTTTGCCTCTTTCATGAAGAGAAAGTATGAGATGAGCATGATGGGTGAGCTTACATTCTTTCTTGGTCGTCAAATTAAGCAAACGTTTTAGGGAATTTTTATAAATCAAAGTAAATATATTTGTGACATCCTCAAGAAGTTCAATTTTGAAAATTGTTCTCCCATGAAAACTCCCATGGCACCACCTCTTAAAATTCATGTTGATCTAGCTGATAAATCAGTTGACATCACTAACTATAGAGGAATGATTGGTTCTATTCTTTATCTTACTGTTAGCAGACCAGATATTATGTTTGCTACCTGTCTATGTGCGCGTTATCAGGCCAATCCTAAGGAATCCCATTTGGTTGCTGTAAAATGCATATTCCGATATCTAAAAGGTACCATGAATATGGATCTTTGGTATCCCAAAGACTCAGGTTTTGATCTAATTGGCTATTTAGATTCTGACTTTGCAAGATCTAAAGTAGACAGGAAGAGCACAACTGGAAGCTACCAATTACTAGGTGAAAATTTGGTCAACTATTCAAGCAAGAAACAACATTTAGTCTCCACTTCTACTGCTGAGGCTGAATATGTTGCAGCAGGGAGCTGTTGTGCTCAAATCTTATGGATGAAGAATCAACTACAAGATTATGACCAGTTCTACTCAAAGGTGCCCTTTTTGTGTGACAATTTAAGTGCAATAACCATTGCAAACAACCCGGTGCTTCACTCTAGATCTAAGCACATAGACATCGGATATCACTTCATCAGAGATCATATCTCCAAAGGTGATATTGAACTACACTTCATCCCCACTGACTTTCAGTTAGCAGATCTCTTCACTAAACCTCTAGATGAAGCAAGGTTCAACTTTCTGATTGGATCACTAGGTATGTTAAATTTTGAGTAAAAAAAAATTAAGTCTTTTCTACAGAAGAATTCTAAGTCTTAGGTAGGACTCTTTTACCGAAGAATTTTATTCGGCATCCTCCTTACTTCGGTAAGCCCTTATCTATCGAACTCTCTCATTTCGGTAAGTCCTATTTCTACCAAAAACCTATATCATCTTCGGTAAGTTTTTCGACACCCATCTTTCTTACCGAAGTTCCCTCTCTTCAGTGGGAGATTTTTCACTACTTACTGAACTTCTCTTTGGTAAGTCTCATACTTTCGGTAAGACCCATCTACCGAATCTCACTTCGGTACCTCTAACACCTGCCAAAACTCAATGCTGACATGTTTTGATCTTATCCTCTTCCTCTATCGAACTCTCTTCAACGCCTTTGCTTTTCCCCTATCCCATTATGCCACGTGTCACGATTTGACATGTCGTGTCAGAGACACGATGTTCCATCATACCACGTTCCTGATATGGTCGTTTTCGGCCCTTCCACTTCCCCATGATCCTATTAATTTATATCATCATTACCCTTTTTAATTAAATTAAATTTCATTTTGAATTCCGTCACTTTCCCTCCAACTATATATATCATTGTTACCTATACCTTTTTACTTTTACCATCTCTTCCACCTCTCAACTTTTCTAAGAACCAAACCTGCAACCTGCAAACTTCTTCTTCGAGTGTTCATCAATGGCATCCTCCAAATCTTCCAAGACAAGCAAGAACAGTCCACTCACTAAGGAATCAATCATCTTTCCTTCTTGCAACCATGGTGTAAGACTTGGTGCGGATATCGATCATACTGAGTTCAACCAGGTTTCAATCTTTCTCCAATGGTCACCTCTTCAGTTTGCTCTCACTGCATCTCCCAAGATGAGCAAGATGCTTCTTGGGAGTTTCTAGCTCACATGTGTATACGATGAATCCAACCACACTATATCGACCTCCATCCTCTCTGACTCTGAGCACCCTGGTCTTAAGCTTGGGGTCGAGGATGTCCGAGAAATTCTTCAACTTCCCATTTTTACTCCCTCTGCTCTTTTCACCACTAGACACGAGCAAGAATAGGTCACTAACGCCCTGAACTACATTTATGACGGGAAGACCAAGGGCACCGGCACTCTGCTTCGCAAGAACATGGGAGGCGTGTGGAACTTCTTCTTCTCCCACCTCATCTACCATCTCTCTCACAAGACTTCCGGGTGGGATCAATCGTCTGCACATGTGACAAGATTATCCCATGCACTCATGTTTGCAAGGCCCATTGATTTTGCTTAAGTAATCTTCGATTCCATTATCACGGTGATCACTCCACCTCGCTCCCCATATGTGGCTCTTCCCCGATTCTTGTCCTAATCATCAACAACAAGCTGAAGGCTTTTCTTGATGCCGATACTAACCTTCCTGAGCTGACAATCTCTTATGATCTGCCGGTCAATCAAGTCAACAGGCAAGTTCTGAACAAGGGCGCCGATGATACGAACAAGAAGAGGTCACTGATGCCTTGAACTACATTTATGAAGGTGGAACTTCTTCTTCTTCCACCTCATCTACTGTCTCTCTCACAAGACTTTTGGGTGGTATCAATCGCCTGCATATGTGACAAGATTGGCTCATGCACTCATGTTTGCAAGGCCCATCGATTTTGCTTAGATAATCTTCAATTCCATTATCACGGTTTTCACTCCACCTCGCTCCCCATATGTGGCTCTTCCCCGATTCTTGTCCCTAATCATCAACAACAAGTTGAAGGCTTTTCTTGATGCCGATACTAACCTTTCTGAGCCGACAATCTCTTATGATCTGCCGATCAATCAAGTCAGCAGGCAAGTTCTGAATAAGGGCACCAATGCTACGAACAAACCATTAACTCGATGTATGATTTCTTTTGCTACTACTCCTAATCCGGTGTGGGGTGCCCCTGCGGAGTTGGATGCCGAAAAGCCCCATCAACCGTTGGGCCCCAACATTTTGGTGTCCCTTAAAAAGAAAAATACAAAGGCCACCGATGTCGCCGCACTGATACACTGACACTGCCTCCGAAACAACCTTCGGAGGCTACCCATGTCATACCCTTTTCTTCTCTTAAGTGGTAGGGCTCTAAATCCCCTCCTAAGTCTCGTTCTATGAGGCTTAGGAAACCCCATTTTTCCAAGCCACACACTCCCCCTACCGATTCTCAACAATCGGTAGAGGTTGAAATTGTCCCATTTGGGCCAAGGGAATCTGATATCCCCACAACCACCTCCTCCACTCCTTCTCAAAAGGATTTGGTTATAAAATCGGGGACCCTTAATAAACCTTCATCAACCTTTGAATCCGTTGATGAGGATGAGTTGGCCTCCTCCCCGGACCAACGTCTTTCTTCTCCACCGTACGACCTTACACCCGGGACTAGTCCCGATGATATTGCACGATTCGATGAAGAATCGGCCATTCCAGAGGTCGGTTCTAAGGATCAACAATATTTTCTAGAGATGTTGTTGTTGAACACTACGTCCTTTGATGCTATCGAATAGGTTGCTCCCAACAAGTCACCTTCACCGAATAAACCCTCACCAAAATCGTCTCCGAAAAAGCCCTCACCAAAAAATCCATCACCCTCCCCAAAATCCATTCCTAAACACTCACCTCACCCCTCATCCTCATCCTCCACCGATTCATCACCTGACTTCCCCCATAAACGACACCCTCTTCCCCCCCCCCCACTGAATTCTTCCTCACCCCATCGACCCCAACTGCCGATAGACCAAGCACTTCGGCACCACCACCCCCTCCTCCACCGTATGTTCCCGATTCCTCTCAACCTCATCTACCTATTCCCCTTGAGGTGCTTGCCGACATTCTCGACACAAATCGGCAACACCGCATGCTTGGTACTCGATTTTCCAACCTTCAGGGGGAGTTTGATAATTTTACTGCTGTGACGGGTCATTGTGTTATGATCCTTGAGCATGATGCTATTCGGGACAAGCAATTGTCCCGTGATCTTGAAGTCAACAACATCTCCCTTGCCGAATTGCTCCATCTTATCAAGGAGAAAAATACTGAACTCCTCCGTGTTCAATCTTCTTTCTTCACGACGCCATGCAAAAAAGATCTGCATGATATGGTCAATCCTCTTGGTGATGCCTTGACTGCTATTATTCAACACCTGGGGAAACTCATCTAGGAAAATGCCAATTTGACCATTTTTGTTGCTGCTCTCAAAGCGACTTCTAATGCTCGGGATCAGGATTTGGCCTCTCTTCGGCATCGGACCAACACTCAGGATACCATTAATACACAGTTTATTGAGGCTCTCTCTTAAATCAACAAAAAGATGGATCATCTACCCGAATCGGTTGCTCGGTATCGTAATGAGGAATGGGATATTGATCTTGGGGCTGTTGTCTTTGGAAGTCCCGATCAGGCTTGCCTTCTCCGTATCGATAGGAGTGTGGACCGTGTGTCAGCCAAAGTAGGTCTATCTTCTTCGGCATACAGTAAGGGGGAGAAACAGGCTGAGGGGGAGAAAAATACCCCCAAGGTTAAAATATCCACTGTGCACCGAGAAGAAGTTCGGCAGGTTGATCGGTAGGAACCACCTAGCGTTAAGGGGGAGAAGATTGAAAAAGAGGGAACCAATAATTTGGATGTTGCCGAATCCATCAAAGGTGAGGGAACCGACTTTTCCTCTAAAAAGGTCGACGAGTCTATAAGGGAGGAGTAGAAGAATGACAAAAGCAAACAAAAACTCACACCAAAGGAGGAAGCTGCCGAAATCAAGCAACTTAAGGAAGCTAGAACAAACCGGTTTGCCGATGGTGGTGGTTTGAAACTTACACCTCCCTCAAAGACTATTTCTTCTCATCTTGGGTTGTCGGCTGAGGAGCTCAAGAAAGCTGAGCTAGCTCAAATTGATCTTGATAAAACAAATGAGCTAGCTCGAAAGTTGGCTGAAGAGGAAGCTGAGATAGCCAAGGTTTCGGCTGATGCCATTGGAGCTAAGGAAATGGAGCTTGGTGCTTTGGAGAAATCGGCTAAGAAATCTGAAGAGACCAAGGAGAAATGCATCAAATGGTATCACTCTACCATCTCTAACCGAAGATCCTTCTCTAAAATTGTTGATGTCAAAATCATCAGACCCTCAAAAGATGGCGACTCTGTTCGTCTAAATATCATAAGGGATGATCTATCAAGACGAACTGAGAGTCTTGATTGGCTCAAAATGTTCGGTCTTACTAAATGGTTAGAGATTATGGATTTCATGCACAAGAGTAGCAATGCTCTCAGAACCGCAGTGGAGAAGGACATCATTGAACTTGAAAACAGATTCAGCTCCTACCGAAGAAAATACAAAATTGTGCACACTCCTGCCGAAGAGGAGTTCATTGGTAAACTCAGGGATGAAAATCCTCCTCCCTCCTCCACCAAACTGAAGTCCAGGTCCTCCAAGAAGGAAGAAGTGTTTTCACTGATGGCCAAGGAAGGAAGAGTTCCAAACACTTCCAACCTTGACCTATCTATACCGACCTTGGTACCTCAGCCTTCTACTATTTTCATTCTTGAGCCTATCTATGGGATCTTCTTTAATGATGGCTTAGGCCAAATTCTCTTCTTCAGACCCAATCAGATCCCTCTCGCCGATAGCATCTTTCTTGGTGGGATTCTTCAAATCATCCCTATGGGTGCTCATATTGTGGATCTCTACAAAGCTGTTACAGATGAATTAAAGAAGAAAGATTCCACTCCATGCATTCCTTTTAGTGAATCCTAGTTTATCTTTCTTATTTTTAAATTGTACTTAGTTTCATTTTGGTTTGTATGGTAATATTCTCACAAGATTAATACAAGTACAAATTTATTTTGAAGTAAATAGTGTGCATAGTTCATTATTTCATTCTTTTATACTTGTAAATGTCGGATACTCTAAAAAATCCAAAAAGAAACAAAAAGAATGGTCTATGTGAAAAAGAACCCAAAAGAGTAAGTACAGGGTCAAAATGCATTATTCACGTAACCCTCTCTTTTGTCTAAGTATGGGTTGTCATCATCAATTAGGGGGAGATTGTTGGGTCATTAAAGATTTGAAGACGACCTCCTATTTTCGGCTTATTATTGTATATTTATAATATGTTGTACATGTTCATACTTAGAGTATTTTATGGTTCTTTGTAATAGCTTAGTTGTGCTTTAAATGATCGGTGAATCGAAGACCAACCGAATTCAACATGAAGTGAGTCTACTGATTCGGATCAAGATAAACTTTACAAGTACTGAGTTACCTCTGCCGAAGAGAAGCATAATCTTCGGCAGACTCTCTCCTGTCGATACTTTCTTAATGGATCGGCAGGAATCACCTCTGTCGATCTCCCTTAATCGGCAATCCCTTGCCGAAGTTTCGACAGACAATCTCACTGTCGAATTATCCCCTAATTCGGTGATACCCTTTATAGAAAATCCTCATGATTTGACTATACTTCTTCACTCCAAACATCTTTCTGACAAAAGGAATGGGACATTCTATTGCACAAAGGATATGTCAGGATCTTAATTCTTAACAAGAACACACACTCAGAAAATAATATTAAAGAAGCTGTGGAATAGCACTTTAATATTCTGAAAACAATGCAACAGTAAATCAATGATCACAACTTGTAAACTTGTATTGAATGATTGAAGTTACAAGATTAAACACACAACCTCAATATTGATGAACAAACTCACCAATACGAATTCTACTTCTCTAGAATCAGGGTTCTAACCTTGAGGTTGATTCTCTCTTAATAAGCTAATAACTCAGAATAATAGTTCTCACAAAAATTACAGAACTATTCTAAACAAATCTATACATATATTGAAAATAAAAGATAATTACAAAATAATAAAAGATCTTCAATATAAACTTCTATCTTTATCTCCAAACTTCCATGAATATCTTCAGTCCATCCAGCTGTCATCCTTCCATGCGAAGTCTTCATCTTATAAGCAGCATTAATCTTCAGCATCATTAATACTCTGAGCAGTATTAACTCCAGCAGTACTAACTATGCTCAGCAGTATTAATCTCTTCTAGCAGTACTAACTATGAACTAGCAGTACTAATCTTGTTCAGCAGTATTAATCTTCAACTGGCAGCATTAATCACAGAAGTAGCAACCAGAAGTAGTAACCATGTTCTTCTAGCAGCATTAACTTTACTTAGCATTTCTTCAGTTCCCAACAATCTCCCCCTAACTTGACTTTTAGGGAGAGAAGTCAAGTTCTTCAGATGTCTTCTTAGATGCACCCAAAACTTCATCATGGCTTATATTCCAGTATTTGCATCCAACCCCAAACTCTGATTAATTGTTCTTTGGATCAAATACTTAGCCATCTCTGAATCTGGAACACATCCTAGCTTCTTCTTCAGCATTGCATGAAGCTTCAGTCTGCTATGGTTGTACACTCTATCCACTAGGGAGTACTCTGTGTGATTTCTATCCAAAGTCACAGCATATACTCAACTAGTTTCATATAAAGTCCAATTGGTGACTATTTGAAAAACATTCCTTATGATCTCCTTCACTTCATCAGGTTTGAACATCATACACAGATACTTCATTACCAGTTTTGTAATTGAAATCCCTGGAGCTGTCAACTGATCTGCATACAACTTCATCCCTATATCAAACATTTCTTCAATATCTGACCTTGAGCATGTTCTAACAATCTTTGCCCAAGTACTGTAAACTTCATACTTTTCATCTTTCCTCTTCAGCCTTATGTACTCCTTTCTATATACCTCCAGTACATCCCAGTGAATGACTTCAGGAGGTTTAACTCCTACAGGTTCAGCTGAAATTGGTTCAGGCACTTTGTCCATCACTACCATGTACATCTTTACATCCTCGGAGCTTGGAGGCTCTTTCTTTTCTGATGACTTAGGTGCCTCTTCTTCTTCAGCAACCTTCTCTGCCTCTGTTTCATTTATTCTAGGCTTCTTTGTTGACCTTCTCCTTGCCATCATCTTTGTCCTTTTTAAAGTCCTTAGACTTTCACCAATAGTGGCTTCCTTCTTTGGAGTCTCTTGCTCATCTGGAAAAGGTTTTTCTATGAAATTATTGCTTTCTTTCATTCTCTTTTCCATCTCCACTCTTGCAGTTTCATTCCCTTGAAGCTTGAGCATTTCTGAATCATACAACTCTTTAATCTGTTCAAATGGCATTGTTGAGAACATCTCCTTTTTGACTCCTACAGCACCTTTGAGAAATGTGATCATCATGTTTCTCTCTTGGTTACCTAGGAATGTCTTTGAGGGTTGTCTCTTCTTTGCAGCCTTCTTGATCATCATAGATTTCTTAAGAGTTGCAGCTTTCTTCTGAGCCATTTCAGTTGCTAAGATTTGTTGATAATCTTTATTCAGTTCTGCAGCTAAAGCCTTTGCCATCTCCCTATCTTTGTCTACTTGAACCCTCTCTTCTTGCCCAAGATCGGCTTGCATCTTCCTGGCCAAAGCTTCATCTGATTCAACCAACTTTTGCTTTTTGATAGGTTGATCAGATTCCACTAGCTTAGCTTTGCCTTTGTCTTTGCTCATCACCTTGTCAATGCTTGATTTCTTTGCAGCCTCACTTCTTTCTTTTATGACAACTTCTTTGGCCTTTGAGATGACCTTGGGAGTATCATTCTTGGCTTTGATTAGTGTTTCTGCAATCTCAAGCTCTGTTAGTGTTTCTACAATCTCAAGCTCTGTTAGTACTTCTTTCACTGTTTCTGCTGCTTGTTTAATTTCAGCAGTATTAACCATTTCTGCTGCTTTACTTGAACTGGCAGTATCAATGGTTTCTGCTGCTGGATCTGTTTCTGCTGCTTGCTCATGCTCCCCCTCAACATCATGTTTTTCCCCATCCAGCTCCCCCTTATCTGTGGTGTCTTCCATGTTGAACTCCCCCTTTTTGGGAGCATCATCCCCTGATTTCCTTCTCCTTAGCACAAATTGTCTCTTCTTCTTTTGCAGAATCAATTTCCTCACCATCTGCTTCAAGTTGACAATCTGTTCTTGTTGTGACAGAACTATCATTTTAAGCTCTTCTATATCTTTACCCTGTTTGATTACATCCATGTTGATGTTTCCCATGGTTTCCATCAATTCAAAATAGTTATACCTATCCTCACCTTCTCCAGAAGTGTTACCCTCTTTTAAAGGATCATTGGATCTTTTTGTAGTGGAAGTCTTCTGCCTAGCAGAAGCACTATCTACCCCCTTGGTTTCTTGGCACCTGGGACATTTGGATGATTGCTCACCCAAAGTTGCCATGGGGAAGGTCTTTTGTATGTTACCACTGACCTCCTCTGTGCTAGCAGGGGTAGTGGCAGCCTTAGCACCCATATGCTCAACCTCCACCTCAGTGAGCACCTCCTTGGGGTTGGGAGACACCCCTTTGGTTTCCCTGTTGATATTCTCTAAGGGAGAATTCTCCCTTAGAGGGCTTAAAGGCTCAGTGGTTGAAGGTACAAGAAGGGAAGGAGCCTTCTTTACCTGTTTCCTTGTATAAGTTTGGGTGATTGGAGAAGTGGACTTATGAAGTAGGGACTGTGGGATAGATATAGAGTGGGAAGGTTGGGATTGGCTAGCAGTGGGATGGTCTGATGAGGGCCTTGACCCTGCTGCCATACCTTCTTCAGTGTAGGACACCACCATCATTGTAGAGAACAATGGGGTGTCAACTCCTTCCGAGTCCAGAGGGGATCTTTTCATGTTTGAAAAGACCTTACCTTTGGGTATTTTTGGTACATATACCTCATCAAAATGAGGTATATCCGTCAATTCATGGGTTATTACTTCTTGTACAAACCTGGGGTACATATAAAAACTCTTTTTACTTCCCAGGTTTGAGACAAGATCATTAAAAAGCATAAGCAATGGTGCTACTGAACTCACTCCATCCAGTAGTGTTTTTAGAGATACAGTGCATTAAGGTATGAACAAGAAAACGCCATTGGGTATAAAATTTAGCCTTTGAGAATTTAAAACCACCCAACTGGCCTCCATACCCCATTCTTGACAAAGTTGAGAATAATTCCTCATTAGGAATAGAGGTTATACCTGCAGCATCGTCTAGACGTAGACAGATGCGTATCACCTCTTCAGTAACTGTTAAGGGTTTTTCACACACTCTTGTCTTGATCATTTGCACACCATTCTCAGTAACAATGGTGGCATTAGCCCAAAATTGCCTTTGATTCTCTATGTAAATAGTTGGCGATACAGTGAGAGCGTGGGCAATGTGGCTTGACTTGAGAAAATCCACAATTTGGTGGAATCCATCGGCTTGTTTCGGCTTCTGTAGCATCGCAATCTCGTTGTGCTCGTCAATGAAAGTCATGGATGCCATTGAACTTGAGTATGCTAGACTGAAACACTTGTTCTTGGAGAGAAAAAGAAGGATTAGAGAGCAGATGAACAGTACACAAAGAGTCGTTATGATCTTTTAGGCGGGCAAAGGGTATTTATAGTATACAGGACATAAGCAGTATTAACCTAGAGCAGTATTAACTAATAGCAGTATTAACTACCTAGCAGTATTAACGTAGAGCAGTATTAACCACTAGCAGTATTAACTAACTAGCAGTATTAACTGAGAGCAGTATTAACCACTAGCAGTATTAACTAACTAGCAGTATTAACGGAGAGCAGTATTAACCACTAGCAGTATTAACTGTGCACTGGAAGTATTAAAAATGCACTGGCAGTATTAAAAATGCACTGGCAGTATTAAAAATGCACTGGCAGTATTAACCATACTTACTCTTTTTGAAGCTTATGAAGGTCTGATCAAGGCAATAACCTCCTGTGAACGATGATTAGCAGCCCACAAATAACCAAAGTAGCAGGTATAGAAACACCTTTTAAAACATGAGCTCATTTAGAGTTAATCATGCCCATACTTGAGACCAAGAAAGTGAATCTACCAACATCAAAAGCTTTAGTGAATAGATCTGCAAACTGGTTGTCAGTATGGACTTTAGCAACTTGAATGAGTTTCTTTTCATTGCAATCTCTGATAAAGTGATACCTGATCTCAATGTGCTTTGTTTTGGAGTGCTTGACTGGATTGTTAACAATGCTTATAGCACTGCTATTGTCAATAAAGATTGGAGTGTGAAGAAATGTTACCCCATAGTCCAGCATCTGATTTTGAATCCATAGAACCTGAGAGCAGCAACTTGCAGCAGCAATATACTCAGCTTCTGTTGTTGATAAGGACACTGTGGTTTGTTTCTTACACTGCCAAGATACTAGTCTTGCACCCAAAAGTTGACATCCCCCTGAAGTAGACTTTTTGTCCATGTTTGCACCACCCAAGTCACTATCTGAATAAGCAATCAAGTCAAATGAAGATTCATATGGATACCAAAGACCTAATCTAGGTTGCCCTCTTAAGTATCTGAAAATCCTCTTCACAGCTTGAAGATGTGATTGTTTAGGCTTGACTTGGAGTCTGGCACATACACACACTGGAAACATGATGTCTGGTCTTGAGTCCGTGAGATACATGAGAGATCCAATCATTGATCTATATAGATGGACATCAACATCCTCCCCCTCAAGATCAACAGTGATCTATTTGTGAGTTTTTATTGGTGTGCTTGCTGGCTTTGAGTCTTTTAAACCATATTTCTCCAGGATGTCTTGCACATACATTGATTGACTAATGAAGATTCCATCTGACTGCTGTTTCACCTGAAGCCCAAGGAAGAAGGTAAGTTCACCCATTGAACTCATTTTAAAGCTCTTGTGCATCAACTCTTCAAAGTCTCTACACATCTGATCTTTTGTGGATCCAAAGATGATATCATCCACATAGATCTAAACTAGTAGGATGTCCTTCTTACTTCTTTTAATGAAAAGGGTCTTGTAAATGATGCCCCTTTCAAACCCATTCTCCAAGAGATTGGTAGACAGTGTGTCATACCATGCTTTTGGGGCTTGATGTAGACCATAGAGTGCTTTCTTCAGCTTGTATACTCTGTCAGGATATGAAGGATTTTCAAAACCAGGAGGTTGACAGACATATACTTCTTCATCAATTGTGCCATATAGAAATGCACTCTTTACATCCATTTGATAGACCTTGAACTTCATGTATGAGGCATAGGCTAAGAACAGCCTAATTCCCTCGACCCTTGCCACTGGGGCAAACACTTCATCATAATCTATGCCCTCTTCTTGAGTGTACCCTTGTGCCACAAGCCTTGCTTTGTTCCTAATCACAATACCTCTCTCATCCTTTTTGTTCCTGAAAATCCACTTGGTACCTATAGCTCTATGACCTTTTGGAAGGTCCACCAAGTCCCAAACATCCTGTAGCTTGAATTGAAGTAACTCTTCTTGCATGGATTCTATCCAACTTGAATCTTTCATTGCATCATAGGCCTTCTTAGGCTCAATCTGGGATAGAAAGCAGGAGAGTACTGTGTGTTATTGATCCTGCAGCTCTTGAAGTCTGCTTTGATTCCTTGTAATAATAGGAGAAGAGATGTCTCCTATTACCAGCTCTGGAGGATGATTCTTTTGTGTTCTAGTCTGAAAACTAGGTTCTTCATGGATTCCTTCCTCTAGATTGGAATCATTTAAGTCAGCAGAGGGGATCACCTCAGCTACTTCTAGCTCTTTATGCACTGAAGATTCCTCTTCTCTT
This sequence comes from Arctium minus, assembly GCA_954870635.1. Lineage (NCBI taxonomy): Eukaryota > Viridiplantae > Streptophyta > Magnoliopsida > Asterales > Asteraceae > Arctium > Arctium minus. The sequence goes on along the minus strand of OX941086.1, from coordinate 92,451,456 downwards.
CTTTCTTCTTCACTCTGAATTGGCTCAGTTAGAGATTCTTTTTCACAGAATTCAACAGGTTCTTTTATAGGCATAGGAAAGATCACAGACTGTGGTCTATTATCTTGAATTTGTGTAGCCCCTGATCCTCCACTTCCTGAACCTGCATAATCATCACTACTGAAACCAAAAGAGTTAGTTAGTGAATCAATGTCAAACAGCCACTGAGGACCAGACCCAATAGGCTTTGGTGTGTTCTCATTGCATTTGACATTGTCACTTTCCTCAATTATTCTAGAAGAAGTATTAAACACTCTGTAGGCCTTACTCTGAGATGAGTAACCAACAAGAAATCCATCATCTGCCATGCTATCAAACTTTCCTAAGTGAGATTTGGTATTGAGAATTGTACAAGGACACCCAAATGGTTTAAAAAATCCAATAAAGGGTTTTCTTTTATTTAAGAGCTCATAAGGTGTCTTGTTTTTAGGCTTGACTACTAGTACTCTGTTTTGGATACAACAAGCAGTATTAACTGCTTCTGCCCAGAAAGTTATTGGAAGTTTAGAATCAGCTAATAGAGATCTAGCAGCCTCAATTAGTGTCCTATTCCTTCTCTCAGCAACTCCATTTTGTTGTGGAGTCCTAGGAGCACTGTATTGCCTCTCAATTCCTTTTTCCTCACAAAAGGTGTTTAGGTCATGATTTTTAAATTCAGTACCATTGTCTGATCTAATGATTTTGACTTTTTGATTAGTTTGGTTTTTAATTCTTAGAATAAAGGATTTGATCAGTCCACTTGTCTCATCCTTAGTCCATAGAAAATATACCCAAGTAAATCTAGAGTAATCATCAACAATAACTAGGCAGTATGATTTCTTCCCTATGCTCATAACATTTGTAGGGCCAAACAGATCCATATGCAATAAATGAAGAGAAGAAGAAATAGTGTTCACTTCTTTGGGCTTATGAGAAGTTTTGTGTTGTTTGCCTTTAAGACAAGCAACACAATGATCATCACATGAATAGACTTTAGAAGGCAAACCTCTTACAAGGTTGTTTTTAACAAGTTTATTTATTGTTTTAAAGTTCATGTGACACATCCTTCTGTGCCAAAGTGATGATTCATCCAGAGAAGCTTTTGAAACAAGACAATTTATGGATGAATCAGATGAAACACTTTCCATATCTAAACAATATACATTGTCCTTTCTAGGGGTTCTTAGTAGTATCATCTTTTCATCAACTACCTTGAATCCAGGAGCAAGGATAATACATTCAGACTCTGTAAATAATATACTATGTTGTTTGTCACAAACCTGTGATACACTTAACAGGTTGTATCTTAATTGTTCAACATAGAATACATCCTCAAAGGTCATTTTACCTTTGGTCACATCACCTTTGCCACTGATTTTACCTCCATCTGGAGTATTCCCAAAAGCAACATGCCCACCATCAATCTTCTTGAAGTTCTTGAGGTAAGACATGTTCCCTGTCATGTGCCTAGAGCAACCACTATCAACATGCCAGATGCTCTTCCCTTTGAGCTGTTGGTTGCCCTGCACATTAGATTAGACAATTGGTATTGATTGGGGACCCAGGCCAAAGTGGTCTTGGGTCTCCCTTTCTCATCAAAATACTTGCATTCCTTTTTAATGAGGTTTTTAAAATCAGAACACTTGTTATTTTTGAATTGTATACTTATTTCCCAATAGCTAGAGGATCCTCAATACATAACATATCCAATAACTTATTGTTTTATGATTTTATTCGTATTAAAACTCCAACTATTGTCATTATGGGATAAATCAGCCCCCAACATTTTGATTTGATTATATGGATGGTACCTGTCCATAACAGATGTTAAGTATCCTGTTAAATCGTGGGTGTTTTTAGTCTTTTTATCTTTTTTTTTTAAATTTTATATTAAAAAATAATGATAATTATATTATATCTAAATGAACCCTTAAACAGACAGATTTATCCACACAAACAACTTAACCATACAAGATTTGAAGTTAAAAAAAGTAACATTCCCTTAATCACTCCCATAAACAACATACACCATCCTTATAAATACTCTAAGAGCATCTCCAACAGCTTTTCTATAATTTTTCTAAAATAGAGAATTAAAAGTGAAAATCTCTAATACAAGATTATTGGTCTAGCAGCACTAATACTAGAAGCAGTACTATCTTTAGAGGTACTAACAGAATTAGCAGCACTAACAGGTTTGGCAGTATTAACCTTGTTGACAGCACTAACAGAGTTAGCAGTAGTAACATTTACAGAAGTACTAACAATGTCAGCAGCACTAACATTGCTAGCAGCAGTATTGCTTCTAGCAGTACTATCACTTTCAGCAGCACTATTTGCAGTAGCAGCACTAACAGTTTTAGTACTTTTAGGAATCCACATCTTGACACTGTCTTCCATATTCTGTTTATTCATGTGGCTTTTAGATTTAACAGTTTTCTTGGCCACATGGTTCTTTTCTTTCTTCCTATAACCAAAGGGTTTTTGAGTAAGTCTCTGAAAATTCATCCTTTGGTTCATGGGATTGAAATAGCAATATTTGGCAATGTGATTAAGCTTTCCACAAATAAAACAGGGTTTTGGTCTATTGATTTTACTCAGATCAACCCTTTGTTTTTGTGCCCATTGATTATTCCAGTTCCATTGATTACCCCTCTTTTTATCATGTTTTTGGGGCTCGGATTTACTGCAAGCACACTGTTTGCAAGGGACAGAGTTCACAACAGTGGTCTGCTTATAGTGAATCTCCTTTTTCTTACCCTCAGTCTTTTCTACCTTATTTGACTTGACCCAATGCTTTCCACATCCTTCATTGGTAATTATTTGGTTTTCTATAGGAATCTCACCACTCACAGTGTTGTCCTTACTTTTGACAGTTTCTTTCTCAGTTTTATCCTTAACAACTACTTCATCTAAGGGATCAATCTCAGTGGCTCCCTCAAGCAGGTCCTTCCTAACCTTTGAATCTAACAAGTCTGAACTAGGAGGGATGTAGTTGTTATTGTAGGGTGGTGGTGTGGTATTGTACCCTATTCCTCTTCTCAGTTTATCATGAATCTGAGTTTGTAGTAAATAATCCATTGCTTTAGAAGCATTGGAAAACTTTTCTACATCTAGCTTGACTTTAGCTAGCTCTCCTCTTAACTTTTCACTCTCCTCTTTAGATTTGGTCAGTTGAAGTTCTAGGTCATTCTTCTCCCATTTCCAGTAGTTTGTGTCATAGGAATGTTGAAGCTCATTGGCTTAAAAACTCTTAATCTGCTCTTCAAACATCTCAACAATCCTAACATAGTCTTTTATGTCCTTTTCTAATCTCTTCAGGTCATCACTCATTTTCTGGTTGTGATCCCTGTACCTTTTAACAGTGTTAATGCAATTTTGAGTACAAAGATTAGAAGTTACCTCTGTTGGGAGATCAGACACCTCTGCCATTAAAGCTTGGTTTTGGACAGCCTCTTCTGCTTGATCACTCCAATCAAACCCCATACCTTGTTGAGAGACTAGGGCTTGAGCAGAGTTTATGTTATTATTGAAGTTTACAGACTGTGCTTGTTGATGGTTGTTGTTGTGAGACACTCCACTTCTGCATTCCCTAGCAAAGTGTCCCTTTTGATGGCATTTATAGCATTCCACCTTAGACTTGTCAAAACCTGCTCCATCTTCTCTTCTTTGGGATAAGTTGTTCCTCCCAGTTCTCTTGATGAACTTCTTAACTCTCATAGAGAGCATGGCCATCTGCCATTTAATGTCCATCTCTTTAAGGTCATCTGGATGGAGTTGTTCCAAGTCATCATTAATTAGAGAAGAGTTTCCATGACTGGACAGAAAGGCTTCAAACACAGTTTCAGTGCCTTTCTCTTGATTTGCTCCATTGGCAGCACTAACTGATTCAGGGTTAGAGGTAGAATCACTTGATGCTGATAGGAGTGCAGCATTGTGAACATATTCAGAAGGCTTCTTCTTAGACTCTACCTCAGATTCAAAAACTCTTAGATCATTGTATAGATCATCAAGTTCCTTTTCTTCCAGTTGATCATTCTGTCTGAAAGAGACAATATACATGGTCCATTCATCACCCAGGGACCTTAGGAACTTCCTGTTTAGATCATCTTGATCAATTTGTACTCCAACTGTAGCTAGTTCACCAATAAGTTTGTTGAACCTGTCAAAAGTTTGAGTCATGGACTCATTCTTGGTTGACATAAAGTTCTCATATTGTTGCTTCAGTATGGCCTTCTGATTTCTCTTGGTACTTTTGGTACCAGAGAATCTCTTCTCTAGAGCATTCCAGAGCATCTGTGCATCAGTGCAATTGCAGAACTGATGTTGATATTCATTGGGAATAGCCAAGAGTAAAGTGCTTAAGGCTTTCATCTCTGTCTGTCTAGTCTTTCTCTCTGCATCAGTTTTTGGAGGTGTCCTCTTTCCATCTGCACCAATCTTTCCTGCTTCAGAAGGGCCATTCTCAATGATGTCCCACATAGAATAGTCAGTGAGGAGTATGTACTGCTTGATTCTGATCTTCCACATGTCGAATTCATTGGGTCTGAGCATTGGAACCTTTGAGACTAAGGTACTGTTTGATTCAGCAATGTTTTCCATGATGAATAATATTTCTGAGAATACAGGCTCTGATACCACTTGTGAGGATCTTAATTCTTAACAAGAACACACACTCAGAAAATAATATTAAAGAAGCTGCGGAATAGCACTTTAATATTCTGAAAACAATGCAACAGTAAATCAATGATCACAACTTGTAAACTTGTATTGAATGATTGAAGTTACAAGATTAAACACACAACCTCAATATTGATGAACAAACTCACCAATACAAATTCTACTTCTCTAGAATCAGGGTTCTAACCTTGAGGTTGATTCTCTATTAATAAGCTAATAACTCAGAATAATAGTTCTCACAAAAATTACAACACTATTCTAAACAAATCTATACATATATTGAAAATAAAAGATAATTACAAAATAATAAAAGATCTTCAATATAAACTTCTATCTTTATCTCCAAACTTCCATGAATATCTTCAGTCCATCCAGCTGTCATCCTTCCATGCGAAGTCTTCATCTTATAAGCAGCATTAATCTTCAGCAGCATTAATACTCTGAGCAGTATTAACTCCAGAAGTACTAACTATGCTCAGCAGTATTAATCTCTTCAAGCAGTACTAACTATGAACTAGCAGTACTAATCTTGTTCAGCAGTATTAGTCTTCAACTGGCAGCATTAATCACAGAAGTAGCAACCATGTTCTTCTAGCAGCATTAACTTTACTTAGCATTTCTTCAGTTCCCAACAGGATATTCACTCAAGTTCTCATCTGATAAAGACTTTCTTCAAAAAGATCTCAAAAAGATTTGCATCGGGTATATTGAGATATTGTCTTATCATAGTACAAAAGTTCCTTTTTGTATATTGATAAGTCATTTCAAATATCTCATAATTTATTGAATAAATCTCAAGGATCCACTCAACATATGACAAGTGTCCTTTGCATTCAGTGCATTGGGTAGTATAAAAGGGTGTTGACCTCCTCCATACAACTCACGTTTTTCAGCAAAGAGATCTCAGTGCACTCCAAAGTTGATAACTATTTTCTCTCATCTTTATAGCTTTTTAATCTCTGTGTTTTCTAAGTTGTGTTCTTAAAAAGTTACTAAGTGCTAGATTGTTAGAATAGTTTTACTATTCTTTTCCGCAATAATCTTTTTATTTACTAAGTGTAATTCTTGATATTTTATATATCAATAAAAGAATTAAAATTAAGTGAAATATTTTAATATTGTATTTAACCCCCCCCCCCCTTCTACAATACTGTTTTTTTTATCAAGGACCAACAATAACCATATAGGGTAGCAGCCCGACGACAAAAAAACAAACGGCGACAACAGCCACATACCATGACGGTGGTCGGTGATGAAGAAGAGGCCGCAGGAGGCTTAGGGAAGAGGAGAAGGTAGGATGTGATTTAGGGTTTAAAAAAAATCCTTTTAGATATGATCGACTAAACCTTTTTGAAGAAAAAAACCTTTTTTTTTAATTTAATTAGGGTCCCTAACTGGTGGTCCTGTGGTTTGCCCAAATTTTGGATTTGGTCCCTAAAGTAAACTATCTACGGTGGTGGTCCCTAACTTTTTAATTAACTTTCACTCAAGGTCCCTCTTCTCTAACGGCGTGAATTAACAGAAAAATATTTCCATCAAGTTATTTAAAACAAGGACAAATCAATCTTTTAATTACAAAATAAGAATTTCCCCATTTATTTTAAAAAATCAACGTGATATCATCAAGATCACGACTTCGCATGGCATACTTAGAAATTCCCCATTCATACTTAGAAATTTATCTTGTTGATACACCAGTTCCCTTCAACATGCACCAACTCAGTTTTACTTTGCATCTTTATATATATATATATATATATATATAGGGTGCGTTTCTTTTGCAAACCAAACAATTTGTACAAACTATGTAAACTATTTTAGGAAACAATAGATATATTTATGGATAATGATTATGATTCATTAATAATGATTGTGATATATATGGAAAATATTAAGTTTATTCATTATAATCATGATTTTAAATTAGGAAATGTTAAGTTTATTCATTATAATCATGATTTTAAATTATGAAACATAATAAAATCATATATTCATTAGACTTGATGAACGGCTAAGATTGGTTCACAAAGTTTGCACAATCTGACTGGTTTGCAAAAGATACGTCCCCTATATATATATATATATATCGAGAGAGAGAGAGAGAGAGAGAGGTGGTTTCATTTGCAAACCACCCTTATGTAGCAAACTATGAAACCCATCTTTTTACCATAGATTGAATTAATCAACGGTTAAGATGCAATTGTTGTAAATATGGTAATAATTAAATTATTTTGATTTTTTTAATGGAAAAAGAATTAATGAAAGGGCAAACTTGTCAATTGACATTCCATCTCAATTTAGAAATTCGGATGAAAGACTATTTTTATATGGAAGCATTTTTATTTAAGGTAATTTTTTATTTCAAATTCAAGATAATACTAAATCATAACCCTTTTACATGGAAATATATTTTTTGTTTTTTTTCCATTAATAAACGCATATATTATTGTTTATTATGGTAATTTTTTTTGAATATATATTAAATCTTAACCGTTTTTATATGTAGGATCAATTTTCAATTTTTTTTTCAAAATTAAAGGACGCTTTCATTGTTCTCGATCGAGTAAAATCCATACCGATTGACATTTGACACAAAACAGGTCGTAAAGTGTGAAAGACCGATGAAAACGGAGATGAAACCAAGATGAACGACGATGAATGGAGATGAATGAAGATGAAATAAAGTTGAACGACGATGAATGGAGATGAAAACGGATATGAAACTGAGATGAAACGGAGATGAAACCGAGATGACACGGAAATGAACGGAGATGAAACTGAGATGACACGGAGAACGACGATGAACGGAGATGAAACCGAGAACAGAGATGAAACCGAGATCATAAATTTTTTATAATTAATAGGAAAAATAAATTTCATTTATCATAAAATTAATCGAAAAATGATTTTTCCAGAATTTGGTTTCCAAAATAATTAATAGGAAAAATAAATTTCATTTATTATAAAATTGTAATACCATGTTTATAAAAGAAGTAAAATCTTACATAAAACAAAAAAAAACAACGGTGACTATAAACCAAATTTTTCCAGAATTTGGTTTCCAAAAATTCTTAATAGAACAAATATATTTCATAATGCAAGATAATTATCTTGCATTAAATGCTTCATTGAAAACGGTTTATGTTTAATGTAAATATAAATTCCATAAATAACTCTGTCATATCAAAATGTCAAAAATACCCTTTCTGATATATATATATATATATATATCAATGCATGTAAATGGTATTCTCCATGGCAAATGGATAAAAGGTCATGAATGGCAAATGGATAAAGGTTGTTGTGCTGGAGTTTATGGAAGGGTTTTCTTCAAAGTTAAAATGATGGCAACAGTGGAGGTTGTTTGAAAGTGTTCAAGGCGTGTTCCACTGAGGCTACACCTGCTTATAAGTTGCCTCAAACACTGTGTTCTAAAAATCAATTTTTGATCCGAGCGAGTATGTTGGTGGCTTAACCTGCATGTAACTCGCACGCAGTTCATTTACGGTTTTACTTGCAATTTCCAGCCACGGTTCATGGGGTTTTGTTCTCCATATCATTCGAGGCACTCTTCAGAAAATATTGTCGAATTTCTCCCAACATTATAGATAGTTCGATTAGCATTTAATCTGTAATTTCTTCATCGATTTCTCCGGTTTCTCAAGCATTGTTACATCGATGGATTATAGTGGACTTCTCGGTGGTCTCTTCCGCCCAAGGTTTTTATCGTTTTGGGTTTTCCACGTAATCCGGTGTCGTTCTCTCCTTTATTTTATTTTCGTCAAGTTTTCGATATTATTGTGTGGGTGATTATTGTTTCTGTTGAGAGGTTCGAGTTTATCGTTTTCGCATACGAACTCGTTTGAGTTTATTTTTTGATCATGGGTTGATTTCGATTAAGTTTCTACTCGTTTCGATCTCGTTTTGTGGAGTTCGATCGAGTGTGGTGTGGTCGGAATTTGCAACAAGATGGATGGGGAGTCTTTTGACAGGCTTTTGAGCTCAACAGATGTTTATAAGGCTATATTCTTCTATGCTTCCTGGTGTCCGTTTCTAGGAATGCACAACCCAAGTTTGATCCTCTTGCTTCAATGTATCCACAAATTAAGCATGTAAAGGTTGAACAATCTTCGGCCCTGCCAAGGTAATCATTGCCTTCAATTCAATTTCTATAATCAGGTGATGAAGATGTTGAATCCTTTAATAGTTATTTCACAAAGATGCCTTGGCTTGCTGTTCCATTCACTGATTCCAAAACACTAGAGGCTTTAGATGAACGTTTTAAGGCCAAATAAATACCTCATCTAGTGTTCCTTGATGAAAATGGGAAAGTTTTGAGCAATCATGGGGTCATGATCGTCAGTGAATATGGAACATAGGGGTACCCATTTACTCCAGAACGGATCAAACATATTAAAGAACAGGAGGAAGAAGCTAGAGGAAATCAGTGTTTGATGTCCACTTGTGCAATTGAACGACCATCGGTGCAATTGAGGAAGAAGCTAGAGGGAATCCGTCTTCACGTTGAACTGCTTTAGCCTTTAAAAGAGGGATCAAAGTAATCTGATCGTGAAGATGAGAAGAGGGACGAGCCGTGAAGATTTAGAGGGATGAGTCGTGAAAATGTGAAACATGGAAGTGATCACGTTGATATCTTGAAGATATCACGTTGATTTTTTAAAATAAATAGGAAATTATTATTTTTTTTTAATTAAAAGATTGATTTGTCCTTGCTTTGAATAACTTGATGGAAATATTTTGCTATTAACTGACGTCGTTAGAGAAGAGGGACCTTGAGTGAAAGTTAATTAAAAAGTTAGGGACCACGCCGTAGATAGTTTCCTTTAGGGACCAAATCCAAAATTTGGGCAAACCACGGGAGCACCGGTGTAATTCACTAAAAAAAACTTTTAAGCTTTGTGATCAAATAGGTTTTCAACATGAGGCTCAATTAGAACTTTAATCCAATTTAGAAATTTTAGGATTCAATTAAATTTCCCATATATTATCTTGTTCCCCTTTTTCAACTAAACGACATCAAAACGGCTTTGATACCACTATTGGGTTTTAAAACAAATTGTAACCGTTAAATGCAGCGGAAAATCAAAAAATATTTTGGTTACAAAATTATAGAAAACTTTTTTAAACATTTAAAACTCAATCGGATCCAATGATGCATTTAATTAAAACTCAAATCACACCATAGAGTGTTTAGAATATGTACCTTTTGAGATCTCTCGGGATTGAAACGGAGCACCAAGAAACCAAAGTAGGTTTCCTCTATCGGTAGTCCACATACGAACACGTTTCCCGCCTCCACCGGGTGCTAGTCCAATAACCCTAGATCTATATGTGTTTTACAGAAAAGAAAATGTTTCTTTTATGTATTTATCTGAAAGGCTAATTCTAATTTCAATTGTATGAGAAAAATGGTTTAGCCTAACGCTCTATTTATACCAGAAGAATTATAGATACATTATAATTCAAATAAAGTTTAAATAAGGTTTAGTAATTATCTGTAACGTTTAAATTCAAATATATATATATATATATATATAATTATTTTTTAAACTTTAAACATAGTTATATATATAATTACAGAAAATACCACGTAATTAACATAATTACGTTTTCACATTGTAGTTATCATAATTACAATTTAACAAATATTTTCATAATTATCCTTCAAGAATAATTATTTTCTTAATCAACTTGATTTAATCCGGGTTTCTAAAGATGGAAACAAATGTATTCTTTGTGTGCGACCCTATAGGTTTACATGCCTCGGCAGTATCCCTGTGTGACACGTGTCGTGAGCATATAATAACTTACAATAACAAATTAACAATTCAAAGTTTTAAAAACCCAAAACAATTTAAATATTGATAATCGTGATAAAAGTTGTTCAACTGTGTTAGAATGTTAAAAGTTTTTGTGATAAATACGCAAAAATAATAAAGGATAAAATGCAATAAAATGCACCAAAGTTTGGTTAGTCCATATTTAATGTAACGAATATTTTTTTTTCTTTAGCAAAGTATTAAACTTTCCTTCTTTCTTATTTTTGAATACATTTTAACTATCACCCATTTATCTTGACACACCATTTAAAAAAAATTCCACTTTAAGCCTTTCCGTATGCTATTCCTTTTTCTTCTGCATAAAATATTATGATAAAACAACCTATAATCAAACAAGGCATTAAGCCATCAAGCAAACTAGATATGTTGATACTCTACACACCATGATTCCTCGTCGGATTTATTTCCTTTTTTGTCTTCCTCGGCGGTGCTCTCGTCTTCCTTCTGTTCAAATTAGCCATTGTCTTTCATTAATTCTTCATGAGTAGCGAATTCCATCCCTAAAGCATACTTCATATATTCATTTTAGGGACTCCATTTTTCTTATAAATACATGTATTTGGGATTATTTTTTGATGAAAACATTCAAATATTAAGAGATACAAAAATATATTTCCATTTATCCTAACAACGACAGTAGGTACAACTATGAGTTGTAACACCCCAAAATAAGGGTAAATTGTAATAAGGATTTTCAAGAGGACTTAATTTTCATTAACGAGAATATGCAAGTTAAGGGACTAATAGTCCATTTGTGAAAGGATGAGGACTCGATGGGAACTGCATTGACCACGTTTGAATTATGTAGTACCCGTATTTTCAATAGAATACAATTTGGGGTTAATAGAGCTACTTCTTGATGTAACATTATTAATCTTGTGGGTTTGATTGTGTTTAATCTCCTTGGCATGTCATGGGGTCAAAAAAAAGGTAGCAAAAATAGGCATTTTCGGGTGTCCAAGGGGTCTACGCGACCTGGTGCATGACCTGGCTCACATTGCAACAACCTGGATTTTGTCATACAGATATTTTAGTCTATATCTATATTTGAATTATATAAATTATCCTTATGTGATCTTGTATTAATTTTCAGTATAGTTAAGGAGTGTTGATGGAATATCCATGAAAAGTGTGATGTGAGAGAAGTGTTTTACACCACTGGTGTGAACCGCGACCCTTGGGTCGCAGGCCAATGCCGCATTGTTTCTACCGTAGCTAGGGTGCATTTCAGAGTTGGGGCGACCCTCATACCGCGAGCTAGGGCCGCAAGACCAACGTCATGGGGAAACACCTGTGAGTGTGTTTTGGGACACGGGCGACCCTTGAGCCACGACCCTAGGGTCGGGAGCCAGGGTCGCATTCTGCAACAGAGTCTTAAATACGGGTTTTCAGCCCTTGGTCGATTAGGTTCTCATTTCTACTCTCACCTATCCTCATTAAAGTCATTTTGAGAAGCATTAGATGCTAGAGATCAACCGATCCAATTGAAACCGACCGACCATAATTGGATATCCAATTGTAATTGGATCGAATCAAATTGAAATTTTCAACATCCAATTTGGATTGGTCTATTCTTGGATGGCAGTCCAGAACCAACCAAAATCGACCAATATCCAATTACCCATCCAATTAACCATTTGATGACCATCCAATTATCCAACTATAATCTAATTAATTTGTTTTCAATTTGTTTTGTGTAGTGAAACTCAGAATTTGTTTCGTATTGGTCTTTGAATTTTTAGCCCTTGCTTGTGTTGGTTTTAACATAGATTAAAAGTGATTAATCAATTTGTTTCATGGGAAGTTGGATTGAATTAAGACATTGGATGGATCCAATCCAATTTGATCATCTATTGGATGTCGGATGGATCCAATCCAATCCGATTCGATCCAATTAATATTGGTTGGATCCAATCTGATCTATTGTATATTTAATAAGAATATCCAATGGATGGAACCGAACCAATACAATCATCCATTGGATTGGATTGAATTGGTTGTCTAATGTTAATTGGATTGGATCGATTGGCAAAATTCAACATCCAATGGATGATTGAATCGGTTTGGTTCTCCTTACATCCAATCGATATCAACTGATGAACATGCCTAATTTAGTTTTCAATTATCCTAAGTCTGAGGGTGCATAAACCTCCTAACACTCTTAAAGAGACCCATTATATACATTTCAGAAGCATGGACTTCAGTGTTAGACACATACAAGGGTAAGGTCTAGACGCAAGAGATATGACGATGTTCCTAGATGACTTTTTGTTATCAAGTTTACGTAACCCCAAGAGGCTAAAGTAATTAAGAAACCACGGAAGTATATATGTTTTTCCAATATCTTCTTAAAACAAGTAATTATGGTAAGAATACCATATATCGATCCATAGTGATAAAAAAAGTGAGGATTTCTGAGAAGTCAAACTTAAAGCAAGATTTCAGATGACAAATTCGATGAAATTGGTCTGAGTTAAGCTAACAATCTACTGAAATATGACAATACTTAAAAGAAGCATAAGTGCAAGTTCATGTTGGAGTTCGACAATAAAGTAGAACCTTGCTACCCCAAGAAGTTGTTGCAGCAATAGTTCTTAACTACACTACTAGATTGTGAATGGTCTTCTTTCGAAATTCATATTACTTACTAGTGGTGTTCTAAAGAACACAAATCCATGCATGGTACATATCTGACAACTCTTTCCATATAGTTTGCAACCTATTAAGGTTGACGTATCTCTTTTTGCCATCTACAACACTCAATGGTCTATTATTTACGTTGACTTACATTTAAGTCTAACTCATCTAAGTGAAATATCATGTGTGAATTTGTCAAAGATAACTTAGATGAAACATAACAACAAAGAGTGAATAGTGGAGTTGATTGCTATTAGAAAAAAACATTTGTCCACTAACACTTACGCTTAATCTCCCACACTTTCACTCACACCCAAGCTAGGGTGCTTAGCTCATCATCGCTTGAAAAAGTAAAGACATGAATGTAAAGAGCATAAAAGTAAAATGCAATAATGTAAAATTGCAAGAAATATAAAGTACTAGAATGTAAAGCTCTTAGAAATCATAGGGGTGCTCAAAGTGTAAAGTTGCTAGAAATCTTAAACTTATTATGGGAATAAGAAGAATGTTGTAGCAAATACTGGTAACTGAAAGCTTAAACTACTTCAAAACGGAATTATAAATAATGGAAGGAGCAAAGTTCCAAGAGCTTGCTTTCTTGCTTATAAATAACTATTGGCTCCTCCAATTTATACTAATACAAGGAGGCTTAAGAGAGAACCTAAAGTTAAAAAGGACATATTACCCATTGGGTAATACCCAACAAAGTCAACTACTAAAAAGTAACGTAAGACATCGAAGTACATCTTTTATCTAATTAAAATAACTTCTATCAGAAAGGCATATGATTCCCTCTTCAACTTGAACCAATATGTTCAGCAAAAACTTGTAACTTGACCGAACCATCAACTGACTGGTTCCAGATACTATAGCAACGTGTTACAACAAGCTCGTAGTTAACAACTTTCTTAAATTTAGCATGTAACACCCCGAATTTTGGGTGAGTAAAATATTCCCTCAATTATGTATATCATTCGTAGTGTAGTGTTAGTTCTTGGTTTGCCTGGAGTTTCAATCATATTTTGATGTTGAGCGAAATAGCCGAAAAGACGATGCCATGTCAACAGTGCCCCGCGCGGCTCTCCGCACGGATTGTGTCGTGCCACCAGTCGTGCGAGGCACTGCCTTTCACGGATCCAGTGCTCCGCACGAGCCAAGTTGCGCCGTCGCAAGCGTGCGACCACTGTACGCTCTTAAAAGGGTCGATTTGTTGCTCATTTATTGTGTTGGGCAATTTCTTCTTGAAGCCAAGGTAAGAGCCTTCCTCTCTTCATTAGTTTCTCATAAGGGAATACATTGAATGAGTTTTTGTGATTGATTAGGTTGGTTGTGGTTAAAGATCCAAGTACAACTTCATCTCCTTCTCTCAAGATATAATTATCTAGGATTTGTTCACATTTTCTAACAAGGTGAGTACATACATGTTTTACACTTCATACATAGTAATCTTCTAGTATTTAAACTCCTCCATACTTGCAAACCATGGGGTTTTGGGATTTTGGCAAACTCTTGACCTAAAGTTAATGTTATGAGATTTTGAGGTTTTGGGTGTGGATGAAAGTATTTAGAAATGTATTTGACCTATGATTTATGGATGTTAAATGTGCTTGCATGTTCTATCATCATTATCCTTGTTTTATGGAATTTTGAATAAATCCAAGTAAAACTAGGGTTTGGGATGGTTTGGATTTTAATTCAAAGATATGAGATGTAGCTTGATTATTTGAGGCAAGCTTAACATCTACACATGGTGGAATTGATTACGTAGGTTCCTCACATTATATTGATAAATTGTTTATGGATATGACATTGATATACATGAACTAATGTTTTTGTTTTAATTTGTGTTAGTCTTGGTTTAGTGCAATGGATCCATAGGTACGGTGTTCCTAATGTCCCATTTTGGACATTCAGTCCACCACTTTGGCAAGAAATAGGCGGCGGGTCACCATGGTAAGTAAGATGTGGACCTATACGGTCGGGCAGTGTCCCATGGACAGTAAGGTGTAATTCCATTGTGCATGAGTTCCCGTTTTGGAACTCTCAAGAATAGACCTAGAGGGGTTGACTTGATGTTTTTAAGCAATAGACTTAGAGGAGCTGAGCTCACTAAGTGATTGGTGTTTATTTATACCCTGTTATGATCACTAATGGTTTACTTGTTTGTTTTGGATTTAGCTCACGGATATATCCAACCGTACAACTACAAATGGGTTTATGATCTCTAATCCTAAATTATTCGTTCCCACTAGGCATTGGCTTAACACTTGCTTCTTTGGTTGTCATGTATGACAGGTCATCTTAGCGGCAAGGCTCGTCGGGATTGAGTGGGCGACCAAGTGGTTGAGAGCGGTCCTTTTGAAGACTTGTTGACCGGCACATATGATTTTGAGGACTTACCATTTTGGGAGAATAGCGACACCCGACTATAATCTATTTTGATAAACTTAGATTATTAGGTTGTTGATTATTATTCTTCATTACATTGGGCTTGTATACGCTACACTTTAATTCCCCGTTTTAGGGTGATACACTTTAGTTTTTTTTTTAAATGTCATTACAGTATTATTCAGGTTTTAATTGACCCTATGGTAGGGTGTACATATTTCCTTCAGTTTTAGTCGTCACATTGCTGAATTTTCGAATTTTTAAATTGACCCCTAAATTTTAGGATGTTACATAGCATAAACAATACCAAGTTCCTTAACCAAGGTCTAGACACAAATACATATAAAATAATAATGAAAGACTACATTTGTGATCTGAAAAATAAAAATAAGATGAAATAAAATCCTAAAAAAGTGCTAAAAGTGGGTATGAATATACACAATATCACTTGTGGTTTAGGGTTTGGATTTTAATTTGAACTACTAATGATTATGTAAATAAAATTTTCTTATAAAAATCAGTATCATGTGGAATGTATGATGTACGCCTTCGTGAACTATAAGGACATTACATTACCGCTAAAAATTTGTTCTAAACAAGGGAATTTTGAAAATTCACTACATTAATTGAGAAAAAAAAATCTATCATTAAACTAAATAGTAATTAAAGAAACTTCATTTCATTTTGTCAATAATAAATTTAAAAGTATAATGGTTTTAGTAACATTTAATATCCAATTACCAAACTAAAAATAAAGTAAAAATATGTTACCACAATTTAGTTATAAATATAACAATTCAAACTTCAAAAAAATCAATACATGTTAACATATTAAATCCCAAAACTATTCAACAATTGCTTATTTAATTGTACAAAACTTGGTATTGTTGTCGTTTTTTATCAGACAAATTGCATCAAAATAAATACAATTTTGTTTTCATTTATAACTTGAGAAATCATGAATCAATTTTTTTTATCTTGGAAAACATGATTCAAGACTTCTTAATTAAGAGTATATATATATATATGAAAAGTTTAAAAGACTTCTCTCTCTATTTCTTATTCAGTTAAAGGGTATAGTCTGTTACCTATATATATATATATATATATATATATATATATATATATATATATATATATATATATATATATATATATATATATATGTATGTATGTAACAGACTATACCCTTTAACTGAATAAGAAATAGAGAGAGAAGTCTTTTGAACTTTTCATGATATCAAGAGCGCAAAAGCCTGGTAACCTAAACCCTAAACCCTAAACTTTCTTTTACGCCTCCATCTTCTTCTTCATATAGAACGATGACAGGCAACAACAAGAAAACCAACAATACATCAAGTGAGAAAAATCCTACCGACATTATATCACCCTATTTTCTTATTCCCTCTGATCATCCAGGACAAAACTATGTTGGAGAAAACCTTCTTAGCGATGGAAATTATGGCGATTGGGTGAGTGAGATGTTCAACGCATCGTTTGCCAAAATTAAAATTGGTTTTGTAGATGGCAGCATTCCTATTCCAAAAGAAGGATCGGCGGAACTAATGACTTGGAGAAGATGTAACGCCATGGTGAGAGGATGGCTCACAAGCGTAATGGAGAAAGAGATCAAGAACAGCGTCAAATACGTAACCACGACTCGAGACATCTGGGTTGATCTTCAAGAACGATCTGGGAAAGAAAATTCCCCAAGAGAATATAAATTAAGAAGCATAGTTACCATGATACATCAAGAAAATCTATCCGTGTATGCATACTACACCATACTACGAGAAATTTGGGATGAGATTCAATCTGTGAGTTCGACGCCATCATGCACTTGCAGCGGATGCAAGTGTGATATAGAAAAGGCAATTGCAAATATGCATGAGAAAGAACACTTGTATGATTTTTTTAATGGGCCTCAATGATGAATATGTTGTTCTCAAAACCCACATTCTTAGCACTAGACCATTCCTTAACCTTGGAGCAACCTATAACTTGGTCAGCCAAGATGAACAACAGAGACAAATTGGTACCGCTCAAAGAATGAATCTAGAAACTACTGCATTTCAAGCCTCCTGAAAACCTCCCTCTCGACTTGCTGGGAAATCCGATCCAAATACGACGAACAAAAAGGAAGAACATGGAACCAACGACAAGAGGTATGGGAAAACGATGATCAAAGGTTCACATATTGCCACATAATCGAACATGTTATTGATGGGTGTTTCGAAATCGTGAGATGTCCAGAGTGGTGGTTGAAGAAATATGAGATGCCAAAACCCAGAAAGAAGCTACAACCACGCACAACAGTTGTTGCCCCTGACACAAACAGTCCCGTTTTTACTAAAGAAGAACATGCCCAACTATCCCTAATTATTAGAGCGATAGGCAGAACGAATCAAGTTCCTACGCCCCCCATGGCAAACATGACTAGTATGATCGACTCTTTAAACTCTAGGGTCATTGATTCACGTGCTAGTGAACGCATCACACATAATGAAAAGCTATTTGGGACAAGAACGGAAACTAATGGGAGTTCCCCCATGAGAATATCAAATGGTGATTCGTTACCTGTCAAGAACATCGGGGATGTTTCTTTATCAAACGGGCTTAAACTGAAACATGTTTTAAATATCTGGTGTTCAACTGCAATTTATTATCCATAAGCATATTAACTCGAGACTTGGAATGCTCGTTAATGTTCTTTCCCAATATGTGCGGTATATATACACTTGAGGAGCCTAATTGGGATGGGTAAGGCATGTGATGGTTTGTACTATTTAGACCCAATTGAACGTGATGGGGTGGTCATGTCGGTCTCCATGGATTCCAAGATTTGGCATAGAAGATTGGGTCACATCTAGGATGGTTTTCTTCATAAATATCACAATTAGGAATTTTTGGTACATGTGAACAACTTTGTGATTCTTGCATTCGTGCGAAACAAAGTAGATTGCCTTTTCGCATTAGTTTTGCAAAGACAATTGATTATTTTGATCTAGTACACTTGTTGGTCCCTAAGGTGCTTAACAAGTTTGTAGAAAGGGGGGGTTGAATACAAACACAGAATTTAAGATTTAATAAATTGTTTATTGATAAATCAAACTGAGAGTCCAAGATCACTGATTCTTTAGAGAGAGAAAGTAGAGAGAGAAAATATTGAAGCGCAAAGTTCACAGATGTATTGAAAGTGAGTGCCAAAGTTACAAAACAAAGGCTCTAAGGGGACTTAAATACCCCTAGCCTTTACAATACAGAAATGAACAATAAGCACAGTAAAAACTAGAAAATAAATACAATGATTACTATAAAAACAGATCTAACAATCTCCCCCTTAGTAATCATTGGCGCCGTGGTCTTCAAAAACAATCTTCAAACACAGCATAGACCAACCAGGCGACTTTGAAGAATCACTGACGCTCTTCTCTTTGACGAAGTCGATTCAGACCAACTAAAACTTCAAGTCGTCTTAGAGTTGAGCGGAGATTCAATCTTTCTTGAATTGAATCTAAAGTCTTCTGGATAAGACGGATTTCATCATTATCAACCAGGAATGCATTTTCTCTTGATTCCATAAATCTTCTTTTGGCTTCTTTCAGACGTTGCTCTAACTGTAGCTTGATCACTTTTAAGGTTCCATCGGAGTAGTGAGCAATTTCTTCAATTCTGAGAAAGCATTTTTCATTAGAGCCATTCTTGTACACCACTCCATATGGATCTTCAACAATAGAGAGAAAAGGAAAAGACTCTAAGTTCGGTAAGCTTCGGTTAGGACTGAGAAGATTAACAACCGGTTGGAAGCTTTCTACAGCCATCTGGAAATCAAAAACTCTATAGAATCTGATTTGTCGTCGTATGAATCTTTTAATGACGAACAAAGCTTGAGAAATATCCTGTGTTCTATGATACAGATTCCTGAAGTGATCAAATTAGAATTCAATATCGTCTATAGAAAGATCAGTGAAGTCTGCCTCTGAAAATTTATACCGCTTGCAGTCTCTTCTTTCAACTTCAAAATCTGGATACCAGATGTTCACAAACTTGTTGATTGTGACACTGATGACTCGAACAATCAAGTGTTGAGAAGAAACGGTATTATTCCTTTTGTGCTGACACTTGATGAACATCAAGTACTCATATTGATAGGCATCTGAATCTTTCTCCACTCCAAGGATTGCATAGATGTTAATCGCCCTTCTTCTAGAGACAAAGATGTTTCTCTGAGTGTCTTCTAGAAAGGCTGATCTTTGCCTTGATGCCAGATATCTACGCTGCAAATTCCTTTGTCTTTGACGTCTCGATAAAGCTGGTCCTTCTTCTAGAATAGATGGTGGAATAACAGGATCATAAGTTGGAACATCAGCTTCTGCTCTTGACGACTGACCAACTTCAAATGATCTTGAAGGCATAGTGGTAGTCGAAGCTGAACTAGCAACAGGAGTACATGTGTCTTTGACAGATTCAGGAATCTCATCATGAGAAGGAAGATCACTATATAACAAGTCTGGTTCTTCTTCGTCTTTCGCATCCATGAACACTGAGTCATCTTCTGTGTCTGATATGATAATGATGTCATCACAGTCTTCTTCATTGACTTGACATATCTTTTCCAACCTGACATCTTCATCATCATCAGAATTAATCTCGATGAAGTTAGCAAAGAATGACCTCATGTCATTTGCAGCATCAGATTCTTCAACTTCATGAATACTTGCAGAAACATCTGGATCCATGTAAACAACAATTTGCATATTATTGTTAGTATTGCTTTCAGAAATATTCAGTTCATTATGCATGGAAGACATATCAACATTCTCAATCATAACATTCACTAAGTCCTGAATGTTGCAGTCTTCAACAGATTCACCACTCTTTCCTATATCAGTAGCCACTTCTTCTTGAATATCTTCTCTAACTTCAGAAGATCCTTCAACTCTCGGTCTCTTTGCCATCTCCCCCTCATGGCCTTGATGATCAGGATCATCTTGGTCATGTTGGCGCTTAAGAGACGGGCCGACCTCAGTTCTGTAGCTTTGGTCATGAGAATCAAGCCTTGAAGATAAATCAGAGAAGGATTGAGACATAAACGATTTGAGATCAGCAAAGCTTGATCGAACTTCTGATCTGAATGCATGAAACTCATCAGATAAAGCAGTGATCCTGTCAGATTCAGATGAAGGAACTGGAGGCGGCGTAGGTTGGAAGTTTCATAAAAGAGAGATAAGATCTTGATCTTGATGTTCAGGCGGCGACATAGAGAGAAGTCGAGCATAGAGCAAATCTATCAACTCTGAAATAGGAAGATCATGTAGTGAAGATCTTGAAGGAGCAGATGTAGAAATTCCCGCAGATAAAGAAACCATTGAAGGAAATGGAAGAGAAACAACCGGAGAAGTAGATGTAGGCACAGCAGAAGAAGGTTCACGAAGAACTACTCCAGTTGGACGCCTGAATGGAATCTCTGGGGGAATCACTGAAGTATCAATCTCAGGCATCTTTCCTTTGAAGAAAGTCTTCAACTTCAGAATTTGAGCTTCCTTTTCTGCATCCATTCTTTCAGATAACTGACGAATAACATCATTCAACGTAGAGAATTTGTCAGTAGAAGCCCGAGCTTGATCAGAAGAAAGTGCTACAGCTGGAATTTGATCAGAAGATTGAATTGTTGCAAATGAAGATGCTGGAGCTTGACTTTGTACCGGAGTTGAAGCTTGATCAAAAGTTGTATCCAATTCATCTACTTGAAGATGTACAACTGAAGGATTAACAGGAACAGATTCATCTTCAGAGAGAATTTTTGTTGAGACAACCACTTCCGGTGTCCTGGATTTCCTTTCATAAACTTGAATACGTGGTTGATCAGCATGATCACTATCATCATCATCAGAATCACTTTCATCCTCATCTTTATCACTAGCAAGAATAGCATCAGCAGCAGAATCATCTTCATCTTCAAAATCAAAAGCAATAGCATCAGTAGCTGCAGTACCAATATCAGCAATAACATTCTCAATTTGTTGAGAAGCAACATCCTCTTGAACTACTTCTGTTTCAACAATAACAACAAGTTCTTGCTCATCTTCAGCCTCTTTTTCAACTTCAGGCTCTTGTTCAGAAATAGTTGCTTCAACTGCAACATCTTTTTCAACAGCTTGATTGTTAGGAGAAGGCTCATCTTGTGCAGCTTCCATGAACTCATTCTCCATACAATATTCTATGACATCCTCATCTACAACATCAGCGTAGTTGGAAATAAGAGCATATGGAATAGTCATAGAATAGTTGAAAGTCTTCTTCTGCTTCTGAATATAAATCATTTCCGAGTCTGGAACCTGAGGCCAAGATAACCTGCGAGGAATAGTTGGATTGCTACGGAGCATGCTTCGAACAATGAGCTTCAGAAATCTGACAAACGGAATGAACTTCCGTTTCTTGTTGGTGAACTTGTCATGTACCACCTCTGAGAGTTCAGTCCAAAAAATAAACGTGTAGTCGACATGCAAGTCATAGATAACTGCATGGAACAATCGGAGGTATAGTAAACTTGCACTGTCTGTGCCAGAATGCTTCGATGTCAGGCACCTGATGAGTACTGAGATTAGTGCATACCATACTGGAGGTAGATTAGACTTGTCAAAGTCTGTAGGTTTGTTCAAAGTACCTACATATCCAAGATTTCGTATCCCTTCATAGACTTCCTCTTCAGATGGAAAACAGTCATATGTAGTTCGGCCTTGTCTGGAGTTCGGCTCAGGAAGCTCCAGTATCAATCTTAGTCGCTTGTAGGAAAGGAAAGATTCAAACTGATCTACTTGAAGCTCAAAGCGGTGCGGACGAGCTATTTCATTCTTTGTGATTGTATGCCAAGCCTGCTGGAGATAAACCTCAGGAACATCTGCGCAGTAAGAAAGAGCAGGGGCAAGTGGATGACCTTTGAGAATTGCTCGTATCACTGGATGGATCTTGATTCGGTCAAAGTCCACGTGATAGTTGTTCGGCTTATATGGCATATACATGATGGTTGGGAACACATCATTTGGTGTACGTCGAGAAGCAGAAAGATCGGCCCCAACAAAAGGATGTGACGGTATGGGAGTATCATGAGAGGCTCAATCAGACGGATCATCGAGAATGGCATTCTCGTCTTGAATCATTGGATCAGTATTGGTTTTAGAAGACATAGTAGACCTGAAAAAAAATGAAAAAGAATTAAAAAAAATAATAAAAAAAATTTCTAAGTATAGTTTGCGTGCCACTTTAGAAGCGCAAACCAAGGTTTGCGTTTCAGTCATGAGACGCAAAGGTAAGTTTGCGTGTCTAAGATGATCCGAAAACTATACTTTAAACAGAAAAACACAAAGAAAGGTTTGCGTATCAAGTTAGAAGCGCAAAGTAGACTTTGCATTTCTAGTTAGACGCGCAAAGTTCACTTTGCGTTTCTAGTTAGACGCGCAAAGTTCACTTTGCGTTTCTAGTTAGATGCGCAAAGTTCACTTTGCGTTTCTAACTAGACGCGCAAAGGTCACTTTGCGTTTCTAGTTAGACGCGCAAAGTTCACTTTGAGTTTCTAACTAGACACGCAAAGTTCACTTTGCGGGTCAAACATACTTGATATCAAAATCTTAACAAAACACGAAGTAAAACAAAAAAGAAAGTTTGCGTGTCAAAGAGAAGACGCAAAGTATACTTTGCGTGTCCTAGTTGATACGTAAACAACTCTAGAAAGAACAAAAGGTTTACACAAGTTAGAAGCGCAAAGTAGACTTTGTGTTTCTAGTTAGACACGCAAAGTTCACTTTGCGTTTCTAACTAGACGCGCAAAGTAGACTTTGCGGGTCTACCATCCTTGTACAAAAACCTAGAATTCGCGATTTAGACCGAAAACCACAAAAAACTCAAATTAAATCTAGATAACAAGAAATTAAAGTAAACAAAAACATACCTGAAGATCGATTAGCAGATCTAAACAAAACCCAAGACTCAATTTGAACAAAGAAACTCGAATCTGATTTCTCGAAGCAAAATCTGAAAGCAATCAGATTAGAACCGTGAATCTCAGAGACGACAGAGATAATGAGGAGCCGAAAAGTCAGATAGCAATGAACAGTAGGCGGGAAAAAATGAAAATGAAAAGAAAAACACTATTTAAACCTAGAAAACTAAAACAAAAACTAAATCTAAAAAAAATATCATAAAAATAAAAAAAATGTAAAAAAATATACCTGAAATCCTTTTGCTCCCCCTACACAGATGCACAAAAATTTAACTGCTAGTATAGCAAATGTGTAGAAAAATCTGAGAAACATACGTGTTTAACTTCTGATCAGTACAGATAATTTTCTTCTTTACTCCCCCTCAAACACAGAAAAGGTCAGATAACTTTTTCAGATTAGCTCTCCCCCTTGAAAATTGCACATACCATATACAAACAACACAGATACTCAAACATAAAGACATGAGTATGAAAGATGATCATATTGAATATAAATTTTGTAACAACTGAACATATAAAATTTTAAACACTGAACAAATTAAAGTCTATTCAGTAAAATTTCACAGATTTATCAATCAGTTGAAATCAAGCATATATTGTTGGATGCAAGAACAAGTATAATTGCATATCAAGTTAAGACATGTTCAGTTTCAAAAACTTCCATTTGTCTATTCAGTATGCTCGCATGTGAACTTCAATTAGCTTCAAGAAAAATGCAGTTCTAAAATTATTATAGAAAACTTTGCATGTATTGACACTAAGCCATCAAAAATTAAGACTTTCACAAATTTACAGGTTTCTCACAACTCAAACATATCACCAAGTATCATGAGATGTGTGCTCATTGGCATCTTTTTAGCAGTGTGCACATTGGCATCTTAACATGAGTGTGCTCTTTGGCATCTTTTAAGCGCGTGCACTTTGGCATCTTTTAATCAGAGAGTTAATTAAGTAAAGAACATGTCGTAAACATAAGTTTCTATCTGACCCTATTGCAGGATTTGGGTCAACCACTCCCAGACCAGCTGGCCTTAGGGGACTAGGTGTCAAGCACCCCTTACTTTCCCGGATCAGAAAGGCTACATCGACATATCCTAAACCCATTCATACCAGTAAAACATGACTTTCAATCTGATTCTATAGAAGGATTTATGTTCGATCACTCCCAGACCAAATGACCTTAGGGGACCAGATGACAAGCATCCCGAGGAACTTACTTTCCCAAACCAGAAAGGTCATAGGTACAAACTTTTAAACTCAGAGATTTCTGTATTTTAAGAAATTATAATTCATCTCAATCACTCAGATCAACGTCTAAATGCTTAGCCCATATTTTCATTTCGATCTATAATTCTGATCATTTAGGTAGTCTAAGCAAAGTAAACTATAAAAATTCAGACTTACATATCTTTAAAGTAGTATTAAAAGCTACAAACATGTTGCTGACTTTTCGACTTTTGTAAGACTTGAAATTTGAACATATAAAACTTTAATATTAACAAAGAACTTGTAAATGATTCTAGACATACGTTTTATTCAAAAGAAAGAAAATCTGTAAAATTTTATTTTATAGAATAAAATTTGTAAAAATTTAAACTTTTAAATTCAACATTCCTAATTTTGAAAGCAAAAAATTGAAACGTTTTTCATCTAAGGCTTTTGTAAAGATATCAGCAAGTTGATATTCAGTTGGTACAAAATATAATTCAATAGTACCTTCTTCCACGTGATGCTTTATAAAATGGTATCTCATGTCTATGTGCTTGGTCTTGGTGTGCTGGACTGGATTGACCGATAGGGCAATTGCGGACTTGCTGTCACAGTATATTGGCACTGTCTTGTACAACATCCCGTAATCCCGAAGTTGCGTTTTCATCCATAGCACTTGAGCACAGCAACTAGCTGCAGCGACGTATTCAGCTTCGGCTGTTGATATTGAAACACAGTTTGCTTTTTCGACACCCAGCTTATCAGTCTGTCACCTAAAAACTGAAGATGACCAGAAGTACTCTTCCTGTCCAATTGATTACCTCCAAAATCTGCATCTGAATAAGCAATCAAATTATAGTCAGAACTTTTAGGATACCATAATCCTAAATACGGAGTTCCTTTAATATATCTAAAAATTCGTTTGACTGCTAAAAGATGAGATTCTTTTGGTTTAGCTTGAAATCGGGCACATAAGCACGTGGAAAACATTATTTCCGGGCGACTGGCAGTTAGATACATCAGTGATCCAATCATACCTCTGTATGTCTTTTGATCCACAGCTTTTCCATCTGGATCGAGTCTGAGTTTTGCACCGTGAGCCATCGGCGTTCCTATTGAAGTAGATTTGTCCATCTTGAATTTCTTCAAGATGTCAAATATATACTTTGACTGGTTGATGAAGATACCATCAGGAAGCTGCTTCACTTGTAAGCCGAGGAAGAAATTGATTTCTCCCATCATGCTCATCTGAAATCTAGAGGTCATAAGATCAGAAAACCAAGTACACAATGATTTGTTAGTCGCACCGAAAATAATATCATCTACGTATATTTGTACTAAGCAGATATCAAGATTAGTTCTATAAATAAAAAGAGTAGTATCGATCGATCCTTTGGTGAAGCCGAATTTGACCAAGAAAGCTGACAGCTCGTCATACCATGCCCGTGGAGCTTGTTTCAAACCATACAATGCTTTATCGAGAAAATATACATAATCTGGACGATCTTTGTCAACAAATCCCTCTGGCTGAGATACATATACTTCTTCTTTCAGCTTGCCATTGAGAAATGCCGTCTTGACGTCGATTTGATATACTATGAAGTTGCGATAAGCAGCGAAGGCAAGAAACATTCGGATAGCTTCCAATCTGGCAACGGGTGCAAACGTTTCATCGTAGTCAATACCTTCTTCTTGTCGATATCCTTTGGCTACCAACCTTGCTTTGTTTCGCACAACGATACCATCTTTATCCTTTTTGTTCTTGAATATCCACTTTGTACCAATTATGCTTTTTCCTTTCAGCCTTGGTACAAGTCTCCACACTTTGAGCGCATTAAATTGATTGATCTCCTCTTGCATAGCAATAATCCAATCCAGGTCTTCCAATGCTTCAGAAACTTTTGTAGGTTCAATCTTGCTTAGGAAGCAAGTGAAGAGACATTCGTTGGAAGTAGCCGTTTTGGAGCGTGTAGAAACACTGGCTTGAGGATCTCCAATAATTTGATGAACTGGATGAGATCTTGTCCATTTTTTTGTATGAGGGAGAGGATCAATTACATCTTGAACCACTTCTAATTGAAGAGAGGGAGGTTCAGAAACTTCAACATCAGATGAAGAGATAGAAATAGTTTCCACTTGAGGAGGAGGTATCTCAACAATCTCTGAATCAGATTCAGGAACAGTTTGTTGAATAACATCATTTTGTACTTCTTCCTGAATTGATTCCTCCTGAACAAGTTGATCTTGAATAGACTCTTCTTGAGTATTTTCTTCATGAATAGGCTCAGCTTCTGATTGAACAGTGTCTGATTGAACAAAATCTTGTTGTGCCGGTTCTTGTTGAATAGGAGAGACTGGAGCAACATCATTGTCAGAGATAGATGCAGCGGAATTTGGAATAGATGAGCTCTCAGTTTCCTGATTCAAAACATTAGAAACATTTTCACTATAAGATCTAGGCACATCATCATAAAAAATTTCAAACAGAAAATCAAGATTAGAAAGATTAGTAGAGGGAGTAGAAGAATCCTGGTTATCTGGTGAAAGAGCAGGTTCTGAACTGATTTGTTCAGAAACTGAACTGCCAGTAAAAGCGGGTTCTGAGTCTGAGTGACTAGAAACCAAATCAGCAGCTTCGTCAAATTTTACATTGACACTCTCTATGACCTTTCTTGCAGAGATCAGAAAAACTCTATAAGCTGCAGAGTTTGAAGAATAACCCACGAATACACCCTCGTCTGCCTTTGGACTAAACTTGTTGAGATTCTCCCTGTCTTTCAGAACGTATCATTTACACCCGAATGACTTGAAGTACTTGATGTTCGGTTTGATCCCGTTCATAAGTTCATACGGTGTTTTGTTGAAACGACGATGCAGAATTGATCTGTTCTATGTATGACAGGCAGTTGATACTGCTTCAGCCCAATAAGACAAAGGTAGACCTGAATAAGCAAGCATTGATCTGGCGGACTCAACAAGCGTTCTGTTTCGTCTTTCAACAACGCCGTTCTGTTGCGGAGTACGTGCAGCAGAAAATTGTTGTTGTATTCCTTGAGATTCATAGAATGCCTGAAGAGTACTGTTTTTGAATTCAGTACCATTGTCAGATCTTACCACTTTCACTTGCTCCTGCTTATTTGTCTGAGTTGTCTTGATGAGGTTGATGAGTACTTCAGGAGTCTCGTCTTTTGACTTCAGAAATTTTACCCAAGTATATCTGGAGTAGTCATCAACAACCACCAAAACATATTTCTTACGTCCTAAACTCTTCGTCTTCATCGGACCACACAAATCAACATGCCAAAGATCAAGAATAGCCGACGTGCAGTGTTCAGGTTTAGGCTTGTGAGGAGCTTTCTTCATTTTTCCTTTCTCACAATCCTAGCATAGATGGTCTTTCTGGAAACGGAGAACTGGAAGACCTCTCACAGAATCATTCTTGACCAAGCGATCCATATACTTGAAGTTGAGATGAGCTAAACGTCTGTGCCAAATCCAACTTTCTTGAACTGAAGCTCTAGAAAGCAAGCAGATATTTGAAGGAATTTTGATCTTGGAAAGATCAATGGTATACAAATTTGAATGTCTTTTTCCTACCAGAAGATCCTTGCCATTATCATTCTTCACTGCAACTCTTTTGGATTTGAAGCTGACTTCAAGGTCTTTATCGCAGAATTGGCCGATGCTGAAAAGGTTGTGACTTAGACCCTCGACGTAGCTTACTCTTTTTACTGTTATGTTACCCTGAACTAGATCACCATAACCAAGAATCGGAGTTGTCTCACAGTTACCAAATTTCACAAGACCATAACATTTATCTTTAAAATTAGACAGAAGTGATTTGTTGCCAGTCATATGTTTTGAACATCTCGAATCCAGATACCATAAATAACTTAGCTGCACACACAGAAACTACACCTTTTTAGGTACCCATATGCTTATGGGTCCCTTGTTAGATTTATATCTATTATTTCTCACAGATTTATTTTTCATGAAAGAATGAAAGCAATTATCAATAGAAGATAAAACACAATTATCAGAATCAGAACTAGAAGAAGCATATGAGATATTTTTGATATATCAAACATTTGCTTAAAAGAGTATTTTGGGTTTTTATTATAAGAAGCAAATGTATCAGTATCACAAAGATTGTCTACAAAGTTTACTCCTAACAGTTCAGATTCTAATCTTTGCTGTTTCATCCTCCAAATCTGCCTTGGTGACTTCCTCACAGTCCGATCTGAAGAAGAAAATTCAGAAACATTAGAATTTTCAGATAAGACAGTATCATGTTTCTTTGACTTCTTTGATCTTCTTCTTTTACGCTTCTTTTTATAAAATTGAGCATTTAGCAGTAAAGAAGTATCAATAATTGAATCAGAAGAAGAAACTTTATCAAAGAAATTAGTCTTAGCATTTGACATTAAAGAACTAGCCTCGGAGTGAAAATTGTCAAAATTGCACAAGTCTGGAGGAGGTTTGCGCTTCCCATTGGAGGCGCAAACTGAGCTTTGCGTTTCTAACTGGATGCGCAAACCTTCAGTTTGCGTTTACAATGTGGAACGCAAATGGCCATTGTTTTTCAAAACTTTAGAATTTTCCTTAGAGTCTTTTGACAATCCAGAAGAAATTTTATTTTCAAAACTTGTTTTCATTATAAAAAGAAATAAATCGTTTTCTAAACAAGTTTGAAGATTTTGTTCTTCCAATCGATCTTCAAGATCAACAATTTTTTCTTCTAACACTAATGGAGGAATGTATTTCTTAGTATCATAAGACATCGGAGATACATTTTCCTTATCAGTGTTAGCAAAAATATCCACAAAATCTGTTGAAAATGAAGATTTATTGGAAGATTTGACATTTAAAAGATTTTGAAATTTTCTGGATTTCTTAGATTGATCGGGAAAATACTTTGCATTTTCAGAAATGTAAACAAATGGCATTTCCATCCTCTTGTTTTTCATTCTCTTCACATTTTCTTCTTCCAAAATTTGTTTCTCAGTTGTCCAAAAGAATTTAAACTGAGGAGCATATCTTGCAAGAGTAAAGTAATCATATTCATATAAAGTAGGAACTTCATTTTTAGCAATATTTAAAAAATGCGGGTTTTCAAAACCATGTCCCCACTTTTCTTTTATGGCTTCTTCACTCCTTGGTTTATTCATGAAAATTGTTTGCTCAGACTGTTCTCTTTAATACAATTTCTTTTCTAAAACAATTATCTTTTCTGAAAGGATTTTATTTGAAGAAGTCAGTTCAGTCAACGAATCATGATAAGTCTGATTTGAATTTTCTAGATCAACTAACTGCTTTTGAAATTTCTCTTTTGTATCAATTAAAATTGATTTTTCATCTTTTAAAGAAATTTGCAGTTTATCAATTAAATCAGACTTTTCTTGATTTTTAACCTTTTCAGAAACGAACTTTGAGCGCAAATCATGCAAAGCAGTGATAAAAACATTCATTTGAGATAAGAAGAAATTATTGTTAAACTTAGATATTACCTCAGAACCATCAGATGAGGTATCCTCTTCCTCATCATCAGAATTGTCATCACCTATAAAGCACATAGCCGCAGTTTCCTCATTTTTGGCCTCATTGTCTGAATGATCCAACCAGTATTCTTCTTCGGCCAACAGGATGGTTCCACTTTCTTTCTTTTCAGCAAGAGCCAACTTCTTTCGGTAAAAAGCAACATCCTTTACCACTTTAACTCTGCAGTCCTTAACCATATGTCCAGGTTTTCCACAGTTAAAACAGTTAACCACCATTTTCTCCTCCTTCTTCTGTTCAACCACCTTAGTTGGTTCATGCTTTGAAGTGTATGTCTTTGAAGAAGCACCAGGTTCTATCTTTTTAGAACCAGAAGTAAACCGCTGGTTGTTTGAACCAGATTTGTGCTTGAATCTCTTCTGATAGTGCTGAGTCAAAAGTATCATGGCCTTCTCTAGAGCTTCGCCATCATCATCCGTTGATCCATCATAAACTGTTTCAGTCAAAGCTTGCTTAGCCAGTTGACTAGCTAAAAGAGCAATAGTTCTACTGACAGAGGCTTGTTCTTCTTATCCATTTTCGCCTTCTTCTCCATTACCAAAGATTCATTTGTCGTCAAGATTTCATATAACTCCTGAATTGGCATGGTTGAGATTCTAACCTCATTTCTCATTCTATGGCATGACTTGTTCCACTCAGGTTGTAAAGCGTTCAGAAACTTCAAGTTTGCCTCCAACTGAGTCTTGGTAACTTTAATCTTGTAGAGATCATTGATAACAGCCAAAAATCGATAAAAAACACTTTTCAAACTTTCCCCATCCTTGGACTTGAACTTTTCAAAGTTGTTCATGTACCCGGTCTGTCGTAACTGAGTGGACATTGCAGTACCAAGCATGATCTTCTCAAGTTGTGTCCACATCAGCATTGGGTTATGTTTGAAACAATCGATTCTGTTATAGATGGAGTTAGGAAGAGCAAGGATCAGGTTTGACTTAGCCTGACTGTCCGCTTGATATCTTAAGACTTCTTCAGCTTCATACTCTCTTAAAGCTTTTTCAATAGTTGTAGCTGGAGTAGTAGCAGTAGCTGGGATCACTTTCCTTGGTGTTTCCATAGGACCCTGAGTTAGTGATTTCATCATGTTTTCCCCATTTGGTTGCCTTTCAATAAAGTTGATGAACCGATCCTGCCATTGTTCAAATTCATTCTCATTGATGAGAACTGGTGGACGTGTATCTGACCCCAAAGACATCATGAGGTAATTCTTGTAGATCTGTGCTTGCAAAGACATTTTGTGAAAAAAATCAGAAAATTCAGCAAAATTTTCTAAGTATGAGAGAAGCGCAAACTAGAGGTTTGCGTTTGTAATGAGGAGCACAAAGAAGGTTTTGCGCTTGCAGAGGGGAACGCAAACTGAGCTTTGCGTTTGCTGAAGGGAACGCAAACTAAGCTTTGCGTTTGCTGAGGGGAACGCAAACTGAGCTTTGCGTTTGCTGAGGAGAACGCAAACTGATGGTTTGCGTTTGCTTCGTGAAACGTAAAGTGAAGCTTCGCGAGTGAGAGACTTTGCGGGTGAGAGACTTGGCGTTTGATGCACTAAGATTTTTTACTTGATGAGAGAAACGCAAACTGATGGTTTTGCGTGTCAGACTAGAACCGACAAACTTGGCTTTGCGTTTCCAATGAGAATCGCAATCCTGAAAAAATTACTAACATATGAGTTAGATCACAAAATCTATGAAGGAATTTAAGAGGCGCAAAGCATAAGAATCACACGCAAACATATATGAATCACACGTAAACTCTCATGAATGAAACACAAAGTTCAGGAATATTACTAATTCATGCAGATACTATGAAGGACACGCAAAGTATATGAATGAAACGCAAACTAATATGAATGAAGCGCAAACCATCATGAATGAGACACAAACTTCATATACTCGACCAATTTACGCAAGAACAACTACAACTTCGAAATTTAACCAAGAAAAGCATACACTGAACTTCGAAAACTTCTTTCTAACAAATTTTATCAAACAATTTCGATTAAAATCAACAAAATCTAAAAATTCGACAAAGAACAGAACGTGAATACGTTTTTCAGAAAATCACCAAAATTACCAAATTGAGAGTCAAATCATATTTTTTATGGAAAACTTTGTGAATCAAATACAATCGATTATCCCAAACGCAACTAAAGAGATCAAATTCACACAAATTCAATCACAAACAGATCCAAATTTTATGAGAAATCAAGAAAACGAGATTTTCTTGAAAAAATTCAAGAAAATCGATCAAATTTTCGATTTCAATCACAAATTCAGATATAGAAAAACAATCTCTCAATTCTCTCAAGATTCAGATTGCTCTGATACCAATTGAGAGTCCAAGATCACTGATTCTTTAGAGAGAGAAAGTAGAGAGAGAGAAAATATTGAAGCGCAAAGTTCACAGATGTATTGAAAGTGAGTGCCAAAGTTACAAAACAAAGGCTCTAAGGGGACTTAAATACCCCTAGCCTTTACAATACAGAAATGAACAATAAGCACAGTAAAAGCTAGAAAATAAATACAATGATTACTATAAAAACAGATCTAACACAAACACAATTTACAAGTCTGTTGCGGAATAAGATTAAGTAAGACTCAATCTAAACAAACTTAAGAAAACACTAAGATGGTTTTTAAAGAATAAAATCAAAAATGAAAATGATTTTATGTGATAAGAATCTTATAAACCCATAATGGCAGTCCATAAATGGAGATTTAGGTAAAAAGATTTAAGATAAGAATAAGAAAAAGATCAAGAATAACCTGTTAATCTTTGAAGAGGATGATGCAAATGCTTGAGAATGCTAGAATGCTTGAGAGAGAATTCTTGCTTAGAAAGTATTTCCAGAAAGCGTAAAATGATAAGAATGGAAAAACATTCCTTTTATACGTGAGAGAGAGTGTGAGAGGCGGGAAAACAAATGCTCATCATGACATGGACACGTCCCACGAAGTTGATTGGATGGAAGGGCAACGGACGAACGTGTCAGAAAAAAAGGCATGTCGTGGATTATCGGTTCAAATGACGTCATAGAAGAGAAAGACTGCTCATTTGTCCATTTTGAAATTATCGTTGAAGAAAAGTCATCGATAGATTTTATTTTTGAAAGTATCCCTGATGAGAAAGTTAGGGATGAGTTTTCTTTTTAAGAAGGATCACTGACTAGAAATATCAGTGATAAATTTATTTTTCAAAAAGCTTTTAATCATTTGAAGAAATTTTAGTGATTAAGGTTTATATTTTGAAAAACATCTTAACTGAATGAAGATTCAGTTGTAGGGATGGAGAGAACATACCTGAGAGTCAGAATGTTTATCAGAAAAAAATGATAAAAGGGGAACTTATGATTACTGACACAATGCATGAACGCTGAAGAATTATTCTTCGAGATTCAGCATTCCAAGCTCACTGATGAGAAAGTTGAACCTTGTCTCATCGAGAGGTTTGGTGAATAAATCAGCAAGCTGAAAGTCAGTAGGGATAAAATGAAGTTCAATATCACCGTTCATCACATGATCTCTGATAAAGTGATATATGATCTCTATGTGTTTTGTCTTTGAATGTAGCACTGGATTATTTGCTATAGCGATAGCACTAGTGCTGTCACAATAGATTGGAATCTTTGATAGCTGAAGGTCATAGTCTAATAGTTGATTTCTCATCCATAAGATCTGAGAACAACAGCTTCCAGCGGCTACGTATTCAGCTTCAGATGTGGAAGTGGACACTGAATTTTGCTTTTTGCTTGTCCAACTTACTAGCTTTCCTCCTAGGAGTTGACATCCACCAGTGGTACTCTTTCTGTCAAGTTTACAACCTGTAAAATCACTATCAGAATAACCAGTTAGATCGAACCCTGAGTCTTTGGGATACCAAAGACCGAGGTTAGGAGTTCCTTTCAGATATCTGAATATGCGCTTAACAGCGATCAGATGGGATTCCTTGGGTTCAGATTGGTAGCGTGCACATAAACAAGTGGAGTACATGATGTCAGGTCGGCTCGCCGTAAGATACAGCAGGGAGCCTATCATTCCTCTATAGGCAGTGACATTAACAGGTTTTCCAGAAGGATCTTTGTTAAGTGTCAGAGGAGGTGCCATAGGAGTTTTCATTGCTGAAGTTTGTGTTAGATCAAACTTCCTCAGCATATCTTTAACATACTTACCTTGGCTTATAAAAGTACCTTTGTCAGATTGTTTAATCTGAAGACCAAGAAAATATGTCAGCTCAACCATCATACTCATTTTGTATTCTTTCTTCATTCTTTCAGCGAAACGAGTACATAGAGATGGGTTAGTAGAACCAAATATTATGTCATCGACATATATTTGTACAAGAATTATATGACCTTTTATTTTTCTGAAAAATAACGTATTATCATTCTTGCCACGTTCAAAATTTTCAGAGATAAGAAAATATGAGAGAGTGTTATACCAAGCACGAGGGGCTTGTTTTAGACCATAGAGAGCCTTATCCAATTTATAAACATAATTTAGATACTTAGGTTCATAGAACCCTGGAGGTTGTTCTACATAGACTTCTTCATTCAGCTTTCCATTGAGGAACGCTGATTTTACATCCATTTGATACACAATGAAGTCTTTGTAAACTGCATAAGCTAAGAATAGTCGAATTGCTTCGAGCCTAGCCACAGAGGCATAGGTTTCATCATAGTCTATGCCTTCCTCTTGTCTGTATCCCTAAGCAACAAGTCGAGCCTTGTTGCGGGTTACAGTTCCATGTTCATCTAACTTTTTCTAAACACCCATTTGGTTCCTATAACAGTTTTATCAGATGGTCTAGGAACGAGATTCCAAACTTTGTTGCGAGAGAACTCAGTCAGCTCTTCTTGCATAGCACTGACCCAGTTTGGATCTCTGAGGGCATCATCAGTCTTCTTTGGTTCTATTAAAGAGAGAAAGTTGACAAAGAGACAGATATTACTTGAGCTTCGTCGTGTCTGAATACCTGCATCTGGATCACCAAGAATTTGATCTATTGGATGATCTCTGGTCCATCGCTGAGCAGGAGCATGATCGCTCAACTCAGAGGTTGGATCAACAATTGGGATGTTTACTGATGAGGACGTTTGAGGTTCATCAGCAATTAACTGTTGAGTAGTGGACAGACTGTTGTTATCAGATAGGTTTTCAGACAGAGGTAGATCTGATGGTAGTAAGGTGTTTAGAGGTTCAGCTGAAACCCATGAGTTGGATTCAGCGTTAGGATGTATGATGTTTGGATCATCATAAGCAGTAGGTAGATCTGTCTGCTTATGGTTTGAGAAGAAGGGTTCAGTTTCTTTGTAGTGAGAAAACATCCAAGCATTTAACTCTTCATTGTCAGCGATTGGTTTGGAGTTTGTTGAGCGAGTTTCATCAAAAGTGACATGAATTGTTTCTTCCACAGATTGTCTTCGTTTGTTGAAAACTCTGTAGGCTTTTGAGATGGAGGAATATCCTAGAAATATTCCATCATCAGCTTTTGGGTCGAACTTTCCAAGCTGATCTTTGTTGTTTAAGATAAAGCACTGACAACCAAAGATATGAAGAAAGCTGATAGAAGGCTTCCTTCTATGAAATTGTTCATAAGTTGTCTTTCCAAATCGCTTTACTATCAGCGATCTGTTTTGAGTAAAACATGCAGTGTTTACAGCTTCTGCCCAAAATTGAGTAGGGAGATGAGAATTGCTGAGCATTGATCTAGCAGCTTCAATGATCGTTCTGTTTCTTCTTTTAGCGACTCCGTTTTGCTGAGGTGTTCTTACTGAGGAAAAGTTATGAGAAATTCCTTTATTCTCAAAGAAATTATTCAGGGAACTGTTTTTGAATTCAGTTCCATGATCACTTCTTATTGAACGAACAGTAAGATTATTCAGCACTTCCATCTTTTTAACAAAGGATATTAGTTCTTCTGGAGTATCACTCTTACAGCGAAGAAAGATAACCCAGGTATAGCGAGAGAATTCATCTACAATGACAAGCGTATATTTCTTTCCAGCTATTGATTGGATATTGACAGGGCCAAATAGATCCATATGTAAGAGTTGAAGAGGACTTGTCACTGAAGAGACTTGTTTAGACTTGAAACTAGCTTTTGTTTGTTTTCCTTTTTCACATGCTGAGCAGAGAGATTCTTTAGCATATGAGTGCTGAGGAAGACCAGAAACCAGTTCCTTAGAAGAGAGAGAATTCAGGGTTTTGAAGTTTAGATGAGAGAGTCTTTTGTGCCATAGCCAGTTGACATCAGAAGAGGCCTTAGAAAGAAAACATAAGTTTTCAGTGGTAGTAGAGTCCATATCTATTACATAGACATTTTCTCTGCGATAACCACTGAGAGCAAGTTTTCCTTTCTCATCCACCACTGAACATGCTTTCTTAGAAAAGCGAACTTCGTAGTCTTTGTCAAATAGCTGACTGATGCTTAGAAGATTGTGCTTCAGTCCATCTACATAAGCGACTCTTCGAAAGGTAGTTGTCCCATTGCTGAGGACACCAAACCCTCGGGTATATCCTTTTCCATTTCCACCGAAGGTCACAGAGGGACCTTTTTCTTCCTTGTATTCAGTGAGCAGGTCTTTTTGTCCAGTCATATGACGAGAACATCCACTATCGAGATACCAGATGCCCTTTGATCCCTGCACACATAAGGAAGATTAAGCGTTGTTTGGTACCCACTTTTCAATGGGTCCTTTAGAGTTAGTGGATGTGGAAGATTCAGCAGTCTTCACAGCAGATGAAGATTCAGCTTCAGTGGTGATCTTCACTTTGGTTAATTTCTTAACCTTAGTGGTATTCTTCACCTTGGTTGATTTTTCAACTTTGGTGACCTTCTCAGCCTTAGATGCATTTATCTTTACTTTAGCTGTTTTATCAGCTTTGGTGGCAGTCGGACATTTGCTTGCAATATGATTCACAATGATAACATTTTCTGTATTTGAAAGTGGTTTTAGGACCAGAAGTAGAAGGTTTTGCAAGTTTAAGATGAGCAGGTCCAGGTCCAAGAAGACTTTTCTCATGAGATCTGGGAGGAATTTTCATTTCTTCAGATTTCATGGGTCTAAGATCAATCTTTAGCTTTGGAGGACAGAGATCGAAGATTTCTATCATAGAGCTAGAGGATTGATTCACTGAAGGTTTAGAAGGAACTTTCAGTTTTGCTTTCTTGGTAGCCTTCTGAGGACGAAGAATGGGTTTTCCTTTATCCGCAAACTTAGTGTCTTTGGATTTTTCCTCAGGGATAGAATTAGAAGAAGAAGGATAAAATTGATCATAAGAAGTGTCAGAGATAGGAGTGATAAACGTTCCAAACTTAAGCATGGAATTTTCTTCTTTAGGCTCATCCTGTGGTGTCCAAAAGCCAAGACCAGTTTTATCACTTTCAGGAGTTTGAGCATTTATTATCTCAGAGATCTTTGTTGATGATTTGCACCATTTTTCAACATGAGCTTTTTCTGCTTTTAGAGCAGCGATGGCTTGTTCGCGTTCAATGCTGATGATTTCATTTATAATGACTTGATCTTTCAACTTTTCTTCTAAAAGATTTAGTTCTCTGATCTTTTCATGACATTTCTCTAGCTCTTGAGTTAAATGAACATTTTTATTCTCAGCTTGAGTTTTGTCGTTTAGAGCATTATAAAGGTCAATCGTCAGCACATCAACAGCGCGACTTCTCTCAGCTTTAGGCAGAGAGGGATTTGTAGAGATAGATACCTGAGATGATATGTAGCTCATAGAAGGTTCAGATGGTTCTTCCACTTCTTCTTTAATCTCGTCCATGAGGCAGAGATTAGCGACTTCTTCTTCATCAGAACTTGATTCTTCTGATTCAGCCCAGTCGTATTCTTCAGCGATGAGACCTTTACCTTTTCGCTTGTAGCTTTTCAGCTTTTGATATTTGTTCTTCAGCTTTAGGTATTTGTCATCACTGGATCTTCTTGAGGTAGAAGGCTTGAAGACCTTTTTAGACCTGCACTCACTAGCAAAGTGTCCAATCTTTTCACAGTTATAGCAAGTGGCAGTATCCTTATCAACAGGAGTTGATTTTGGCTTTTTAGTAAGAGAGAGAGGCTTATTTCTTCGGAAATTGATCTTTCTTGCAAATCTCTTAAAAGAGTTTGTCAAGAGTGCTAAGGACTCATCGAACTCTGAAAGATCAGGGTCTGATAGATCCTCAGATTCAGAATCTAACTCAGTGATGGTGAGAGTAGATCGCTGAGATGGAATTATCTCTGAAGAGACTAAAGCAACAGGAGTGCTTTTGGAGTCTTTAGAATCTTTTACAAGATTCTTTTTCAGGAGATTCGATTGCTCATAGTTGAGCAATGTTCCATACAGAGTGCTTAGAGAGAGAGAATTTAAGTCTTTTGTCAGCTTAAGACATATTGAATAACTGTCCCAACTTTCAGGAAGACATTCTAAGAATTTTGTTAAGACCTCAGAATTAGAATAGGTCCTACCAACAGTTCTTAGATCAATGATTAAGCAGTTAAACTGCTGATGAACGTCAGAAAGAGATTCATTCTTACCAGCGATGAAACTTTCATATTGTCTTACCAAGTTAATCTTTCGAGTCTCTTGGATTTCAGTGGTGCCCTCATATTGAACACAATGGTTTCCCACATTTCTTTAGAAGTTTTCAGATGCATGATGGAATGGAAAACTTCATCAGGCAGAGCCATTGAGATAATGGTCTTTGCTCTTGCATCTATACCTACCTTCTTTTTGTCTTCATCACTCCACTGTCTTATTTCCTTAACGACATAGCGTTCAGGGACAGCTTCAGTGGTGGCATTAGCGGGAACTGCAGCTATAATTCTAACAGGTTCATAGGGTCCATTTTCTATATATTCAGGTATAGTAGGATCAGCACCTTCAAGAAATAGCATCATTTGATTTTTCCATAGAGAAAAGTTATCTCTGCTAAATCGAGGAGGTTTAGAAAGTGAACCATTATCATAGTAGTTTGTGTTTGTGTTAAATGCCATTTAGAATAGCAAAGAAGAGAATAAAGCAAGATCTTGTTTATTAGATTAAACAAACTGCTCTGATACCACTTGTTGGTCCCTAAGGTGCTGAACAAGTTTGTAGAAGGGGGGGTGAATACAAACACAGAATTTAAGATTTAATAAATTGTTTATTGATAAATCAAACACAATTTACAAGTCTGTTGCGGAATAAGATTAAGTAAGACTCAATCTAAACAAACTTAAGAAAACACTAAGATGGTTGCACAAGAATTTCAGAGAATGGGGGATTTAGAATATAGAAAACAAAGGTTTCTATTTGGGGTTCAAGGAATGAGAACACTTCAGATGGAGAGGTGATCTTCCTATTTATACCCTATGCATTAAATGCATGGTAGGGCACTTTACACGTGGCGTTCACAGATTGGCTTTGGGAGTCTGACTTCGGGAGACATGCTTTCGGCCGGATCATGAACAGTGTAGTTGACAGAGTTGTTGTACGAATTATGGCAGAGGCATGTCCTGTCTGACACATCGTACTGAGTTGTGCAAAGTAAGACAAATAGAAACTTGAGGTATAAGCTTTGTGATCAATCAATCGCTGAATATCTCTTTCTTCAAAGATATCAAGAGTTCAGCGATCGCTGAAGCTTTCCTCATGTTCCTTCGCGTATAAGTAGAGTTGTCTTTGCTTCACTGATATCCGCATCAGGTCACTAGTAGACTTCTCTTTGTTCAGCAGCTTCGTCTTTGATTCAGATATGAACATCTGTTGACGCGAGACTTGTCTTCAGGGATTACGTTACTGTTTACATCAGAACTATCAGCGATACTGAACAGAATCAGTTTGATCACTGATAGTGAAACACTAATACATACTAAATGTTTATAAGAAGACTATCAGCGATAACTGAACAGACTCAGTCTGATCGCTGATGGTGAAACACTAATACATATTAAACGTAATTTTCACTAAGTACAGAAAAGGGTCGTTATCAAATCAC
This sequence comes from Arctium minus, assembly GCA_954870635.1. Classification (NCBI taxonomy): domain Eukaryota; kingdom Viridiplantae; phylum Streptophyta; class Magnoliopsida; order Asterales; family Asteraceae; genus Arctium; species Arctium minus. The sequence continues at coordinate 92,411,145 of OX941086.1, read as the reverse complement.
TGAGAGAGTTTGGATCAACAACACTTTAACATTTGGGGCCCTTACCATACCGCTTCACTCATGGTGCACCATATTTCTTATCCATTGTTGATGACTATAGCCATGGGGTTTGGGTATACTTAATGCAAAACAAAACTTAGGTCAGTCAGTTTTAGCAATGTTTTGCAACATGGGGGAAACTGAATTCAAAAAAAGAATAAAAAGGATCCACACTGACAATGGATTGGAGTTTCAGTCAACTTACATGCTTGAGTATAATAAAAAACGAGGCATTTTGGTAGAGACCTCATGTCCATACACACTACAAAAAAATGGTGTCATAGAACGAAAACACAAACATCTATTGGAAGTTGCTCAAGCTCTACGTTTTCAAGCTTCACTACCCATCGAGTCTTGGGGCGATTGTGTTTTGAAAGAAGCATATTTCATAAATAAATTACCATCCCACATTCTTGAAAACAAAACGCCACATGAGATTTTGCTTGGTAAAGTTCCCTCGTACAAACACCTTCAAAGAGGGAGACCTTGCATCTTCATAGGTTATCCCATGGGGCAAAAAGGTTACTAACTTTATGACCTTAAAACCAAAAAGATACAAACCAACTATGATTTCATGTTTCTTGAAAACATCTTTCCCTTTGGGAACAACTTCAAATGGTTGGTTTTGAATAGGGAAACCAGTTTGGTGGAGACGTTGAATGATATACAACAAGTATTGGTGGATTCTAATATTGATGAATTATCAATCCAAAAAACACATACATAATGGTGAAAGCATAATGCCTACTCAAGAACCACATTCTTAAGATTCTCCTGCTCCTAACTCTAGTATATCAGGCGTTGAACAGGAGACTACAGTCAATTCAGGGCCAAGCATGGAAACAATCATGGATCAACCTATGAAATACACTCAACAAAGCACCCATTTGAAATCCAAACTGAAACATTTTAATAACTTCGCAATTGATGTTCCACCCTCATTCGACCATCCATGACCCATGCCCGAATCAAGAGCTTCCACGGTATATCCATTAGCTCAACCATGTCTTATATGAAAGATTTTCAAAATCTCACTAGGCTTTCTTAGCATCCATCACCTCGCATCTAAACATTTTTCTCAGGCCATCAAAGACCCTCAATGGTGTGAGGCATGAAAAAGGAGATCCAAGCTCTAGAAGAAAATGGGACTTGGAACCTTGTTGAACTACCCCCTGGAAAGAAACTTGTAGATTCAAAATGGGTCTATAAAATAAAATATAAACCTAATGGTGAAGTAGAACGATACAAAGCACGTCTCGTGACGAAAGGCTACACCCAAGTGAAAGGGATCGACTTTCATGAAAAGTTTGCTCCAGTTGCAAAATTGGTAACCGTTCATTGTGCTTTAGCCATTGCATCTAAAAACTGTTGGGAAGTTCAACAACTAGACGTGAACAACGCCTTCCTCCATGGAGATCTTGATGAAGACGTCTACATGAAGGTGCCTCAAGGATTTGCCAAAGCCGATGATAAACGCGTTTGCAAATTGCAAAAGTCCCTGTATGATTTACGCCAAGTATCACGCAATTGGTACCAAAAAATTCACCAAAACTTCTCACACTCGGGGTTCCGACAATCTAAGACCGATCATTCCTTATTTGTGTTTCGAAGAGACTACATCTATGTTTCTGCACTCATTTATGTTGATGATGTACTATTAATTGGGAGCGACACCATTCATATTTAAAGTTAAAGATTACTTGAACGACCAATTTAGCATAAAAGAATTGGGGCCACTTAAATCCTTTTGGGTATTGAAGTACCCCATTCTCCGGAAGGGTTTGTCATTAGCCAACGAAAATATACTATAGACATTTTGGAAGAATGTGGAATCCAAGCTAGTTGACCAAGTTCCTTCCTAGTGGAACAAAATCTGAAACTTAGCAATGACGATGACAGTCTAGAAGTTGATGCTTCACGGTATCGTCGCTTGGTAGGTTGGCTACTCTACCTCACTGTTACCCGACTCGAAATTGTGTACTCGGTAAATCAACTAAGCCAATTCCTAAGCAATCCCAGATGATCATATATGGATGTAACTTTTTTTTTGTTACGATACTTAAAAGGATCCTTGGTCAAGGTCTTTTTTCTGCCTACAAAAGGTAACATACAATTGAAAGCATACAGCGATGTGGACTGGCTTGGTTGAAACTTCACTCGTTGTTTGTGCACCAGCTACTTTATTAGTCTCTGCGACTCTCCCATCTCATGGAAAACCAAGAAACAAATGGTTGTCTCCCGGTCTTCCGTAGAAGCCGAATATAGTGCAATGGCAACTACCGTCTGCGAAATGTTATGGCTCTACCTGTAACACCCTCGAAAATGAACAGAGCAACTAATTTAAAACTTCCAAAATTATACAATAAAAAGAATATAATCTATTTTACAATCATCACTTGAGACACCTCAAAAGAATATTGGATTTAACTTTAACAACTAAAGGGTCAAGTCACGCATAACGACTAATCAAAGTCGGGTGTTACTAAAACCCCAAAGAAACAGTTTCTCTTATCAACGACTAACGTGGAAGACTTCATCAAGCTACTCACCCTTGCATAAACTCTAAGCACTCAACGTTTCACCAAAAACTAGAACCTCTTCCCCCATCCAGAACCTGATGCACATGCCGACAAATAAAAAGGTTAGGCTAACGCCTAGTGAGTTCAAGAGTTTACAACATGAAATAAATATATTTGTTAAAGGGAAAGAAAGTAGTTTAAATCACAGACCCTCTGAAAGATTTACTTTAAATATCAAACGACACCATTTTTCAAAAGTAGATCTTTAGAAAAAGGAACCCAACATGAACCTTCTATCGTAAAAACCACTTTAATCCCAAACTCAACCAAAACGTGAATAGTAAGCAAATCTCTCAGTTACAAGAATATGAAATAAATCCTTACTTCTCGAAATCCTTCAAACGTGGACGGGTCATAAAACACAACCCATAAATCTTGGGTAAACAATTCCCCATAAGTAAAACGTCACCGAAAACATGGATAATAAAATGACACAATAAAATACCGAAATAGCACCTTCCGGTGACGGGGGATACCTGATTCCATTGTATGTGGCGGAACACAAAGTTAAGCCACATAACTATGTTGTCGAACTACACCTCAGATCGTGACCGTATTGCCTGCTCTGCCGAGCTACACCTCCGGTCATGACTATATTTCAAGTCCTCAAAACACCGCATCCCTTATTGCCTGCTATGCCGAGCTACACCTCAAGGATACGCGATCTTATTGCTTGTTCGGTCTCTAGGGAGTTTCATCCTCAGGGTGCCCACTTCACCCTTAGTGCCTACTCCCTATCAGTCAAGATAGGAGCCTCGGCTCCTCACTTGATAACACTCGATGTCTAACCCTCGTACACAAGAATTGGAACATCAAACTCCAAACCCAAAGTCCCGGAGTACAACCCATAAAGGTTCCTCTTCGCAAAACAACCGGGACAACACCAATGTCAACACGACATTATTTCCCAAGGTGAGAATCCCAAGAGTCCTCACCATTAAACACGAATGACTTACATGCCTATGGATCCAATGCAATACAGTCTAAAATACATGACTCCAAATGAATGACACACGCACCAAAAACATGTATTCTCCAAGATAAAATGCAATAAATGTAACTCATACCCAAAGCTCCCCCTTAGGTTATTAAACCGGAAAAAAGTCCTAAAGACCTGACAAAGCCGAAATCCGAAATAAAGACCCAACAATTTACGTAAATCTCCATTGGGCGCCAATATAAACATCAAAACACGTTTGACCAACAATTATGAAAATACTACGACTCAAGAGTAAATAACACAAAACATCTCATTGGTTGAAACAAACGTTTTCCAAATGAAGTTATTCTCTTCGTGATACCAAAAATGACTCATAGTACCATGATATGCATTTTCCAACGGTTTATAAAATCGTATGCACCAAATGGACAAATATATAAAATAACCTCCATTTATCTCTTACATCATCAAAGAAACATGTTAAAATGACTTGTTTATCAAAACGCCCAAAAACCTCAAAGATGCGTGTTACATAAGTTTACAAAGTTAAATATACCCAAATAATCAAAACTTATCAGCAGTTAACAATTTAGTGTAAAACACAAACACTTTTAAAATAAACATTTTGGCATGTACACCGTTTTCACAAATCAACTTGAACTCATCTTGCTAGGTTAAGTTAAACCTAGGTTTCAATCCCCAACCATTGGCCTCCAAAAGTATAGATTCCACCCAAAAGCTTTCTGAAGACATCCATTCTAACTCTTCAACTCAATCTTCCAAAACCTAGATCCACACATTTTCAACCGTAAATTTATAACCATATTCAACCATCTAGAATCTTTTCCCAAAACATTTTAACATGAAACCTCAACTTATATCGAAACCCTAATTTTCATAAATGAAGAGAAGAGATGATTACCTCAACCACAACTTGAATCCAACAATCAAACACTTCTAGGACACCAAAATGAGCCACAACCTCCCAATCTTCAAAATGGTGGAAAGTTGGATGAAACCCTAGAAAGCTTGGGTGAAGAAGGTGAAGATGAAGGGATCTTAGTTATAGCTTCCAAACCTTGCTAGAAGATGAAGGAACACTTGGCTTGTGACAAAAACACTCAAAAATGAGTTAGGGTTTGTGGGAAAGGGTGAGGGATCAATTTAGGAGAGAAAAGGAAGAGATTAGAAATGAGAAAGTGAGAAAATGGCTGAAATCGCACCATTTAACAATCTGGTACACGTAGGCTATAGTGCCAGCCTCCAGTGGCGATCGCCAAGAATGTACCGCGAGCCCTCAGCCTTGGCGATTGTGCCAGGCTATTGTGCCCTTTGGCACAATCGCTGGCATAGTCACCCGGGAGCCCCCGAACTCCAAAAATCCGACTTTTTCAACGCCAAAACTCCCAATACTCCGAGGGACTTTAAACAATACATTTCCCAGCAAAACCCCGCTGCTTACAAGTCACATAAACGCCCGGTTGACAATTACTTACCGGAAATTACAGGTGTTACACTACCGGATCCTTAAAGATTTAGACGCACCTCAAATAGGTGCAACCCCTTTGTTCCGTGATGATCTGGTAGCTCGCCAAATTGCTGAAAATCTCGTCTTTCATGAACGTACGAAAACTTGGAAATGGATTGTTATTTTGTACGAGAACGTGTTGAGAACGACGACATCAAGCCTTGCGTTATCTCTATTCAACTTCAACCAGCCGACATTTTCACTAAGGCTCTCAACTATACATGGCAAGTTGGGTGTTCGGAATTTACACACACCAACTTAAAGGGGTGTGTTAAATATTGAATATGTATCTATAATGAATAGATGTAATTATAATTGATATCATTGTCCCTATAGAACTCTATTAGACTTATATATATAGGTAACAAACTACACCCTTTAATTGAATTAAGAAATAGAGAGAAAAGTCTTTTTACTTTTCAAAGAGATCTGAACCAAATGCATAGTCTCCAATAATAAGAATGAAAATAAAGTTGATTACATTTTAACTTATCAACGATAAAGTCCCACACATTAGATATGGCCGGTTGCCCTTTACATATGTTAGAACTTATATTTTCTCCTCAAAAAGCTTCATTTGACTTTTGATTTTAGAGAGTAATATTAGGAGTGCTCAAATTTCCGACCAACCCGGCCAATCCAACTAGGAAAAACTTAAAAAACTCAAACCGAGGTAACCCGATACATAATCGATTCAAATTTTGCCCAAACTGCATCTATTGGGTTGGAAACGGGTTAGCCCAAAGTAACCCGACCAACCCGATAACCCGACTAAAACTTGTATGTTTTTTTCCTTATTTTATGGTTTTAGACTTTTAGCGGCTCTTCTTTCTCTCAATTCTCAAGTCTTACTATTTTAGCCCTAGTTTAGATCTGTTCACAAGACCACGTCGATTGAAATCACACGAAACTAACCTTCAAGTCTTCAAAAATCTTCAACATCGATCGAATCAAGAGTCAAGAGGAACTCTTCTTCTACTCTTCTCTTCTCTTGTTAGCCTTATTTTTATATTTCCATTTTGATTTTAGTTTCTTTAAACACAATCACTTAGTTAGATTGTAAAATAATGTATTGAAGTTTTAACCCGACCAATCTAACCCGCACGATTTTTGGGTTGAGTTGGATTGCACTTTTGATTGGGTTAGGTTGGGTTGAGATTATTCAAACAGCAAACATGTCTTCAACCCGACCAACCCAACCATTAGCACCCCTAAGTAATATGATAGGATTTCAAAAAAAGAGACTCAACACTTGGGAGCACCGTTTCCATCTAGCATTTGTTGGAAGGGATGCGTTAGAGTGTCACTTTGACTAGATACGATCGCTTTCTTCTATCTATATATTGAAACCTCTTTTTTCTATTTTTAAAATTTTATTTAAATAGTAATTTAATGAGTTCTGTATATTGTCGTATTTGAAATTAAAATATTCCTTATGTTCCAAATTAAGTGTTCACATTATTATTTGTATGCCAAAATAAGTGTTTAATTTCAAAATTAAATTTTCAATTCCCATTCTACCCTTAATTATGAGATGGAGAAAGTTTTCCTCTCTATTATTAAGGGTAAAAATCTCATTTAGTTATTTAAAAAATATAATAATTATACATTTTCTAAAATTGTCTATATTTGTATTATTGTTAAAGGAAAAACGAAACAGAATAATAACAGAATAGAAAGACAATGAAATCTGTAATTCTCATTAATCATAAGCCCTTTAAATAGGGAGAAGTTTACAAAGAAAAGGAAACATTCATTATGGTAAATTCTAATACTAGGAAAATATTATATCAATCACTTCCTTTTGATGATGACACATAATCTTACAACACTCCCCCTTGTGCCGAGTCAAATGAGTGATGGTGCACAATTGTTGCCTCGTTAAAACCTTACGCCAAAATAAAAAACCCCAGTGGGATAAAAAAATAGAACGAAGGAAAGAGTACAACGCACCAGTTTCTTTGCAATATATAGACTTTTCCTTCAGTCTAGTTTTCTCTTAGATTTGTACATTAATCATGAGAGTTAAGAAAGCATGATGGTATATAAACAGTTGCCTCACTAAAACCTTACACCAAGGAACAAAACTCAATGAGAAAAATAAAACATTGGTTGAAGGAAAGAGCACAACATACCAATATCACAAATATAGTAGACTCCCCCTTTTGTCTATTACTCCCCCTGATTCATGCATTAATCAAGGGAGGTTGGAAAACATTTGCACTTGCTTTCTACATGTTTCCCAATATATAATTTTAGGTAATAATTTGGTAAAATGTGTCATGTTCTCCTGACATCTTACTTGATTCAATTGAATCTCGATGAGAGTTTTCTTATTGTTGATTGTATAAGACTTAAGCAAAATATTTGATATATCTTATGTTCATTTCTTCGATACATGATGCATTATTTCCATGTATGCAAGTAGGATACTGGTTGAACCTATAATTACTAGCTCCTCTAATATATGCAATGATAGTCTTTAATCATATACATTATTTAATTATCATGGGGAGTAATATTCTTGGATTAGTTCAAAGGGGTAGTTACAAATGATTGCTTAATTCACTTCTAAGCAATCGGCGTGTTCTTTGTGGTAATTCTTTATCCAGTTTGGGAACAACCTTTGTATGGGTCAGACAGATACTTAATATCAGTCAAGACATACCAAGACATTGTTTGGTGTTTTTCTATAAGAGCTTATACTTTTGCTGCTTACATTTTAAGTAGGTATTGAAGTTCCATTATCAATCTCATTTTTCTTTCTATAGGGAAAGTATAAGCCTATGTCAATGGTTCCAATGACGTTACGTTGGCGCTGAGCTAAATCTAGCTAACAAGTTCATTGAGAAATATAATATATGGTCAAGTGTATTATGCTAAGTACGATAATGCGCATATTGTACTTAGATAGGGAATTCCAGCTCCCGGCATTTTTCGTCATCATCCTTTAGACGAAATGGATCTTTCCTTATATCCGACACTTTGACCGATCATGGGAGTGCTAACCGGATGCGCTTTGTCCATATTAAATTGCCTGATTATTTTCTGGACATATGCGATCGGTGAATTAATATTTCACAAACTCGGTGTCCTATCTCAAATATCTAGACAAAACCAAGTTTTCCCAAGATCTTTCCTCTCAAAATCATATTTCAAGTAGCTTGTAGTTCCTCTTATTTCATCAGGATTGCCTATTATGTTCATAACATTGACATATAGAGCTACTTTGAAAATCTAGAACTTATTTTCTATAATAAATACGCAAGGGAACAGTTCATCGTTCTTATATATCCTTTCCCAATCAAGTATTTCATTAGTTCTTATATATCCTTTATAGATTAGATTGCTTTAATCTATAAAGTGGGCGTTTCAATTTTATATCAAACGCATTTCGTGGTTTAGAGTTACTTGATTTTGGTAATGTAATATCATCAAGCACTTTTATATATCTCTAGATCTAGATCCCCGTAGAGATACGTGGTAACCACATTTATGAGTTGCATTTCCAGTCCTTCGGAAACTACTAGGCTAACAAATTATTCGGATGTCATAACATCCATCATGAGAGAGTAAGTCTCCTCGTGGCCAATCCAGAGCGTTGTGAGAAGCCTTGCGCCAAAGGAGGGCCTTACATATTAGGACTTCATTATTCTCGTTACGCTTTCTGACAAAGACTCAGTTATGTCCTACGGGCTTTACACTTGGTAGGTTAGCACTACCTGACCAAATACCCGATCCTTTGTCAAAGAATATAATTCTTTTTGGATTGTTTCTTTACATTTAGGCCAATATGCTCTTTGTTCATATTATTCAACTGAGCCTGGTTCGATGTCGTCGTTCTCGATCATCTTATGAGCTATCGTATATGCGAATAAATCATCAATGATTATATATCATCCGTCCATCGACTCATATGTACTCTCATAGTTCATTTGAGATTAATATTCATCTCTAGAATCAATATTAACTTCGGAGCGTCCTCCAGTGATGATTCATGGACATAATTATAATTAGAGACAATCTCATGAGAGTTTTATGTATTGATGATAAATGGATGTGCCTAACTATTCTCTTCCTTTAGAATAGTATCCATCGAACCAAGTAGCTTCCACCACTTCCATTTGGTAGCTACGACCTCAACCACACCTCCACTATGTATGATTGCAACGCACTTTCCAATGGCGTTGTGCCCCTGTTGGGGACTTTTTAACTTTGCAAGTATATTTGTGGCTCGTATATGTGATCTTGTCACTTCTGGAATAACATTAAACGTATCAGGTATCGAGTCTGATTCGTTTGACTTCAACATTACGTTGTGAAGTTTTGGGGATCAAAATGAGATAGAGTGGGAATATTCAATGACACTTCCTGTCGTTCCCATGGAAAATCCTTTTTCCTATCTCCCCCTAACGACGGGAAGATTGTCTCATGAAAGTGACAACCCGCAAATCTAGCGGTAAAGAGATCACTAGTCAAATACTCTAATTAGCGGATAATTGTTGGGGATTCATATCCAACATATACCAAATCGTCTTTAAGGACCCATTTTGATGCGTTGTGGAGGCGCAATTGGCACATATACTACATAACCAAACATGCGTAAATGTAAAATATCAAGCTTATATCCAGTTACCAACTGGTACGCATGAGGCTGGTTAGCTAGTAGTGGGTCTAAAAACGAAAAAAAAAAACTACATATAATAATTACATAACCCCAGGTAGATGTGGGTAAATTGGTGCGCATTACTAATACCCTAGATGTTATCATATTCTTTTGATAACAACTTCTATTTTATATATACACATGGGGTATAGGAAACTCTACATTGATCCTCATACATATGCAATTAACATCAAATCTTTATGATGTAAATTCTCCACCATTCAAAGTCATGTAGACTTGATGAAATAATCAGGGTGGTGAGCCCTTAAACGTATAGTTAGTGCTAGGAGTGCAGTATTTCATGTGGACAATAATACGACATTTGTTCATCGTGTTGAAACCAGAACCATAAAGTTTTAATGGCCCGCATTCTGGATGTTTATGTCCATAAATATCACCTTGTATTCGTTGTAACAATAGAATTTTTTTGTATTATGTCCTTAGCTTTAGGATGATCTCATTCCTGTCTTAGCTAAGGATTAAGGTATATACAAAAGTTTGAGGTATTTGAGAGGGCATATTATAATGGCAATGTTTATGCTGCAGAAGTCAACAGTTGCAATTTGTCTTGTTTTGCCTATCACTCGAAAGAGAATGTGTCTATGTGTATTTTGCAATACACGGATCACTATGTCATAACCATGGTGTCCCACATGGTCATGTCGAAACATATATGTGTCATTTCCCTAAAGTTTTTTTATTAACAAAAATGTTTTGATGACCCAAAAATCTACTAGTTTGACACATCAGTTCCATGATATATGTTTCCTTTCATATTCATTGGAATTTATGTATATATGTTGATTTCCATTTTATACGAATATCTTTACAAGGTTCATATTAATCTTGTACCAACAAAAAAATGATAGTTCATCGTCTAAGTATTTGGTTGGAGGAAAATTATTAATTCAATGAATAATAATCTATTTCTTGTATGAGATGTCATAAAAACAATCAAGTTCTCCTCGATACATTCCTACACAGAACGAAGAACATTGAGAGTTTTGTTTTGTTTTTGATGTAATCCTTTACATCTATAATGGTTACATATTCGATTTTACTTAAGCAAAAGAAATTAATTAAAATACTATAAAGTAAACTTCAAAAAAAATCTATGCTTTATCATTCTTATGATATAGTTCATTTTTAAATTGTTTTCTTTTCGACAAGAGCACTCTTTAGTGCATTTCTTATTTGACTGTTCATTATCACTTGGGGCAGTAGTTGTATTTCTACTCCAGATGTTGAAAAATCATTCCCAACTCTTACCAAGACCCTGACCCGTTCTAGGGTTTCATCCACATAGTGCATAAATGTCACATGTGTGAAATTGTTTTTAACTCTCTGTTCTTTGGAGTTGTTTCCACCTTTAATGCTTTCATTATTGATCTCGAGAATTTTCTTTGTCTCGACATATGTGGTGTTGTTATTCGAAAGAACCTTGTTATGTCTCTCAACCACTTGCAGTAGGTTGATGAGTTTGTCTAAATGTTACATTCCAACTTATATTAGTTCATTAATATTTTTGATATATGAAAGATGAAAATAATGTTAGGAATCATGTCATCTTCTGTGAGTTCCTTGCCACAGAGATTGAGACGCGTCTTGGATATACCATTTCTTTGTTGAAATCAGTTACCTTTTTGTAATCGAGTAAGTGGGTTCCATTCCACTATACGATTAGTTCGGGAAGTACATATTCATGAGTACTCCCGATTATCCCTTTCGGGACATCCCACATTTCTTTGGGGGGTTCTAGTAAATGTATTCCTATGAAACTTAGGATTTATATGTCGTCTCAAAACATGAGGGTATTTGCTTGTACCTTTTCAAGAGGTTGGTTTTAGAGTCAACAGGAAGTTGATGGACTTTAGGTATTTTTCTTGTACCTTTTCAAAAGGAGATTTTATATACTCATTTATGATACACACATTCTTTTGAGCTTACGACGTTGACTTTAGGATGAGTTGTTTCAATCATTTACATATATAAAAGATAATATATGATTTTCTTTTTGATAAGAAAATGGATTATGGTTATGAAATTTTATTATCATAACAATATTGGATTTTTGTATGCTTATATTTTATTGATAATACTTCATCAATATTTCAATTTGTGAAAAAAAAAAGCACTCAATCTATTGGATTTTCAGTTAGTAGGGGAATCACATGGATTTCTTAAATCCCTAGAAACCTTAGAGCTATTTACACCCGTTTGACAAAATCCAATCGATATTTTGCGATTTATTTAATTTGAAAGTAATATTATTAATTTATAGAGTTTTTGGCAAGAGGCCAAAATATGTTGGCGTGTGAAGCCAAGTTCAATGTTTATTTAAAGAGATTACTCTTAAACAAATAACTATTGTTTTGATATAAAGTCAACTTCAAACCTTTAACATTTTAATAATATATTTGGAGCTTTTGGTAAAAAAACCAAAATATATGAGGTTGGAGGTGTAACTTTCGAAATTTTATTCTATAATTTAAAATTATGAGTAGGAACTCATGATCAAGATAAATGTTTGATTTTAACATTTTCATGTTATTTTTGGATCTTTTGGCAAAATAACAAAAGTTATGGGGGGTGAAAATGTAAATTCCAAAGATAATTTATAAGATTGAGGTTAATGAATAGGAACTCATAACCAAGATAAGCATTTGAAATATAACAATTATTAATTAGGATAAACATTTGAATATTATTATAAACAAATAAATAAGCAAATGGTATTGTAAACTATTTGGATAACTAAATATTTGAATATTGTAATCTTATTTGATAAACATTAATAAGTAATAATAATATTTTAAAACGATAAATATTATCATATCTAAAAGTTATCGTACCAAATGAAATAATAACATGTTGAATCAAAATTAAACTAATATAACAACCTAATATAATAATATAACAAATATTTTTCAAATAAAAAGAATCCAATTAATAAATATGATGAGCTACATTTATGTCAGTCCTAAAAAAATTGGTTTTGGAATACAGTTTTTTTATTTTAACTAATTCTTTACAACACTTTTAAAGTTGCATAACCCTAAGATGTCTTAAATCAATAATAACCGATATAAATTACATGTAATTTGTTGGCTTAATTAAACATATATTAACCAAGACTAAATAATAGTAAGTCCATTATTATCAAAGCCTATGTCATATTTTACGTTTATAACATAAAACATAGCCGGATGATATGTATAATTTAAACATATAATAAAAGTTACCTCAAATATCGAGGTGTAGCTTGATTTCACGATCACTTTGTTCTAAAAAAGCGTATGTGAACATACTGTCTTCTTTATTTTCTCGTGCCGGAAAACAGGATCACCCGTCGGCCGTCGCCGATCATCGATTCCAAATTTCAAAGAAGGTTCAACAGCTTTGGCTCTTGGGCGTCGCTGCATCGAAAACTCATCAACACTTTTGATACCGAGAAACTCTGTTGATCACCGGCGGCAGATGACGCGACCATGTGATTTTGCAGTGAAGGCATGCTGCAAGGTATCTGAAAAAAGAGTTGTTGGGTGAGATAGTAGATTTTGCAGTGGAGGCATGCTGCAAGGTATCTGATTTTGCAGCTCATATCGATTCGAGGATTTCAAAGAGATTAATTGCACAGAGAGAGAGGGAAAACGAAACGAAACGACCGATTGAGCTTACGTGCTGATAACGTGTTAAAGGAAAAACGAAACAGAATAATAACAGAATAGAGAGACAATGAAATCTGTAATTCTCATTAATCATAAGCCCTTTAAATAGGGAGAAGTTTACAAAGAAAAGGAAACATTCATTATGGTAAATTCTAATACTAGGAAAATATTATATCAATCACTTTCTTTTGATGATGACACATAATCTTACAACAATTATGAATATTTATTTTGGGAAGAAAATATTTAAATTATGGTTCCCATAATTAATGGTTTTCAAAACAAAAATAAAGTAATATTGGTTCAAGGTTGACATCTTATCCGTATGAAGTTTGGTTGGTTGTCTCATAATCCGACGTCGTTTGCTCGCACACACGCACTATATATCCGGATCTTTTAGCCGTAGATATAAAGAAAAGGCATTGACCTCGCCCTATACTATACTAAAATAACACAAATAGACCTTGCATTATAGTATAATTACTCAAACACCCTTAATTACATCTAAGTTAATCCAAAACCTACCCTTTGCCTTTATAGTTCCAGCACCTACCTCAAACAAATTACTTATCTACTACTACTACTACTACTACTACCTTCGAATGACCGATAAATCCACATAAAAACAAGAAAAAACATTAATAAGAAATACGTAAAATCAACAAAAACTGAAATAGAAGAATTAAACAACTAGTTTAAATGTGTGAGGATTTTTATCTTATGTAAATACTATATTGACTAAGAACTAGGGTTTATTTTTACCCAACCTTAATAAAATGTGCGTTGATGATGTTAGACTGAAAGAGTTACAGAACTTAGAAAAATTATTTAGTGTCGATGGAATGATGGGAAAATTGGAAGTTTCAAAGCAGGGAGATTTTGTTTAAACACGCGAGTCATTGTAAGGCTCCATCGAAAGTGAGATTAATCTAATAAACTTTAAATCAATTTAGAATTATAATATTAAGTTATTAATATCTTAGAAATTAGGGCTTTAAAAATATTACAACTTTAAATTACAAAAGATTTGATGAATTGGCACAATCACAATCACATTTGCTCGGATATGATAGATTTCGGGTGTGTTTGTTTTTTTAAAAATAAGGACTTATTCATCACTTTTCACTTTTTCAGTCAGATCTAGGTCAATTAAGACGGTTTGTTTTTTCCATTATTTCAGATCCACTTATCACTTATTTTCATCTTACCGAAAAAGTGATAGGGTTTCCACTCACTTTCACTTATTTTCGTCTAGCGCCTCCTTAATTTCATCTGACGCCTCCTCCATCGATCTCACCACTGCTACCCAAAATCAACTGAGATACTCTATCTGCCGCCTCATCAAAATCGACCAAGGACTCCATCGACCTCCTCTCAAAATCGACTCCTCTCCAGCTCTCCAGCATCGATCATCGATCTCCTCTCAAAATCAACTCCTCTCCAGCATCAACCATCGGTATGTTCGACTCTAGACTCCATCGATCCCTTTTGTTATTTTCACTTTATATAATTAAAATCAGTATGTTCGATTATGCTTGGAATAAAATCGGTATGTTCGATGTTTTGTTTTCTGCAACTTATATGGAACTCTAGGAGATCTTTAGCTCAAAAGTGAAGTGGGTTTTGTGGAATTCGAAGGTCTGGAAGTGGGTTTTATGGAATTCGGATTTGAAGTGGAATTAAGCTTCAGTTTAAGAATGGTTTTTTTCTTGAAGCTGATTGATTTTGGTTGAGTTTTTGTTGGGGTGAGTTTGGTTGAATTTGCAGCGGTGGTGGGTTTGGTGTTGTTTTTGTTCTTGGTGGAAGAGAGGGTTGTACCAAGAGCATCAGGAGTTGTAACTAACTTCTTATTTTTGAGTGTCTTTGAATCAATTGCAACCTTAATAAGACTTGAATGTAAAATGTAAAGGGAGATTGATTTTCGTTATTATGAAACTTCGTTCATATTTTCAATTTGTTTGGATCGATCGATGTACTTTGATAGGATTTGGATGTTTGTGGTTCATCTAATATTTGTGTTTATGATTTTCTTGAATTCCACTTGATTTGTATGTGTTCATTCACGTGAATAAAATGAGACAAATGAAACCATCAAATGGTAGTATAATTTAATTAAAAAGAATTTATTCAGATTTCAGACGTTTATCAGTTTACAAAAGCAAACAGTCTTATTGTTTCAGATTTCAGACTTCAGCACCACCTCTTAAAAATCAAAAGTGAAATCAAACTTCAGACTTCCGCACCAAAAAACAAACACAACCTTCAAGTTTGTATAAGTACTTGTATGGCAATCAAATGTTTTAGTTTTCCTTGCAATTGCCTTTTATGGTTTATTTATTTAGTATAAATGAGTTTTAGAATCAGTTTTTTTATTTTCATAAAAGCAGGTTGATTATTGTTTGAATTGTTGATATTTCTGTAGTATCCAGTTGGGTCAAATTTACCTAGTTTGCGTGCCTTTATATTTCTCAATCAATTTGTTCTATTCAGTTCAATAAATTATTAGACCGTTTGGAAAAGAAACAAATATAAATTAGTCAAAGGATCTAAACAATTAAAAATGATACTATAAGGGCCATAAAGTCTATTTCTTTAAAGTTCAGTGTTCAAAGATAAAATATATATTCCTACATATTTACTCTTCTGACCGTCCTTCACAGAGAGAGAGAGAGAGATTTCAGTTCAGACCCAAACTTTCGTGAAACAAAATCCAAGTTGAAGAGAGAGAGAGAGACTCACCAAGGTAGAGTGTATGTTTATCCATCTTTTTTGAAGTTGTAGAGAGAGAAAGCTTTACGTATATGGCTCCTTTGGCTACAGTTTTTTATGATTTGTGCAGATGTAACTACATTTATCTTTCTTGATTACAAAAGAGTTATAGGGTTCGTTGGTTTTTTTTTGTCTTTGTAACTTTCTAGGGTTTTTTTTGTTTCCAAGGATGGCGAGCACGGGTCCGAACGATGATGCTGTTTCCTTGGAGCTCCCTGCACCTTCGGGATGGAAGAAGATGGTTCTTTCTCTTTCTTCTCTCTCTCTCTCTCCATTTTATTTTAAGTTGGATATGTTTTATGTTGATTTTGTGCTTTACTTACTTCTTATTTCTTCGAATTCGGTTACGGTGTAGCCCAATTTTACTAAGAATCGAGTGTTTTAGGTAGAATTTTGTTTATTTGGTGGGTTCTAGAAACTAGGGTTTTTGTTGGGCTCTGTTAATTTGAAGAAATTTGGGTTTTACAAGTTACGTTTTATGTCCTCTTGCATAAGTTATACGTGCTGGTTTGAATTCCTTAGTTTCTCTACTTACATTGTTGTTTAATATTTGTGAATTGGGTGATAGATTTGGTAAATTTTGTGAACCTAGATTAATTTGGGGAAATATGGGTTGCTTCAGTAAATTAAAATTAGGGGTTTTCAAATTTTATCATGTGGATTCCTTAGTTTCTTGAGATTTGTGATTTGGTTTTAAGTTCACTTCGAGTTTGCCTTTGATTTGATTGGAGAAAATTTGATTTGTTTGAGTATTTTTAAAATTAGGATTTGGTCATATACAGTTTTGGTTTATGTGAATTCCTTAGTTTATTTTATCTTAAGATTTGTGTTTTGAATACACTTCAATTTTATTAACCTTTAATTTGCTTGGAGAAAATTTGGTTTCTGTGAGTATTTTTAAAATTGGGGTTTGGTGAAGGTTAGGTTTGATTTATGTGAATTCCTTTTCTTTTGTGAATTGGGTTCAAGGTATAGTTCTTTCTGTTAACCTTTGATGTACTTGGGCACAATTGGCTTCATTTTAGATTCAAAATTAGGGATTTACATTTGGTGAAATTTATAAAATCCATTTAGGGTTCTTTTACTACCCTGCCTGATTTTCTATTTTAAAAATGTTTCTGAAACGATCTTTGTTGTTTGGTGTCCAAAGTAGGCAAAGAAATAACGATAAGTATAAATTGTTCTAATGAAAAAAATATTTGTATATCTGTAGTTACGTATATATTTTTCATTATAATTGATTTCATTGATTGGAAACTTGGTTTTCGGTGCACGTCTATGATTTTCAACGGTATGTAGAATGTGTGGTAACACAAAACTTTTTATCCCCTAAGGCCCGTTTGGTTTGAGGAAATGTTTTTGACAGATTCGGATTTCGTAGAAGGATTTGGAATCTTTGGTATGTTTGGTTTGTAGGATTTGGAATTGAATTGAATTCTATTCTTTATAAATAATTTATAAAAACAAATTATAAATAATTGTTTTTATTAAATTACCCTTTATTAATTGATTATTAATGTTTTTAACATATTTTAAAACATTACTATAAACAAATCCTATGAAATCCCGTGACATACCAATTACCACCATGGGATTCTAAATCCAATGTTTGTGGGATATCAATTCCGGACTTTCCGTTAAACTGAACACATAAATTGGAACGGAATCCAATTCCAAATACCACCAAATCCCACAAACCTAACGGGCCCTAAATGTTGGTGAGTCAATTGACTGGTTTGTTTCACTCTTTTAGTTAGTTACTCCATTATTTGATTAGATATTTAGATGTCGTCGTCCATGATGATATGTTTAGCATGGAAAATGGAAAACCGTTGTGATCTAGCTTTGATTTTGAGCTATAGTTTTGTGGCATTGAATATTTATCATTTTGCTGCATAGGAAAAACAATAACATTTTATTGAATTGTTTATGAAGTAGTAAGTAGTAAGCTGTAAGCCTGAATGAGAAGATTATTATGTGGGGTCTTTGCTTGCTCTTAACTCAAGTCCTTTTAATGGGTCTTATAATCAGGCAAGAAACTAATTAATTCTAAAGTGTCAGAGGTTGGTCTTTTGGGGGTGATAGTGGAAACGTTGATAGATAAGTCACCCTGATTGTCACTCTAGTTTAACATACATGAGACTTTCACTTAATACGGCTCCTTGTTCAATTCTTCGTAGTTATTGGATCCTTTTCCGTGTTCGAGAATCCTTTCCCTTCTCCCACAGACAGTTATGCCATTGACAACTTGATCTCTTGCAATGATTATCAAGTCATCCGAGACCACATTGAGCTAGCAGACATACTTGAAACCTAACCAAACAGACCTAGTACATCTTGTGCAGGTAGAGTATGGGGATTGATGTACACAGACCTTTCCTCTATCCTAAGTGCCAACATTTTCTTCTTTTTGACAAAGTTTAATTCAAGATTCCCTCCAATCATTACAAAGATGTTGGTAATATTGATTTTGGTCCATAGGGTCGGTATTTTAGATATTTGATTAATAATCAAACAACTTCATTAAGTTATGTGCCGGATTCATTTACTTTGGGACAGAGGGAGTACGAAGAGTATAGATTGAAAGGATCTCATGGTGCTCGAAAACAAGCATGATGAATGATTAAGACAATTTGTTAGAAATGGAGACATTATAAGCTAAGTTGGATGCTTATAGCAATTTGGAATGAGGGTTTTAGATAAGGATATATATATTCTACCTTTTTTATTTTATTTTGGGGAGCTTGAAACATATGTTTATGATGAACGCTTATTTGTGCTTCATTTCTCATAAATTAGAAGTCTCTCTCTTTGTCCCTCGAAAACTGCAAGTGTGTGTTTGACTTGATGTTTAGTTTAAGAAGTGTTTGATAATTTGTTAAATGTCTAAAATACCATTTGATGGACGAAAAAAAAAAGAGGAATCCTTGGACCCAATTTGATACCATCAGTGATGGTGGGTAAATAGGTAATTTTGAATTAGAAACTTCTGAAAATGGGAAATTTTCAAGTTCATGACAAAGGCTTATGCATACTTAGATTCTTGTAAGTAGAAGTCTTCTACTTCCTCCATTCCATGAAATATGCAATGCTTGACTTGACACATAATTTAGGGGAAGTGTTTGACTGTTTTGTGAAATACCTAAAATACCCTCTCCAATTCATGGCTTTTTACGTGTAGTGTTTGCTAAAGAAAGGAGGTACACCAAGGAAGAACGAAACCGTGTTCACTGCACCAACAGGAGAAGAGATCACAAGCAGGAAGCAGCTGGAGCAGTACCTGAAATCACACCCTGGTGGGCCCAAGATCTCCGAGTTCGATTGGGGAAGTGGCGAGACTCCACGCAGATCTTCAAGGATCAGCGAGAAGGTAAAGTCGACCCCACCACCAGCTGAAAATGAGCCCGTGAAGAAGCGTCCTAGAAAGTCATCGTCTTCAAAGAAAGACAAGAAAGAGGAAGAAGATGCCCCTGAAGAAAAAGATGTCGAAATGCAGGAAGCAGAAAAGGCTGAGAAAGATGATGAAAAGCCCAAAGAAGAGGCAGATGGAAAGTGTGAAATCCCAGAAGTGCCCCCAACAGAGGAAGTAGCCAAGCCTGTAACTGAGGTCAACGATGAAAAGGGTGCGTCAGAAAATGCTGAAAGTAAGAATGTTGATGAAGAAGTGCGTGAAATCTCAGAAGTACCCCTGTCTGATAAGCAGGAGGAAGAAGGTGAGCCTGTTAAAGAGGTCAATAAAGAAGTGTGTGAAATCTCAGAAGTACCCCTGTCCGATAAGCAGGAGGAAGAAGGTGAGCCTGTTAAAGAGGTGAATAAGGAAGTGTGTGAAATCTCAGAAGTGCCCTCATCAGAGGAAGTAGCTAAACCAGAAGAAGTGGGTGAGTCAAAAGCTGCAGAAACTAAGCAAGGGGAAGGCGATGCTGTAAAAGAGTTCAACGAAGAAGCGTGTGAAAACCCAGAACTGCCCCCAATGGAGGAAGTAGCCAAGCCTGCAAAAGAGGTAAATGAAGTGCTTGAAAATCCACTAACACCCCCACCAGAGGAAGTAACCAAGGTTGTCAATGAAACAGCAATCGACGATTCTGTCCCTGTGACTAAAGTGGAAGCAGAAGGAGCCACTGCAGCTGAGAATGGTTGTCCGGTGGCGGAGGTCAGTGAGGCCAAGCCTTCTTGGGAGGAGATAAAGATAGAGTAACAGGTGGTGGTGCCGCCTATTCTCTCAGTTAGCGTCGTCTATCTCTGATCTTATTTCTCTGGTGAAATCTTATTGCTGACAAACATTTCTGTAATCTGTAACTCTTGTCATAGGATTAGGAGCCTTGAAAACTTAACTTTAGCAACATCAAAGGGACACAAAATGACATTTGTTGTCGTAAACCTGTCATGAAACCGGCATCTCGTTGTGGCCTTTGTTGTGTCTATAGGAAATTGTAGGTTACAGAGGTCATGCTCATGCCTGTATTATTATTATTAACTCTTTTATCAGCCTTTTAACTCTTGCATTTCCCTTATTTTCTTTGTACAAACATTGTTCTGGCAATATTGGGTTCAATAGTTGCAAATTGTGCAATCTTTTCGTCTTTTTTCAAGTATATAGATTGTTTAGAGTCGAATTTAGGAAATGGGTATCATGAAAAATAAACACAGAGTCGGATTCACGAATTGCTTGTCGTATAAACCCTAAATTGGAAAAATGGAAAGAACCTAAAATTACAGTTGCTCAAAGCCCTTTAAGTTGTCCAACCAAACCAGTTAATGTTGTCCACTTCTCAAATGCAGTTGCAGAGTCCACAAAGGCTAATCTTGAGGCTTCTATGTCATTCTTTGTTACTGCAACAAATCGAGTAGAATCATAAACCAAACCAAACCAAACCAAACATAACCAATATATTATATATCTAAGGTACGTTGGGAGAGGGTATGAAGTATACAAATTAAACCAAATGTAACCAATATATCACTGTATGAAGTATACAGACCTTATCTCTTTCCCTAAGGGTAGAGAGGCTATATGTGAACCCGAATAGTTAAATACTTAACTTTATGCATATAATACTAGTAAAAACTCGAATGTACCTGATGTATACAGAGAAGTCAACGACGAGTTGAATGCATCCACCTCGGACTTCTCTTCAGGGCTCGAGCTCAACTGTAGGAAAACCAATCATCAAGCAAGATTTCCTATGTGAACAATCTTGCTTTTATGGCATTACAAAAAAATCAACTTTATAGGATGTCAAATATGTCTAAATGTCAAAATAAACTGTTTTATATGACCAAACAATCGTATGTCCTATATAAAAGTGTTACAATAAGTTGAAAGGGCGGTTTTGGGTGTTCCAACAAGTTTTGCCGGACACCTTTAAAATAAAATGATCTATTATTCGTTTTATAAGACACTTTTGAGAAGTATCCTATAAACACCTTTTTACAGGACATTCTTTTTGCTTTTTCAAATAATATCGTAACAATATCAATAGAACGCTTTATTTCAAAATTGTCCTAAAAATTGTTAGTACACCCATAAACAACCTATCAATTTATTGTAACACTTTTACATATGGCATTGCAATTGTTTCATCCTATAAAGCAGTCCATTAAGATATTTAAACATATTTCGCATCCTATAAAGCTAATTTTGTGGCAATGCAAGTTGCATCAAAACCATTGGCTCATGGATGGTCTTGCTTTGCAGGTTGTACTTTATGGGTTACTAGAATATCTGTTTTTCTAATAAAATTTTGGAAGGGAACAAGTACATGCAAGGAAGCACAAGGTACAACCCCACAAAGCATAAGTGACCAGAAATATTAGAAGGAATAAAAGATAGGACCTTTGAGAGGGCTGCATTAGCCATCTTGACCCAATCTGCATCAAGGGTTTGACCAAGGACTAAACCAGCTGATGGGAGATCATTGTTTTCTATGGCTTGTCCTACTTTGCTAAGCTTGTAAATAGCATCTTGCAGATATTCTGCACCAAACACAAGTTTTTTCAAGATTTCAGATTAATTTTCATAAATCATTTATAAAATAAGGTGTTACTTTTACCCAATTGGGTAAGTGACCAAACTAACCTTTGTCTTTGGTGGATGAATTAAGAACAGTTTGTTTTTCAATCCTCTTCTTTCTGTCTTTCTTAACCTTCTCCATGAGTTCCAAATCATCATCAGCCTCTAAAATGGCTGCATTTGCAGCATGGGTGTTTCCAGTTAAGGACAAGAGGAAAAGGGAAGTGAGGCTTATGGATAGGCTTCTCTTGGAGACTTGTGGAGGGTAATTTGGTAATTTACTCACTGGTTTACACACACTGGTTCCCCTCACTGTGTGTTTCTGCACAGAGGTTGAAGATGATGATGATGATGGGAGGAAGGTGGTTGGATTGGTAAGAAAAATGGCTGCCATTTTCACTCTTTTTTTTTTTTTTCTTTTGTTTTTATGTTTTATGTTGGTTGTTTAGGTGGGGTTGATACTGATAGAGAGCCAGAGAACTAGAAAAAGGATAAGATATTGGATTTCTTGATATCAGCCTTCGATTTATAATATTCCTGCAAAACAATAAAAAGATTTAAGAGGAAAGGACAAATTTGGTCCATATGGTTTGGTGGTTATAGCACTTTTGGTCTTTATAGTTTTAAAATAACAAGATGACCATTGTGGTTTACAAAAATCACCGGATTTGGTCCCTGCCTCTATCAGTTGTTAAAACCCCTGTTAAATAAGGGCATTTTAGTCTTTTGTTCACTTTTATATATTTTTCTTTAACAAACTAGTCATATACCCGCGCACGATGCGGCGCGAGTGTAAAACTTTCTTGTAAATTGTGATTGAAAAATTAATACAATTATTTATAGAATATTATATATCATCTAAATTATAGATTGTTTGCAAGTGAAAATATTATCATGAAAGCCAAATGAAAAATACTAAGGTTGAAACTTATAAAAATCAATCATTTTCTATAGTTTATTTGAAGAAATAGTCCGTGTTGAGGACTTTGTTTTTTACTTCATATTAATTGAATACATAATCACCGATAATATACAAACATCAAAATTTTCATAATATCAAACTTTTCAAACAATTATTTGAAATGTAAAAAAACATTTCAGTTAATCGAAACCGAGAACTCGAAACGGTAATCATGTTTCATTTTTGTTTTATTTCCTTCCTACCGAATCCAAGAACAATATTGAACCCATATTCCGTTTCTTGGACACCCAAATCGATTTCATTTCAAATGATTTTTGATTTCTTTTGAAATTGAACCCTAGGCTACCCGCACTTCAATTTTTCTTAATCGATTTCTTTGCAAATCAATTTATTCTATCAATGAGTAAATCACATTGTTCTCACTTCTCAATATGTCATCATTCTTAAGAATCGACAAAGATCAATTTTGAAGCTAAGACCTGTGTAAATACAGTTTAGAAACAATAATAAAATTTTAAACCAAGACTTGTCACCTTTTTTTTATCAAACACTCGTTCTACGGCCAAACTATTTCATTAATTTCAAAAGTAAAACCTGTAGAAACACAATTTAAAAACAAAAAAAAAAATCATACTTCAAATATATATATTGGCTTATAAATGCAAATCGATTAGCTCCATGATCATCGTGATTCTTTTCTTTGACACAATCCACACCCATCGATTGCAAATAAACCAAATTCCTCTCCATTTAACACCATCAAGATCGCAGAAAGGCACCATTAAGCATAAAAATTGGGGATTTATGATATGGATAAAAAAACTTGAGCTTTGACTTGCAAAATTGAGCATTTGAAGTACCATTGAAACTTTGAGCATGATCAAACCAGCTTCTAGTTGCAAATTGGCCAAAGGCCTTTGCAACAGTGACACATAACACCAATCTCGAAATTAAAGTAAAGGCCAAAAGCCAAGCACCATACACCTACAAGGACCAGACTGCAAGACCAAATAAAAGATGAGGAAACAAAGGTTGGATAGCGAGATTAGCTACCAACAAGAAGAAAACCAAAGATCCAAACATGGTGAAATTGGTACCTCTTAGAAGAATGCAATCAACCATATTCTTCCAGAACAGATGAAGAGCATCATCATAAAATATCCAAACCCAAATATGATGGTTAATAGTTAATTCAACCTTCCAAAGCCAAAGCCAAAACCAGATTGTTTACAGTCTTTATGAACCAACTCTGTCCAATTGAGCCAAAACTGGAGATAGAAAAGTAGATACCAGATGCTGTCATATTCAACATTGGTTGTAAATCTCCAACAGTCTTACTACATCATAATACTCTACGTGCCTCATGACATCTCATAAAATTTGGTTTCCCCTTAACCAGTGAAAAGATGGCCATTTCTAAATACCTGCAAATAATTTCAAGCATTTGGAACAAACCCAGAGTAGCAAAACTAACAATCAATATGGGCAACAATTACACAAATCTTATATAAATCACCTCGTAGTTGCCTACGAACCTTCTTAACCTCTACTCAACACAAAAGCCTTAAAGATTAGCATTCAAAAAGTAAAATTTGATGTTCACATTTTGGTAATAGAAAACAGAACAAAACCAACATCTCCAACCTGGTTGTCGGTTCTAAAATTTTCCATTTTTGGGCATTGCTTTCAATTTTGGATGGATTCAAAATCCGAGAATCTATCAAATTTCAATCTACGTTAATGGTAACAGCACCAACATTGAGCAACATATGTATAAAATAAAGACAATAACAATAATATGCATGCCTACACTCATACAAGAGAGAGAGAGTATCAATCTAAAAGGCTCAGGAGTCAGTCATGTCTCATGTGTAATAATTCAATGTTAGGGGTTGTTTATCCCAACAACTTTAAACTTTGATTTCAAGTTATTTTCATAAACTTCTTGGAATATCACCATGTTTGAACTAAGATACAAAAGCCAAAAGACAAATGCATGGTAGTACTTCAATAAACCAATAATGACTAATTAAGATATTTAATCCAATATAATTAACAAGTTCACAATCTAATGTAATTAAAGAATTACAAGATG
The DNA here is from genome assembly GCA_954870635.1 of Arctium minus. Lineage (NCBI taxonomy): Eukaryota > Viridiplantae > Streptophyta > Magnoliopsida > Asterales > Asteraceae > Arctium > Arctium minus. Next base: position 92,385,929 of record OX941086.1, on the reverse strand, counting down.
AAAGGAGAGACATGATGATAAGTAAACCAAGAATGTAACATACCTTCCAAAAGTTATTCAACAGGGGAAGGGGTGGGAGTGATTAATAAGAATCATCCATATAATAACACACATACCTGAATTGGGGATGTAAGAACCAAACTTATGATAGAACAGTCCCAAACCTAAACCCTAAACATGAATCCAATCACATAAAACTCTAATGTATTGTGAATATAAACCCAAAATAACATCAATAAACCCAAAAGAACACATGTAAATAGAGATATAAGAAAGAAAAATATTTGTTTAGATCAGACCTCATGAAGTTCTAATAAAAGCATACAAATAACTATCACAAGGTAATATGTAATTTAAGGCAACTGATTGATCTATAAAAAGACCTACACACTTGAGATTTATTTTCATAAAATAGTGAAAAGTACTTAAACGAAAAATTCAAATCTATACTCTTTTAAAGAAAAAAAAAATCAAAGTGATTCACATATATAGACTTATTACTGCTAATGTATCGATGGATATGATCTAATACATTACACTAACGCAAGAAATTCATAGCGATTTTTATAGACAGACATGCTACTATTATTACATTCTCTGCTTATTATGTTGTAAACTTGAGCTAAGTTACCAACAGTAGCAGAAGAACTTATAGACCTCTCCAACCGTATTTCTCTTATGGAATTTGGTGTAGCAAACGTGGTTTGCCCCACATCTGTTTGAGAAATAAAGGAAGGGTCCAAATCTAGATCCATATCAGTAATTCTTTTTTCTGGCACAAAGCATATTTAGCAAACTACACCTTGAGGAAGTAAAAAATAACAATATAGTAAAAATGGAGTGACCATGAACATACCCGAATGTGGTTAAATTGCTGCAAATAAGTCTTTTGCATAATTCTAATACAAAGCAAGCAAGGGACACATTTATTTCCTTGCTTATGGTTATGGATGTAGCTTGTAATTCCTTTTTTTCTGTTGTAAGCAATGAAGTAATCATTAATATTTAAAGCAAATGGAGATACAGTGATTACCTAACATACTAATGACCCCAGGAATAATACCACCTTCAAAACCCAACAAGCGATACATCACACTCTCCTGTAATATGGAAAATGGAGAAGACCTCAATAGCAAAACGCAATACCAAAACAGCATAAAGGACTAAATCTGCAATGAGTACACTTTTGAAGTATCCAAAGGGTATATACAGTAGATAGCAAAAATTCCTTGGACAATGGGAAATTGTCATGATCTAAACTAATCAACGATGTGTTTAGACATACTACAAATGCAAATAATATCTGCACATGGCTAGGTTACCCGCTCTCCCTCTGCAAACATTGTCAAAGCCAAAACTGAAAGTATATCTGCAAGTAATTTCTGCATCAAGATATAAAGTCAATCAGAAAAATTGACAATGAAAATAGGGATGATGATGCAAGAAAATGAAATAAATATCTTTAAATCAGAATCTGGCATTGTATCGTAATATGATTTCAGTGTTCCATAATACGGCCCTAAAAACTTCAGTGGCTTTAGGACCGAAGTCATTGAGCTTGTTGATGTTCAGATTTCTTGCCTACAAGCAAATATGAATACTGTTAGTATAAAAAAGGCTATGTCTAAATTGCCTATATATTTGATAGATATGTATATATATATACATGCCTAATGGTTTTTATATGAACATGATAAACTAACAGTAGAAAATTGCGACAAAAGAGTTGAATTGATATTGTCAATGTAATAGTAATTTACTGGTGTAGTAACTTGTAATGCAACATGCCTCTTGTTGGTCTAAAGCATGCATAAAACCACTTCTGGGAAGTGATTACCCACATCTCCACTCAAAAATCCCTCTCCAGTCAGAGGCTATTTTATATAATATTCTCTTTACAATAACTCCCATGGGCGAATATGAATATCATAACAACATCAAGTATTATATGGAACAATATGAAGTTCCAGATCAAGCTAATAAAGATGACAAGAACATAAAAAGAAAAGGTTGAGGTATGAGCTCATGCAAAATGAGTCATCAAGCAGTGCCACTTGGTGAAGGTCAACATTTTCCATCCCTAAGTTTTGAAATATCAAAAAGGTCCAAGCATTTCTCAGTGCTAATCATCATTTGGTGAATGAGATTGTAAAGTAACAGAGTTTCTCAATGATGGTAGCTTTCATCAACTTCGCAAATGGGCCATAACAATTTTATAGTTTACTCTAGCTCAGAGCATGGTACGCCTCCATGAATATGTGGAAGCCAAATTCCCATTGGCCTTCAAAGTAATTACAATTCTCGTAATCCTAATTATCTGCTTAGCGGAAAATTAATAACTGTTGCTTCGAGAGAAAAGATATGTAACATGTATAGTAACCGTAGGTTCCTCACAGTCAATGCCTTCAAGCAATTTAAAGCCCTTACCACTTCCAGCCATAAGAAAAGTGGGTAGAGACTCATAACTCTCTCACAATCTAAAAATTTTCAGGCACTCAAACCTGGTGTTTTATTCTTATACATCCAGTAATGAGCTCCTTGTATCCCCTGTAATGGAGAAATATAGAATAAATATAGTTGATTCAACTCCGATGGTTGAGAAATATAGAATAAATATAACCTAGAGAATGGAACCCCTTTAAACTTATTGGCAGGACAGCAAAGCATTGATGGGGAGACATTCATTTTTTTTACAAACAAAGGCTAAGGAAAGGCCTCTGGTCTGCCGAAGAAGATGAAAAGCTCATCAATCACATCACCAAATTCGGCCATGGCTGCTGGAGTTACATCCCCAAACTTGCAGGTCTGCAGAGATGTGGCAAGAGTTGTTGGTTACGGTGGATCAACTACCTCCACCCTGATTTGAAAAAGGGTACATTCTCTCAACAATAAGATAACTTAATCATCGAACTACATGTACTTGTTGGAAACAAGTATGTTTAAAAGTAAAATTAACCCATTTCTCGGTATAAGTACATTTGATCATTTTGTTCTGGTTTTGAATTTGGGTTTTGGTTCAGATGGTCTCAAATTGCAGCCCAATTGCCTGGTAGAACCGACAACGAGATTAAGAATCAAAACCCAAATTCCAAATCTCGTTGAATTTGAGTTTTGGTTCAGATGGGTTTTCGAATTCTGCGATTAAGAAGAAGTTAAGGCAAAGAGGAATTGATCCAAATACTCATAAACCCATTACCGACGTTCATAATGATGAAAAGGACCACCGAACCATGACTCATAAACCCAAACCATTGATGGAATCGTCGACGCATGAATTTTCTCTATCCCGATTTGGGACGGGTGATAAAACTGCCGCCACAACCACCCCCACCGACACCATACACCTAAATTCCTACCTTTTCTGGATCTCTCTATTTCAATTATGGCCAGAGAATTCATGGAAGTTGCCATCGTAGAGGTGGACAATTGATACGAATTGTGGGAGAGAGAGAAGACGATGAAAGGGGGAAGAGAGAAATTAGGGCGGATTGAGAGGAGACGTAGGAGCGGAAGAGACGTGGGTTGCACAATAAACCGCTCTTGTACAAGAAACCGTTCTTGTACAAGAAACCGTATTAGTTTTTTTATTAGATAGTATAGATAAATAAACATGTAAGTTATAGGGACCAAAAATGTATAGATAAATAAACATGTAAGACGAACATCTACGCCGGCCAAAACATCCATGGCGTACGAACATCTTCACTGGCCCCTCACTTGATCTGAATCTATCCCCATCGGTCTCCTTCTATGGCGCCCTCTCTCTCTCTTCTTTCCCGCTTCCATCAGCCACCATCCTCTTCCCAAACCTACTTTTCCATGCATCACCGCTTGAGATTAGGGTTATTTGATTTAGATTGGGACTTTTGATGAACAACCCCCACCCCCAAGTCGTGAAACCACAGGGACAAAGGGGTCATCGAGAAACCATCAGCATCTCCTACGTTACTCAGCGGTTGCCACAATAAGTGACGCAAAATCATATCGCCTTCATCTCTTCCAACGGAGCACAGAGAGAGATCGATGAACATTCTCATTAGAGCACATATATTGATACTTACTGATGAAGACCCAAACAAACCCCTCCTCTTGATCTCTCTCTATAGTGGAAACCCCGTCCCCTCGTTTTTAGGGTTTGATTTAATTTTGTAGGTTTTAGTTTCAAGGTTTGAGTTTTGATTTTTGATTTACGTTGATTCTTTTCATCTACAAGTTTATGAATTTGCAGTATTTGGGTTAAGATATCAAGCCAAGGTGCTCATCTACGAATTTCTGGATTTGTGTTGAGAGCTGCCGGAAAAAAGGGTCATGGGCTGGAATGGGTTCACAATGGAAGCGGGGAAGTTGTTAGGGAAGTGGTGGGTGAGACACGTGTCACTCTTTGAGTGGATGAATATATTAGACTAGACTACAATTTTGGTCCCCGTGGTTTGCATAAAATTACCTCAGTTTATTTTTAAAGCAAAAATAAAAGGAAACTAGAAAAGACAAAATATCCTTCACTTAACGGGTTTTTAACGCCCGTTAAAAGGGGGACCAAATCTGATCATTTTCCAAACCACAATGGTCATCTTATAATTTCATAACTATAGGGACTAAAAGTGTTATAACCATCAAACCACAATGACCAAATTTATAGTTTACTGGAGCATTCAATTACAAAAAATATAAATAAAAATAAAAATCATGAAGTATTTAATTACATGATGTTATGTGAAGCTATTCTTAGAAACTAATCTTATAATGCTTCTTCAATATTTTACAAGGTCAAAGTGTTTTATCAGAGACAAGACGTTAGCATCGATAACAGGTCAACACCGATAACAGGTCAGTTATTGAGAACTTTTTTAAAGGCCTTGCTCATAGTTGAAAACTCATTCAAAATCAGTCAAGCCCTTGCTTTAGATCTAGTTCAAACATTTAATTTATAATATTTTGATCCATAATTGAGTGTTTACAACGATTTTTGGTCCCTAATTTAAATAATGGTGAATTTGTTTCTATTAGTCACATCATGGGTAAAAGGGTATTTCTCGCATATAAAGGGTACATGAGGTGATCAATAAAGCTTACCTTAACGATGTTAATTTTAAGAACAAAGTTGTTATGAGAATAAACAATGAAAAACCATCAATGTATTTTAAGCGTTTACCGATGTAATTCAAATGACAATTAAAATCAAAAAGTTAATAACTATCAATATAAATCTAAAGTTTGTGCATACCACTAGGACTAAGAATGTAGTTTCTCTATATTAAAAGAAATGAGAAGAGGTAAAGGCCCATGGCAATGAACCGAGCCTTGTGTGTATCTTATGACCCGTATGTATTAACAAGCCTTGTTGGAACATATTCGATAAATTTTTTAAAATAGAGATTTTGAGGATTTTTGTTACTAAAAACCTCCTTTAAAATGGAGAAAGTAGAAGAGAGATAGTAAAATTCTTCAAATTTGAAGAACTTTCAAAAAATGATTGCTTAGTAAGACCATCTCCAACCCAACTAGGGATATAAACGGTACGAGACAACTCGCGAGCTACGTGAGATCGTCGGTTAAAGCTCAATTAATGCTCCACTTGAATAGGTTTGGCTCGAGCTCAACTCGAACTCGAGTCGACATACTAACAAGTCGAGTTGAGCTACCTAGTACTCAACTTGAAAAGCTCGTGAGAATACTCGATCTTTTTATATATAATTAATTTCATAATATAATTTGCAAAAATAATGTAAAAATTTATCAATAAACTTACCAAAAAAAGAAAACGTCGTACATTTTTGTAACGCCCGTAAAATCTTGGAAAGATTATATTTTAAAATATTAATGAACCTCCTAAATTTTCTTCTAAGCATTTGTTTCAGTGCTTGTTTAGTGTACGAAGTGACCTTAGTTATTTGGGGAAAGCTTCGGGGGTCAACGGTGGGGCTAGAGGCCGTATGGGTAACCGGACGACTAAACTCGCGCCAAAGGCGCGTCGACTTCTGGATTAGCCATGGTTGAGTGTAGGGAGACAGTGTGGAACGCAGGTGCGAAGCGGCTTGAGCCGCATGAAATCCGCCCGGATTCGGGAGTGTGTGCGAGTGTCGAAGCGGTGCGGGCGACCCAAGTTGAGCGACCTAAGCCGCACCAAAGCCGCGCGAGCGGCCTGTCAGCCTAAAACCATCGACATCCACCCCTTTTTCCATTGTTTTTCCCTCTCATTTCTTGATTTACTCTCAAAGCCCTCCCCTCTCTTCCTTTCTCTCCTTGAGTCCGATTTTAGGGTTGTTTGTGGATCATTTTGGACGATATCCAACCTAGTAGTTTCAAGATTTTGATTGTATCTTCATGTTCTTCTTGATGAGGTAAGATTTTAAGGAGTTTTGCATTAATTAGGGTTTTGTTGTAGATCTAATTTCGAGGTTATTCTTGGTGCATTTTAGGTTTGTTGGGACCTAGACAAGGTTCTAAAGATTAGGGGTGCTCAGAAACCCGACCAACCCGATCAACCCAACCCAACGCGAAATAACTCAACCCGAAGCAACCCGATGTCTAATCGAGTTGTAAAATCTTCAAACTGTAGGTATTGGGTTGATATTGGGTTACTTTTATTTGAACCCAATCCAACCCGATGAACCCGATATCCTTTTATTTCTTGGATTTTATATGATTATTAAGTCTCTATTAATATGTACATTAGACAATTACATCATCATGTACCCTCTTCATATACGTATATTTTCAATCTATTATCCATCTTTATATAACTCCTTTGTATATATGTTCAATAAATGTGAACACATGCACACACACGCACACACACACACACACACATATATATATATATGCAAATTGAGAAAATTAATTGAATATGATATACCTAAGATTTAAAAAGTATGGATAAGTTGTACCAAATGGTTGATGATAAAAAAAGAAATTATGAGTAGGCTAGAGAAAACAAATTAGGAGAATATTTTGATGTACCAAATTATCAACCCGACTAACCCGATCAACCCGTACGGTTTGGGTTGGGTTGCACTTTGGTTTGGGTTAGGTTGGGTTGAGATTTTTCAAACCGCAAGCATTGAGTTAGGTTGTTCAAATGTCTTCAACCCGATCAACACAACCCATGAGCACCCTTACTAAAGATGGATGTTTGTGGATCTAAAACATTCACCAAAGGAAACTCAAGTTTTGGAGTAAAACCTAAATTTAGCCTAAATCTATCAAGATGAGTTCAAGTTGCTTTGTGAAAACCATGTACATGCCAAAAATTGTCCATTTTGAAGTATTTATGTGTTCTACTTGATGTTTATCAATTATGTCATTTATTTAATGAGATTTGCACTTTTGGTACATCTGATTTTATAGATCTTGTGAAATGCTTTTATTTGGGATTTTGGGCATTTTGATAAATAAATTATAAGCGTTGGCACTTTTAATGATTTTATAAAGTGAAATTATTTGATAAAAATGCATTTTTAGTGTATTTGGTTTGGAAATACATATTGTTGTATTATGGGACATTTTGGAAATATAAATGATATGGTTTTAATTTGGAAAATGATTTGTCCCGATCCATGATGATTTTTGAGTTAAGCATGTCTTTGGAGCATGTAATTGCATAAACATCATTAGATATGTTCTATCGCATATAATGATTTTTACAGAATGGTCAATTGAATTGTTGAGCTTTTGGTTTGGTTTTGACTCAAATTAGTCTTGGGGACATTTGTCTGGTTTAAAATATTTATGACATATTTATTTACATGTTTGAGTGTTGGTCATTCATTTGGAGTTATGTAATTTAGACTGCATTGGATCTATAGGCATAGGAGTCAGTGGTTTGGAATGGGACTGTTGTCCCTGTTTTCTTGCTAGGGACTCGGATGTAGCGGGGGACCTAAACTATAGACCGTGGGTGGTTGAACTTGGTGACTATATGATCCGAGTGAGGGACCTGAACTATAAATCATGGGTGGTTGAACTTGATGACCGTGCAATCCTTAGTGGTTGTCATTTCTAGCAAACGAGCATGACTAGGATCAACGGGGGACCCAAACTACAAATCGTTGATGGTTGAACTTGGTGACTGTATGATCCATAGTTGAGGCTCGTTAATGTTGATTTGTGGCTTACTTTTGTATTCACCACATTCGATGGATACTGGTCTCTCCCGTCATCAAATGGTATTATTTTCTGGTAGTGTACTATCCACGTTTTAGGAGTTGTTTTGAATATGGAGTGTTTTCCATTATTTATGGTTTTGGGTATTGAACCTTATCTATGTTTTGGAGTATTTTTGAATAATAAAGTTTTTATCCATATTTACCATATTTAGACATTAAACTTTATTTACATTTTGGAGTGAGTGTTGGGTTTTCGAAAACATATTGAATGGGTATTTTGATTTAGAGTTTCAAAGCAATCTTTCGGTTTTACACATTTACAATTATGATGAAAATTTCTTGAACTCACTAGGCATTAAGCCTAACATTTTTATTTGTCGGCATGTGCATCAGGTCCTTGATGGGAGAATGGTACTAGTGTTCGTTGGTTTATGCAACCCCGAATTGAGCGTGCAAATAGATCTTAAAGCAAGTATACATCTTGATCTACTGTCGTTTTCTTAACAAATAATAATTATACAAAATACCGAATATCGATCCCACAGAGATGCGTGTAAAAACTTCTCTTTAAGTCCAGTTTGTAAAAGCTAATTTCAGATGGCGAATTCGAAGAAAATCTTTTTGTTGGTTGTTTGATTATCACTAATTAATAAAAAGAAGCAAGAGGTGCAAAGATCTGTCAAGACAAGACAAATAATAAGGTAAAAAGATGTTGCAACATTCTTTTGTTATCTCAAGATCGATATTTTATGTCACTTAAAAAGTTTTCATATACGTAAACAGTTGTCAATTGCTTAGTATAATCTTCACATAAAATATAATCTTAATTTAAATAACTCAGAAAATCATGCTACATTCGATACACCGGTTTACCTTTTTAAGAGTCTAAGTCTTAATTTCACTGTACACCCCAAGCTAAGGCAACTAGCCCGACATGATTTGCCAAAATTTAAATGCTTGGAATGTAAATGACAAAGATTTAAAATACATGAAATAAGGAGTAAGAACTAAAAATTAGGAAAGAAAATTTGTTGTGCAAGCAACGACGTAAATAAAAGACAAGAAGTAAAAGACATGAATTATAAAAGACAATATTTAAATGACGAGAATTAAGTGTGAGAAAGTAAAGTTACGGAAAGTAAATGATGAAAAATTAAATTGCGAAATGTAAAGTGCGAGAATGTAAATTGCATGAAGTAGAAGTCTAAAAAGGAAATGCGAGATGAGAAATTGTTAACGGAAGTAAACAAGTGAGAAGACGAGAGGAAAAGAGTTGAAGATTGCTTCAACTTGAACAAAAGTGGATTAATAGTACTAAGATGAATTTTCTTTTCTTCACGCTTATTTCTTGGTAAAAATGAAGAAAGAAAAAAAATTAGGTAAATTTCTCTCCCTTGGAAGTTGTATTCCCAACTCCTAACTTGTTTTTCTACCTAAGCATTGCTCATCTATTTATACACAAATAGAATGAGCAAGATTACCAAAATGCCCCTAAAGGGCTTAAGAAATTACACTACCATTAAAACATAAAAAATTAAATTGTTTTAAACACCAAAGTCGGCCCATGGCCTTTTAATCAAAATAAATTGGCCCAAGGCCTAATCAAAGTATCAAATGTATATCAATGTCCAAATCAAAGGTACTTGTCCCATATTCCTCAAAAATCTCGGCCCATGTCTTCACATCACAAAAACATCACCATCAACAATACCCTACATGATTGAGATAGAAATAAGAGTAAATTTATAATTATAAGAATAAAATTCAAATTTTATTCACCTCATGACTAAAATCCTAAAATCTATGTAAACTATAAATAAATTAATAAAAGACTCAAATTCTTTACTTAAATTGACACTAAAATATAACAAAAGTGATGTAAATGAGGTAATTAAATTTACCTCATCAACTAGCGACACAGTGAGGAGTCAAGTGCTAGTTAGATATACGAGAAGAATATAACTATTCGATGATGTCTTCCCCACTTCAGAGATAGCGACTGTCATTGAGTTTTTAGTAACATCCGACCTTGATCTGTTCTTTATGTAAGGCTTGATTTATTAGTTGCTAATGTTAAATCTAATTTTTTTTCCCACTAGCCTAACTAATGATTTTATCTCACCGTCCTTACTACTAAGGCTAGCTAGTTGCCCCACCTCCTAATAAATCTTGTCTTCTAGTCAATAAGCCAGGGCAAATCTAGGGGAGGAAAAGCTCAGCTAGATTTGTTATTCGAGTAAATCAAGTATTGAATTACACGGAGGTATTTATCCTTGTACTTGATGTTTAATTGGAAATTTTAAATTAGTTGTCATTTTCATATTTAAGGGTGTTACAATTTTTAAATATTTTAAAAAATTGTACACTTTCTAACTATAAGAATTATCAATTGTTTTTTTTTAAATCAAAATCATAATTAAAAAAGACCCAAAAAAAACACTATAAAAGTGTTGGTGAAGTTATCCCACATTGGAAGAGAGATAGTGAAGAAACGGAGAGAGGGAGCTGAATGGAGTTTGTAACTTTATATTTTGATGATGAAATTTGAGGTGCATCCTTTTAAGTTTTATAAAGTTTAAGAGAACACCTTTAAGTTTTATGATTTATAAGATAAAACCCTGAAATTTCATTAATTTCAATGATTGAGCTTGATTCGAGTTTAAGTTCGAGTTCAAACTTGATTCGAGTTTAAGTTCGAGTTCAAACTTGATTCGAGTTTGAGATTGGTTCAAGCTTAAAAAATTGTATTCGAGGCGAATTTAGTTTTAACTACTCGCGAGTCTTCGAATTGAGTTCGAGCTTGGAAAATTGCTATCGAGTTCGAGTCGAGTATATCAATACTCGAGCTCGACTCGCGTCATTTATACCCCTAAATCCAGCCACTAAAAAGAAAATACTAAAAACACTAAAAAATCAACTTCAACCATACACTAAAAAACATATTATAAACATAAATTAACAAATTTATGTATTATTATACTATTTGATTAAAACTCAGTAATTATAGTATGTAATTATTTTCTGTAATTAACAAATATTATTATTTGATCCTTGATATAATTTATTTGATAATATATTTTCAAATTTAACGAACTTTTTGATTGATAAATATTACCTTAAAAAGCCAATATAATGTTTGTTTTTTTCAATTTTTAGTAATGGAATTTTATTTTTGTTAAACGTTTTATTATTATATAAATGTTTTATGACTTTTATTTATGTATATTTAAGTTTCTTTGACCAAAATTATAACAAATGTTTTTGTTTTTACTAATTTTTATTTTTAATTAAAAAGTTAAATTATTTAATAATAATTTCCAATTTAAAAACATAAAATAACTAAATTATAAACTTATACAAATATTACTTAATATATTAAACTATTGTAGAGTCTCGTTCATTTGTTAACCACCTTATTAGTCTTAATAATGTTAACCAAATTTCAACCAATCACAATCTATTTTTCATTCATGTTACTTTCCCTGACTTATGAAATGGGGATATATTTGGTATTTTAATTCAAGATTACTTTCTATGTATTGTTTCCATATATTTCTCCTTTTTTATTTTGGTAGTTATTTTATATTTATTATTTGTGTTTATCTTTTGATTATAATTAAATATTTAATCAAGGTAATTATTTAAACAATCGTGACCGTATTATTTGTTTGAAAAGTTACTTGATTGTTACGTATAATTATAATATGATTTGTGCATATATGCACATTACATATATGAGGGGCTTAATCAAATGAGAATTAGATACTTTGTGATAACTGTGAGATCCAACATGAGCCACTCATTTAATATAATTAATATTATATTTAAAATAAAATAAAAGGATAATTTGGTAAATTGACAATTTGTTTTTTTTAATAAATCAATTCCTTATTTTACTCCTTCCAATCCTAATATACGGTTACCTAATATAATTAATTTTAATATATCCTTATTTATAATTTTGAAATACATCGCCTCCTACCATCAATGGAGAACCAGGTAATCGATGAAACCCTAGAAGACGAAAAAGAGAAGGCAATCCAGAGTGCTAAAAGGACAATGGAGGAACACGATGGAGAAGATATTACGGTTTATTTGTTAAAGATTACATAATGAGCCACAACATTCTTATGACCGCGTTCTTTAAATTTCTTTTTGGTATCACAGTATGATTCATGGTTGGTTTGTGCCATACGGTTGGAAAATCTTTTGGTATCACAGTGTGATTCATTGTTGGTTTATGCCTTATAGTTGGAAAATCTTGTGGTATCACGGTGTGATTCATTGTTGGTTTGTGTGGCATCTTTTAGTATCACAATGTGATTCGTTGTTGGCTGCGCCTTACAGTTACAAAATCTTTTGGTATCACAGTGTGATTTATTATTTGTTTGTGCCTTACAGTTAGAAAAATCTTTTGGTATCATAGTGTGATTCATTGATGATTTATGTCTTATGGTTGAAAATTATTGGGTATCATAATGGTGTATCACGTTGTATGTTGCCAGAATTAGGTTCAGAGGAGAGAGGAGAGAATAAAATTTCAAAATACCTAACATGTCCTTCAATTAAAATTTTAAATCAAAATTACCAAATTTATAAATTTCCTAAATTATTCTTTGATTTGTGGTTGAGATTGGATCTCACAGTTACCACAAACAAATGAGTTCTCCCTTGAATGACCCCACATATATGATTTGTGCATATCTACACATATGTACAGTTTTAGTGGATTTGGGGCTGTTATTCGAGACAATAGGGGGTTGTTTGTTGCTGCTAGTGCTACGCCCTTCAATTCCCTCCCTCCGGTCAGAGAATGTGAAGCTCTTGCTCTCACGAACGCCATGTAGTGGGTTATCTCTCGGGGTCTTACCCATGTCGTTTTTGAAACTGATGCCAAGGCGGTCGCAGACGCAATTTACGACACTATTCAGGACTACTCTGAGTTCGGGGACATTATTGACGATATCAGAAACATTCTCCTTACACACGGAAACTTTTCGGTGCATGCCATTGGAAGACAAGCTAACGAGGCGGCCCACGTTGTAGCGCGTCACTCTCGTTCCCTTTCTTGTCCTATCATTTACCATGTTATTCCTAATTTTCTAGCTACTTGTATTTCCAACAACTATGTTTGTCTTATTTCTAATGATACGAATGTGCCTCAACCGGGTGATGGCCTTGTCGAAGCTCGTTAGAGTCTCATTCTTTTCCTTTTTCAAAAAAAAAAGTGCATATTTAAACAACATGTCATTCATAGTATATTCATAGTGTTTAAACAGTTTAAGTGTGTAAGTGCACATATGTGTAGAATATGTACATTATGTGCATAAGTGCATATGTGTATATTATGTGCATAAATGCGTATGTGCATAAATGTATATGTGCATACGTGCATATGTGTATAAGTGCATATGTGTAGATATGTAGCGAAACAAGATTTTATTAATTAAAAACTTGAACTAATTAAGAGTCTAAGTTTTTTTTATAAGTTTGACCAAAAATAGAAAGGAGTTATTGTGGATAGAGTTGCTTCAAATGCAGACCAGTTACCGTGGATAGAATCACTTGACATGTTTATGATTTCGGTGTTTTGACCAAATTACTCCTTTACGCATATGCAGAAAGTCTTAGGTGCGTGAGACTAATTAAGGTAGGATATGAAAATTAGTTTTTAATCTTAGCTATTGATCTGATGCATCTACGATTGTGGTTGGTTAACAGAGTTAAGACTAATAGGTTGGTTAACAAAATAAGGGGACCTTATATATGTATACATACATATATATATATATAAACTTACAAAAATTCAATATAATATTAATATTTGAAAAATAGAGGCCAATACTTTAACCTTCAAATATAGAGGCCAAGATAACGACCTCCATCTTTTTAGTGTTATAATAGTGGGTTGGGAAACATTTTAGTGTTTATAGTGTTTTTAGTTGTGGATTGGAGATGCCCTATAGAGAAATGATTTTTTTAATCTGTCAGGATCGAATTCTCAACAAGAATTATGAATACTCAGAAACAATATTAAAGAAGTTGCGGAAAAACACTTTAATATTCAATAAACAGAAAAACAATGAAACAGTGAATCACAATCAACTTGTAAACTTTATTTAATGATTCAAGTTACAAGCTTTTCACTCACAACCTCAATCTTGAAAAACAAGCTCTTTCAAGACGAATTCTACTTCTCTAGAATTAGGAACGATACCTTGAGGTTGATTCTCTCTCTAGAAAGCTAAAAACTCAAAATTTATTTTCACAAAAGTTACTTAGCTATTCTAAACAAATCTATACATATATTGAAGAATAAAAGATAATTACTAAACATAAAAAGATCTTCAATATAAACTTCCATCTTTATCTCCAACTTCCATGAATATCTTCAGTCCATCCAGTTGTCATCCTTCCATGCGAATTCTTTATCACATAAGCAACATTATTCTTCAGCAGCATTAATACTCTGAGCATTATTAACTCCAGCAGTACTAACCATGCTCAGCAGTATTAATCTCTTCAAGCAGTACTAACTTTGAACTAGCAGTACTAAACTTGTTGAGCAGCATTAATCTGCAACTAGCAGCATTAATCACAGAAGTACTAACTAGAAGTAGTAACTATTTTCTTCTAGCAGCATTAACTTTACTTGTGCTGTACTTGTGCAATTCTTCAGTTCCCAACAATCTCCCCCTAACTTGACTTTTAGGAAGAGAAGTCAAGTTCTTCAGATCTGATCTTCAAGATGCTTTCAACACCTCACATTCAGTTGCCCAAATTTGGATCTAGGCCCAGACTTTGATTGATAGTTCTTCTCACCACAATTCTGGCCATTTCTGAATCCTTAGTACATACTAGCTTAGCTTTCAGCATTCCTTCAAGTTTCTGCTTGCTATGATCATATATTTTGTCAACTAGGTAGTATACATGATAACATTTATCAATTGTAATCATGTACACACCACAGTTTTCAAAAAGTATCCAATGATCAATCTTTTTGAACACATACTCATGATGAAGATCTTTAATCCTATGCACTACCTTCTCTGGATCAAACATCATACATAAGTATTCCATTGCTACTTTGAGAAGATTTTCTTCAGTACCTTTCAACACAGGCTCATAGAGTTTCATTCCCACTTTGTACATTTCCTCTATGTCTGCTCTTGAACAACCTCTGATTACTCTCCCCCAGGTTGAATATGCTTCAAATGCACCACCATTTCTTTTGAGTCTAAAGAAATCCTTTCCATTGTCTCTTAGAATATCCTAAAAGATGATCTCTGGAGCCTTCATGGAGATTGGAACAGCCTGTACAGGTTTTACAATAGTCATATACAGCCCCACATGCTCATCTGATTGCTCTTTGGACTGTTCTGGGTTCTGCACAGGTTCTGCTGAAGGTGTGACTGAAGGTTCTGCTTCAGTTTCTGCTCTTTCTTCCACTCTTGGCCTTTTAGACTGCCTTTTGGAAGCAATTGTCTTCACCCACTTTGCAGATTTAATTTCTATACCAGCATTCTCTTGTTCTTCCTTCATTTCTTCAGCATTGTCCTTTGAAGGTGTGGTCTCGTCAGGTAATGGTTGTTGAATATTTAGGTCATGCCTTTCCTTCATTCTTCTTTCAGCCTTTTTCCTTTGAGATGAGTCCCCTTGAAGCTTGGCCATTTCTTTCTTGTACAAATTCTCAACCTGACTGTATGCCATGTTGGTAAACATTTCCCCTTTGACACCAATTGCACCTCTCAGGAAGTTAATCATTCTTCTTCTTTCTTGATTGGCCAAAAAGGTCTTAGAAGGTTGTCTTTTCTGCTTCATTACTGGCATTCTCTGCTTAGACACTTTCATAGAGCTTTTCTTGGCTTCAGTTGCTGCTTTTAAACTTTCTTGATACTTAGCATTTAGTTTTCTAGCCATTATCTTTGCAAGCTCTCTATCTGTTTCTGTTTGAATCTGTTCCTCCTTTTCCATTTGCTCTTGAAGCTGCTTTGCCATCTCCTCATCCATTTCAATCTGACTCCTCTTCTTTGAAGGCAGTTCAGTTTCAATAAGCTTTTCCTTTCCCTTTCCCTTTGTATCTTTCAAAGTTGCTTTACTTGATTCTTTTCTTTTCTTTGAGCCTCCTCCTTCATTAATGATCACTCCCTTGGCCTTTTGACTAGACTTAGGAGTGTCATTCTTGGCTTTAACCAATGTCTCTGCAATCTCCAGTTCCTCTACAGAGAGCCCTGTTACTGCTTCTTCTGTTTCTGCTGCTTCTTTTGTTTCTGCTGCTTCTTTTGTTTCAGCAGCATTAACAGTTTCTGCTGTTTCAGCAGCATTAACAGTTTCTGCTGTTTCAGCAGCATTAACAGTTTCTGCTGCTTGAGCAACTTCTGTTTCTGCCTCTATTGCATCCTCTGTCTCCCCCTCAACTTCAACTCTCTTTTCAGCTGAACTTTCTTTTTCTATTTCCCTTTCTTGCTTCTCCCCCTTGTTGGAAGCATCTTGAGCATTGTTCCTCTTCTTTAGAATAAAACTGCTTTCTCCTCTTCTTTAGCTTGGCAATCTGGACTTGTTGGGACAGAACTATAAGTTTAAGTTCTTCTATATCTTTGCCCTGTTTGAGTACATCCATGTTGATGTTTCCCATGGTTTCCATCAATTCATAATAGTTATATCTGTCCTCACCTTCTCCAGAAGTGTTACCCTCTTTTGATGGATCATTGGATCTTTTTGTAGTGGAAGTCTTCTGCCTAGCAGAAGCACTATCCACCCCCTTGGTTTCTTGGCACCTGGGACCTTTGGATGATTGCTCACCCAAAGTTGCCATGGGGAAGGTCTTATGTATGTTACCACTGACCTCCTCTGTGCTAGCAGGAGTAGTGGCAGCCTTAGCACCCATATGCTCAACCTCCACCTCAATGAGCACCTCCTTGGGGTTGGGAGACACCCCTTTGGTTTCCCTATTGATATTCTCTAAGGGAGAATTCTCCCTTAGAGGGCTAGAAGGCTTAGTGGGTGATGGTACAAGAAGGGAAGGAGCCTTCTTTACCTGTTTCCTTGTATAAGTTTGGGTAATTGGAGAAGTGGGCTTATGAAGTAGGGACTGTGGGATAGATATAGAGTGGGAAGGTTGGGATTGGCTAGCAGTGGGATGGTCTAATGAGGGCCTTGACCCTGCTGCCATACCTTCTTCAGTGTGGGACACCACCATCATTGTAGAGAACAATGGGGTGTCAACTCCTTCCGAGTCCAGAAGGGATCTTTTCATGTTTGAAAAGACCTTACCTTTGGGAATTTTTGGTACATATACCCCATCAAAATGAGGTATATCCGTCAATTCATGGGTTATTACTTTTTGTACAAACCTGGGGTACATATAAAAACTCTTTTTACTTCCCAGGTTTGAGACAAGATCTTTAAAAAGCATTTGAGAAAAATTGTACTTTCTGGCAGTGGCCAAGCACACCAAAGCATAAGCAATGGTGCTACTGAACTCAATCCATCCAGTAGTCTTTTTAGAGATACAATGCATAAGGGTATGGACAAAGAAACGCCATTGGGGTGAAAATTTAGCTTTTGAGAACTTGAACACACCCAATGGGCCTCCATACCCCATTTTAGTAAGAGTTGAGAATAATTCCTCATTAGGAATAGAGGTTATACCTGCAGCATCGTCTAGACGTAGACAGATGCGTATCACCTCTTCAGTAACTGTTAGGGGTTTTTCACATACCCTTGTCTTGATCATTTGGACACCATCTTCAGTAACAATGGTGACATTAGCCCAAAATTGCCTTTGATGCTCTATGTAGATAGTTGGTGATACAGTGAGAGCATGGGCAATGTGGCTTGACCTGAGAAAGTCCACAATTTGGTGGAATCCATCGGCTTGTTTCGGCTTCTCTAGCATCGCAATCTCGTTGTGCTCGTCAATAAACACCATTGAAGCCATATGTACGCAAGGATTCTTGACTAGCGAGCACTGGATACTTGAGAGAAAAGAGTGAGAGAGAAGATGAACAGTAGACAAAGAGTCGTTATGATCTTTTAGGCGGGGAAAGGGTATTTATAGCTTGTGGATTATAAGCAGTATTAACCCTAAAAATTTAGTGAAAGCAGTATTAACAGTGAGCATTATTAACTGAAAGCAGTATTAACTGAAAGCAGTATTGACTGAGAGCAGTATTAATTGAGAGCAGTATTAACTGAAAGCAGTATTAACTGAGAGCAGTATTAACCACTAGCAGTATTAACTAACTAGTAGTATTAACTGAGAGCAGTATTAACTGAGAGCAGTATTAACCACTAGCAGTATTAATTAACTAGCAGTATTAACTACTTAGCAGTATTAACTACTTAGCAGTATTAACTGTGCACTGGCAGTATTAAAAATGCACTGGCAGTATTAAAACTGCACTGGCAACATTTACTACACTTACACTTTTTGACACCATCCTTTTACTCATACTTTTTTCTACTTTGTTCATCCCCTGATCCTTTTCTTCTTGATCCTTCATGATCATTACTCCCTCTGGAGTATTACTAACTTCAACCTGAAACACTTAAACACACAGGTTAGTAGTATCATGCTCAATGAAATCTTCCAAAGGCAACTTATCTTTTAACTCATGCCCTGAGCATTTATTATTACTTCCCTCTGAATCAAATGCAACATGTCCTCCATCAAATCTTTTGAAGAATTTGAAGGCAGTCCATGTTACCTGTTGTGTGCCAAGAGCAACCACTATCTGCATTCCAAATGCTCTTCCTCTTGAGCTTTTGGTTGCCCTGCACACTTGATAAATCAGTTAGTCTTGGAGGGAACCCAAGCCAAAGTGGTCTTGGGTTGTCCTTTCTCATCAATATAATCTATAAGTTTAGTCTGGATGAGTTGTTTAGGAATCTCATGGTTGGAATACTTTGTCAAGATTATAGGTTTGGCAGCATTACTACTAGAAGCAGCACTAGCCTTGTTAGCAGTACTAACTTGGTTAGCAGTACTAACTGAGTTAGCAGCACTATTTCTGTTAGCAGTACTATATGGGATAGCAGTACTAACAGGTTTCTTTACAATTGGAACCCAAACCTGAACAAAGTTGTTTGCTTTCTTTGTCTTTAAATTACTTCTTGGCTTATTTGGAGTATTTTTCTTTATATTAGCAAACTTGTTCTGAGCATGAAACTTTTTAGGTGCTCTTTTCTCAGCCATTTGATTCCTTCTTTGATTCCTATAACCAGAAGAGTTTTGTGTTGTCTTTTAAAAGTGACTCTTTGGTTAATAGGATTGAAATAACAGTATTTGGCAAGATGATTCAATTTGCCACAGATAAAACAAGGTTTTGGCCTGTTGATTTTACACAGATCAATCCCTTGTTTTTGTGCCCACTGATTATTCCAGTTTCTCTGATTTCCCCTTGGTTTATCATGTTTTTGGGGCTCAGATTTATTGCATGTACACTGCTTGCAAGGGACAGGATTCACAACTGTGGTCTATTTGTAATGGACCTTACCAGACTTTCCCTCTTTCTTCTCTATGTCCTTAGATTTGACCCAAGTTTTTCCACATCCCTCATTGGTGATAATGTGATTTTCTAGGGGAATCTCACCACTCACAGTGTTCTCCTTACTCTTATCATTAGAGTTTTCTTCTTCAAAGTCTGTTTCAACCACCACTTTGTCTAATGGATCTACCTTAGTGGCTTCATCAGACAATTCCTTCCTATTCTTGGTCTCTAGCAAGTCTGATATAGGAGGGATGTAATTGTTGTTGTATGGTGGTGGTGTGGTATTATAGCCTATTCCTCTTCTAAGTTTGTCATGGATTTGAGTTTGGAGCAAAGAGTCCATTGCTTTTGAAGCATTGGAAAATTTCTCAATATCCAGCTTGGCTTTCTCAAACTCACTCTTTATTTTCTCATTCTTCTCTTCTTTCTGTTTCAGCTTCAACTCATACTGATCTTTCTCCCACTTCCAGTAGTTGGTGTCATATGAGTGTTGTAGTTCATTGGCTTGGAAACTCTTAATCTGTTCCTCAAAACTCTCAACAATTTTTGCATAGTCTTTTATATCTCTCTCTAATCTTTTAAGGTCATCACTCATTGTCTGGTTGTGATCCCTGTACCTTTTAACAGTTTCAATACAGGATTTAGAACAAAGATTAGATGTTACCTCTGTAGGAATTTCTGAGCTTGAAGACTCTGAACCTTTAGCCATGATGATGTGATTTTGAATGTAGGTTTCTGAGAATACTTGCTCTGATACCACTTGTCAGGATCGAATTCTCAACAAGAATTATGAATACTCAGAAACAATATTAAAGAAGTTGTGGAAAAATACTTTAATATTCAATAAACAGAAAAACAATGAAAAGTGAATCACAATCAACTTGTAAACTTTATTTAATGATTCAAGTTACAAGCTTTTCACTCACAACCTCAATCTTGAAGAACAAGCTCTTTCAAGACGAATTCTACTTCTCTAGAATTAGGAACGATGCCTTGAGGTTGATTCTCTCTCTAGAAAGCTAAAAACTCAGAATTTATTTTCACAAAAGTTACTTAGCTATTCTAAACAAATCTATACATATATTGAAGAATAAAAGATAATTACTAAACATAAAAAGATCTTCAATATAAACTTCCATCTTTATCTCCAACTTCCATGAATATCTTCAGTCCATCCAGCTGTCATCCTTCCATGCGAATTCTTTATCACATAAGCAACATTATTCTTCAGCAGCATTAATACTCTGAGCATTATTAACTCCAACAGTACTAACCATGCTCAGCAGTATTAATCTCTTCAAGCAGTACTAACTTTGAACTAGCAGTACTAAACTTGTTGAGCAACATTAATCTGCAACTAGCATCATTAATCACAGAAGTACTAACTAGAAGTAGTAACTATTTTCTTCTAGCAGCATTAACTTTACTTGTGCTGTACTTCAGTTCCCAACATAATCTCAATCGTTATTTACAAATACTTTAAAATGGAGATTGAAAAATCACATTTAATAAATAAAAAACTACACTAGTTTCTCTATTTTAAAGATTTCAACATTAATTATGTTCTAACATATTTAATAATATGACAAAAATCATTTTTATGTATTTTTTTCATTTATTTCATTGATTGACTTTGTTGTTTACAATGGGAATAACAAAATGAAAATTTTAAAAATTATTTAAATTTATAGAAAGTTATATATTTTTTTTCTCTAATGGAGAAAGTTTTGGGGGAAGTACTCGAGCAATAAAAACTCCAAAAACCTTTATTTTTATATTTTTATTTTGGATAAGTTATATGGTTACATACCTTATTTTTGTATTTTTATTTTGGATGAGTTATATGCTTACTTACTGTAAATGGTATATGTAACTTTAGTACATAAGTATAAATTTTATAAGTTAGAGGAATACATTTTTTTGGGGAATTTCAATAGCATATGGAAAAAGAGTAGAATCAACATTAGGTGGATGAAGAAATAAATTCCTTTTTGAGTGGATCATTTGTGTATGGGAAGAAAAGGCATTCCCTGACCTTTATCATGCATCACAAACCAATCTCTTTTGACCAACTCTAAAGGCAGCTTTTATAGAGAGGGGGGGGGGGGGGCACTTCCAATAGGAACCTCCTTTTCATTGAGATATTGTAAATCGTCCATAGCACGATACATGACATATTTATCATAAATATGAACTTGTTATTCATGATGAATATTCATCCTGAAGAAGGATACCTGACGTGCTGTAAACAGTTTCCCGGTTCTTAACGAAAATCAGGTTCCTAACGGAAATTCCCTCCCCCACCCTTCTCTCTCTCTCTCTCTCTCCATATATATGTTGATTTATGGGATCTCAAGCACAGTGGGAAAAAAAATCGTAACCCTCCAATGACCCATACGAACCGGAATATATCGGGTGTTTCGAAATTATACCTCACAGTTTGCGAAACTTTGAATCACAGCAACAGACATAGCTTGATGCCTCCACGGTATCCATACGAACAATCCGAATCATTTTCCTTCTCGTGATGCTAGTCACGGTTTCAAAACTTAGAAAGAAAAATGAGCATATGATGGTAGATGATTTTTTAGAAAAAGTGCAAGACAATTTCTTGTACAAAACGTCATACATTTTATATGGATATGAGAGGTATGACACAACCACCACCATCCCTACACCTTACTTGAGTGTAATTCTAGCCATTCACCATCACTCCCTTACAAAGACCATCCCTAGTAAACTTATTTATGTCTAACATAAATAATGTTTGATTTTTATTTAATCAGATTAAATCAATACAAATCAGATATAATAATTAAACATTTTGATTATTGAAACTCCTTATTCGGATATCTTCAAAGCATGTGACGCAATGGGCTCTTGACATGTTGCTAATAAATATAAATCTCCTATTTATAGTTATGAACGATGAGCAGTATCTAGCAATACATCACCGTCACCCAAATGACGAGAATTGGTGATACAACATGTAACACCCGGTATTTTCGCAATGTAAGTATTCGTCCTTCGTTGGTCTTTTATCCGTCTTCCGTTTATCTTTTTGGACGAAATGTGTTGTACTTTCGAACCTTAAATCGACCCATGCGAAAAACTCGAGTTTTGGTCATTTTTGGGCTTCGGTACAAACGGCGCGAGAGTGACTCGCGATGCGTGGCACAATCGCCGGGGAGGTACCAACTCTCGGTACAATCCACGCGAGCATAGTCTTGAAGCATTTTTGAGTTGGCTAGGATTTGGCATTTGAGACATTCGATTTAGTTCTATCTTTTGGTGATTTTTGGGTTGACAACCGATGTAATCTAGATAGTTTATGTTTAGATTAGTTTGTTGTCAATTATCATTTCCGTTCACAGGTTTTTGTAAATGCCTTATACATTTACCCTTTTTGGATGGTTTATTCTAGATACAAACGTTATTTTACCAAATTTTCAAAAAATTAAATTACTCTAAATTTTAGGGTGTTATAAGTTGGTATCAGATCTCTAGTTTAAGTGAACTAGGCATGAACGTAAGATGTCTAGACTTAGACTGAGTATGTTAAGCATTGATTGTGAGTTTGGGTAGAACTTTTAAGATGAGTTAGTCTTAGAGTCGACGAAAATTATGGTTATCAAGCGTTGTGGCGATGGTAACGAGAACCTTTATGTATTATATGTTCATAATCTCACTTAGCTAATGTTATTATGAGGATGTTTTACATGTATGTGCTTGAAATTCTGTTATTATGACAATTGGTGATATAGTAGTACGTTTTCCTTCGTGTTTTATTCTATCTCTCTCTTACTCTTTCGCGTGCTTGTGTTGCAACCATTATTCCTTATGGTGAACACTCGTAGTCGTCAGTTAGGCGACGGAGATCTTCGCGATGTTAGTTCGCCCAATCAAAATCTGGTGGTAAGGGTGCCGGCTGTCATTCCTCCCGGTATGCCACCGATATTCACCGGGGAAGTGGAACAAGTGCCTAGGCTGGATTTGGCATCCACGAACCCGGTGATCCAAGAGGCAAACCCTCAAGCTGACATGATGGTCAGCGTCATGCAGATGGTGACGTCGGCTATGGAGAAACATCAAGAGGCGTTTCTGAAGATGTTGGAGGACCGGGATGCGAGCCTCAGAAGGCATGAGGCAGTGGAAGAGAATGTGTTGGTTGGTTCTGGAGGCACCGGGAACAGAATCAGAACTAAAGAGCACAGGGTGGTTGGTGCTCCGGGAAGTGGGAATAGTTGCTCCTACAAATCTTTTCTCAGTTGTGGACCACCAGAGTTCTCGGGTTCTGAAGACCCAGTTGCGTGCGTCAAATGGATCCAAGCGATCGAACAAGCTTTTGGCTCCTCCGAGTGTGGGGACGATCAGAAAGTGAGATTCGGTTCTCAATTACTCAGAGATACAACACTCTCGTGGTGGACTGTCACTCAGGCCACCCTCTCTTCTACTGTATTAGCTCAACTATCTTGGGCGGAGTTCAAGAAGAAGCTTTTGGAGGAGTACTGCAGTGAGAGAGCCATGGATCGTATTGAAGCTGAATTCCGAGCACTTGAGAAAGGGAACTTGACGGTGAGGGAGTATACCCATAAATTCATGGAGAAGTTGGGGTTAGTGGGGCATGTGGCCTCTACAGAAAAAGAGAAGATAAAGGCATATCTGAAGGGTTTACCGGCGGACATGATGTCCATGGTCCGCAACTCGAAGGCTTCTAATCTTCGAGAGACGATCGAGGAAGCCTAGTTTATGGAAGAGGTTTACGCGAAGGGTAAACCGGAGAAGGCTGTGGTGGTGGTTGACAAGAGAAAGTGGGAGAGCAATTATGTACCTCCCAAAAGAACTCGACCTTTAGTTGGAAATCGAAATTCCAACAATTACCAAGAAGCTAGATGGTGCCAGAAGTGTCGATTCAAGCACCATGGTAATTGTAACACCACTCCTCAATCTTGCAACAAGTGTGGTAAACCTGATCACACCGCCCGCGAGTGCCCGATTAAAGGGATTTTCTGTTTTGAGTGCAAGGCACCTGGGCATATGAAGAGAGATTGCCCGAAGCTCAAGTCGGGTAATGTACCAGAGAAGAGAGATAACCCATCTAGGGTTCCGGGGCTAGCTTTTCAGATGACGGCCGATGAGGCCAAGGCATCCACCGATGTGGTATCAGGTACGTTTCTTCTAAACTCCGTACCTGCTCGTGTACTGTTTGATTCGGGTGCCAGTTTCTCATTTGTATCTGATTTGTTTCGTCAAAAGCTTGCTATGCCTACTAATAGTCTAGAGAATGCGTTAGTGGTAGAAATAGCGAATGGTAGTCAGGTCCTAATCCGCGATGTTCTGAGGAAGTGTACTCTCGGAATTGAAGGGAGAGAATTTCCGATTGATTTGATGCCAATGGTCATTGGAGGTTTTGATGTGGTGGTCAGCATGGATTGGTTAGCAAACAATCATGCCGAGATCGTATGTTCCAAGAAATTAATCCGACTCCCCAACCCTAGTGGTGAAGTTGTTGTGATCTATGGGGAGAAGGGGAAGGGTGATGTGGCAATAATTACCATGGCTAAGGAGTGCAAGTGCTTAGTGAAAGGATGCTCGTCCTTCCTAGCTTACGTGATCGACGCCAAGCTCGAAAAGTTGAATCTTGAAGATGTGAAGATAGTGCGAGAGTTTTCCGACGTCTTTCCGGATGACTTGCCCGGGTTACCACCCGATCGTCAAGTGGAGTTTCGAATTGATCTCGTGCCGGGAGCGGCTCCTATTGCTAGAGCTCCTTACCGGTTGGCACCATCGGAGATGCAAGAGATGATGGTTTAACTCCAAGAGCTTCTAAAGAAGGGTTTCATAAGACCGAGCTCATCGCCTTGGGGAGCTCCAGTTTTGTTTGTCAAGAAGAAGGATGGCACGATGAGAATGTGCATCGACTACCGTGAATTGAACAAAGCAACAGTGAAGAATAAGTACCCGTTTATGAGGATAGATGACTTGTTCGATCAACTCCAAGGAGCGGGGTGTTTTTCCAAGATCGAGTTACGTTCGGGTTACCACCAAGTGAAGGTGAGGGAAGAAGACGTCTTGAAGACGACATTTAGAACGCGTTACTGCCATTACGAATTCCTTGTAATGCCGTTTGGCCTAATGAACGCACCGGTGGTATTTATGGATTTGATGAATAGGGTGTGCCGACCATTTCTCGACAAGTCGGTCATCGTATTCATTGATGACATACTCGTGTGCTCCAAGAACGAGTTGGAGCACGAGCAACACCTTCGTAAAGTTCTAGAAGTGTTGAAGGAAGAAAGATTGTACGCCAAATTCTCCAAGTGCGATTTTTGGCTCGAAGATGTGCAATTCTTGGGTCACGTTGTCACTCGTGACGGAGTGAAAATGGACCCCTCCAAGATAGAAGCTATGATGAATTGGGAGCCTCCAAAGAGTCCGTCCGAAATCCGCAGTTTCTTGGGTTTGGCAGGATATTACCGGAGGTTTATTAAAGACTTTTCAAAAATCGCTTCTTCCTTGACGGAGTTGACGCGGAAAAATGTGAAGTTCGATTGGACCAAAGTGCAAGAAAAAGCGTTTCGGACTTTGCAAAGGAAGTTGTGCGAAGCTCCAATCTTGTCGCTACCCAAGGGGTCGGAATACTTCATGGTCTATAGCGACGCTTCGAAAATGGGATTAGGATGTGTGTTGATGCAAAAAGGCAAGGTGATCGCTTATGCCTCGAGGCAACTCAAAATCCACGAGAAGAACTATCCTACCCACGATTTGGAGTTAGCGGCGATTTGGAGTTACCGACGTTCAGAGCAAGAGAACGATCCAAACGCTTGAAGATATGCTAAGGTCTTGTGTCATCGATTTCGGGGGTAGTTGGGACTCTCACCTACCTTTAGTGGAGTTTGCTTACAACAATAGCTACCACTCGAGTATTGGGATGGCACCATTTGAGGCGTTGTACGGGCGGAAGTGCAGAACTCCCGTGTGTTGGCTAGAGGCATGAGAGAATCAATTCGCCGGACTCGAAATTGTGCAAGAGACGGCCGATAAAGTTAAGGGCATTCGGGAACGGTTGAAAGCGGCTCAAGATCGGCAAAAGAGCTATGCTGATAAGAAGAGGCGACCGATGGAGTTTCAAGTGGGCGACCGCGTGATGCTTAAGGTATCGCCATGGAAGGGCATTATCAGGTTCGAAAAACGTGGGAAGCTGAGTCCCCGTTTCCTTGGACCTTTCAAATTGCTTAAGCGGGAGGGTTTGCAAGCCTACCAATTGGAACTGCCGCCGGAGTTGAGTAGAATCCACAACACGTTCCATATATGTTACCTTCGAAAATGTTTGGCGGATGAAGAAAGCGTCATTCCTCTCTCTGAGTTAAGAGTAGACGAAGGAAACCGTTGTGTAGAAGAACCCGACGCTATCTTAGAAAGGAAGTCTAAGAAATTGCGTCATAAGGAGGTCACTATGGTCAAGGTGCAGTGGAGGCATCATCCTGGGGCCAATGTGACATGGGAATCCGAGGAGGACATGAAGCGAAGATACCCTCACCTGTTCATGTGATCAAGATTTCGAGGACGAAATCATTTCCAAGTCGGGGAGTATTGTAACACCTGGTATTTTCGCAATGTAAGTATCCGTCCTTCATTGGTCTTTTATCAGTCTTCCGTTTATCATTTTGGGCGAAATGTGTTTTACTTTCAAACCTTAAATCGAGCCACGCGAAAAACTCGAGCTTTGGTCATTTTTGGGCTTCGGTACAAACGGCGCGAGAGTGACTCACGATAGTGACATGTGTCACTATCGCGTGGCACAATCGCCGGAGAGATACCAACTCTCGGTATAATCCACGCGAGAGTGCCTCGCGATAGTGACAATGTCACTATCGCATGGCAAGATCGCGGTCGGGTACCAGTGAGTTAAATGACATTCTTTCTCATTCATTTCTCATAACTCTCTTCACCAACCTCAAACTCTCTCTCACTTTGGCGATTTTTAGGGCATTTATTGGTACTTCAAGATCCTTTAAATCATTCAATCTTGTCTTCCAAGTGTTTCTCCATTATTCACCTAAGGGTTCAAGTAGGGAGCTTCAAATCACCTCCTCTATTTTCATCTTCTTCAAAAGGGTCAAAATCTAGGGTTTTGGGTTTTCTTCAAAAACCCACTTGGTGTTCCTACTATCATTTATAAAAATTTATACATGTCAAAACTTATATTTTGAACTCCTATATATCTCCTTGGTTTTGGATTTATGATTATCACATTTTGACCTAACTTGAGTTTTGGGAAATTTTAGGGTTCTTGCTAGGTTTTGTTAAAATGAAGGGTTCCAATTATTATGTGTTAAAATAAAGTATTTCTTGCACATTTATCGTGAATTACTTGAAAGAATATGTATAATCTCATTTTATGATTTTCATTCTTATCAACAGTTAAAATTGGAAAATGAAATTTGGGAAGTAAATGTTGTTGGAAGCTATATGTTTAGCTTTGGTTAGTCACAAATGAAATTGTGACAAGTCTAGACTATTAATAGTGGATCCCTAGGTATTGAGTCGGCTTATATTATTGGCATGTTTATTCCCCTTTTTGTAGCTATGGATGCATTTGACCTCGGAGACCTTTGGTACGGTTATGTGAGATCGGTTACTAGCCATGGGTCATAATGTAGTCCTAGTGAACGAGTATGACTTGGTTTCCTCGGGGGTCCTCCCTCACATCTTAGTACGGACCGACGTTGTTCGTGGCCATGGATTCCAAGTATTTAGCTCACAACTCGGATTGTGGCCTAATTTTGTGTTCCGCTACAATCCTTGGTAAATCGGGTATCCCCCGTCATCGCAAGATGAATTTTCGGACCGAATGATCCTTATGTGACAAAGATATCAATTGTACACTAAACTTTCTTGAAAAGATTTCCTTTCGATGCAATTGTTTATATCTCTTGAAATTATAAACTATATGTTCTCACTAGGCTTTAAGCCTAACACTTTTTCTCAAATGATATGTATAACAGGTTCCTTTAGCGGTGGGTTGCCAAAGGCTTGAGTGACGAGCATAGTCTTGAAGCATTTTTGAGTTGGCTAGGATTTGGTGTTTGAGGCAATCAATTTAGTTCTATCTTTTGGTGATTTTTGGGTTGACAACCGATGTAATCTAGATAGTTTATGTTTAGATTAATTTGTTGTCAATTATCATTTCCGTTCACAGGTTTTTGTAAATGCCTTATACATTTACCCATTTTGGGTGGTTTATTCCAGATACAAACGTTATTTTGCCAAATTTTCAAAATTTTAAATTACTCTAAATTTTAGGGTGTTATACAACAAATTATCGTTTTGTAGTCTATTTTAGTTTACACATTTAATTCTTTTGTCCTTGATGTCCAGATTGAACATGAGACATTGAATGTGTCATTCTCATTATATCTAATCTCTAGTTTCTTGATTCCCTAATATACTGATAAAAACAGATCATGATATCTCATATCAATTATCTGGGCATGCATGCATTTCCTTAGTCAAGGGGCCCAAAGACATCACTCCCGTCATAAAGAAGGGACAAATCCTATCTCGATACATGCTAGTTCTACCATGCGATTTATAACATACCCAACTAACATTATGTCACCCAGTTACGGAAATAATAGAATAAATGTCAAAATACATCATTCACACACATCAAACTCCATGTTCTCAAGTCAAAGAATTACATGATTGACCATATGAGAAACACTTATGACACTCACATGACATCCAATGTAGTGTTCTCATAGCGAGTCACTTCCGCTATACAATCTCCATCTTGTACCCATATGCGGATTCAATATCTCTATTTGAATCTCTACATATGCTAGTCATTATGATATTACTTCAACCTTAAAACCTAAAATAGTATTTAACTAGAGACATTTAGAATACATTGTTATAAGGTTATTTATTATGAACAATTAAAACACAGAATATAACATAGACATAATAAAATGGGAATTGCCTTTTATTTATTTCATGAAACAACAATCAAAATTACAAATCATCATCTGATTAGCTTTTAGGCATTCACTAACAATATATATATATATATATATATGTATAAGAGATAGAGAGAGAGAGAGAGAGTGAGTGAGAGAGAGGACTTCAGATCTTGTGAATAAGAGTTTTGTAAGAATGGTGAAAACACTTTGGATGAGTTGATTTTTTGATCTCACGACTAAAAAATATGGACCTTCAACCATATTCAATTGATAGCTGACAAAAATCACGGACGTTCATCTACCTTCATCATCCACCTTTATTTTCACTTTCAATTACCTTTACAAACTTTTGCATACCTTCAATTACTTTCACATGTATGTTTTGTTAATGTTTCAGACTTTCAATCACATATATTTATATATGTGTGTGTGTGTGTGTATAGGCGAAGGAGCCCGTGAGAAGTTGAGGTTAAAGTGAGAAGTGTGAAAAGTGAATCTGAACCGTTGATAACTTTTAATCTCATGCTCTCTCATGAATTGCGCCTTAGAAGGGAATTGATTTGGTGCATTCCGGTGCATATATATATATATATATATATATATATATATATATATATATATATATATAGGCGAAAGATCATGTGAGAAGTTGAGGTTAACACTTAACATGAGAAACGTGATAAGTGGATCTGAACCATTGATCATTTTTAATCTCATGCTCTCCCATGAATTGTGCCTTATAAGGGAACTGATTTGGTGCATCTCAGTACATCTTAGCTCCATGCATCTCATCCTAATGGGGATTCATTTCTCATCTACCGGGTGATAACCACTTCTCACGATTCTCACGTTAACCTTAACTTCT
Source organism: Arctium minus (assembly GCA_954870635.1). NCBI lineage: Eukaryota > Viridiplantae > Streptophyta > Magnoliopsida > Asterales > Asteraceae > Arctium > Arctium minus. The sequence goes on along the minus strand of OX941086.1, from coordinate 92,355,502 downwards.
CAACGGAACCAAAATTTGGAAAGAGCAACTAATTTAAAAAATTTCAACAATACCTCAAAGTTGAATAAAATATCTTATGATAAGTCCATACTTGAAATACAATTCTAGGTCGAACCATCAACAAAATAAATAAAGTCTTACATAAAAACTAAGGTGTTACTAAACTCATAAACGAATGTTATCTCCAAATGTGAGGAAGACATCACTCAATAGCTACATCCTTCTCGAGCATCTAAATGACATTCAACACTTCACGGTGCTGCAAGTGGCATTCCCCAACTAGAACCTGATGCACATGCCGACAAATAAAAAGGGTTAGGCTTGACGCCTAGTGAGTTCAAGAGTCTTCAACATGAATAAATATTTCACTAAAAAGGAAAGAATGCAACGTAAAACACAATATTTCAAAATGATTTTCTTTTAAATATGAAAACGACTCGTTTTCTAATAACATGCATCTTTAACGACGAACGCCCTAATACAAAACATTCTTTATAAAGTGATGCAACCCAAAACTCACTCAAAACGTGAATAGAAAACGAACTCCCAATTTATAAAAACGTGGATAAAACTTTATATCCGGAAACACCTAAAACATGGGTGGGGCATAATACCCAACTCATAAATCATGGAAAACAATCCATATAAATATAATATGCCATCGAAAACGTGGAACTAAAATTCAATACTCACACGACCATAAAATGGAATGAAATCCAAATGTTAAAGCATGGACAATTAAATATCCAAAATACTGCTGGCCAACAACGGGGGAGAACCGTATCCATTAAGAGTGGAGGAACAAAAAAATATGTCACTCATACAACCTTAATCGCATGACATGTCCCGACATGAAGTCCAAATGTCCCTACGACTCCTCATCAAGTTTCACCCAAAGAGTCGGTTGACCTTAGTCTCTATATTTCATCCAAAGAGTCGGTTGACCTTAGTCTCTATCCTCATGGATTTTTACCAAAAGGACCGACAACATTCGTGGACTACAACCATGGCATTACCCCGAATGGCAGAGGTCCTAGTGCCTACCCACACAGGGTAGCACCACCCCGGACTCAACCCTCCTAGTGTCTACTTGAAAGGTTAAGGTCATACAATATGGGTCCCGGAGTCAAATCCCAAGACACCCAGTTGACCATCAAATAAGACTGACTTACGTGCATATGGATCCAATGCAACACAGTCTAAAATTACATGACTACACAGGAATGACCAATGCACTCGAGCTTGTAATTATCATTAATGTGTAACAAGATGCATTAAGATGCAAATCATAAATGGAGCTCTACATTGAGTCATTAAAACTGGACAAATGTCCTCAAGACTCTTTTAAGTCAAAACCAAGCTAAAATGCACAAAATCCATTTGACCAACAAATAACAGTCCCCAAATAGAAAAACACATTTAAACGACATTTATGCAGACACGTACCTCAAAGATGTGATTAACCCAAAACTCATCACGGATTGGGACAAAAGATTTTCCAAATGGTTTATGAAATCAAATACACCAAAAATGCATAAATCATAAGTTATACTTCATTTGTACAAAAATCACAAAAAATGCATAAATCATATAATAGACTTCATTTGTACAAATTCACCAAATGCATAAATCATGCTATTTACTTATCAAAATATCCAAATCCCAAGTATAGGCATTTCATTAGATTAAAATATCCCAAGTTCACCAAATATGAAAACTTATCAAAATACTCAACACACTGACAGTTACCAAGTAAAGCATATTTTTTTTACTTCAAAATACACATTTTGGCATGAACATAGTTTTCACAAAGAAACTTGAACGCACCTTGGTAGATTTAGGCTAATCTAGATTTTACCCCAACTTGAGTTTCCTTGAAGAAATCTGAATCCTCAAGCCAAATCTTCCAAAAACCTAGATCCACAAGTTTTCAACCATAAATACACAAACGCAAGTACTTAGAATCATACTCGAAACACCTTTCACCTTAAATCCCCATTTTGGTCAAAACCCTAATTTTGACCTAACTCTCTCAAAATCATCTAAACCGAAATTTGAGAAACATAAACACTAGGAAGTCATCAATGGAGAATTTATAACTCATAACAAAGTTTAGAAACTAGGAGGATGAACTCATCACTTAGGTTTTGGTGAAAACCTAGAAAAACCCCAAATTTCATGAAGATGAAGGTGATGATGATGAACTCTTGATATTTGCTTCAACTACACCACCAAATACTCTTAGATATTGCAAAAACTAAAAATCTATCCTTGAAAATCTCTCAAAAATGAAACCATAGCAACTTGAATCGTCAAAAACGGATTAGAAATTAGAGAGATATGAAGAAATGAAGATAAAGGCTGAAAACCCGAGTTTTAAGCTCTGGTACCGTTGTGCTACAATGCCATGCGACTTTGCCATGGCATTGTCGCATGGCATAGTCGATCAATGTGTACCGTGAGCTAAAACTTGCCTGCGACTTTGCCAATACGACTATGACAAACATTGTAGTCGGACTCGTACCAAGCCCCAAAACTCGACTTTTTCTATACCGATACTCCCGAAAATCTTAGAGACTTAAAGTAATGTTTTCCCAACATAAATCCCACCATTTACAAGTTGTAAAAACATACGGGTTGACTTTCACTTACCAAAATTACGGGTGTTAAAATCCTTCCAACCTTAAAAGAGATTTAGTCCTCGAAATCTAACATCATCCAAAACACTTGAATGCTACATTTAACGGGATCCCTTGGTCTCCATAAATTGGTCCTTCTCAAATAAATTAAACTTCGACCCGAGAGTTCTCCTGACATCGACATCGTATCATCTTTTCTACTAAGCACTTAAACCGAAGAGTCGCAAGGCTGACAGCTGGCTTGTTATCCATCTGTCTCAAAGAAGATAACAATTCACGCATGTGAACCTCCAATAATTATAGTTCCACGAATCATCTGGATCCCTTTCCAAGAGAGTGCATCGACATGGATTGTCCTTACACAAGACCCGATGTTTGGCGTGACATGGGATAGGATAAAAACCCATTGTCCCATGTTTGGCGTGACATGGACAGAACAAAAATTCAGTGTCCCATGTTTGGCGCGACATGGGACAAGGACAAAGATTGGACAAGGTGGGACAAGATGGGACAAAAAATGATATTTTCTTGTTCCACCAAAATAGGTGGAACAACATGGGACAAAAGTGAGCCAGAAACTAAAAATCATTGATCTACCGCCATTTGATGTATAATCCTAATATGGTATTAGTCTTAAGGGTCACCACTACCCATCACCGCCACTACCACCATCGGCAGCCACCAGTAGCCACCGCTAACCACCTCTACCTATTTCTCCACCATAACAACCTCTTCCACCACCTCCACAACCATCAACCATTACTACCACCACTATCATCGTCGACCACCTCTACTAACACCGATCACCACCACCTTTGGTCGCGACCACCATCAACGGCCACCGGTAGCCACCACCAACCATCGTCGACCACTTCCACCTCTTCGTCCACTACTACAACTTCCTCCACCACATCCACAACCACCGCCTATCGCCACCTCCACCTATCACCACCACCCATTACCATCGCCACCACTGACGCTCACCACCAAATTTGGAAAGAGTGACTAATTTAAAAAAATTCAACAATACCTCAAAGTAGAATAAAATCTCTTACGATAAGTCCATACTTGAAATACAATTCTAGGTCGAACCATCAACAAAATAAATAAAGTCTTACATAAAAACTAAGGTGTTACTAAACTCATAAACGATTGTTATCTCCAAATGTGCGGAAGACATCACTCAATAGCTACATTCTTCTCGAGCATCTAAATAACATTCAACACTTCACGGTGCTGCAAGTGGCATTCCCCAACTAGAACCTGATGCACATGCCAACAAATAAAAAGGTTTAGGCTTGACGCCTAGTGAGTTCAAGAGTCTTCAACATGAATAAATATTTCGCTAAAAAGGAAAGGATTCATCTGACCGAGCTTGTCACCTTGGGAAGCCCTGGTTTTGTTTGTGAAGAAAAAGGACGGATCTATGCGGATGTGGATCGACTACCGAGAATTGAATAAAGTCACGGTGAATAACAAGTATCCCTTACCTCGCATCGATGTCCTTTTTGATCAACTCCAAGGCGCGGGGTGTTTTTCGAAGATCGATCTTCGGTCCGGATACCATCAAGTGAGAGTAAATAAGGAGGGCATTCCGAAGACGGCGTTCCGAACACGATACGGTCACTACGAGTTTTTGGCGATGCCCTTCGGCTTAACCAACGCTCCGTCCATATTCATGGATTTGATGAACCGCGTGTGTCGCCCTTACTTGGACAAATTCGTGATTGTCTTCATCGATGATATCCTGATCTACTCAAAGGATGAGTCCGAGCATGAGAAACATTTACGGGAAGTGTTAGAAGTTCTCAGAAAAGAAAAGTTGTTCGCAAAGTTCTCGAAGTGCGATTTTTGCTTCAAGAGGTGCAATTCTTGGGCCACGTGGTGTCTAAATACGGAGTGAAGGTAGACCCGACAAAGAGAGAGGTGATGATGAGTTGGGAACCTCCAACGAGTCCGACGGAAATCCGAAGTTTCTTGGGATTGGCGGGTTACTACAGACGATTCATTCAAGACTTCTCCAAAATAGCTTCGCCACTCACCTCCCTCAGGAGAAAGAATGTCAAACTTCTTTGGACCGAGACGCAATATCAAGCCTTTCAAACTCTCAAAAAGAAATTGTGTGAAACTCTCATCCTATCCCTACCCGAGGGGTCGGATGACTTTGTGGTGTATAGCGATGCTTCCAAGATGGGCCTCGGGTGTGTGCTAATGCAACGGGGAAGGGTGATAGCCTATGTGTCTTGGCAACTACAGGACCATGAGAAGAACTACCCGACTCACGACTTGGAATTGGAATTGGCGGTAGTGGTCTTTGCATTGAAATTATGGCGACATTATTTGTACGGGACGAAATGCACTCTATTTACTGATCACAAAATCCTTAAGTACATCTTCGATAAAAAAGAACTCAATATGCGGCAAAGAAGATGGCTCGAACTATTGAAGGACTACGACTGTGAGTTGCTTTATCATCCCGACAAGGCCAACGCGGTGGTGGATGCTTTAAGTCGGAGGAGCTATGAAGGCGGTGTCAAATTATCCCTCACTAGGATCGACGTGGTATTAAGCTTGTTGGAAAGCATCAAGACAAGTCAATTGAAAAGCATCAAGACATGGTACCCCCATTTCTCATTTACATCTTCACCTACCATCTTTCAAGACTCTCTCCTCACTAATTACTCCTCAAGATCAGGTTAAAGGGGTCTCCAAGTTACCTTCTCCACATTTATTGCAAGATCACACTTCTTCCATCAAAGATTTCAACCAAGGATCTCAAGTCTTAAGATCAACTTCCTTCTTCCTCATCTTCTAGGGTTTGGCACTTTTCTAGGTTTTTGACCAAAATCTAGATTGTGAGTTTCTAAACCTTTGTTAAAACTAGATACACATCATATTTCGTTATCTATTATCGTTATTCATCTTTATTTGAACTATTCATTCATAACACTTGGTTTCTTGTGGATTTCCTTATGTGTAAGTCTAAGTCCTCATTATTGATATGGGTGAGATTCCCCAAAATGGCATTGGTACTCTTTGACCTTAAATAAATGGGAGATATACTTGTATGTGTTAATTTTGGACAATGGTCTATATGGGTGGTTTGACCTAATTTTGGGAAATTGGATTATTTGACAAATACATGATAATAAGTTGCTTATTATTGCTTGATGAAGTATATACTATGGAATTGGGATGATATATTACTTGAGTCACCATGAGGTGGAGTTATGACTACATTGATACTAATTCATTCATACTAGCCTTGTTATAGACTATGTACAATGTGTGAACGGTATGGTCTAATATTGTACCCATGGTTGGTATTGTGAATATTCATGTGCATTATGTGCCTTGAGACCTACTAATGATATTGTTGGACGAACCAAGTCGGTAGACACTAGGAGGATATAGTCTTGACACTAGGAGGATACAGTCTTGGGTGCCACCGTAAGGTATGTACCTAGACCTCTGCCATTCTAGGTAATGCCATGGTTGTAGTCCTCAGGTGTGTCGGGCCTTTTGGATGTCACTCATGGTAGTTGGCATGAAGGTGTATCGACTCTTTGGGTGGAACTTGATTGGTGCTATGAGTCTCCCCCATTGACTCCACATATGAGAAAGTACTTGTTAACTGCTAATAAGTATTATACTATTGATTGGAATATTAATGCTTGTACAACTCACTAGACTTTTTGGCCTAACACTTGTCTGGTGTCGATGTGTATCTCAGGTTCTAGTGGCGCCGCTTCTAAGCAGGCTTAGTCGGTTTTGGTGAGAGCTTGGGGATGGTGCATTGGGACGCACTTTTTGTGAAGACATTCTTTAGGTTTATAGACGACACCCTTTTTGTAATCTTCTTTCTGTTATTGAAATTAGATTAGATGGTTGTTGTCTATTTCCGTTAAATTACAAATGTAATTAAACAAGTTTAAATATTCCCCATTTTTGGGAGGCTCTTGCTATGGCAATTTCATACCATATGTCCGTTTTTACGGATTTTTTTTGTTATCCCTATTTTTAGGGTGTTACAAATGTATTGCATGAAACAATAACGGTAAAATCAATAACCAAAGAATGCTCAAAGTAACAGTTCAACACGAACCATCATAGGCCCTTTGTATGCTTACTCACACTAAAGGTATAAATCAATTCAAATACTAAGTAGTGTACAACGAAAGATACTCGTGTAAAACTCAAAAGAGAAATCACACGGTATTGAAACTCCAAAAATAGCATATGGGATAACATCCTCCAACAAAACTCTCATGAAATAAAATGTTAAGTAAAAACTCATAAGTTAACGCACACAATAATTCAAGTATACGCGTTTCAACGTTCATCTACGCGGTGCAAAATGTCGTAAAATGAAACTCCATAAGTCTCAATAAAATTTCCATAAAACCAATGACACCCAAAAATTAAATGGTGCCAAGATTAACGTTCCCAATAATCAAATAGCGTCAGACAAAGTTATGACTAAAATTTCATAATTCCAAAAATTTCCTTTTTATTGCAATATGATACAAAGTGACACTTTTCAACGAAACTCGAATGAAATAAAATTTCCAATAAAACTCCAGCACCAAAACATGGAGATAACTTTTTCCTTTAAAACCTTAACATATGTGGAGAAGATCCAATGTCAAGGTCATAAATCGCAGTTACTTACCTGAGACCCTAAACAAGGTTAAATCATAAATATTACAATATCCGAAAGTAACATTCGACAAAAACAGGGATAAAAAAATCTCAACAAAGTTTGCAACCATGTGCAATAAAACAATTTTATGCATGTTTACTCTCATGGTTTAAAATCTCGTGCATGTTAAACGTCTTTCCACGGATCCAAAATATGACCCGCACGATAATTTGGGAAAGTATGAAATACTTTATGCAAATTATTTTAAAAGAATGTTTCGTACATGAATTTTGGTCGAGACCCAAAATCTTAGGACCGAGCTCACCAAGTCCAACGATCTCACTACCGACATCCGAATGCTCAAGATCTTAAGGTAACGATAAGAAACTAAACCGGTTAACCTCACAAATTTTCTTGAAATAAAGTCGATTTAATAGGCCTATGGTTCTACTTCAACCAATTGTCCCGACCAAAAATGGTCAACTTAATTTATTCATCATTTTTAACTGTCACTCCAAGTGACAATGTTATAAACATCAACTTCTTCTAGCTACTACTCCTCAAAAACTCATCCACTACCCCATCGGTCCTCACTTAAAGGTGCTTCAAGCACACACATGTAACATGTAAGTTCACCATGACACTGGCCAGGTGCAATTATGAACGTACCGTACATGATGATCCTTGTTACCCTTGTCATGATTCCCGATTCTAGTGACTCTGTAGACCTCGAAGTATCCTATCATAAGGTGCCTAATTGCACAATCTCACTTTTATCACTTAGAAAAACGCTAATTTGAGTCCAGACATCCTAAATGAATACTTAAATCTCTCAAACTTATGCTCTGATACCAACTTGTAACACCCTCAAATTTGGAAAGAGCGACTAATTTAAAAAATTCAACAATACCTCAAAGTAGAATAAAATCTCTTCACGATAAGTCCATACTTGAAATACAATTCTAGTTCGAACCATCAACAAAATAAATAAAGTCTTACATAAAGACTAATTAAAGGTCGGGTGTTACTAAACCCATAAACGATTGTTATCTCCAAATGTGTGGAAGACATCACTCAATAGTTACATACTTCTCGAGCATCTAAATAACATTCAACACTTCATGGTGTTGCAAGTGGCATTTCCCAACTAGAACTTGATGCACATGCCGACAAATAAAAAGGGTTAGTCTTTGTAACAACCCGAACTTTAATTACATCAAAATGTAATTATCCATACCAAAAACAATGGCCCCAAGCCTACAATTCAAACAAGGTTTGCAACTGCAACTTATTACACAACTGAGTAAAAAGGAAAACTACTAAAAAGAGTCTTCTAGCTTCAGGGAAAAGCTCACAACTTCTCTTTATCCTTACCAAAACCTGCTACCTTGTGATAACCTGAAAAAGGGTTATAGTTTTGAAATAGCGAGGGTTAGACCGATGGTCTAGTGAGTCTCCTCCAAGCGCTACTGCAACAGTTCAAATATTATTTAAAACATTTAAACAAAGTCTTACGCCTCACGAGCGTAACTCACGCTACTGACCAAACATTTACCACACTTTACGCCTCGCGAGCGTAACTCACACTACTGACCAACACAGCCACACTTTACGCCTCACGAGCGTAACTCACACTACTGACCAACACTGCCGTCAAAGACGGTATGTCTGTCTCATACTGCCTTATTTTGGGGACACAACCCAATGGCATAAACGGGCCACACTTCCCGACTTAGGTCAAAACTTCCGAATTAAATGTATGCATACATCTAATCATCAACAATATATAAAACGAGTTTATATAAACATGGCATGAACATGCCAACATAATTAAATCAACCTTTTCAATAAACCTTCACATTTATCAAATAACTTTCGTAATCGTAAACGGATTTAGTTTGAAAGACTCACCTCAGATCCTTCCTGCTTAAAAGCCCGCTTTCTAACGTTCTCACCACCTATGACAACACCGATAAATCGGTAAGTCAACTCGCAGATAACACCCTCTCACTCTCAGTCCAAAACTTAACAAAAACTACACACTGTAAGACCCGGTTTTAAAATAAAACGTATATTTTTTTTCTTACCCGAATTGAACCGTAATTAAATATAGCAACTAAAGATAGTTGAGGGATTAAAACCGTCAATTAACCAAACTATATAATTATATATATAAAAAAAAAAGAAAATTCATAAGAGTAAATTACATATCGTCCCTGTGTTTGTTTTACACCGCCTCGTCTCTCTCTCATCTCTCTCTCTCTAAACTTTCAAATAACTTCTCTCTAGATTATCTTACGATCCGTTGAAGTAATCGACGAAATAACTACATATTCGGAATCTACGCGACGAACCCTTCTTAGAGGTATAAATTTCTTCTTAAGTTATTTAAGTTGGTAAGTTAGGGTAGTTAAAGTTGGTTGGTAGATTATGATTATATAATACAAAGTTATAATCATGTATATGTATAGGAATGTTTGTTTTTGTCAAAATTACAAACGGGTAAAGTTTAGAATCAAAATGGTGATATTTGTATCTAGATGTTTAACCGCACACCAAGTGATCGGTTTAATGTCTACGTGAACAAAATCCGTGCTTAAGCTTATAATATAACCATTGAGTTTTAGGTTATGCGATTATTAATAATTGGTGGTTTAAATAGGCAATCGAACGGGTTAAAGTTCGTCTTCAGTCTCGCGTGTTACGTCTCAATTTGGTTAAGGTATGGATTTCATTTCTTTTGAATCGTGGGCAACTATTTGTTGTAGTTGACCCTTCCTAAAGGTGGTTCACCACCTTGTGATTGATCAATCGAACGTGATCAACAAATGTGGAATTATACACACACACATACACATTGATTTGGTTTATTGAATCAATTGTTTGAACATTTTGATGTTTTATTAAAATGTGTCTCGTATGAGATTGTTTATGAAAAATGTGAAGTATATAGATTATAATTTCTGTGATCGCCATTTGGGTAAGTGGCATATGTTTAGTTTTCATTGATTTTAGAAGAACCCAATAAATGGGCACATTATTTGGGATGCCTTCTATGGCGGCTTTGTTGTCATAGCGTCCTGCAGATGACGGTCCACCAGAGTTAAGCCTATGTGGCTTACGTGAACCCACTCTGGGAGGACTTGGCTGACTTTGTTGGCTCCAGGGCGGATGAATCGATTCTAGAACTTTACCCACAGAATATGTGACCGTGGTTAAATTCACGGGGGATCCGTTGTGTGTGCCCGCATGCCGACCCAGTTCGTGTGGTTTGGCCACCCCACGAACACAACGACTGGAACTGACGGACTTTATTTATATTACATTTTGAAGTTAAAGTGTGAACTGTTCTTGAGATTATTGTTTTTGATTATATTACCGAACGTTTCTTTTGATTTAAATGAACTATGAACTTCAGTCTCAAGAACTTTCTTCGAATTGAATTTTTAAGTCTTCCGCTTCGTTATCGATGTTTTTATTATTATTTACGAATTTATATTATAATCCATTCACTGAGCCCTGTGCTCAGCCGTGTTTTTGTTTTCTGACACGGCAGGTTCGAAGTGACGTTTACGGGGACGGAACTTGAGATCGAGCGTGTTATTTTGGAGTTCTTAGAATCGCATTATTATATAAACGTTCTAAGTTTATAAAATCTTTTGAAGTATAAGATTTTGGATTGTAATATATGTTTAGAGTTTATTAGTAGCTCTGATTTAGTTGTGTAATTATGTTAAGTCTCGTATGTGACATCACCCGTTCCGGACCACGGGGACGGGGGATGTTACACACACTGTGCTACCACCCCGGTCGACATCGGTCGACAACACATCGGTCGACACCGGTCGGTGTACACACCGGTCGACACACCGGTCACCGTTGTTGGAGGTGGAGCAGCGATACCTTTGCGAGGTATGCAAGCAAAGGAGAGTTTGCCATGATCATAAGTTCCGAGGGGGCCTTTGATCGTTGGGTTATAAAGTTAAGGACCAAGGAAATCCGGTTGGTGAAAATCCAATGGAGATTTCACAAAGGACAAGAGTCAACATGGAAAGTGAGGCGGGCATGAGATCTCAGTATCCCCATCTGTTCAACGATGGAATTTTGGGGACGGAATTCTCTTGAGGGGGGATATTGTAATAAGTTGTAGTTGCAAACCTTGTTTGAATTGTAGGCTTGGGGACATTGTTTTTGGTATGGATAATTACATTTTGATGTAATTAAAGTTCGGGTTGTTACAGTCTTGACTCCTAGTGAGTTCAATAGTCTTCAACATGAATAAATATTTCGTTAAAAAGGAAAGAATGCAACTTAAAACACAATATTTCAAAATGATTTTCTTTAAATATGAAAACGACTTGTTTTCCAATAACATTCATCTTTAAAGACAAACGCCCCAATACAAAACATTATTTATAAAGTGATGCAGCCCAAAGCTCACTCAAAACATGAATAGAAAACAAAGTCCCAATTTATAAAAACGTGGATAAAACTTTATATCCTGAAACACCCAAAACACGGGTGGGGCGTAATACCCAATTCATAAATCTTGGAAAACAATCCATATAAATATAATATGCCACCGAAAACGTTGAACTAAAATTCAATACTCACGTGACCATAAAATGAAATGAAATCCAAATGTTAAAGCATGGACAATTAAATATCCAAAATACTGATGGCCGACAACGGGGGAGACTCGTATCCATTAAGAGTGGAGGAACACAAAATCATGCCACTCATACAACCTTAACCGCATGACATGTCCCAACATGAAGTTCAAATGTCTCTACTACTCCTCATCAAGTTTCACCCAAATAGTCGATTGATCTTAAGTCTCTATCCTCATGGATTTTTACCAAAAGGCCCGACAACATTCAAGGACAACAACTATGGCATTACCTCGAATGGCGAAGGTCCTACTGCCTACCCACATAGGGTATCACCAACCCGGACTCAACCCTCCTAATGTCTACTTGAAAGGTTAAGGTCATACAACATGGGTCCCGGAGTCAAATCCCGCAACACCCAGTTGACCATCAAATAACACTAACTTACGTGCTTATGGATCCAATGCAACACAGTCTAAAATTACATGACTACACATGAATGACCAATGCACTCGAGCCTGTAATTATCATTAATGTGTAACAAGATGCATTAAGATACAAATCATAAATGGAGCTCTACATTGAGCCATTAAAACTTGACAAATGTCCTCAAGACTCTTTTAAGTCAAAACCGAGCTAAAATGCTCAAAATCCATTTGACCAACAAATAACGGTCCCCAAATAGAAAAACACATTTAAACGATGTGTATGCATACACGTAATTCAAAGATGTGATTAACCCAAAACTCATCACGGATTGGGAGAAAAGATTTTCAAAATGGTTTATGAAATCAAATACACCAAAAATGCATAAATTATAAGTTATACTTCATTTATACAGAAATCACCAAAAATGCATAAATCATATAATAGACTTCATTTATACAAATTCACCAAATGCATAAATCATGCTATTTACTTATCAAAATATCCAAATCCCAAATATGGGCATTTCATGAGATTAAAACATCCCAAGTTCACCAAATATGAAAACTTATCAAAATACTCAACACACAAACAGTTACCAAGTAAAACATATTTTTTACTTCAAAATACAAATTTTGGCATGTACATAGTTTTCACAAATCAACTTGAACTCACCTTGCTAGATTTAGGTTAAATCTAGATTTTACCCCAATTGAGCTTCTTTGAAGAAATCTGAATCCTCAAGCCAAATCTTCTAAAAACCTAGATCCACAAGTTTTCAATCATAAATACACAAACCCAAGTACTTAGAATCATACTCCAAACACCTTTCACCTTAAAACCCCATTTTGGTCAAAACCCTAATTTTGACCTACCTTTATCAAAATCATCTCAACCTAAATTTGAGAAACATAAATACTAGGAAGTCATCAATGGAGAATTTGTAACTCATAACAAAGTTTATAAACTAGTAGGATAAACTCACCACTTAGGTTTTGGTGAAAACCTAGAAAACCCTCAAATTTTTTAAAGATGAAGATGATGATGATAAGCTCTTGATATTTTCTTCAAATCCACCACCAAATACTCTTAGATATTCCAAAAAATAACAATATATCCTTTAAAAGCTCTCAAAAACAAAACCATAGAAACTTGAATCGCCAAAAATGAAGTAGAAATGAGAGAGATATGAAGAAATGAAGATGAAAGGCTGAAAACTCGACTTTTAAACTCTGGTACCGCTGTGCTACAATGACATGCGACTTTGCCATGGCATTGTCGCATGGCATAGTCGCTTAATCTGTACCAAGAGCTAAAAATTTCCCGCGACTTTGCCAGTGCGACTATGACAATATCATAGTCGTCGGGCATTGTAGTCAGACTCGTACCAAGCCCCAAAACTCGACTTTTTATATACCGAAACTCCCGATACTCTTAGGGACTTAAAGTAATGTTTTCCTAACACAAATACCACCATTTACAAGTTGTAAAAACGTACTGGTTGATTTTCACTTACCGAAATTACGGGTGTTACATATAGATATAGATGTATAAAAAAGGCTCAGATAAAAAAGGTTATAAAAAATGCTCAGATAAGAGGTTTTTGATCAAAGGTTGTGATTAAATGGAAGATTATAATATGATAAAAAAAGGCTCAGATCGGTTAATAAAGTTAATATATTTACTTGGTTAACAAGTGATTTTCTCTCTCTCTCTCTCTCTCTCTCTATATATATATATATATATTATAAATTCTATACCTTAAAATAAGGCCTTTGAAACATAACTTTTCAAAATAAAAATGAGAGAAAATATGTTCCATTTTCATAATGTTCCTTTCCATATGATTTTTTTTCTCTTTTCATTTTGAAAGATTGTTGTTGGTGATCTTGGTAAAATCATTAGTTCATTTTATGTAATTGGATTCACAAGAGAATAGTAATTAAGTTATATCACATGCTAGGAGGTATGGAGTGCATATTCGTGTAAGCTAATTAGAACATGGGTTTGCTGGATGGCGTCTTATGGTGAAGTCAAGGGGCTACGCCCCCTGCGGGGTCCTAGTGGATTTTATGAAAAGAAGTGCTAGGGGAAAATGAACTTTTGGATTTTTAAGCCTCTAAGTCTTTTTCAGAAGCTTGTGTTCCTGAAGTAGTATTGTGTAACACCCGTAATTTTGGAATTTCCCCTTGATGGTAATACGGGAGTCGTTTGACTCTTGGAATTTAAAGATATGGAGAAATCAAGTAAGTTTTATAATGGAACCATCGGAAATCGAATCAGGTGCGAAAAATGCAAGAAAACGGAATTTTTGAGTGTCGCGGGTTGGTGCACGACCCTGGATTGCGGCCCAGGCCGCATAGGTCGCTAGATAGCGTGCAACTTGCCCCGTGACTTCCAAGTCGCGGGCGACGCTGCGGGGACAGGTCTGAGGGTTTTTAAATTGGTTTTTGGGGATCTAACTTCATTCTATCATATCTTCCTCCTCCTAAATCCGATTTTGGTGATTCTTGAACCTAGAGTCTCGTCTTTTGATTCAAGTATAAATAGAAAGGGGTTGAAGATATTGGGTGGATCCAAGGGTTTATGATCAAGGTAACCTACTCATCTTTTCATCTAAAAAGTTAGGGTTTGTTGTTCTTCATCTTCTTTTTGTATCCTTAGGGTTTGGTATACCTTTGAGAATGTTTGTGGTAAAGGATCTGTAGAAAGCTTGGAGCTAGTGGATCCAAGATCTTCTTTTCAAAGGAACTCAAGTTTGTGGGTAAAACTTAGATTTAGTCTAAATCTAATAAGGTGAGTTCTAGTTTCTTTGAAAAACTATATACATGTCAAAATGCACATATTTTGGGGTTTTGAAAGTATATCCATGAGTTTACTTCATTTCGATAAGTTTTTTGTGAACATTTATGCACTTACACATATTTGTGTTATAAATCTTTGAAAATGGTTTACAATATTATATGAGATGTTTGAGTCA
The DNA here is from genome assembly GCA_954870635.1 of Arctium minus. Lineage (NCBI taxonomy): Eukaryota > Viridiplantae > Streptophyta > Magnoliopsida > Asterales > Asteraceae > Arctium > Arctium minus. The sequence goes on along the minus strand of OX941086.1, from coordinate 92,340,205 downwards.
CCAAAAAGGAGATTTTGATCCACCATACATGTTTCTTGAACATTTGAAGAATATGGGTATTGTGTTGCTTTGGTTCCTAATATGGGAAGATTTGGAGTACAAATGGTTTTAAATGGGATTATAGTGTGAGTTGGGGGGTTTTAAGAACGGTAATTGAAATATGGTCATTTGGGGCTTTACTCAACCTACGGGTTTTTATATTTGAAAATTTTAAGTCATTCGACTCTAAAAGTGTGAGTTGTTGGAACGGACATCCTTTAATTTGGGAACATTTGGAAAAGTGTGGGCCTTACGGTTAGGGCCTTTGGTCAATTATATTTGGAGAAAGTGCTAATTTTGGGAAAGTTGTACATCGGCTTATGTAGCCATATTAGCTCTATTTTAGTGTCAAATATTTTATGATGCCTTATGGCTTGATTTGTACACTAATGAGTTTTGGGACGTTGTCTGGTTTAAATGGTTGATTATGGAGCGTTTTATGGAAATGCAATTATTGCACAAATGTTGGTTGTTACATGTTTTGGATGCGTTAGTTCATTCATATGGAGTCATGTAATGTTTAGACTGTAATGCGATGGATCCATAGGCATAGGAGTCGGGTTGTTCATTATGGAGCTTGTAACGTCTATGTTTGAGTCTAGTGAGTGGTCCCCAAGTCATGTTTTTTTTATGTAAGCTTGTGGTGGTGCTCTGCAGAGCCGTATACAGAGCTAATTGTGGTGGTGCCCATGGTGAGCCGGATACGGAGATTTATGACTTTTGTGGTGACACTCATCTAGAGGTCGAGTAGACACTTGGATCATTTGGGTATCTTGCGGTGGTTTATCAGAGGAGCCGTATACGGGGATCCATGGTCTTATGTGAATCTCGAGAACATTGATAAGTGGCTTAACTTTGTGTGCCCGCCACATTCGATGGAATCGGGTCTCCCCCGTCACCGAAAGGTGTTATTTTTGGGTATTTCCTTACCCATACCTTTAGGTGTTAAAACGTACCATTTTATTTACACAAATAGTATTTTCGTGAAATACCGTGTGGGTGCGTTTTGGGGAAATTTAGATGTTGAATAATTATTTAAAATGGGTGCTTGGAAATTAGCAGTAACATGATTTGCAAAAAAAGCCTTTTTATAATCAGTGTTTCGGGAAGGGCCTTATTCAGAGTAAAATGTTCGTTTTAAATGTTTTATGATTTATATGATGAAAACTGCTTTAACTCACTAGGCGTTAAGCCTAACACTTTTTCTTTTTGACATGTATATCAGGTCTTAGATGGATCTGAGTGGCGAGTGGAGCTTGGTAGAAGTTCCGGTAGGATGGCTATAGTGACGTCATCCGGTTTGGTGAAGATTTGGTGGTTTTAGTAACACCCGACTAATTTTGTCCCTGTTTGTGGGAGTAGATAGTTACATTAGAACTCTGATACATGTTTGTAGTGATTCTCTTTTTGTAAGCTTTAGATATTTTGCTAATACAATGCTATGTATTTATGGGTTTTAGAAGTTTTAATTTGTCAGCTATTTTCGAATTTTAGGGGTGTTAAAAGTTGTTATCAGAGCTCTAGTTTAAGTGAACTAGGTATGGATTTTAGATGCCTAGATTTAAGTTGAGACTTTAAGTTATGACTTGTTCGTTATGGGTAGAACTTTTAAGATAAAAGTGGGTTACGGTGGTCGACAGAAATGCACTAGTTAAGGGTTGTGACTATGGTGACGAGGATCCTTATGTATATTATGTTCATAATTTCACTTAGCTACTGTTATTATGAATATATTGTTACGTGAGCATGCTTGACTCTACCATTATTACGATACTTGATATGTGTGATAGTACGTCTTAGTTGCTAATCTAGTATTGGTGTAAGATTCTTAACCTCATTCTCGTGTGTGTCAGAAAAGAATGGCAGATGCAGGGTGAGAAATGCAAACTCAAGAGGCAAACCTTCAAGGTGGGTTGTTAGATAGCATGGTACAATTGATGAAGTCGACTATGGAGCGACAAGAAGAAAGGATAATGAAAGCGTTAGAGGTCAGATATGACCAGAGATGTGAAGTAGTTAACAAACTTGATGTGAGGAGTCTCGGTGACACCGGGAATGTGATACGGATGGAGGATCTTGTTGCTGCCAATATGAGACATAGCGGGAGGACTTGCTCATACAAGAACTTTCTGTGCAGCAAGCCGCCAGAGTTTAAAGGGATTGGCAGTCCGGTGGCGTGCATGAATTGGATCCAAGAGATGGAACAAGCATTTGACGCTAGCGAGTGTGAGGAGGGGCAAAAGGTGAAATTCGCCTCCCACATGATGAGGGGTCGATCTCTTACTTGGTATAACATCACTAAAACACTCTGGGAACTGCTATCGCTTCGTCACTGACATAGGATGCATTCAAAAAGAAAGTGTTGGATAAATATTGCAACGAAAGGGCGATAGACAGAATAAAAAGGAGTTCCAATCCCTTAAGAAGGGAATGATGTCCGTGAGAGAATACTCCAACCTCTTCATGGAGAAATTGGATCTAGTGGGACATGTCGTTTGTAATGAGAAGGATAGAGTCAAGGCTTATATGAACGGACTGGCAGCCGACATGAAGGCGATGGTCCGAATTTCTAAAGTCTCCACCCTCCGAGAAGCAATAGAAGAATCGTAATTCAGGGAAGATGTTTATGCTTGGAGTAATGATGAAGAGGCAGAGATCAAATAAAGAGAAAATGAGAGGACTGGTTGAGTCCACCCCAAGAACGCAATGATCATGGGCATGAAAGGGAGGCTGGCCATCGTAGGAATTCAAAGTGGTGTCAAGAGTGCCGAGTCAAACATGCAGGTAGGTGCAACCCCAACCCCATAACATGTCTCAAGTGTGGGATGTTGGGTCACTCCCACCGAGATTGTCCCATCAAGGGAACAATTTGTTTTATGTGCAAAGAACCGAACCATGTGAAAAGAGATTCTCCAAGTACGTGGATGGACGAGAAGACGGACAACAGTCAGAGTATCTCAAGACGAGGGTGACCCCGATGGAAATGTCAGGTGCACCTCCCAGTAACTTCAATCTTAGTTGTCTATTTTGCGGGTTGATTGTGAGTCATTTTTGGACGTTGATTGTCGTTGTGTCGTTTGGTGGTCGGTGTGCTAGTAAATTCTAGAGCTTGTCTATGGGGAACGATTTCATCGTTCTACGAAATCTTAGAAATCCAAGTAAAGGATAGTGGAGAATGAGTCTCTTTGATTAAACCAAGAATTATCGTTAATCAAGTTGATGGTTTTAAGAAATGAATTTGGTGGTTAGTGTCAAATCAAAGTTGTACACTTTGGCATATGGAGTGCCATGTGTGAAAATGTGGAATGAAGAATATTCTTGATTTGGAAACAAAGGTGTGTTAGTGAATGACCTTAGAAGGACTTCCTAACGTCATATGTCCATTGATGGACTGCAATAAGAGGAATTAGATGAGGTTTCAATTGCCTATGGAAACTGTCGGCTACCATAAAGTGGTGTGTCATGTTTCCCATCCGTGCCTGCGGGAAATGATTCATGTAGGATTTTGCATCAAGTACAAGTAAATTGTCGGCGCAGTTTGGTTTAGATAACCACCGTTAATGCAAAATATGGTACTAAACTTGAGAATTAGTAAGGGAAGCGACAAATGATTTATGGTTTGTGCCTTGCAGGAAGATCTGCGTTAAGCTATAGGAAGAGTGCGAATCTCAACCTTGGAATTGATAGCATCCACGTTTAATATGATTCGAGGTTAACGTAGTTTTGTTGTTTCGGATGGGCTTTAGACCCAAAGTTTTGAGATATCAATATAGTTAACACCTTTAAGTGTTGTGGATCTGGGCCACTTCTACGGCAAACCGTTATTGAGTTGTTCAAGGCTATTTAAGTGGAGAACCGTGTAAATGTTTAGAGGTCGGAGTGAGACCTTTTCTAGCCTACGAAATGATCGTTCGTAAAAGAGTTAGGTCGGAATCTTTTAGGCGGAGTGCTACCGGAGGCATTTGATCTATTAGAGTGAAATGTCGAAACATTTGTAATCTTGTAGGAAGTAATGGCTCATGGATTTTAAGTGAGGCTGGGACTTTGAGTGTCTCTTACATGACTGTCCGCGGTAAGTGTTTCGCCTTTAGCTTAGAGTCGATGGTTCTAAGAAATTGTTGCAGATCTTTGTGGGGCATTGGCGAAAGAAAGGCTAAGTTGGGATGTTGGGAAATTCAGAAATGCACAAGTACAGTTAATACTGCTAGAAGAACTTGATTAATACTTCTGAGATTAATGCTGTTGAGTGAAGTTAATACTGCTGATCAAGATTAGTACTGCTAAGTCAAGATTAATACTGCTAGAGGAGATTACTACTGCTAAGCAATTTTAGTACTGCTAGTAGTTAGTACTGCTGAACATTAATACTGCTCAAAGTATTAATGCTGCTGAAGACTTAGTGTTGCTTAAGAGATAATCAAGATTTGTGTAGATCAAGTTTGAAGATTATGGAAAGCTTGGAGATAAAGATGGAAGATTATTTTGAAGATCTTTTATTATTTGTAATTATCTTTTATCTTCATTATATAAAGAATAGTTTAGAATTGATATAGATAGAATTCTGAATTTTTGTTTTTTTGAGAGAGAGAATCAACCTCAAGGTTTGTAATCCTAATTCTAGAGAAGTAGAATTCGTATTGGTGAGCCTGTTCTTCAATATTGAGGTTGAGTGTTGAATCTTGTAGCTTTACAATCATTCAATAAAGTTTACAAGCTGTTCTTCTGATTCACTGTTTCATTGATTATTGAATATTAAAGTGTTATTCCGCAAACTTCTTTAATATTGTTTTTGAGTGTTTATTCTTGTTTAGAATTAAGATCCTGACAAGTGGTATCAGAGCAAGTATTCTCAGAAATCTTATTCATCATGGAAAACACAGCTGAATCAAACAGTACTCTGGTCTCAAAGGTTCCAATGCTCAGACCCAATGAATTTGACATGTGGAAGATTAGAATCAAGCAATACATTCTCCTCACAGATTACTCTATGTGGGACATCATTGAGAATGGACCATCTGATGCAGGAAAGATTGGTGAAGATGGAAAAAGAACTCCACCAAAGACGGATGCAGAAAGAAAGACAAGACAGACAGAGATGAAAGCCTTGAGCACACTGCTCTTGGCCATTCCCAATGAATATCAACACCAATTATGTAATTGCACTGATGCACAGATGCTCTGGAATGCTCTAGAGAAGAGATTCTCTGGTACCAAAAGTACCAAGAGAAATCAAAAGGCAATCTTGAAGCAACAGTATGAAAACTTTATGTCAACTAAGAATGAGTCCATGACTCAAACTTTTGACAGGTTTAACAAACTGATTGTTGGACTAGCTACTATGGGAGTACAGATTGATCAAGATGATGTAAACAAAAAGTTCTTAAGGTCCCTTGGAGATGAATGGACCATGTACACTGTTTCATTCAGACAGAATGATCAGTTGGAAGAGAAAGAACTTGATGATCTGTACAATGATCTTAGAGTATTTGAAGCTGAGGTGGAGGCAAAGAAGAAGCCTTCTGGATATATTCATAATGTTGCACTCCTATCAACATCAATTGATTCTACTTCTAATCCTGAATCAGTTAATGCTGCTAATGGAGCAAATCAAGAAAAAGGCACTGATTCTATGTTTGAAGCCTTTCTTGCCAGCCATGGAAATTCCTCCTTAACTAATGATGATTTGGAACAACTTCATCCTGATGATCTGGAAGAGATGGATATTAAATGGCAGATGGCCATGCTTTCCATGAGGGTGAAGAAGTTCATAAAGAGGACTGGGAGGAACAACTTCTCCCAAAGAAGAGAAGATGGAGCAGGGTTTGATAAATCAAAGGTGGAGTGCTACAAATGCCATCTGAAGGGACACTTTGCCAGGGAATGCAGAAGTGGAGTGTCTCACAACAACAACCACCAACAAGCACAGTCTGGAAACCTCAACCATAACAGAAACTCTGCTCAAGCCCTTGTTTCTCAACAAGGAATGGGGTTTGACTGGAGTGATAAGGCAGAAGAGGCTATCCAAAATCAAGCACTTATGGCTGAAGTATCTGATCTCCCATCTGAGGTAAGTTCTAATCTCTGTTCTAAAACTTGCATAGACACTGTTAAAAGGTACAGGGATCACAACCAGAAGATGAGTGATGACCTTAAGAGATTAGAAAAGGGTATAAAGGACTATGTGAGAATTGTTGAGAGGTTTGAGGAACAGATTAAAGGTTTTCAAGCCAATGAACTCCAACACTCATATGACACCAATTACTGGAAGTGGGAGAAAAAGGATCTAGAACTTAAACTGACCAAATCTAAAGAGGAGAGTGAAAAGCTGAGAGAGGAGCTAACCAAGGTTAAGCTTGATGTAGAAAAGTTTTCCAATGCTTCTAAAGCAATGGACTCTTTACTACAAACTCATATTCATGATAAGCTGAGAAGAGGAATTGGGTATAATGCCATACCACCATCACAACAATTACATCCCCCCTACCTCAGACTTGCTAGAAACCAAAGATAGGAAGGACTTGCCTGAGGGAGCCACTGAGATAGATCCCCTAGATGAAGTAGTTGTTGAGGATAAGACTAAGAAAGAGGTTGGTAAGAGTAAGGAGAACAAAATAAGTGGTGAGATTCCTCTAGAGAATAACATTATCACCAATGAGGACTGTAGAAGGGCTTGGATCAAATCCAAGAACATAGAGAAGACAGAGGGAAAGTCTGGTAAGGTCCATTACAAACAGACTACAGTTGTGAATTCAGTCCCTTGCAAACAGTGTGCATGTAAGAAGACTGAGCCCCTAAAACATGATAAAAAGAGGGGAAATCAAAGAAACTGGAATAATCAGTGGGCACAAAAACAAGGGGTTGATTTGAGTAAAATCAATCAACCAAAACCTTGTTTCATCTGTGGCAAATTGAATCATCTTGCCAAATACTGTTATTTCAATCCTATGAACCAAAGGATGAATTTTCAAAGATCTATGCAAAAACCCTTTGGTTATAGGAAGATTGAAAGGAACCATGTGGCTAAGAAATCTGTTAAACCTAAAAGCCACATGAAGAAAAAGATTATTAAAGAAAGTGTCAATATGTGGGTTCCTAAATGCACTAAATCTGTTAGTATTGCTACCCCAAACAGTATTGCTGACAATGATAGTGCTGCTAGAAGCCATACTACTGCTATCAATGTTAGTGTTGTTGACATAGTTAGTACTTCTGCAAATGTTAATACTGCTAACTCTGTTAGTGCTGCTAACAAGGTTAGTACTGCTAACTCTGTTAGTGTTGCTAACAAGGTTAGTACTGCTAAACCTGTTAGTACTGCTAACTCTGTTAGTGCTTCTAAGGTTAGTACTGCTTCTAGTGTTTGTGTTGCTAAGCCAATCATATTGACAAAGTACTCTAATAAAGAGTGCTCTGAGTTTAAAAACCTCATAAAAAAGGAATGTAAATACTTTGATGAGAAAGGGAGACCCAATACCACTTTGGCTTGGGTCCCCAATCAATACTAATTGTTTAATCTTATGTGCAGGGCAACCAGCAGCTCAAGGGGAAGAGTATCTGGCATGTTGATAGTGGTTGCTCAAGACACATGACAGGGAACATGTCATGCCTCAAGAATTTCAAGAAAATTAATGGTGGGCATGTTTCTTTTGGTAATACTCCAGATGGAGGTAAGATAAGTAGTAAGGGAGATGTAACCAAAGGTAAAATGGCCTTTGAAGATGTATTCTATGTTGAGCAGTTAAGGTACAACCTGTTAAGTGTATCACAGGTTTGTGACAAACAACATAGTATATTATTTACAGATTCTGAATGCATTATCCTTGCTCATGGATTCAAGGTAGTTGATGAAAAGATGATACTACTAAGAACTCCCAGAAAGGATAATGTATATTGCTTAGATATGGAAAGTGTTTCAACTGATTCATCCCTTAATTGTCTTGTTTCAAAAGCTTCTTTGGATGAATCATCACTTTGGCACAGAAGGATGTATCACATGAACTTTAAAACAATGAATAAACTTGTTAAAAACAACCTTGTAAGAGGTTTACCTTCCAAAGTCTTTTCATGTGATGATCATTGTGTTGCCTGTCTCAAAGAAAAACAACACAAAACTTCTCATAAGTCCAAAGAGTTGAACACAATCTCTAATTCTCTTTAGTTGTTGCATATGGATCTGTTTGGTCCTACAAATGTTATAAGTATTGGTAAGAAATCATTCTGCCTAGTTATTGTTGATGATTATTCTAGATTTACTTGGGTATATTTTCTAAGGACTAAGGATGAGACAAGTGGACTGATCAAATCCTTTATTCTAAGAATTGAAAACCAAACTAATCAAAAGGTAAAAGTCATTAGGTCAGACAATGGTACTGAATTTAAAAATCATGACCTAAACACCTTTTGTGAAGAAAAAGGAATTGAGAGGCAATACAGTGCTCCTAGGACTCCACAACAAAATGGTGTTGCTGAGAGAAGGAATAGGACACTGATTGAAGCTGCTAGATCTCTGTTGGCAGATTCAAAACTACCAATTACTTTCTGGGCTGAAGCAGTTAATACTGCTTGCTATGTCCAAAACAGAGTTCTAGTAGTCAAGCCTAAAAACAAGACACCATATGAGCTTTTAAATAACAGAAAACCTTTTATAGGATTTTTCAAACCTTTTGGGTGTCCTTGTACCATTCTCAATACCAAAACTCACTTAGGAAAGTTTGATAGCAAGGTTGATGATGATTTTCTTGTTGGTTACTCATCTCAGAGTAAGGCTTACAGAGTTTTTAATACTTCTTCTAGAATAATTGAGGAAAGTGACAATGTCAAGTGCAATGAGAACACGCCAAATCCTATTGGATCTGGTCCTCAGTGGTTATTTGACATTGATTCACTAACTAACTCTTTGGGTTTCGGTAGTGATTATCATGTAGGTTCAGGAAGTGGAGGATCAGGGGATGAACAAGTACAAGACATTATTCCTCAGTCTGTGATCTTTCCCATACCTACAATAGAGCCTGTTGATGTCTGTGCAAAAGAGACAATGACTGACCCAATTCAGAGTGAAGAAGAAGGAAGAGATGCGGAGAATCAAGTGCATGAAGAGCCAGAAGCAGCTGATGAGATCCCCTCAACTGATTTAAATGATTCCAATCTGGATGTGGGAATCAATGAAGAACCTAGTCATCAGACTAGAACTCAAAAGAATCATCCTCCAGAGCTGGTCATAGGAGACATCTCTTCTCCTATGATAACAAGGAATCAAAGCAGACTTCAAGAACTGCAGGATCAACAACACACAGTACTCTCATGCTTTCTATCTCAGATTGAGCCTAAGAAGGTTTTTGAGGCAATGAAAGATTCCAGTTGGATAGAATCTATGCAAGAAGAGTTATTGCAGTTCAAATTGCAAGAAGTTTAGGACTTGGTGGACCTTCCAAAAGGTCATAGAGCTATTGGCACCAAGTGGATTTTCAGGAACAAAAATGATGAGAGAGGTATTGTGATAAGGAACAAAGCAAGGCTGGTGGCACAAGGGTACACTCAAGAAGAAGGCATTGACTATGAAGAAGTGTTTGCTCCAGTGGCAAGGGTAGAAGCAATTAGGCTATTTCTAGCCTATGCCTCATACATGAAGTTCAAGGTATACCAAATGGATGTGAAGAGTGCCTTTCTGTATGGAAAAATTGATGAAGAAGTATATGTCTGTCAGCCCCCTAGATTTGAAAATCTATCATATCCAGATAGAGTATACAAACTGAAGAAAGCACTTTATGGTCTGCATCAAGCCCCAAGAGCATGGTATGATACTCTGTCTACCTACCTCTTGGAGAATGGGTTTGAAAGAGGAATAATTGACAAGACCCTCTTCATTAAAAGAAGTAAGAATGACATCCTATTGGTTTAGATTTATGTGGATGATATCATCTTTGGATCCACAAAAGATCAGATGTGTAGAGACTTTGAAAAGTTGATGCACAAGAGCTTTAAAATGAGTTCAATGGGTGAACTTACCTTCTTCCTTGGGCTTCAAGTGAAACAGAAGAAAGATGGAATCTTCATAAGCCAATCAAAATATGTGAAAGACATCCTGGAGAAATATGGATTAACAGACTCAAAGCCAGCAAGCACACCTATGGAGACTCATAAACAGATCACTGCTGATCTTGAGGGGGAGGATGTTGATGTCCATCTATATAAATCAATGATTGGATCTCTCATGTATCTCACAGCCTCAAGACCAGACATCATGTTTCCAGTGTGTTTGTGTGCCAGATTCCAAGTCAAGCCAAAGCAATCACATCTGCAAGCTGTTAAAAGGATTTTCAGATACTTAAGAGGGCAACCTAGATTAGGTCTTTGGTATCCTTATGAATCCAACTTTGACTTGATTGCTTATTCAGATAGTGACTTGGGAGGTGCTAACATGGACAGAAAGTCTACTTCAGGAGGATGTCAACTTTTAGGTGCAAGACTAGTATCTTGGCAGTGTAAGAAACAAACCACAATGTCCTTATCAACAACAGAAGCTGAGTATATTGCTGCTGCAAGTTGCTGCTCTCAGGTTCTATGGATTCAAAATCAGATGTTGGACTATGGGGTAACCTTTCTTCACACTCCAATCTTCATTGATAATAGCAGTGCTATAAGCATTGTTAACAATCCAGTCAAGCACTCCAAAACAAAGCACATTGAGATCAGGTATCACTTTATCATAGATTGTAATGAAAAGAAGCTAATTCAAGTTGCTAAAGTTCATACTGACAACTAGTTTGCTGATCTATTCACTAAAGCTTTTGATGTGGGTAGATTCACTTTCTTGGTCACAAGTGTGGGCATGATCAACTCTGAATGAGCTCATGTTTTAAAAAGTGTTTACATACCTGTTATTGGTTTATTCTTTGGTGCTACTAACATCTTTCTCAGGAAGGTATTACCTTGCTCAGAGTAACTCAAGCTTCAAAAAGTGTAAGTATAGTTAATGCTGCCAGTGCAATTTTAATACTGCCAGTGTACAGTTAATACTGATTTCAGTTAATACTGCTAGTTAGTTAATACTGTTAGTGGTTACTACTGCTCTCAATTAATACTGCTAGTTAGTTAATACTGCTAGTGGTTAATACTGCTCTCAGTTAATACTGCTAGTTAGTTAATACTTCCAGTGGTTAATACTGCTCTCAGTTAATACTGCTAGTTAGTTAATACTGCTTGGAGTTAATACTGCTTATGTCCTGAATCGTATAAATACCCTTTTTGCCCGCCCAAAAGTTCATAACGACTCTTTGCTTTCTATTCATCTGCTCTCTAACCCTTTTCTCTCAAGCACCAAGTGTTGCAGTCAAGATTACTCAAGCACAATGGCATCCATGGCATTCATTAATGAGCACAACGAGATTGCGATGCTACAGAAGCCGAAACAAGCTGCTGGATTTCACCAGGTTGTGGATTTTCTCAAGTCCAGCCACATTGCCCATGCTCTTACGGTGTCGCCAACTATCTACATAGAGCATCAAAGACAATTCTGGGCAAATGCCACCATAGTCACAGAGAATGGTGTGCAGATAATCAAGACTAGGGTGTGTGACAAACCCTTGTCAGTTTCTGAAGAGGTGATACGCACCTGTCTACGTCTAGACGATGCTGCAGGTATTACTTCTATTCCAAATGAGGACTTGTTCTCAAATTTGTCAAGAATGGGGTATGGAGGCCAATTGGGTGGTTTCAAATTCTCAAAAGCAAAATTTTATACCCAATGGCGTTTTCTTGTTCATACCCTGATGCACTGTATCTCCAAAAAGACTACTGGATGGAGTGAGTTTAGCAGTACCATTGCTTATGCTTTGGTCTGCTTGGCCACTGCCAGAAAGTACAATTTTTCAAGAATGATTTTCAGTGATCTTGTATCAAACTTGGGAAGCAAAAAGAGTTTTTACATGTACCCAAGGTTTGTACAGGATGTTATAACTCATGAATTGACGGATATGCCTCATTTTGATGAGGTATATGTACCAAAAATCCCCAAAGGTAAGGTTTTTTCAAACATGAAAAGATCTCCATTGGACTCGGAAGGAGTTGACACCCCATTGTTCTCTACAATGATGGTGGTGTCCCACAATGAAGAAGGTATGGCAGCAGGGTCAAGGCCCTCATTAGACCATCCCACTGCTAGCCAATCCCAAACTTCACCCTCCATATCAATCCCTCAGTCTCTTGTTCAAAAGTCAACTTCTCCAATAACCCAAACTTACATAAGGAAAAACGTAAAGAAGGCTCCTTCCCTTCTTGTACCTTCACCCACTAAGCCTTTAAGCCCTCTAATGGAGAATTCTCCATTAGAGAATATCTACAGGGAAACCATAGGGGTGTCTCCCAACCCCAAGGAGGTGCTCACTGAAGAGATGTTTGAGCATATGGGTGCTAAGGCTGCCACTACTCCTGCTAGCACAGAGGAGGTCAGTGGTAACATAAATAAGACCTTCCCCATGGCAACTTTGGGTGAGCAATCATCCAAAGGTCCCAGGTGCCAAGAAACCATGGGGGTAGCAGGTGCTTCTGCTAGGCAGAAGACCTCTACTACAAAAAGATCCCATGATCCTTCAAAAGGGGGTCACACTCCTGGAGAAGGTGAGTACAGATATAACTACTATGAATTGATGGAAACAATGGGCAACATCAACATGGATGTGGTCAAGCAGGGAAAAGACATAGAAGAGCTGAAACTGATCATTTTGTCTCAACAAGAACAGATTGTCAACCTGAAGAATATGGTGAAGAAATCGCTTCAGAAAAAGAAGAAGAAACAATATGTGCTTAAAAGAAGGGAACTAGTGACTGATGCTCCCAAAAAGGGGGAGTCAGAAGCTGATGCCAACATGGATGATGCCACAAATAAGGGGGAGCAAGAGAAAGCTGATTTTGAGGGGGAGCAACAAGCAGTGGAAACTGAGTTTGTACAAGAAGCAGAAAAAGAGAAAGCAGAATTAACAGTTCAAGAAGCAGTAACGGTTAATGCTGTTGAATCAATCAAAGCAGTAGAAACTGTTAATACTGCTGAACTGAATAAAGCAGCAGAAACAGTACAAGAGGTTTTAACATATCTGGAGATAGCAGAGACCTTAATCAAAGCCAAACATGATACTCCCAAGGTCATCTCAAAGGCCAAAGGAGTTGTCATCAAAGAACAAGGTGAAGTGATCAAGAAAGCTAGTGTTGAGAAGATGGCAAGCAAAGATAAAGGCAAAGCTAAAATGGTGGAATCTGATCAACCAATCAAAAAGCAAAGGTTGGTTGAATCAGATGAAGCTCTGGCCAAGAAGATACAAGCTGATATTGAGCAAGAAGAAAGGGTTCAGGTTGAAAAGGACAGAGAGATGGCTAAAGCTCTAGCTGTTGAACTGAATGAAGCTTATCAACAAAGCCTGGAAACTGAAATTGCACAGAAGAAAGCTGCAACTCTGAATAAATCAGTGGTGGTAAAAACAGCTGCAAAGAAGAGACAACACTCAAAGACCTTCCTAGGTACCCAAGAGAGAAACAAGATGATTACATTTCTCAAAGGTGTTGTAGGAGTCAGAAAAAAGATGTTCTCAAAGATGTCTTTTGAGAATATTAAAGAGTTGTATGATTCAGAGATACTAAAGCTTCAAGGGAATGAAACTTCCAGGGTGGAAATGGAGAAGAGAATGAAAGAAAGAAATGACTTCATGATAGAAAAGCCTTTCCCTGATGAGCAAGAAACACCACCAAAGAAAGAAGCCACTCTTGGTGAAAGTCTAAGGACTTTAAAAAGAACCAAGATGATGGCAAGGAGAAAGTCAACCAAGAAGCCTAGAATAGCTACAGAAGAAGCTGAGAAGGTTGCTGAAGAAGAAGGGGCACCTAAGCCATCTGAACAGAAAGAACCAGGAAGAACTGATGATGTAAATATGTACATGGTAGTGATGGACAAAGTGCCTGAACCAATTTCAGCTGAACCTGTTGGAGTGAAGCCACCTGAGGTTATTCTATGGGACACAATGAAGGTTGATGGCAAGGAATACATAAGGCTCAAAAGAAAGGATGATTTGAAGTGTATAACACTTGGGCAAGGATTGTAAGAACATGTTCCAGGTCAGATTTAGAAGAGATGTTTGACATAGGAATGAATTTGTATGCAGATCAACTAAAAGCTCCAGAGATTTCAATTACAAAATTAGTGATGGAGTATCTGTGTATGATGTTCAAACCTGAAGAAGTGGAGCATGTGATCAGAAATGTGTTCAAAACTGTCAACAATTGGACTTTATATGAAACTAGTGGAGTATATGCACTAACTATGGACATAAATCACATAGAGTACTTCCTAGTGGATAGAGTGTACAATCATAGCAGACTGAAGCTTCATACAATGTTGAAGAAGAAGCTAGGATGTGTTCCAGATTCAGAGATGGCTAAGTATTTGATTCAAAGAACAATCAATCAGAGTTTGGGGTTGGATGCAAATACAGGTGTATGAGCCATGAAGTTTGGGGAGCATCTAAGAAGACCATCTGAAGAACTTGACTTCTCTTTCTAAAAGTCAAGTTAGGGGGAGATTGTTGGGAAATTCAGAAATGCACAAGTACAGTCAATACTGCTAGAAGAACTTGATTAATACTTCTGAGATTAATGTTGCTGAGTGAAGTTAATACTGCTGATCAAGATTAGTACTGCTAAGTCAAGATTAATACTGCTAGAGGAGATTACTACTGCTAAGCAATTTTAGTACTGCTAGTAGTTAGTACTGCTGAACATTAATACTGCTCAAAGTATTAATGTTGTTGAAGACTTAGTGCTGCTTAAGAGATAATCAAGATTTGTGTAGATCAAATTTGAAGATTATGGAAAGCTTGGAGATAAAGATGGAAGATTATTTTGAAGATCTTTTATTATTTGTAATTATCTTTTATCTTCATTATATAAAGAATAGTTTATAATTGATATAGATAGAATTCAGAATTTTTGTTTTTTTGAGAGAGAGAATCAACCTCAAGGTTTGTAATCCTAATTCTAGAGAAGTAGAATTAGTATTGGTGAGCCTGTTCATCAATATTGAGGTTGAGTGTTGAATCTTGTAGATTTACAATCATTCAATAAAGTTTACAAGTTGTTCTTCTGATTCACTGTTTCATTGATTATTGAATATTAAAGTGTTATTCCGCAAACTTCTTTAATATTGTTTCTGAGTGTTTATTCTTGTTTAGAATTAAGATCCTGACATGGGATCAACCGCCTCTCCGAGTGAGCGAAATTTAAGATTTGGGAAAGTGTCATTAAGCTTTAACCTTACCTAAAGAGTTTTAGATAGACGGTAATGCTTGGAGTGAAACTCCTCTTTTAGAATTTCCAGATAGTCATTGGGCATTAATCCAATGGTCCCAAATTGGGTATGCGATCTAGTGAGTCGGAGAAGGGCACCATAGGTGTTACTTGGATAAACACCTCATATGGAGTCGTGCGGTCAAGTTAAAGTCAAACAATCTTGGGTGGATCGGCGTTTCGTCGGAACTTTCCAAGCGAAGAACTGGGAGAGAGGTATGAATCACTTACGTTCAAGGTGAAAGTTCTCCCTTGTTATGCTGGAATACATATGTTAGGCAAGGGCACCTAGAAAATGGAAGAAGAGGCGGTATTATTATTTAATAATTTACGTGTCCAGTAAGGACCGCTTGTGAAAGGAAGTTGATTCTATGTGGGTTGCAATCCAAGTTATAGCGTGGTCAAATGTTGAAGGTTAGAGATTGTTGGAAATGTGTAAAGGCATGATTAGACCTAAAAGTACGCATGATGGATAACGTGATCAAGTTTAGATTTCGAGGAAAAAATCATTTTCAAGGTGGGGAGGATTGCAACACCCGTAATTTTGGAATTTCCCCTTGATGGTAATACGGGAGTCATTTGACTCTTGGAATGTAAAGATATGGAGAAATCAAGTAAGTTTTATAATGGAACCATCGAGAATTGAATCAGGCGCGAAAAACACGAGAAAACGGGATTTTGGAGTGTCGCGGGTTGGTGCGCGACCCTGGGCCGCGGCCCAAGCAAGGCCGCGGGGACAGGTCTAAGGGTTTTAAAATCGGTTTTTGGGGATCTAACTTCATTTTATCATATCTTTCTCCTCCTAAATCCGATTTTGGTGATTCTTGAACCTAGAGTCTCGTCTATTGAAGCTTTTCAAGTAGAAATAGAAAGGGGTTGAAGATATTGGGTGGATCCAAGGGTTTATGATCAAGGTAACCTACTTATCTTTTCATCTAAAAAGTTAGGGTTTGGTGTTTTTCATCTTCTTTTTGTATCCTTAGGGTTTGGTATAACTTTGAGAATGTTTGTGGTAAGGGATCTGTAGAAAGCTTGGAGCTAGTGGAAGGATCCTTGATCTCCTCTTCAAAGGAACTCAAGTTTGTGGGTAAAACCTAGATTTAGTCTAAATCTAGTAAGGTGAGTTCTAGTTGCTTTGAAAAACTATATACATGTCAAAATGCAAATACTTTGGGGTTTTGAAAGTATATCCATGAGTTTACTTCATTTTAATAAGTTTTTTGTGAACATTTGTGCACTTACACATATTTGTGTTATAAATCTTTGAAAATGGTTTACAATATTATATGAGATGCTTGAGTCGCCAAAAAGGAGATTTTTTTATCCACCATACATGTTT